>CM038050.1:33309563-33964563 GCA_021397845.1 Areca catechu
TAAGGAACCAGGTTAGTCTCTTCTTCCTTCTCCCCCTGCTAGAGTAGGGTTCTTTCTCTGGGGCTGGGGTCTTCTTCGAGTGAGTCTGCTCTTCCGTCCCTCACTTCGAGTCCTTCATTCCCTTATTCTCGAGGATGTCCCGTTTTGGCCCAGGCTTCCGCCCCTCCACTGATCAGGACGAGGCCGGTCCTTCCGAGCGAAGGACGGCGTCTTCTTCTTCTTTTGGCACTATAAGAAATAGGACCAATTTCGAGGGATTTTTCGAGGGAAAAAGGAAAGAATTTGTCGGAAATTTATATTTCCGATGGATTCTGACGGAAACATTGTCGTCGGAAAAACCATCCTCGAAAAAATTTTTTGAGGAAATTTCGATGGAATTTTTCCCTCAGAAACTTCCGACAGATTTTCCGAGGGAAATTCTCTGAGGGATTTTCCGAGGGAATATTACCGGGGGATTTTCTGAGGGAATATTACCGGGAGATTTTTCGAGGAAATATACCGAGGGATTTTCTAAGGGAATATTACCGGGGGATTTTTTGAGGGTTTTGATGAATAATTTTTGAAGGATTTTTCGAGGGAAAATCTCCGAAGGATTTTTCGAGGAATAATTTTCGAGGGATTTTCCAAGGAATAATTTTGAGGGATTTTTTGAGGTAGCATCTTCGGGGGATTTCCGAGGGAACATCTCCGAAGATTTTTTCGAGGGATTTTCCAAGGAAAAATCTCCGAGGGATTTTCCGAGGAATAATTTATGAGGGATTTTTCGAGGGAACATCTGTGAGGGATTTTTCGAGGAAAAATCTCCGGGAGATTTTTCGAGGCATTTTTCGAGAGATTTTTCTAGAAATTTTTCGAGGGATTTTTCAAGGGTTTTTCGAGGAATAATATTTCGAGAGATTTTTCGAGGGAATATCTCGAGAGATTTTTCGAGGGATTTTTTGAGAAATAATTTTGAGTTTAAAAATTAAGCACAAATAGTGAATAAACAAGGCCACACACAAGTCAAATAGAAGCATCCGGCAAAAATTCTTACATGATAAAAGATGAGAACAAAATCACAGAGCAAAAAAATAAATCTGGATCATCAATGATTAACTAGCACTATAATAAATACATCTTCAAAAATTTGTTAATATCAATATTATTAATAGAAATACAAAGTTAACTCAATCAGGCAGCATATATGGGTACTGCTCACAGATACACAAGTAAACCAAAAAACATCAAAAGAAAGAGCCTATGTCTTGGTCCATCTGGATTGAGCAGAAAAAGTAATGCGGCTAACTTAATGATGAGAACCAAGTCAAGCTGAAATGCAAAGTGAAATCTCCTCACGACTACTTGTCTCTAAGGTGCCTGTTGCTACCTAGCTTGTCCTTGATGTTCACCAGCCATTGCAGAATTTTCTCTCCTGAAAAATAAAACTTTACTAGCTCATGATATTCTTTGCATTACATTATTTATGTACTTCTTACTATGAGAAAGAAAAAAAAGAAAAACAAAAACTATACAAAGGATAAGATAATAGCACCCCTTATTTATTTATCTTTAATTGGAGAAAGAACATGCATAAACTGTAGAAGAAAAAGAGAGACATGTAATGCTAAAACAAAAAGCATTGCTACATTAAAGGATGAATTCTTGCAAACTGTAAAAAGCATGAAGGCAAATCAATATGATATCTAGAACACAACAAAATTGAAATGTATATACAGTATCATCAATAATGAATTGCCCACAACTATGATAACCCCATCCTTGCAAATCTGACATGCAAAAACAATCAAGATCCTTGTCTCTCACAACCCACCCACCCTTCCACTTTATCTTTTTCCATTTTCTTCTTTGTTTCTTCTTACCTTGTTAGCTGAAATAAATAGAACAATCATCTTGCTATAACTAAAAGCATGTTCTAGTAAAGTCCAAGCAACCAGGATCTGGAAAATGATTTCCATTAACAATATGTACAATCTAAAAGAAGACCAAAAATAACCAGCTCCTAAGAAGAATACAAGTATATGCACTACGGTTTTAGTAAAATGGCCTGTATAAACAATTGTTACAGCTCTTATGGAAGAAATAAGCAGGAAACTGAAATTTAACTTGATTTTAGATAAATTTGAAAGTCAGTCAGATGGTATCACAACACAACTCTTGAATGCTAATTAGACTCTTTACAGGGTGGTATTACCTCCCTGCTGTTAACTGAATCTCACAAGACAAATATGCATGATGACCTTAATGTGATAGCTGCATAATGTCCTTCATGCCTCATGTATTTTTTTCTTATCACCCTAACATGCCTCCATTAGATATGCACTTGTGCCATACCAGTCTAGGTTAAAGATAATGCCTACAGCCACGATACTTGCATAAAGATAATGTGATCGTATCTTAGATGTTCGGAACAATAGAACATCAAATAACATCGGATAAGTAATGCATACTTTTTATATTTCAAAATGAACTCCCTCCAAAGGAATATGTAACTCCTTAAAGCTTTTATAGGCAAGATCCAAAGTTTGATTGAAAAATTTTTGATATTCACTTGCATGAGTTTAAGACACAGGTGCCATAATCTTTTTCTTTCTTTTGTTATGATAATGGATCATGAAAGAATTTCCTGCATTACTCAGAAAATAAATGAACTTGGAACTTACTCTAGCACAAAATTCCAGCGCTGCTAAAGGTTCGAAGACATCAAATTGAAGAACCTACAAATCAAAAAGCAGTCATTAAAAGAAAATTTCCACTATAACAAAGGTGAATTAGTATACAAGGTCACAAATAAATGGTTTCTGCCTCCAGATATTCAGGAAAAAAATCTAATGCACGAAAAAATAGACAAGAACGAGAATCACCATAAGCCTCTGCTGAGCGATTTTCAGTATCTGGTCTTTAGAGTAAGCACGGAAAGTTATGACCATGGGTTTGCCTAGCAACAGAGCAACAAAATGCCAAGAAAGTAATTTCATCTCCAGAGTGCAATGCAAGGAAAATTGTAACTTGAAAAGAAAATGATGCAATATACATCAATTAATAGAAGTCTAGTGAGATATCTTCATGGTACATCCAAGACATGGACAATCTACAGCACAAGGTCATTCCATCATCTGAATACCATATCAGATGCCCTATAGTATTAATCATCCTAAATAAAAAAACTAGAATGATGAAGAGAGACAAACACTCATAATTCAATGATTCAGGTTTTGGAAGAAATCGATCTGCTAAGTCAATAGCATTTTCTATTCCTGCACATACAAGTCAAACTCAAATCAACATGATTCTGGTTTTAATACAGCAAAACTAAATGTGGGAAAAGATACAATGTTTTTTGATACTCATATACACATAAGATACATTTCAAGCATCACATATTTATTGATACAATGTATATATCAAATGCTAGCTTTCTGGTTTACTGATGTGATAAAGTTGTAGGACATGCATATTTTGTATACCAAGAATTAAATGCCTTTTCTATGTATGTTACGTATCAAATTAAGTGGCACTTAGAGAAGAGAAATAAATGTAGCATATCATTTTATTATATTGATGAATAGTGTAAGTTGCTGTAATCTAGCAATATGGAAACATGAACAATCAATACACATGTAAGTGGAAAAAACGTAACAGGTCATGTTTTAAGAACTGCTTAGTTATACCTAGAGATTTTAGATAAGTGATTCTGTAAAATTTACCACAAGTTGATGAAGAGGCCTTCACTTAGAACACTCCACTCTTCTAGTAATGTTTTCATTTTCCACAAAGGAAAAGACCTATATTGCAAAGCTTTCTCAAAATAGCGAAGAATATGAAGGAAGAGGAGCAAAATGACAGTGATGACAACTCTTTTTTCATATTTCAAAAGCTGGCTTTAAGAATTCTGTTTTCCATTCAATAATTCCAACTGTTTTAGAGAGTACAGCAGCCTATCCTAGTGCATGTGCGATGCTAAGACTAATTGTTAGTAAGTATATGTTCTTCTATTGTGTTGTACATTGTCATTCTTTACATTAAGTATTTGCATAAGCCACCCCTATTGTAGGGCCTTTCCCAAATTTTTGGAACCAAAATAAGCAAAGTCTAATAAAGATTAACAATATCTCCATCTTGCAAATGTTAGACCAAATAACGAGGGAATAAGGAAAGTATTAGAAAAGCTAGAATAATTTAACGATGGAAGTCCAAAAACTCTTTCACCATGAGTTCTTAGTCTCCCATAGCTATTGAAGCATGAGGGAAAGGGTTTCTAGCATACGATTACAATGCTTGGAAACAATTCAACTAGTGCAAACATCTATTCAGAGAATTCTCATAGCTATTATAGAGAATTTGCCAAAAGGACAGAAAAACAGAATTTTAATATAACATAATAAGAAAAGGTGAGTAAAATATTAAAGAAGTTATTAATAATGCAAAAAGAGTATGGAGAATAAAAAAGCAAAAACACAACCATCACCAATAATAAATAAAATCATTAATTTGTAATACATAAAGGACATGAAAAAAGAAAGTGAAATATGTCTCATGATTGACTCATTTTTTTAACATGTGGACCAATGTCAGGTGGGAATTCATTTCCCACAACAACATAGATGTATTATACTAATCATTTGCTGTTATCAATGGTATTGGAATAGTGAAAAAAAATGATTCATGCAAACACTAAGAGACCATATTCACATCTTACCCTTTAGGATTGACTTACAGGAAATAACAGAACACAACTGCACAAGTTCCAGTGAAAATTAAGGAAGGTGAGCTAAACACTAAAATGAAGCAAGTCCAGGAATAAGAAGATGATCCAATAATTCAAAGAAGCGTCGTATCATTTGGACTCTTGAGCTGAATCAAAAATTCAAAGAAGCTATCGAACAACTAGGAATAGGTGAATTATCCATTATATATGCATGCTTTAAATTATATATGCAGTGCAGTTTCAGGCCTTAAGTATGTTTGGACTAAATTTTTTTCCAATGTGCTTCTTCCTTCTTTCTCCATGTAGAGCAAGCTATTCCAAGTAAGATAACCAAGATTATGAATGTGAGGGCATTGATAGGCACCACGTTGGTAGCCATTTGTAGGTCTAGTGTCTGTTTTCCCTCATTCTCTTTTCTCTGGAATAGAAATGTTAAGAAAATCTTGGTCAATGTTTCTTTTTGACTAGCTTCCACACATTGATATCCATTGTTTTCCATCTAATAATTTTACCTGAAGGATTCCTATCTTCGAATTAAAGTCAACACTTAAAAAACTACTTAGCATGAAGCAACATCAAGATATATGCTAGCTTTCGCATGCTTCGTGCCACTTGTCGATGGCACCTTTAACATGCAACAGGTGTTTGGATTCAATTAAGTTGGTGTTTAGCTCACCTTCTTTAATTTTCACTGGACATGAGGATTAAGTCCATGACCATAATAAGGGCTGCCAATAGCTCAAATTTATGAAGCCTACCTAGTTTTTAACTTGAAGTTCAACAAAAGCAAACCATAATAGGTGCAAAGACAGGCATTTATATGATGGAAGAGAAAATTGATGGCATGCTTGTTTAGTATTCAGTTAGACATTCATCAAAGAATAGTTGAATGAAATTTGCCATCAAACCAATTGTATGAGCACACTGTAGCAGACATATTTTAATGAAAAAAGCTATCTGTATTATATCATTTTTGAAGACAGATTATGTTATACTGTTTGTTCATGAAGTCCATACATGTCTTTTTTAATGTGACGACCAGCTCATATGACAATTATTCTTTATGATATGATCCATTTTTGTCCTTTGAGAACTATCACAAGTTATCATAACAAGGCATTCTCCAAAAATAGAAATCCAAGCAGTAGTTCCATAAAATATAACTGATAAAAGTAATTACTTCAGGGCATTTACCTTCTCATAATAAAATAGAGGCGTCCTAGTTTTTGGTAGAATAGGGACCATCCTCCTCATGATCATCATCATCGTCGTCGTCATCAGAATCATCATCATTTGCAGAGGTAGAAACTGGAGATGGCGCTGGAACTGGAGATGGTGCTGGAATTGTAGATGAAAATTGTGCTAAGATAGATGGATTCACCTTCATCTTCTCCATTATAAGGTGCATGAACTCCTCAATACGAGAAATACGAGCAGATAACTCACTGTTTTGAGCTATTAAATGACTGTTCTGATTAGCTAACTCCTCATTTCGAGCAGAAACAGTCTCAAACATACTATAAATCTTTTCCTACTCCGAATCCACTCCTCAGGGACTCGTAAGGATGTGCGGACAGAAAATGAGGAGCCTATCAATAAGCTAGCTTGTGATCCAAGTCCATAAATCCACCCTTATTCACTCCAACTGTCTCTTTCCATACATGTATCATGGATGGTTGAGGCTGCTGTTGTGATGATTCTATCCCATCCTCCCCAGTTGAGCTCTGACTTGATTGCACCTCTTGCCACTTCTATGCAAAATTAGTCTGTAAAAGATATTAGATATAATCAGTTAAACATACAAATAGAATAAAATAATAAATTAAAATAGAGTTTTTTGAATACTTACATATGCTGTCTCTGCCTTCTTATTCATCCATTGATTGCCATCCTTTTTCTTTTGATAGGTGTGTCTGAAGAGCTCATCTAACGTAGGTGCTCGGTTCAACTTCTGTGTCTAAATTTTATAACACAAACAACAATGGTAATTTAAAAAAATGTTATATGAAATAAGAATGGGATATATGTAAAGAAAAGGATATTTGGCACGGATCTGAAATAGGATCCTAGATGTTCAGATCTAAAATGTATTTTGGATGAATCACACTACCAGATGTTCATTTCATTCTACTAATTCTACTGCTTACTAAGAGGAAGTATAAGGTATTAAATGCACATTAATCCAGATGACTATTTTAGTTATATATATGCATTAATAATAAATAACAAAATAAATTAATACCAATCTTGTCGCATGGTCATTAATGCTGATAGAACCACTAGTATGAAGTGGAAAGCCCAATCCACCGCAATCAGATGCACGATTCTTCTTATTTTTCTGATTTATGGTTTTGAACTCATCACTATCCCAATATTTCCACAGCTCTTGCCATACACCCTCTCCAATCCAAACTGACTTGCAGTCATGATTTTCACGAGCCTCATTAAAAATATCTGCAAGATGACTTGAATCACGACGCTCCCAATTCCTTCGAATACGGTGCTCATCTTCTGGATCCCATTGAAATTTTTTCTAGAAAAAGAAAAAAAATCAATATCAATAAAATATATAGATACTTTAAATCAAGTAAAAATAAATAAAAATACTTGATCAACTTAAAAATATTCTTGCCTCAACTCACGAAACCATATGTCTCATGTCCTCTTTGGAATCTTCTTCCATGAAGAGTAAGGACCGTCATACTTGCTCTTAAGTATTTCAACCAAAGCATGGGTTACCCTGTGGTCGTCATTGAAACTGTAAATATTAACAACGATCAACAATCATGTATATTCATTTTAGTAAAATAAAATAGTGTATTGAACTAAGTATTATATAGTTTTACCCATAACCACTTGGAATTAACGGTGTCCTCTCTGATATCTGTGTGTGCATGCCCTCTTGGCTAGAAGTTTTAGTAGTAGAAGTGTGCACAGGTTGGATAGGTGGTGACTGCCCAGGTGGGACCATAATGTGGGGGAGGAAGAACTGTAAGTAGGGCTAGATGTGTGTGGCATAGTTTTGGGATATGAAAAATTTAGTGATGGATATGTAGGAATGATGGTGGCATAGCAGAGGAAGAGGGTGGATTAGTGAAACTGGTGGGAATGGAAGGTGGATGGAACCAGAATATGGTGGTTGAGTTGTAAAAGTCTCTGAGAATAGTAGGGAGATGTGGTGGAATAGGAGGAAAAAGGAGATTCATTGTAGGTAGATGCGGTGGAATAGGAGGAAAAGAAGATGGTATGGTCGAAAAGGTGGTTGTGTAATAGGAGAAGATGGTGTAACGGTGACAGAAGGTGGTGAGTGAAGCATCTGGGGGACCATGGTGGTTGAGGGTAGTACCGATAAGTCTATAATGGTTGTGGTAGTTGTGCGAGCTTCTTTAATCGAGTAGCAGTTAACTTTTCCTTTCCTTTCACAACTCGATCTGACATCTGTAGATGCACAATAATGTAAATATAAAACAAAACAAATATCAAGTATATTAAATAAGCATATATACAAACAAGTTATCAAATATTAAAAAAAAAAGTAAAGAAATTACCCAGAAGCATAAATATTATATCGTAATTACTCTTCATTATCCTCCTTGTCATCTTCATGTATTCATTACTTTCTAAATCATCTTTATCAGTTAATATTCTTCTTCTTCCTCTTCCTCTTCTTCTTCCTCTTCTTCTTCTTCCTCTTCTTCTTCAACTTCCTCTTCATCTTCTTTTTCTTCATCATCAATGGTGCCTTCAAGATATGCATCAACCTCCTCAAATAATCCCTCACTATCTCGTAAATTTTCATAGTCTCGTTATCATCTATTGCATTGACTCGAGACATCTCATAATCTTGAAAAGCAGGCTTCAAAGTATGATCATTATCTACTTGACCTCTTGATCTTGTCTTGATGACCACCCACCAATCTACCTTATCTCTTATCCTTCCAGGATAAGGTAAATATTATACTTGCACCACATGTTTAGGAAGAATGAATGGATCAAACTTTGGATACCTTCTATGATGTCGAATCTCAATAAATCGTACTGTTATTACACTTTCATCCCCCGATTTATGATAGGATCAAACCATTCACAATAAAATAGCACCACCATTTTATCACCTTGTCCTGGATACTGTAACTCCACCACTTCCTTAAGAATACCATAGAAATCACTTTCATTATCACATATCCTCTGCCCTTAACACATACTCCACTATTGTTTATTTTTTGTCCTCACTATATGCATGTGTGTGGAATTTGAATCCCAATGAGATACATGGGCCAGGTTTTTAACACTCGCATGGGTCCCCAGGCTAAGTCATTCAAGTGTTGATTTTGTATCATACTACATGGATTGTGTACCTAATTATTAATTGCAAACATAATGTATTAGACTTATGTTTCATATGAACAAATAATTTTGATTTGGACAAGATGTTAAAGCTTACATAATCTTTGAACCATGATGCAAACGAAGCCTCAATCCATGCATCTATTTGAGCATCACTAAGACATCTAGGTATGGAAGCATGCACATACTGCACAAACATACTAAAATACCATATTGTATTAGTTTTGTCGCATTCATTAAATGAGTATAGAGTTCATTGTGAAGTTAACGAGGATGCGATACTCACTCAAGATATGGCTTCACTTCATCAAAATTTAATAATATATGTAATGTTGCAACAATAAGCTCCTCATCAGTCAAATACTGAGTTCTACACTAACCAGATGAGTGACCAAACTGACTAAATATTGAAAGAGTTGGTTGGCATTATTGCATACTCTTCCCTACTATCATTTTGATTAGCCCCAATGCCTGTAGTATGTACATGAGTCTCAAAATAATACGACAGAAGTAAGTTGTCTCTTGTGGAGTATGCCTCACATATAGAGCCTTCAACACGAGCTTTATTCTTAACCATTTTTTTCAACTTGTTAAGAAGCCTAATAACATAGCATTGTACGTTAGCACATGTGATAGAAAAGAGTATATGGTTAAAGATTTGAAACAAATACAGAAATATTCTTTTTTACCTCTCAAAAGGATACATCCATCTATATTGACTAAGTCCACCTACTCGTGCTTCATATGGTAGGTGAACAGGTAAATGTTCCATTGAGTCAAAGAAACCAGGTAGAAATATATGTTCCAACTTACACAAGATGATAGGGATATTGTGTTCATTTGTACCAAATCCTCCTCCCGCAACACAGTTGAGCATAAGTCTTTAAAGAATATACTCAACTCAGTAAGAGGTTTCCATATTGGTTCTGGTAATGCAATAAATGCAGTGGGCAACAAACACTCCATAATACATGGCAATCATGACTCTTCATTCCAAATAACTTGCCTTCATATGTCTACACATATACCCAGATTTGAAGCATATCCATTAGGCATTTTCAATCTCTTACCCATTCACAAACAACTCTTTTTTGGTCCAGTGTAAAGCTGAAATTTGCTTTTGTTTCATCACCTCCCCATTAGGTAACTCATAGAGTTCACAATCTCGTCGCCTACAATACTCTTTCAAGTCATTCTTTCTTTAACATTATCCTTTGTCTTATTTTTTACATCCATAACAGTATTAAGGATATTATCAAACATTTTTTTTTCTATGTGCATGACATCTAAGTTATGTCGGATTAAATTCATCTTCAATATGGTAAATCCCATAATATGCTCTGCTTCGTCCAATTATGACTATCTCCATAGCCATGAAATTTACAAGGACCTATTTCAAGTTATTTTGGGATATCCACGAAATTTTTCCATACTTGATCCCTGTTTAATCTAAGAGGAGGCTCTGATCTATCAATTTGTTTTTCCGAAAGGCATCATTTTTCTTCTGAACACACAATCAAAAGCGAGAACTAACAATGACAATCAAACCATTCTTTTTACCCCATGCCTCCAAGCGAGGGGAAAAGCCTTGTAATCTCCTACAATAAGGCCATGCTAATTTTCCAGCTGTGCTCCATCCCGATAACATGCCATATGCCGGAAAATCATTAATTGTCCACATTAAAGCAGCCTTCATGAGAAAATTTTGCTTCCTTGAAATGTCATAAGTAAGTACACCCTCATTCCACAAAATTTTTAATTCATCTATCAATGGTTGCAAATATATGTCTATCCTGATTTTTGGATTATGCGGTCCAAGAATGAGCAAGGTTAAAAACATATATGGAGCAGTCATACACATATCAGGAGGTAAATTGTAAGGCATAACAATTACTGGCCAACAGGAGTATGGTGAAGCAGATAGACTATATGGAGTAAAGCCATCAGCGCATAATACAAGTCTAACATTTCTTGGCTCTAATGCAAACTCAGGATATGTACAGTCAAAATATTTCCATGCTTCTCCGTCTGATGGGTGGCACAAAATACCTTGTTTATGTCTATTCTCATAATGCCATCTCATGTGTCCAGTCGATCTGTTCGAGGCATAAAGCCTCTTAAGTCTAGGGATAAGTGGCAAATAATGCATCCTCTTGTAAGGAACTTGACTATGATTCATACTTCCCGTCCTACCTAGTTTGTATCGAGGATGACCATAGAACTTGCAATCAATTAAAGACTCATCATCCTTGTAATACAACATACACCCATTAAAGCAACAATCTATTTTTTTAGTAGATAGGCTAAGCTTTGAAACTAATTTTTTTGTCTTATAGAAGTCGGAAGGTATTAGTTTACCAGGAGGGCTTATCTCTTTCATAAGCCCCACAAATTGATTAAAACAATGTTGAGATATATTGTTATCAGACTTGATGCTCATCATTCTAACTGCAATTGATAACTCTGAGTGATTAGTACAACCTGGCCAGAGCGGCTGTTGTGCTGCATGCAACATCTCGTAAAACTTTTCAGACTCTTTATTTGGAGGCTCCTCCACATAATTTGGAGTATCACTATTCCGATAAGCATCCATATTACTATTATAAACATCTTCAAAATTTGGACCAGTAGCATCAAAAACTATGGCTTTGTATCTACTGGTTTGCTCATTATTGACCAATTGACCACAACTAGAAGCACAAAATTGAGCAGTACTTGAACCAATAAATTGTATTTGATCAACACCATAATTCATAATTGGTTCAATTTCCCCATGTTTTGTCCAATACCAGTAGTCAGGTTTGAAATCTTTTTTATAAAGATGTACCTTTACTTCCTCTACAGTTAAGTACTTTGTATTTTTGCACTTGAAACAAGGACACCTAATTTTTTTCTCATTCAAACATATAGGTTGTCGGCATGCAAAGTGAATAAACAACTCCACCCCCATTAGAAACTCATCTATATAATCCTTTCGGTCTGGTAAAAGTCTATTATACATCCAACTACGATAATGATGAATGTCCATAATAACGAAGCTTCAGAGTGTTTCCTTGATAATCAACCTAAAATTATAAACAATTGATGCATGTTAATCTTGAGTTTTTATGCGTGTACTATATATACAAATGCATGTTAACCATTATTGGAGTACATAATGAGTAATGGTGCATCGATACTAAATTTATTTTTGTTTTGTAGAATACATGGATAATGAATATAAATAATAAAAGTTGATCAAAAAATTAAAAGAAAAAAGCAATAAATAGGGTATGCATAAATCTTGCCCTACCTATATCTGAACCCATTTAAAATCTTTCTATATAAGAGTTCTTAAAGCACATGTTAAAGATTCAAGATCATAAGTATAAATCTTGAAAAAGAAATTTAAAAAAATATTATTACCTTTGTAT
Source organism: Areca catechu (assembly GCA_021397845.1). NCBI lineage: Eukaryota > Viridiplantae > Streptophyta > Magnoliopsida > Arecales > Arecaceae > Areca > Areca catechu. The sequence goes on from CM038050.1 coordinate 33,322,029, forward strand.
TCTCTCCTGACGAGAAAGTTACAAAACTAAACTCACGACAATGGCCACCGAAATGTTCCTATTATTCACAAAGTCATTTAAAATAAGAAATGTAATTAAAAATATGTTTATAGATAAGTATGTTAAGTAAAACCATGTAAGTAAAATCACTTATTCCCATTATTCCCACTATCCCAACCTTATTCCTCCTCTATTCTAGATTTATTTATGTCATCTTCCTCTTAAATCAACTCGGATTGAAAGCCTGAAACACCCGTCCATCCCCCATAGCCCACCAAGCTCCCTCCGCCATCACCGCCACTCTCCGGTCCGGATCTCACCGGAGACATCCCCGTCCGCCGTCTTCCATGTCGCCCGTCTCCTCCAGTACATCCGACATCCCCGTCTGTCGCCGTCTCCCTGCAGCGAACCCATCGGAGGATCCCTCTCCCCTGTTCACGGAAGGGAGACAGTGGTGAACTGACTCCGGCGAATCCATCGGACCCATCTCTCCCCTGTTCACGGAAGGAGAACCCATCGTCTCCTCCGACTCCGGCGAACCACCGTCTCTCCCCTGTTCATGGAAGGAGAACCCACCCTCTCTTCCCTGTTCACGGAAGGAGAACCCATGGTCTCCTTTGAACCCAGCGAACCCACCGTCTTCTCCGACTCCGGTGAACCATCATCGTCCGTCCACCTCTCCCTGTCGCATTCACTCCCTGCCATTGAGCCCCATCTACCATATTCGGTAGATGAGAGATTCAAAGAAAAAAAAATGTAGATTAAGGGGAAGAGGGATACCTTGAGAGTGGAAGGAGGAGATGGAATCTGTGGAACAAAAGAGGAAGCCAGATGAAATCAAAATGGAATCGCTGGCACTGGAACGAAGAGGGAAGCCCGACGGTCGTAGTGGGTGGGGGAGGTTAAATGAAAATGGAATTCCGCTGGAGCACAAGTGGTTTTAAATGTTATTGATTTATAAAAAAAGTTTTATATAAATTAAATATTTGTTTAATAAATTAATAATAAAAAAATGAATTTTAATGGTTATGATAGTAGGTAGGCTTTTCAAAGGTTCCAAGTTCAATTCCTGCTATTTACTCTTTTATATAAAAAAATATTAGAACAATATTTTTTATTTTTCTTTTTTTCTGAATAATTTTTTAATATTTTTCTTGGGCCTTTCTTTCTAGTTTTTCTATGTTCATTAAAATAAACAGGAAGGCAAACTTGTGTAAGATCTATTCTAACATTATCTTTGATCATTAACCAAAAGCTAACTCCTTTTTTTTTCTCAATAGGATCAGGTAATACATCTAAGGAGAGAAAAGAAGAGCTTGATTTTTTTTTTTTTTTGTACCTTTCAATTCTATCATGGACTCTATTTATAGACCCAAAAATTAGATATTTGGGCTAATCTAATGACTACATTATTAACATCTAATAGACAAAAAATATTAATCCGATGATGAATGTCTAATGATAGAAATATTAATGTTAAGCAATGGCTAATAAAAACAATCAAATCGACGGTTAAAAGAAGAAAATGATCAAAATTAAAAGCAGAACAAATAAAATATTTACCGCACCGTGTTGCACCCGTGAGCATGATTTGCATTCGCACACATGCTAGCTGGGCCTAGCGGCATGTGTATGGAAAATGGTCCAAAATATGACAAAATCAAAGAAAGAAGTTTTCATTATATATAAACCAATTCTCAATTTTACTCATGTCTAATATATGACTAATTAAACAAGGATGGAGAGAATTAAGAGGGTATTAGATGGAGGGATTTGGTATAAAAAATTTTGAGTTTTCCCTCCAAAACACTAATAATATCTACATGAAATGTAATATACATGAAGTTTCATGTTTTGAATTTGTTGGTATCCTTCTTCCTCATAAATCTGAGATAATATATATCTCTGGTCCGAAAGCAACAAAATGGTAGGTTGCATCTATTTCACATTTACTACTGAATATTATTGTATCCAATATACTCAAAACAAGACGCACAACATTAACTCCATTAGAAACTCAAAGAGGTTTGTACCTCTATTACATGACTCAGTTTTGAAGGGCATAAAGAACTCAACAAATTCTTTATTCCCTCTGTATTAATCTTAAACGGAAATTTACAAACATTGCTAATATATTCTATTTATAGAAAAAATTATTTATTGAAAATCTCATGATAAAGTATTTACCTGGAGGAAGAAAAATAATACAACGAGGCTTATGTAGAAATGAAGCAAGATCGCACAAAAAAAGTATTTGTTTAATTTTATTAATAAAATATGTAATCGACACTGGCAGGCACACACCTGCAGCGAGTTTTGCATGATTTTAAGAGAGAGAAGCTAAGATATCTTAGAGAGAGAAGGAATCCGTTGAAATGGGAAGACCAAGTGCATGCGAGCGTATAAATAGACTTTTGATAAATCTAATCAAATAATCAAATTTTTGAAACCATTTTTATAGAAAGACAAATATAATAATAAAAAAAATTGGTGGAGAAATTGCCAATGATATACTCCAGTAATTAGTTAGCGTGGGTTGTGTTATTATAGAAAGTAGTCAAAAGCCGGATATCTAGAGAATCTAATAAATGGAAAATTTTTAACAAATAAATAAAAACCTATGTAGGAAAAAAACAAAAGAGAGATAGGCAAAATAACGAATACCTTAGAGACTGGATTGAGCCTGATTTGGAATAAGCGAAACAGAGATGATGGAAATGGATGGGTGTCGGTATGGAGGGAAGGACGAGGGAGGAGATGCTCAGCAGGTCGCGGAAGCATGGATGGAGCCACGCATGAGGAGGCAGAGAAAATGATTTTAAAAAATTATAAGATAATCGGGCGGGAGGCCGAGAGCTTGTGGCCATCGATCATACCATGGAGAGGGGAGATTAATCATGGAGCAGCCAAGTGGGGGCTTGCAATCGTCACTCCTTTTTGAGTGGAGGGGATCAAACCAGTGGCTGATCACTAGTAATCATTGGGCCTTACGGGTGTCGAGCAGTATCGAGTGAGGGGAAATCTTTCAAGCATGCAGTCCTCCCCATGGGCATCGATCTAAGTGTGAGGAGGGATTGACTGGAGGAGCTAAGCTAGTATATGAGCGCTTATCATGGTCGTCGAGCACTCCGGAGGGAAGATCACGAAGGCAGAGTTGCACGGTTGCTGGACCAAGTAAAGGAGAGCCAGGGGTCGAGGGGTCTCTTATCGAATCCCTTCTAAGCACTAATCGATCTGCAGAGGCCAAGTCGATCGGGGGTTTATTGTAGCTACCGAGCCCTCCGGACCTCTCGTGGGCATCCTACTTGGAATAGAGGAGAGGACGTAATGGGATTTCTCTGATGGGCACCTCGTGAGTGGAGGAGAGGAAGCGGAAGGGTTCGATTCGAGAAGGAAGAGAGGGAAGCCTGATGGTCAAACAGAGATGGGCGGTGGGTGTAGGAGTTTAAGGGGTTTTAGGTTTTATTAATTTATAAGAAAGGTTTTATATAGGTTAAATATTTTTTAATATATATATATAATAAAATAAAATTGGATCTTAATGGTTATGATAGTAGGTAGGCTTTTCAAAGGTTCTAGGTTCAATTATGCTATCTACTATTATATAATAATTTTATAAAAAATATTAGAATAATATTTTTTTTATTTTTCTTTTTTTTGAATATTTTTTAATATTTTTCTTGGTCCTTTCTTTCTAGTTTTTCTATATTCATTAAAATAAACAGGAAGGCAAACTCGTGTAAGATCTATTCCAACATTATCTTTGATCATTGACTAAAAGCTAACTCCTTTTACTTTCTCAATAGGATCAGGTAATACATCTAAGGAGAGAAAAAAAGAGCTTGATTTTTGTTTTTGTACCTTTCAATTCCTATCATGGACTCTATTTATAGGTCCAAAAATTAGATATTTGGGCTATCCAATGACTAAGAGCTCATTTATAAGGAATAAATCCCTCGAAAAATCCCTCACAAAAAAAAATTTCCGAGGGATTTTGCAAGAGATTATTTTATTTGGAAATATTTTTACTAAGAACCAAATTATGATGAAAAGATCCCTCGAAAATTTAAAGGATCAACATATAAAATATCCTGTAATATTCGAAAATAGGCATCACCGTCATGCCAGTTTCAATCATTAGTATGATTAACAATAAAAAAGATGATGAAATTTACGATATTATTGACCTCTCAAAAGATATATCAAATAGTCATCATAATGAAAGGTTGAGGAAGCTTCGGATATTACGAAGGATCGGATGGACATCCAAATGCTTTGTCCCATCTTGAATCTTTCCAACAGATCATTTCAGAAAAGAGTGAAAATGGGAGATATATCAAATATTGCTCTTCTTTTTTGTATGAATATTAGCATGAGTTTCCTGAATATTCATATATAGTTTGATCAGCAAGAATGAATTGAATGGTGTGTTAGAGAGTATGTTAGGTCTCTTTGAATGTTATAATATATTAAACAGCTATGGTTAAGTGAGAAGAAGCATTGGTGATTGCAATTGCAACCATCCTCGGAAAATTTTTTCGAGGGATTTTTTCGAGGGAATTTATTTTCCGAGGGAATTTCTGATGGAATTTTTGATGGAATTTTTCCCTTGGAAATTTTCGACAGATTTTTTGAGGAAAATTCTCCGAGGGATTTTCTGAGAGAATATTACCGGGGGATTTTCCAAGGGAATATTACCGGGGGATTTTTCGAGGGAATATTACCGGGGAATTTTCGATGGAACATTACCGGGAGATTTTTCGAGGGAACATCTCCGAGGGATTTTTCGAGAAAAAATCTTCGAGGGATTTTCTGAGGGAAACTTTCTGATGGATTTTGCGAGGGATTTTTCGAGGAAAACTTTTCGAGTGATTTTTCGAGGGAAAATTTTCGAGGGATTTTCCGAGGGTAAATTTTCAAGGGATTTTCTGAGGGATTTTTCGAGGGAAAATTTTCGAGGGATTTTTCGAGGGAAACTTTTCGAGGGATTTTCCGAGGGAAACTTTCCGACAGGTTTTCCGAGAGAAAATTTTCGAGGGATTTTCCGAGGAAAACTTTCCGAGGGATTTTCCGAGGGAAAATTTTCGAGGGATTTTTCAAGGGATTTCTCAAGGAATAATTTTCGAGGGATTTTTCGAGGGGTTTTTTAAGGAATTTTTTAATTGAATTTTTTTTTACTAAAAACTAAATTATGATGAAAAGATCCCTTGAAAAATCCCTCACAAAAATAATTTGCGAGGGATTTTTCGAGAAAACTTTTTTTCTCGGAAAATTTCTACTAAGAGCTTGTTTATAAAGAAAAATCTCTCACAAAAAAAATTTCTGAGGGATTTTGCGAGGGAATTTTTTCCCTCGAAAAATTTTATAGTTAATTTTTTTTTGTCAGAAAATCCCTCGGAATTGCGAGGGATTTTTTTCCTTGGTAAAGCACCCTTTTCTAGTAGTGTGGCAGAGAGGAGGACGCAACTCGTTTCGAGCTCAGTAGGAGGCATCCTCTCGGTCCTGTGCCCATCAGGGAGCCAGGGTCTGGCCCTCCTCTCCCTCCTCCTTCTTCTGTTCCTATTTCTGAGTCCGTCCGGTCCATAGGTCCTGGCGGGGTCGCCTCGACGATCACCGTCGAGGAACTAAGGACCGTTCAGGATGTCTATGGCATCCTAAGTTCTATTTGGCTCATGATCCCTCGTCCGAGGGAGCGTGTCACTTCCAGCAGCCCTGGCCACCTTGCTTTTTATAAGAAGACCTTCTCCGGGGGTCTTCGATTTCCTTTTCATCCCTTCTTCCTGTCCGTCTTGGACAACTACCGTTTGGTCCCTGCACAGTTAGTGCCAAATGCCATTAGGGTCATCTTTTCTTTTATTATGCTCTGCCACCTCCACGGGTTCATTGCCCGGTTTTCTTTGTTCAGGGCCTTCTTCGCCCTGAAGTGCCACCCAACTGAGGATGGGTGGTGGTCCTTGTCCTCCCACCCGAGGGGCATTAGGTTCGAGCTCCCCTCTTCTGTCAGGGGATGGAAGAGTTTTTTTTTTTTTGTTGAGGTAGAGGAGGTCGATCGGGTCTGGAGCGATCCGAACAAGTCTCCCAACCAAAATTCTGTGGTCGATGCAGCTGACCGGGATGACTACGAGCAGCTCTGCACCGCCCAGATCCCTCCTCTCGAGGTCCTATTATTTAAGCAGAACCTCATCGACTCCGGGGTCGACCCAACGAATGGGTTGGGGGAGTTCGACCTGAACTTCCCTTTTCCTTCCTTGCATTTCTTGCATTGCTTCCCATGGATTATGACTGTTGTGTGACTTGCATGTAGGGATGATTTTCATCGAGAGTGATCTACTGGCGATCACTCGGAAGAGGCCGCCAATCGGGTTGGCTGGGGAGCCTCCATCGAGATGGATCTGGGTCGAGAGTGCTCCTGTGGCTGCCCATGCCGCAGTGGCTGGTCCGAGCTCGGCTGCTCCAGTCGGTCAGAGCTCGGAGGCGACTCGCGCTGCTCCTGCACCGGTGGATAGGGTATCATCTGCAACATCGAGGCCGGTCCGGCAGGAGGCCCGGGAGGCTCCCAAGTAGCGTGGTCATCAAGGGGCGGCCTCCACTACGGAGCCTAAGGTAGTGATTCAGGCAAGGGCCGCAGCTGCTGCCGCCGCATCTTGTAGTCTTCCTAGCCCACTTCCAATTGAGATCAGGGATGAGGAGGTTCGAGGCACGGCCAGGACCGTGACTGAGGCACCGCCCGTGCATGTGTCAGCTCCCCAGTCGGCCTCCCAGGGCCCTGCAGCTAGCGAGGCAAGGCCGCCCACCTCTGGAGAGGGTAGGAGGGAGGAGGCACGGTGCCATCTCCCCTTCAAGATGGGGCCAGAAAGCTCGTTCCTTCGGAGCCCCAAACTGGCCGAGCGCATGATGGACTTCTCGATCCAGACATGCGACCGGCAGGGTATGGCCGGGATGCGGCTGGGCGACATCATCAGTGCCATCTTCCCCTAGCTCTACTCGGTGAGATGTCCCTTTCTTCTTTTCTTTTCTTTTTTTTTCTCTTTTTTTTTTAGATGACCTCTTTTCATGGTGCAAATTGGTGCCGAGGCCCTCTTCATCAATGGCTGTTATCAGAATTGGGAGCGTCTCGAGCGGTAACAGGCGACCGAGATCGAATCTCTGAAAGATGACCTGAAGGAGAAGGCCAGGGCGAACGGGGTACTAGAACAGAAAGTCAAGGACCTGGAGAGGCAGCTCACCGATGCTGAGGGACGAGCGAAGAGGCTCTTGGAGGCCCGTGACATGGAGCGGAGTCGTGCGAAGAAAGCCATCGACGATCTCTCCACCGTCGAGAAAAAGTTAAACTGGTACAGTGCGGAGGCTAATCGGCACAAGGAGGCTTCCTGGGCTGCCCAGGCAGAGCTGGCAACAGGGAAGGAGAAGCTGGCCACGGCTGAGAAGGCGGCAGAGGTGGCGGCCAAGTTGGCGGAGGCTGCCAGGATGGAGGCCTCCAAGGCGAGGAAGGGTGCCACCGAGGCCAAGAAGGGCACTGAGGAGGCTGTTGCTAGATTCAAGGCCTCGAAGGAGTTCATCATCGAGATTCATCAGATGGCGTCGGACTCCTTTTACAAAGGATTCATGTTCCTGCACGGCTGGATCAAGGCTCTTGTCCCCGAGAAGAGCCGTGATCGCCTCAGATATCCTTCGGCCTCGGACACGGAGCCCGATGAGGAGGTTGTTTAGGAAGCTATGACCTCAGAGCCTCCAACGCCAACCGTGACTAGGCCATCTGAGACTAGAGCCGACCAGCCAAAGGTTCCTGAAGGAGGGAACTCCCACCCCCAAGGCTCAGTAGGGGGGCCGGCCAGCACGGAGTATCCCTTTTCTTCTTCTTTTTGCTTTGTATTTTTGTTTTTGTGCTTGGTCAGGATCGCCCGGCATGTCGGGGGCCCATAAAATACTTGAACCGGCACTTAGTTAATGAAATCTGAATTCCTTTGCAACCTGTCTTTCGATCGGCCCTTCCCTCCTTTTCCTCTTTCTTTCACTCCCCTTCTTCTACTTTTTCTCTTCTCTCTCTCTCTCTCTTTTTTTTTTGAGGCTTGGGGAGATCAGAGAAGGGGGCCTCACCTTGCCTAGGGTTGAGTTATTGGACTTCAATGCTGCCAAGTCGGGTGCAAGGCTGTGGCATTTGAGAGCTGCTAGGCTCGGTGGTCCCTTGGCCGGAGATCTGAGCTCCGGTCTTGGGCTGGCATCCTGGAGCTGGGCTCGGGGATATTGATGACTGAGAGCTGCGTGACTCGAAGGTCCCTTGGCCGGAGATCTGAGCTTTGATCTTGGGTTGGCATCCTAGAGCTGAGCTCGAGGACGTTGATGACTGAGAGCTGCGTGGCTTGAAGGTCCCTTGGCCAGAGATCTGAGCTCCAGTCTTGGGTTGGCATCCTGGAGCTGGGCTCGGGGACGTTGATGACTGAGAGCAGCGTGGCTCGAAGGTCCCTTAGCCAGAGATCTGAGCTCCGGTCTTGGGTTGGCATCCTGGAGCTGGGCTTAGGATGTTGATGACTGAGAGCTGCATGGCTCGAAGGTCCCTTGGCCAGAGATCTGAGCTCCGTTCTTGGGTTGGCATCCTGGAGCTGGGTTCGGGGATGCTTGAGATTGAGAGCGGCATGGCTCGAAGATTCCTTGACATCCTGAAGCTGGGCTCGGGGACTCTTGAGATTGAGAGCGGTGTGGCTCGAAGATCCCTTGATGTCCTGGAGCTGGGCTCGGGGATGCTTGAGATTGAGAGAGGCATGGCTCGAAGATCCCTTGACATCCTAGAGCTAGGCTCGGGGATGCTTGAGATTGAGAGCGGCATGGCTCGAAGATCCCTTGATGTCCTAGAGCTGGGCTCGGGGATGCTTGAGATTGAGTGCAGCATGGCTCGAAGATCCCTTGACATCCTGGAGCTGGGCTCAGGGATGCTTGAGATTGAGAGCAGCATGGCTCGAAGATCCCTTGACATCCTAGAGCTGGGCTCGGGGATGCTTGAGATTGAGAGCGGCATGGCTCGAAGATCCCTTGACATCCTGGAGCTGGGCTCGGGGATGCTTGAGATTGGGAGCGGCATGGCTCGAAGATTCCTTGACATCTTGGAGCTAGGATCGGGGATGCTATTGATTCTTCCCTGCAAGACATATAGATACTCGTGCAAGGAAAAAGTCGTTATCATTATTATTAATAAGAAACCTTACATCATCGGTGCATCTTCGCAGACCGCAGGCATTCCATGTTCGGGGGAGCTTGATGCCGTCAAGATCTTCAAGATGATGGACCCCCTGTGATGGGGCTTCGGTTGCCTTATAGGGACCTTCCTAGTTTGGTGGTAGCTTGCTTCATTCTCAGGACTGACATGCCTCTGCCCGGCACAGCATCGAATCTCTGAGCCCAAAGGTTCTTGGCCAAACCCGGGCATTGTAGAGCCGGGCTGCTCATTGCTAGCGAGTTTTGTTAAAGTTGGCGTGGAGCAGGTCGGGCCTGAATCAACCTCAAGACGACGTTGTGGGCTGTAGGAAGCCCGTCGACCGCAAAAGTCATCATAGTGGTACTCTTGGAGGAGGCGTCATAAAGAAGCACGCCTGCGGAGTTTCTGTTATCAGCCATGATGCGCATTTTTTTAAATTTTTTTTTTAGGGTGGTCCACGATCGTAGGTCTCCTGCCCCCCCAGGTCCTTTTGGATGTGCGTGCAGCTCCCCAGGAGATCACACCCATCGACTTCTCGGTAGGACGGTTGTTAATGGTTGGAGCTGGCGGGGGAGCGACGAGCGCGCGGGGCTCCACTTGAGGTTTGCCCCCCGCAAACCTTTTAAGGCGGCTTCTCTTGATGATTTTCTCAATTTCTCACTTGAGGTTGTGATATTCCTCGGTGTCATGGCCGTGATTGCAGCAAAAGTGACAGTACTTTGTCTTGTCACGATCGGTGAAGGACTTCAACGGTGGCGGGCACTGTAGTCCGCTGGCTCACTAGTCGATACTTGCATACTGGCGAACTGGCATGAGGACTCTGCTACCTTGCGCTCATGTTCCTCCAAGCGCCTTTCCGCTGCACGCCTAATGGCTTCGTTAGTGGACCCTTCCGCCGAAGGAGACGGAGAAGATAACGTGGGTGCCTGGCACCCATGTTGGGGGTCTCGCCCATTCTGCCCCGACGGGGTCTGGGCACCGCGTGCCCGAGACTTGGTGAGTGGCTCTCCCTGCCGGTAGAGCAGGCTCATTGCCTTCTCGGCTGGAGGTGGTTGGATTGCCGGAACGGGTGGCCCCGCTTCGAGGTGACATGGACTCCCTTGGGAAGGGGAGTCCCTTGCACGGCTGGTGGAGGCCTCTCGTGCTTGTGTCGTCACCATTCTTCCGTAGAGCATCGATTTGCAGAGAAATGGAGGGCTTGATCTGGCCCTACCTAGCATGCCAATCTGTTGCCGCAAAGATTGCTGTGGCCCGTAGCTGCTGCCAGTGCCGGAGTGCGCTCCTTTTGCTGGTTGATGGTCCTCTGGTCCTGGACCTGCAAAATAGGGATTAGTGACCCAGGCCAGGGTTTCCGGTGGGGGCACTCCGATGGTCAAGTCAGTGACGATCCAGGGGAACAGATCCTCCTGGTCGAGTCCCTCTTGATGGACTCCACACGAGGAGGAGTGTGTTGTGTAAAAGTGAGTCGCAAGTGTGTCAGGAGAAGTGCGGCCTGGTTATAGGGAGTCTCTGTGTGGCCCTTCTTCCCAACCTTGCTCTGGGATGCTGATGGTGCCATGCCCCTCTTCCTGGTAGGGCTTGCACTTCTTTTTTTTTTTCTCTGTTGTGTTTTTTGCCTGTGTGTTGGTATTGTTGTGTTATCTCCAAGTTTGTTGCAAACTAGGTTACCATTGAGCATCCACCTCGGGGTCTCCACCGGGCTGTCAGGTGCATGTGGCGGTGTCCCGAGGAGCCTTTCCCGATTCATGATAAGGGGAGCTGTCATGCGCTCCGACACTCCGCTCAGTCGCCTCATTTCGAGAAACCTGGCAATACCTCGAATGGCGGGCCGCCGCCCCCAGGATTCAAATCTCCCGGTTGGCCTCCTCTCTCGGGTGATCCAGGTAATTGGTGAGGAGCGTGGCATCTCGATCAGTGTGCTTCTCCCCTTTCTAGTGTAACCGGCGGCTGTAGGCGGTGAGTACGGTCAGGGAGGTGCTCCAGTGTAGCCCTCGAGCGATTTGCCAGTGTTCTGGGCTAGCGGGATCCACGTCCGAGCCGAGGCTGAGCTGGAATGGCAGGGGTCACTCTGATCTAGACACCCTGAGCTTGCAGGGTCGTCTTGGTGGAGGGCAGAGTGCGGGCCCGGTCCAGAGGGCTCGCACTCGAAGAGTCTCCACGTGGTGGAGGACTGTTGAGCTCGACTCCGACCACAGGTCTCAAACCTTCGAGGGTCTCACTCTAGAGGGCAGAGTGCGGGCCTAGTCCAGAGGGCTCACGCTCGGAGAGGCTCTACGTGGCGAAGGAGTGCTGAGCTCGACTCCAACCACAGGGCTCAAAACATCGAGGGTCTCACTCTGGAGGGCGAAATGCAGGCCCGGTCCAGAGGGCTCGTGCTCAGAGAGGCTCCACGTGGTGGAGGAGTGCTGAGCTCGACTCCGACCACAGGGCTCAAACCTCCGAGGGTCTCGCTCTGGAGGGTGGAATGCAGGCCCGGTCCAGAGGGCGCGCGCTCAGAGAGGCTCCACTTGGTGGAGGAGTGCTGAGCTCGACTCCGACCACAGGGCTCAAACCTCCAAGGGTCTCGCTCTGGAGGGCGGAGTGCGGGCCCGATCTAGAGGGCTCGCGCTCGGAGAGGCTCCACGTGGCGGAGGAGTGCTGAGCTCGACTCCGACCACAGGGCTCAAACCTCCGAGGGTCTCGCTCTGGAGGGCGAAATGCGGGCCCGGTCTAGAGGGCTCGTACTCGGAGAGGCTCCACGTGGCGAAGGAGTGCTGAGCTTGACTCCGACCATAGGGCTCAAACCTTCAAGGGTCTCGCTCTGGAGGGCAGTCTAGAGGGCTCGCGCTCGGAGAGGCTCCACATGACGGAGGAGTGCTGAGCTCGACTCCGACCATAGGACTCAAACCTCCAGGATCTCACTCTAGAGGACGGAGAGTGGCTCCGGCCTAGGCATCCCAAGCTTGTGGACACGACCTGGCGGAGGATAGAGCTCGGTTTGCTGTCCCGAGGGAGCTCAGCTCATCTCGACAGTGGAATCCGAATTGGAGGATTGACGCGGCATCCGACACGACGTCTCCCCCTGATGTGGCGCCTGTCAATTTTCCCACGTCAGTGATCCCGACACATCACATATATATATATACATATGTATGTACATACATACATATGTACATACATATATATGTACGTACATATGTATGTACGTACATACATATGTACATATGTACGTACATATGTATGTACGTACATATGTATGTACGTATATATGTATGTACATATATATATATATATATACATATATATATATATATCTATGTACATATATATATGTATGTACATACATATGTACATATGTATGTATGTACATACATATGTACATACATACATATGTACATAGATATATGTATATATATATGTACATAGATATATATATATATATATATACATAGATATATGTACATAGATATATGTACATATATATATGTACATAGATATATGTACATATATCTATGTACATACATATATGTATATATATATATATGTACATACATATACATATATATATATATATATATGTACATACATATATATATATATATATGTACATACATATATGTATATATATATATGTACATAGATATACATACATATATATATGTACATAGATATATATACATATATACATATATACATATATACATATATATATATACATATATATATATACATATATATGTACATACATATATATATATATATATATATATATATATATATATATATATATATATGTATATACATATATATGTACATACATATATATATATATATATATATATATATATATATATATATACATATATATGTACATACATATATATACATATATATGTACATACATATATATATATATATATATATATATATATATATATATGTGTATATGTACATACATATTCATATACATATACATATATGTATGTATATGTACATATATATATATTATATATATGTATGTATGTATATGTACACGCACGCGCGCGCATACACACACGTATATATATATATGTATGTATATGTATGTATGTGTACATATATGTACATACATATATATATACATACATATACACACATATATATATATATGTATGTATGTATAATTATATATACATATAAATTTATAATGTACATATAAAATCAGAACTATAGAAATTTCACTTACATCTTCTCTCGTTTATGTTCTCTTAACAGGTTCAACTCAATGTGCAATGGTTGAGGGTCATGGTAACTTGGGAACTGACTCCACCTCTTTTGGTAGCACCGGAGGAGGGTGGGAGGAGGGGTTTCTGGTGTCAGGCAGTACATACCGAGTGATCTCTATGATTGTGATGAAAGATAATTTTCATTTCAAAAATTGAAGAACGTTTCTATTCAAGAAGTTTATACATCTTGATTCATATAATTGGAAACTTTTATATCCAAGAAGTTTATAGAAGTCACCTTGATCCTTACCTTGATCCATGCCTGAAATTGAGAACTTATGAAATACCTTGATCTATCCTTAGAAGTCACCTTGTTCCATGCCTAAAATTGGAAATTATGAAATATCTTTTTTTCCTCCTTTCTTGCCTTTTCTTTTTTTATCTTCTTGATGGTATATAAATAACCTTTCTTTCCTTCTTTTATTTATAGATAGAAGAAAACCGTTTCATCTCCTTCTATAGTTAAGGAATTTAAGGTCTCAAGAAAACTTTTTCATCTCCTTCATTGTATATGGCAAAAGGAGAGGGAGTTACACCAATTATTTATTAACCATCCATCAAGCCTCTCAACCATCATAAGTAGGCCACTTATCATAATGTGAATTTAATTAATTATTAAACCATTAATTACATGGGCCATTTCATGTTAATAAAATATTCTAACATTCTCCTACTTGGCCCATGAGATGATTTGATGGTTTAACAACAACTATAAGTGCGCACTATACATTAAATCCACTTTATGTCAATAAGCTTAATTGAATTAAAATTGAAATTAGAATTGATCGAATCATGGTGGTTACATGTCATTTATTGACATGGTCCTTTCCATGTATCACTTAATTAATCCAACTCAACTTTATCTTTAATTGAGGGATACAATAAGCCTCAACTATAATGTCTTTCAAAAAGACATAATCTGTTATCACACCAAATAATATTTATAAAATTATATGAATAACAAGATCAATAAAAAAAAACATAACTGTAATTGAATTCAAAGTATTATAATATCATGAGCAAAACAATCATATGTATATACATGTACCATCCTCAGGCTAACAAGGATATATCCATAATACCCATCTATTCAACATGACCAGAAAATGTTTTGGGCGGTAATCCTTTAGTTAATGGATCTGCTATCATAAGATCAGTATTGATATGCTTAATAGATACTTTCTGTTTCCGCACATCTTATTTAACAGATAAGTACTTCAATTCCATATGTTTTGCACCCTTAGAGTACTTGTAATTCTTTGAGAAGAAGACAGCTACAGAATTGTCACAATAATTTTTTAATGGTCTTACTATACTATCAACAATTTCAAGTCCCAAAATAAAATTTCGCAACCATAATCCATGAATAGTGGCCTGAAAGCATGCCACGAATTCGGCTTCCATGGTGGAAGTAGCAATAATAGACTGCTTTCCATTCTTCCATGATATTGCTCCTCCAGCTAAAATGAACAAATAACCATATATTGATTTCCTCGTGTCCACACATCCAGCATAATCTGAATCGGAATAACCTATCACTTCAAGGTGATCAGATCTCCCGTATATAAGCATGTGTTTCTTGGTGCCTTGTAAATACCTAAGGACCTTCTTTGCAGCCTTCTAATGGTCCATACCGGGATTACTTTGATATCGATCTAACATTCCAACAGCAAAGCTGATATCTGGCCGAGTGCATGTTTGAGCATACATCAAACTCCCAACCACTGATGCATAGGGAATCGATTCCATAACTTTCCGTTCCAAATCATTCTTGGGACATTGAATTTGACTGAACTTGTCTCCTTTTTGGATTGGAACTATCCCTGCAGAGCATTTTTTCATTCAGAATCTCTCTAATACCTTATTGATATATCCTTTCTGACACAGTCCCAACAATCATTGTGATCTATCACAAAATATTTCTATTTCTATCACATAGAATGCCTCACCCATATCTTTCATTTCGAAGATCTACAGAAAAACCTTTTCACATCATGTAACATACTAATGTCATTTGCAGCAAGTAAAAGATCATCAACATATAGGACTAATATTATAAACTTACTCCCACTGACCTTCACATAGATACACCGGTCAACAGTATTCTCCGTAAAACCATATGATGTAATGATATAATTGAATTTAAGATACCACTATCGGGAGGCTTGTTTCAGTCCATATATTGACTTCTTTAATTTACATACTAAATTTTTCTTTCCTGTGGTCATAAATCCTTCCAGTTGGTCCATATAAACTTCCTCTTCTAAATCACCATTTAGAAAGGTAGTTTTTACATCCATTTGGTGAAGCTCCATATCATAATAAGCTACCAAAGCCATTACAATTCTCAAAGAGTCCTTCTTTGACACTGGAGAGAAGGTCTCTTTGTAGTCAATACCATCTTTCTGAGTATAACCTTTAGCAACAAGTCTAGCTTTAAACCTTTCAATGTTACCATTCGAGTTTCGTTTGGTTTTCAAAACCCATTTACAACCAACTCGTTTTGAACCTTCAGGCAACTCAACAAGTTCCCAGACTTTGTTATCATCTATTGATTTCAACTTTTCTTTCATGGCATCAAACCACTTTCTAGAATTGCTATAATTCATGGCTTGTATGAATGAGATAGGATCTTCATCAATGCTTAGGTCACATTCATGTTCAAGAGAACAAACCACATAGTCATCCGAAATAGCTGGTCTTTTCTGCCTTACAAACATTCTTGATGCTAGTTCTTGTGGTTCATTTACTATTTGCTCAATCGTGACCGGTTCATATACTACATTTTCATTCTGTGGATTTGGATCAATAATTGGTTGTTCTTATATGTTGTGTGGCTGTGATACAACAATAGGAACAACAATCTCAGTAGAAATTTTGGGTGAAATTGCTTCCATCCGTATTTCTTGTAGATCTTTCCTTTGTGGTTCCCCACTCATTGATTTAATCATTCTCGATGAACCGAGCATTACTAGATTCAACTATTCTTGTACTATGGTTAGGATAATAAAACCTGTACCCCTTAGACTTTTCAGGTAGCTAATGAAGAAACCACTGACTATCCTAGCATCAAGCTTCTTTTCATGTAGATTGTATCCTTTACTTCTGCCGGACAACCCCAAATGTGAAGATGTCAGTTTGTAAGGAGTTTTAGGAATTGCTTTACTAGGAATCTGATTAAGCAGATATGCAGCAGTCTTTAATGCTTGCATCCATAATGATAAGGGTAAGGTACAATTACTTAACATATTCTTAACCATGTCCATAAGACTACGGTTCCACCTTTCAGCTACACCATTTTGTTGTGGTGTACCGGGCAATGTATACTATACACAAATACCCCGGCTTTCGAGGAACTTTGCAAATGGACGGGACATTGTCCATTTTCATCGAATTTTTCATAATACTCACCACCTTTATCTGATCTTATGACCTTTACTTTTCTATCTAACTACCTTTATACCTCATTAATGAACATCTCAAGGATGTCTACCGATTGAGACTTATCATGCAATAGATATACATATCCATAATGCGAGAAATCATCTATGAATGTAATGAAGTATTTTTCTCCATTCTAAGATGGAACGTCAAAAGGATCACATACATCAAAGTGTATCAACTTGAGGAGTTGATTGCTGCTTGCAGCTGCTTTCTTTACTATGTGTTTGGTTTGCTTGCCTTTAATGCAGTCCACACACACATGCATATTAATAAAATCCAATTGAGATAAAATTTTGGTTTTTATTAATCTCAACATTCTTTCCTTGGACACATGACCTAGTCTTTGATGCCACAAGTAAGCAGAATTTTCATTGTGTGTGCTACGTTTACTTCCTATACTATGTGCAACATGAAACAGGGATTCAACAAATTTTGCATCAAGATTGAAATAATAAAAACCATCCATTAAAGTACTATAATCATAATAGTACTTATGTCTATACAAAGAAAAAGTATCATTTCTGTTGCTGCCTGGATCGTTGTGGTCTATAGCTCCGGTGTAGCATCGGTCATCTCTCCCCTCACCTGGGATCCCTCATGCTTTTCCTGGTCCCTACAAAAAAAAAGAGACCCTAGCCGGGGATTCTAGCGGGGGCATTCCGACGATCAAGTCAGTGGGTGATCCAGGGGAACAAATCTCCCTTGGTGGATTTCGGCGAGGTCACCATGCTCGGGGGTCGTTATTTTTTATGAAAGAAAGTGAGTGTAGGGAGTTAGCAGAGAAGGAGGACTGGAGCAGAGTCGGCTGTGTCCGTGGGATTCTTCCGACGAATTCCCCGGTAGCCCCAAAGCATTGCATCTGGCTTGCTCTCACCTTCTGCATGCGAACCATTACCTCCCTTACCCCTTGCTGGTCTTGCCTCTTGTCTCTCCTCTCAGTCGGAGGCCCCTCTTAGTTTTTTTAGATGGAAGGGTCGTATGTGACCATTGCTCTCCAGATGTTCTCCTTTTTGAGGAGTCCCAGGGATGACATCTGGCAGCACGCGGGAACTACGCATGAGCTCCCATTAGCCCCTTTGAGGTGGGGAATCATGTTGCTAGCTCTGATACTCTGGTTGGTCGCCATATTTCGAAAAACCTGGCAAAGCACTAGCATGCGAGCGGCCGCCCTAGGGTCTGAGTCCTTTAGCGTGGCCTCCTATTTATGGATGATGTAGATGGCAGACTGGGGAGCACCGTACCTTGAGAGGAATGTCCTTCCCGATTGGTGTGAGCTGGGGTCTGAGAGGGTCTTGGTGCTCCGACGAGGCGCCTTCCTCTATAGGCCTCAGGCGGTGGGTTGCCGCCTGTTAGTTGTACTGTCTCAGAGGTGGGGTCTAGGTGAAGGCGACCCTTTTTCCCACCATGATTTGAATCTCTGTTGCCTCCCATTTTTGGTTTGGTGGCATCTTGAGTTTGACCTTGGCCGGGGACTAACCTCGGTAGGGGATTCACTTCGGCTTCTTGCTTGGGCTCCAGGCTTAGGTAGTGTCTCCATCTACTGACTGACAACTGGCGCCTAGGTGGGTTCCATGTCAGCGGATATAACCGTATCAGTTGTCCCCCACTCTCGAGCCCAGAAGATGAAGCGGCGCTCAGGACATGAAGAGTAAGTATCGTGCTGACATGGACCGGGGCATCCCTTTACGCTGCCGACATCTTCATGCATCTGTGCTTCGAGGACCACGCCTTCACATTGATGGGGGTTTCGTAGTGCTTTGGCTTTCCGATGATGACCATAAATGCTTCTCCTGGGTCGATGCGGATTCCTTTGAGGATGAGGCACACGTATCATCTGATGCCAGCACATGGCATTTACCGATTGGTCTGGTAATTAATGAGGTGCATACCTGCAATCAATACGAGGGATCGACAGCATCCACTTACAGAAAGGCCATCCCCTGCCTTGTTAAGCACCGAGGGACGGGCCTCGGTGGAACATCCTCTTCTCTTTGACTCTCCTCTCCTGGCTTTGCTCTCCTTGCTTGTGCCAAGGGAAGTCTTCTGGTGAGCTTTAGGTCAGAGAGGCTGCAAGATGCTTCTTCGAGGACATCTCGCCGGCGTCCAGGTGGGGGCACCCCAGTCAGGGAAGAAGTTCGCTGAGCTCGAGATTTCCCTGAAGGAGGAGAAAGTGGAATGGTCCTGGGGGCAGTGGAGGTAGTTGCTTATGTAATGGGAGTAGCCTTCCTGCAAACCTCCTGGGTGCGCTTGGTCGCATGACTAAATGAGGGGGTGGTCGTAGATGTAGGCACCATGGTGAGGGTCATGGTCATCATGGCGCTACTGGGAATGGCCTGACGAGGAGCGGCTGTGGCTAATCTTGGAATCACCAGATTGGTGAAATCCAAGAAGGACAACATGGTTGAGGAGGAGGCGTGCACCCTTCCACGAGTGAACAACTGTGGAAAGGGTACAGCGGCACATCCTCCAGGTGGAGTCGGTGCCGGGCTCTAGAGACTCAGTGACTTTCGAGAGAGGAGGGGGTGCCGGAGGTGAAGGCACCGCCACCCTCCTTCTTGGGAAGCCCATCTAAAAAAATGACTGGCACACCCCTAGTTGCTTCCGGGAGTATCACCAGGGAGGATCTTTTCTTACTTGTATCTTAGACCTCCGGGAGGCTTCCTGGCCTATCGAGAACCTCCGTAGGATGTAAGAGACTTTTGATCAATGAAGGCTTTTGCTTTGGCTACTACATGCCTCTTTGGTGCGAGACGGGCCGACAAATTCTAGATCTAAAATAAATTAATGCAGACCATTGATCGTTAAGAAATGACCACTAGGTTAGGGTTGTCCAATTTAAATAAATTAGATCTAATTAAATAAAAATAAACCAGCAATTGATTCGTTCAGGTTATCAAAGTGGATCTCACCCGAAAACATGGAATGTCATGAATTCTGGAAGAGGGAGATCATCCAGAGATGGTCAAAATCTAGACCAGTGGTTCGCGAGCGAGATGGACCAGAAGCCATTGGACCTTGCAAAAGGATTTCGACTGGAATCCGTCGGCGTCGGCGTTGGGCGGCGATGGCTGGGCGATAGTAGGGGGTGTCGGTGTTGGGCGGTGATGGCGAGGCGACAGCAGGGGGCGTCAGTGTTGGGCTTTGGCCATGCATTGGCCGTGGAGGGCATGGAGGGAGGCTTCACGATACAGGGGATTCCGGTGGTGGTGGCGGCATGAGGGGTAGATCGAGGTTCGACGGCGGGGTGTTCGGGGATGACTTCTTCGGGTCGGTGCCTGGCGGCAGAGGAAGGGCTTCACCGGCGGCACAGGAAGGAGGTGGCAACACGAACGGGAGGCGTCGCGTGGGAGGTTGACGGCGGAGGTGGTTGTCAAGCTAGGCTAGTTCCTCCCTTGGATCCGATGAGGGAGATGGCATGGCGATGGCTTAGCTATGGATCTCTTTGGACGGGAGGGAGGTTCAGAGGTGGGTTTGGTGGTTGGGAGTTAACGGAGGGGAGGTGGAGGCCAGCGATCAATGGGCGGAAGAGGGTCGGGCAGAGAGGTAGATTCGGTGACAGAGGAGCATGGAGAAATGGGATGACGGGTGATGGATTTTAGGGCTCTCGACGATGACTTGATGGAACTAGATGTTTGATTTTAGTATGGAGTAAGTGGAAGAATAGGGAAGGGAAGAGGAGAAATAGCCGGGAGGAAAACACAAAGGAGAGGGAGAGGAGAAGAACAGAGAAGAGGAAATAGCACCAGGAAGAAGAAGAAGAGGGGAGGAGTCAGGACACACCCTAAATTTTCTCAAAATATTCTTTGCTAATTTTTATTCATGACAAACATACCTTAAATAAAGCAATCAAATAACGAAACAATGATAAAGATAAATCCTAAAACAATCTCAAGATAATCGAAACTATAAGAGATTCCGATAACTTTATAAAAATAAAAACTAATCTTCGATTCGGAGATATCCCAAATTCCACATACACCCATATAAAATAAATACATCAAGATTCGTGCTGGGATGGCTGGATCTGCTCAATGTCCCCATCATTTCTCATGGGATGGGGAGATCTCGACTCCATCGAGTCAGGCTGGAGGTACTCAAATAGATTTGGATCAATATTCTGTAGCTCCTCTTTAGTAATCCAGGAGTCCTCTAACTTCGGTTTGCCTCGTCGGTGAACCAGGTAGCGGTAGCAATTTCGACTCCTCGAAGACTTGATCTGCTCGTCTAAAATACGTTCTATCACATTGTGCTTTCCTCTCATTTGGACTGGTGGGCTCTCAAGAGGAGGGTCACTCTCAAAAGGATGTGCAGGCTCAAATAAATCACCAGGTATCAATGCTGGTTCTTCATATTCAATTAGATCCAAATTATCAATCAAATTAACTCCTAATTGTTCTTCAGCTCTAGACTCATGGTCACATTCTTCGTAGGCATCGACTAATCCTGGGTCAGCAGTGTAAACTTCTTCTTCAAGGACATCACCTAGATCCTCATGTTCTTCAAGTGTCCCTATATGCAAGGTTCTAGATGGACATTGACTAGCCACATGATCTATTCTGTTACACCTAAAGCAGTGGATCTTAGAGCTACTTCCACAGGAAGTCTCTCCTATAATCTCTTTTTCCTTTTCATCTCTCTTAATTGGTGGGGTTGTAGATGGGAGTCGACTACCAGGGGCCTGACTCATGCTAGGTTGTGGACCAGTTGGGGCTTGATTCATGCTAGGCCTTGGACCTAAAATTCCTGGTCTAGAAGGTTCAGGTCTACGTATGATAGACATCTGCTGAAATCTTTCATAGTCATAGGCTAATTGATATACTTACTCTAGACTATAAACCTCTGTCAAAAATAATTCTTTTTGGATATCTACTCTCAGACCAGCTCTAAACTGAGATAAAGTGATAGATGTGTCTTCACTCATATTACATCGCATAAGATATTCATCGAATTTATCAATGTAATCATTTACAGATCCAGTTCCTTGGATCAACCTTTGCCATTGGTCCAGGAGTCGCTGTTGATAAGATACTGGAAGATAATTCTCATGAAACTTATCCTTCATCTCATCCCATGTTCCAATGGGGTCCTATCTCCTATGAGTGGCTAATCTCTGGACATTGTGCCAATATAATTTAGCTTGACCTAACAATCTCATTTGGACAAACCTAACTTTCCTATCCTCAGACTATCATACCAAGTGAAATAGTGGTCCATATCAGATTCCTAGTCAATATATTCTTTGGGATCCAGGCGACCTACAAAACTCGGGGCATCAACCTTAACACTCCTCATGATTCGTTCATCCTGATCAATTGGGTTGCGATAAGGTCTAAGTGTTTGATCAAAACCTGGATAATCATGTCGATCCCTAGGGTCAGGGCGAAGGATACGAGTGCGACCACCATCATAACCCGGGTAGTCATTTCGGTCTCTAGGATCTATAACTCTAGGATCTGTAACTCTTGATGAAGAGTTCCTAATAGGGTAATTGGTGTTCACTAGTTGTTCCTCTTCAAGAGCTTGTTATCAATTGCTTTAAGTTTACCCATGATTCCTTGAAGGGCCATTTCTAAACTGGGATCCATTTTGTTATTTAAGGAAGAATGTTCTGATTGATACTTGATTCCTGACCTAGTTATCATGCAAAATTAAAAACTAAAATTGACCATAACCCAACCTATTGCTCTGATACCAAGATTGGTGCGGGATGGATCGATAAATTCTAGACCTAAAATAAATTAATGCGGACTGTTGATCATTAAGAAACACCACTAGGTTAGGGTTATCTAATTTAAATAAATTAGATCTAATTAAATAAAAATAAATCAGCAATTGATTCGTTCAGGTTATCAAAGTGGATCTCACCCGAAAACATGGAATGTCACGAATTCTGTAAGAGGGAGATTGTCCAGAGGTGGTCAAAATCCAGACCAGTGGTTCGCAAGTGAGATGGATCAGAAGCCATTGGACCTTGTGGAAGGATTCCGACTGGAATCCATCGGCGTCGGCGTTGGGCGGCGACGGTGGGGTGACAGCATGGGGTGTCGGTGTTGGGCTTTGGCCATGCGTTGGCCATGGAGGGCATGGCGGGAGGCTTCACGGTACAAGGGATTCCAATGGTGGCGGTGGCATAAGGGGCGGATCGAGGTTCAGCGACGGGGTGTTCGGGGATTACTTCTTTGGGTCGGCAACTGGCGGCAGAGGAAGGGCTTCGCCGGCGTCACAGGAAGGAGGCGGCGACACGGACGGGTGGCGTCGCATGGGAGGTCGACGGCAGAGGCGGTTGTCGAGCTGGGGTGGTTCCTCCCTTGGATCTGATGAGGGAGATGGTGTGGCGATGGCTTAGCTGTGGATCTCTTTGGACGGGAGGGTGGTTCAGAGGTGGGTTTGGTGGTCGGGAGTTAATGGAGGGGAGGTGGAGGCCGGCGATCAATGGGCGGAAGAGGGTCGGGCAGAGAGGTGGATTCGATGATAGAGGAGCATGGAGAAATGGGATGATGGGTGATGGATTTTAGGGCTCTCGACGATGACTTGATGGAACCAGATGTTTGATATTAGTACGGAGTAAGTGGAAGAACAGGGAAGGGAAGAGGAGAAATAGCCGGGAGGAAAACATAGAGGAGAGGGAGAGGAGAAGAACCAGGAAGAGGAAATAGCACCAGGAAGAAGAAGAAGAGGGGAGGAGTCGGGACACACCCTGAATTTTCTCAAAATATTCTTCGCTAATTTTTATTCATGACAAACATATCTTAAATAAAGTAACCAAACAACGAAACAATGATAAAGATAAATCCTAAAACAATCGCAAGATAATGGAAACTATAAGAGATTCCGATAACTCTATAAAAATAAAAACTAATCTCCGATTCAGAGATATCCCAAATCCCACGTACACCCATATAAAATAAATACATCAAGATTCGTGCTGGGCTGGCTAGATCTAGGCTGGCTGGATCTGCTCAATGTCCTCATCACTCTCCTTCTCATCTCTTTCTTCTTCTTCTCCGCCTGAGCTGCTCTGAAGGGGGCTCACCGGGGGTTGCAAATGTGTGCTCTGCGAGTGTGCCTTGGAAGGAACTAGCTCGACGGGAAGACTTGGAGTGATGTTCAACTTCTGCTAGAGTCTCGACATGGGGGGAGTTAGACATGCAGAAGGGCTTCGAGGTGGAGTCTGACTTCGGCTAGAATCGGGCTTTTGCTGGAGTCTCGACCTGGGGGGAGCCAGCCCAGTAGAAGGTCTTCGAAGTGGAGTCTGGCTTCGGCTGGAATCGGGCTTCTACTAGAGTCTCGACCTGGGGGGAGCCAGACCTGTAGAAGGGCTTCGAGATGGAGTACGACTTTGGCTAGAACCGGGCTTTTGCTAGAGTCTCGACCTTGGGAGAGCCAGCCCAGCAGAAGGTCTTCGATGTGGAGTCTGGCTTTGGATGGAACCAGGATTCTGCTGGGGTCTCGACCTGGGGGAGCCAACCCAGCTGAAGGTCTTTAATGGGATGGAGCTTACGGTTGCAATCTCTGCTAAATGGATCCGTGCAGGACCCAGGGATGTCGCTTCTTCATTGGTCTCCCGCTCCCAAGTCCTAATAGAACATCATGCTCGAGACTAATAAGGTAATTATAGAGGTGACGCGGAAAGTCTAAGATCTGGCACCATTCAATGCCACAATCGTCGCCACTTCACATGCTGTGCCCTGAGGGCAGTATGAGGATGCCACATTGGCGGGTCCAAGGAAGCATGATGATGGATGTACGGCTCGAGGCTGTTGCCACTGCATAGGGGCATTGCCCTCGGTTGATGTTGCCACATGGTGCCCATCCGGTGGCGGGGGTACTCAAAGGACGTACGGTTGTAGTCTAGCGGCCTTAAAGAGAGGGTAAGCTTTTTCTCTTGATCATCTCTTCCAGAACTTTCCCACTCACCGCTAGGCCAGAGCTTCTTCCTTCTCTTGATTGTCTTTTCCTTAACAACCAAGTTAGTCTCCCTTGGCCTTCTCCTTCCTCTCTATGCACCTCCTTCTATTTTTGATCTCAGATGGCTCCGTCTGGCCGGCACCACCATTCTTCTGACGACCCCCATGCGGTCGGGCCTTCTCGGCTGAGGCTCCATCTTCAAGCGAGGAGGAAGAGGCCTCTCTCATCATTCATAGAAGCCTCTACTCGACCAGAGTAGTCATCAGTGGGCACAGGGCCCCTTATGCTGCGTCTGATTCTTCTGCCCCCATTGCTTCTTCTAGGTCTTCGCATCTGACCGAGCCTTCGGGTGTAGCTTCGATGATAACCTGGGAGGATATCTTTTTGATCCGGGCCACCTACGGGATCTTAGACTCTATCCGGCTCTCGATCCCATGACCGGGGAAATGGGTTACCTCTAGTAGCCTGGGGCGAATAGCCCTCTACGAGTAGTTCTTTCTCGAGGGTCTTTGCTTGCCTTTTCATCCCTTCTTTCTCTCCTTCTTGAGCAACTACCATCTTGTTCCGGTCCAGTTGGCTCCCAATGCCATTGGGTCATCAACTACTTCATCGTCTTCTGTCACTTTCACGGGATCATCGCCTGCTTTTCCTTGTTCAGGGTCTTTTTTATCCTGAAACACCACCCGACCGAGGATGGTGGTGGTACATTTATCCTCATCCGAGAGGGACAAAGTTTGAGCACCCTTCTTCCATCAAGGGGTAGAAGAGAAAATTCTTCTTTGCTTCTGTCGAAGGGATGGATTGGATCTGGAGTGACCCGGACCGGATCCCAAACTGGAACTCCCAAGTTGGGGCCTTTGATCGGGAGATATATGACCAGCTCATCTCCAATCAGATCCGCCCTCTCGAAGTTCTGCTGTCAGATTGGAACTTATTCGATGCCGGGATCATCCCAAACTCGGGGCTAGGTGAGTCCGGAGGGGTATCTCTTCTTTGATGAGTCCCTTTCAGACTATTGCTGAACTTTATCTTCTTCTTCCTGCAGGCATGAGATTCTCAGTGTGGGAGCTTCTGGAGTCCGCCCACAAGAAGAGCTTGCCATCCAGGTCCAGGGAGGCTCCACCCAAAAGGGCCCGGATTGGGCCAAGCCAAAAGACGGGGCCTGCTTCAGTCTCTGGTCCTGTGGGGTAGGTGGTCGAACCGGCCCTTAGGCCTTCGGAACAATGGACCGGGCTTCCGATCCAGGAATCTGGTATGAGCATGCCGGCCAGGCTGGCTGCAATAGCTGTGGCCCACCCTCCCACGGTCATCGAGGTAGACGCAGAGGGAGAAAGGGTGGTGGAGAAACCGTCACCAGCACCATCGCCTATGGTGATGAGCTCCCCATAATTTGATGAAATGCCTTTGGAGGTGGCTCCCTCGAACGCGGAGGCACCCTTAGCTCTGAGGAGGACTGCTATCCAGAGGGCAGCACTTAGGGCGAAGCCGAATTCAGCGGTCACCCGGGATCTTGCACTTGCAGAGCGCATGATGGAATTCACACTTCAGATCCATGACCGCCGTGAGAGGGGAGGCAAGATGTTGGCGGAGGCCCTTCCTGGCACCCTTCCCCTCCTCTTTACAGTAGTCCTCTGCCTTTCTATTGCTTCAGTTTGACTGCCATGGCTAATACCTTTGATGATGCAGATCGGAGCTGACATCCTTCTTGTTCGTGACCACTGCACCCAGCAAGAGCGAGAGAAGATGTCGCTGGTGGTCGAGGCCCAGGAGCAGGCTGACAGGGCCCATGCCTTGGAGGAGAAGAACGAGATCCTCCATGCCATAGTGATCGATGCTAAGAATCGGGTTAGGGACCTCAAAGCATTCTTCGCCCGAGAAATGGATCAGGCCTCCCATCGTGGGGAGGATCCCAAGGCCAATGTTGCCCGGGTGGAAGGGCTGATGAACGACATCCAGGAACGGCTGGAGGCAGTGCAGGCTCGGCTTTCGGTAGCCATGGAGAAAGCTACTAGGGCGGTAGCTCTGAAGGAGGCCACCAAGGAGGTTGCCGAGGCGGTGCCCAGGTTCAGGGCCTCGACGGAGTTTGCTGATGAAGTATGGGAGGCGGCCGTGGATTCCTTTGTCAAAGGATTTGGGGTCTGCAAATCCCTGGTGGCTTATCGCTTCTTGGAGTTGAGGCTGAATGAGATTGTGGTCCTAGGCGGCCTTGATGAAGGCTCAAGTGGAGCTACGACTTGCACTGCCATGGCTGAAGTGGAGCCTGCTCTTGTTGCTAAGGAAGTTCCACTAGCGACAGTTGTGGAGGCCCAAGAGGATGCCAGCATGACTATGTGCCATCCCGGGAAAGAGCCTATTGAGGGATAGGTTCTGATCTCCCTCCGGAACATGTCCTTCAATCATTATGTTCTTCCCTTTTTTTTCTTCTCTTTTTTTTTGAGACCGCTCGGCCTATCGAGGGCCCTCTGATGATGTATCTTTTTCATGCAACATCAATGAAGTCCTTCCTTTCATTGGGTTTTTGTTTTTATGGTTGCCTTGAACCTCTTCAATTGAGCTAGGGGCTGGCGAATGATTTGAGGGAGGGGGCCTGCGCGGCCCTGAGAGACAGTCAAGTTGGGAACTTGGCCTGGGGAGTCTTGGGATGGTCCTCACTAGCTTTGGATCTAATCGACGAAGTGTAGACTTTTGGGATCGCCCCACTTTGCCGTCACTTCAGACTGGGAGTCCAGTGGGTCGAATGTGGGACCTTTGGAGTTTCCCGGGTTGAGGTGCTGGGTTGTGAGTCAGGCAGTAGATGGTAGGACTTCTGGGGGGTCCCATAGGCATCTCCGTATTGGGAGCACGGTGACAGGTGCGGGGCTTCAGGAGTTTCTCGAGTTGAGGTGCTGAGCTGTGAGTTAGGCAGTAGATGGCAAAACTTTGAGGGGGTCCCGTGGACATCTTCGAACTGTGAGCATGGTAATAGGTATGGGGCTTTAGGAGTTTTCCGGGTTGAGGCACCGGGCTGTGAGTTAGGTGATAGATGGCAGAGCTTCTAAAGGATCCCGCAGGCATCTCCGAACTGTGAGCACGGTGCTAGGTGCCGGGCTTTTGGGTTTCCTGGGTTAAGGTGCCGGGTTGTGAGTTAGGCAATAAATGGTGGGACTTCTAGGGAGTCCCGTGGGCATCTTCAGACTGTGAGCATGATGACAGGTGCCGGGCTTTAGGAGTTTCCCGGGTTGAGGCACTGGGCTATGAGTTAGGCGGTATATGGCAAAACTTCTGGGGGGTTCCGCGAGTATCTCTGGACTCTGAGCACGGTGCCAGGTGCGGGGCTTCAGGAGTTTCCCGGGTTGAGGTACCGGGTTGTGAGTCAGGCGGTAGATGGGGGGCTTTCCGGGGAGTCTCGCGGGCATCTCTGGACTATGAGCACGGTGACAGGTGTGGGGCCTCAAGATTTTACTGGGTTGAGGTGCCGGGTTGTGAGTCAGGCGATAGATGACGAAACTTCTGGGTGGTCCCACGGGCATCTCTAGACTGTGAGCACGGTGACAGGTGTCGGGCTTCAGGAGTTTTCCTGGTTGAAGCTCCGGGTTGTGAGTCAGGCGATAGATTGCGAGACTTCTAGGGGGTCCCGGGGGCATCTCCGGATTGTGAGCATGGTGACAGGTGCGGGGCTTCAGGAGTTTCTCGGGTTGAGGCGCCGGGCTGTGACTCGGGCGATAGATGGCAGAACTTTTGGGGATCCCGCGGGCATCTTCAGACTGTAAGCATGGTGACAGGTGGAGCTTCAGGAGTTTTCTTGCATGAGGTGCCGGGCTTCGGGAGTTTCCGAGCTTTGAGTACCGGGCTTCAAAAGTTTCCGGGCTTCAAAAGTTTCCGGGCTTAAATATGGGTGCTGGTGGCTCCCAGCGGGGTGTTACATCCCGACTTAGGGTGCCGAGCTTTGAAAGTTTCCGGGCTTAGAGTGCCGGGATTTGGGAGTTTCTGGACTTAAAGTGCCAGGCTTCGAAAGTTTCCGGGCTTAAATACGGGGTGCTGGTGGCTCCCGGCGGGGTGCTACATCCCGACTTAAGATGCTGGGCTTTGAAAGTTTTTGGGCTTAGAGTGCCAGGCTTCGGGAGTTTCCGGGCTTAGAGTGCCGGGCTTTAGAAGTTTCCGGGCTTAGAGTACCGGGCTTCGAGAGTTTCCGGGCTTCGGGAGTTTCCGAGCTTAAAGTGCCAGGCTTTAAAAATTTTCAGGTTTAAATGCAGGTCATTGGTGGCTCCCGGCTTCAATGCAGGGCGCTGTGGCTACCAGCTTCGAATCGCCAGGCTTGGAGTTGGGCGATGGTTTCCCTGTAGGGGAAAGACAACATTGTATTGAAAAGAAACTTTATTGAAAGAGGGGAGTCTTACATCTTTGGAGGTAAGCCCTTGGGATTTCGTTGCCGTCGATGTTAACGGGGTGATAGGCTTTGGGTGGAAGGACCTCGAGTACCCCATAGGGGCCTTCCCACTTTGGGGGAAGCTTGCCCCCCTCAGCATGTCATGCTCACGGGATTCCCGATGGGCTAGTTGCCAATTGCGGGGGCAGGAGGTAAAACCATAAGCGCCTGGGGCTTCGCAGGGGTCGTGCCCCCCATAAACTTCCCGAGATGGCCCCTCCTTGTCGGACTTCGATCTCTCCTTTAAGATGGTGGCAGCCCTCAATGTCGTGGCCACCATCACGGTGGAGCCGATTGTATTTTGTCTTATCATGGCCACTAGACAATCCCAGTGGGGGAGGGCGGCGTGAGTAGGGCTCGTCCTTAATCTCCATGAGGATCTTCGATCTCGGAGTAAAGAGAGGGGTGCATACTTCTTCCAGAACGGGACCATTCTTTGACTCTAGCCCCACTCAAAAACTGGGGTTTGGCTTGGGCCTGCATGCCTCTGGAGCCTCCCCTAGAGGTCAGTGTGGTCCACGGCTGCGAAGGCCCTTCTTAGAAGGTACGCACACTACCACGAAGGGTGGTAATTCAGGCCGGGGAGGTCTCTGGCTGCTGCTGGATCGCAAGGGGCCGTTGTTGGTGTTGTAACTGCCGCACTACTATGGACAGCACTTGCACCTGTTGGGCGAATGCGGTGGGTTGGACATCCGTCGGAGGCAATTGTGGTGGAGCAGGGAGCTCTCTTTGTGCCTCAAGTCGAGTCACTTTTGCGGGGGGGACTAGCTTGACTGACATTTCCGCGTCTTGCATCTTCCTCCCTTCTTGGCATGCTAATCTGTTTCCGCCTAGATCGTCATGGCCTGCAGCTCCAGCACGGCGTCGAGATCACTCCCCTCGCCTGGGATCCCTCGCACTTTTCCTGGTCTCTGCAAAAGAAAAGAGACCCTAGTCAGGGATTCCAGTGGGGCACTCCGACGATCAAGTTAGTGGGCGATCCAAGGGAACAGATCCCCCTTGATGGATTCTGGCAAGGTCTCCATGCTTGGGGGTCATTATTTTTTGGAAAAGAAAGTGAGTGTAGGGAGTTAGCAGAGAAGGAGGACTGGAGCAGAGTCGGCTGTGTCCATGGGATTCTTTCGATGAATTCCCCGGTAGCCCCCAGAGCATTGCATCTGGCTTGCTCTCCCCTTCTGTGTGCCAACCATTACCTCCCTTACCCCTTGCTGGTCTTGCCTCTTGTCTCTCCTCTCGGTTGGAGGCCCCTCTTATTTTTTTTGGATGGAGGGGTCGTATGTGACTCTTGCTCTCCAAATGTTTTCCTTTTTAGGGGAGTCCTAGGGGATGACATCTAGCAGCATGCGAGAACTGTGCGTGAGCTCCCTTTAGCCCCTTTGAGATAGGGAATCATGTTGATGGCTCTGATGCTCTAGTTGGTCGCCATGTTTCGGAAAACCTGGTGAAGCACTAGCATGTGGGCGACCGCCCCAGGGTCTGAATCCTCTGGCGTGGCCTCCTATTTGTGGATTGTGCAGACAGTGGACTGGGGAGTGCCGTACCTTGAGAGGGACGTTCCTTCCTGATCAGTGTGAGCTGGGATCTGAGAGGGTCCTGGTGCTCCGACAAGGCACCTTCCTTCATAGACCTCAGGCGGTGGGCTACCGCCTGTCAATTGTACTATCTCAGAGGCGGGGTCTGGGTGAAGGCGACCCTATTTCCCGCCATGATTTGAATCTTTGTTGCCTTCTGTTCTTTGCTTGGTGGCATCTTGAGTTTGACCTTGACCGGGGACTGACCTCGGCAGGGGATTCACTTCGGCTTCTTGCTTGGGCGCCAGGCTTAGGTGGCGCCTCCATCTGCTGACTGACAACTAGCACCTAGGTGGGTTCCATGTCAACGGATACAGCTATATCAATTTCCAATATTGAAAAGAAAACTGACATCATTCAGCTTTCCTACATAAACTAAATTTCTTGCATAATCGGGAACATGGAGACACTTTTCAAGATCTAAGTGACACCCAGTATCCAAGATCAATCTGTACATCCCAATCCCTTCTATCCGTGCCTTCATTCTGTTCCCCATAAACACGTATTTCTTAGTTCCGCTTATGGGCTGGATTGAAAGGAATCCCTATATAACATGAGACACATAAGTAGTTGCACCTGAATCTAACCACCAGGTATTATTAGGAGCTTCCATAAGGTTTGATTCAAAACAAACTGAAATATAATAAATACCTTTCTTTTTGAACCACGCCTTCCTTTTCAAACAATCATTCTTAAAGTGCCCAGCCTTCTTACAGAAGAAATATTTTTGCTCCTTATGAACTTGACCCTTATTGACTTTCATCGCGGCTTTGTCTTTTCTTTTATCCTTTTTACCTAGTCTTGCCTTGCTGCTACTAGTTCCATCATGAATTATGAGATGAATGGAGTGATCTTTCATTTCTTTAACCTCCCTTCCTCTTGAACCAACATGGCCTTCAATTCCTTAAAGTTCCATTTGTCCTTGATAGTGTTGTAATTCACCTAGAATTGACCAAACTCTAGAGGAAGTGAGTTAATAATAAACTAAAAGCATCACTCACATCCATTCCCATAGTCTTCAACTTTGATGCTAATTTTGCCATGTCTGTCACATGATCATGAATAGGTCATGACCAATCAAATTTCTTGGTTGTTAATTCATCAGACTCCCAACTATGGACTTGTCAGCAAGGTCCGATTGGGAATACTCCTTCACTTTCCTCATGAATTCCTTTGTATTATCTATTTTCGGCATCGAAGGCTTGATATTTTTTGCCATTGTCATCTTCATAAGATTCAAACACAGCATATTGGACCGTTCCCAAGCCTCATATAGGAACTTATCAACTTCTATACTAGTACCATAATGGTTGCAGGCTTCTCATCAAAAACTAGTGCTAGGTCCAAGTCCATTATATCCAAATGAAATTGGATTTGTTCAAACCAATCAGCATAGTTAAGCCCATTGAACTTAACAACAGCATTCCCTGATGCAAACAAATTCAGAGAAGCTGAAAAATAATTATACATGCTTGCACGTTAATGCTTTGAGTTAACAATAATCAAATCTAAATTAATTTTATATGTAAAAACACTTTAACATGCATTTAAGTCCACCTTTGGGTAATACTAAAATACATAAAATTAACCTCAATTGATGCCTATAAGCAAATATATTTTAATCGATAATCAAACACACTTCGGTTAATATGCATACTATCTTTGGATATACATCATATTCTACCAAGCACATTGATTAACCTCTATAATGTTATTGATTATAAGTAATGGTCCATCTTTAGGTGACCTCCTCACATTACAATCAATAAACTCAATTGTTCAATCTATTTTTTTTTTATGTTATTCTTCAATAGCATCATTATAATCATGAACAATTGAAATATACTTGAAATAAATGTCTAATTAACCTTTTAACTAGGCCACTTTGGTGGCTAACAAGCTCCCATACTATAGACATTTAATTTAGCACGTCAAATCCAAGAAAATGTAGAACATAAAGGAAGTGTTACTATTTGCATGAATGATAGTAATTAATATATATCATATAGTGGGAAGAAGACTAACACCATTAACAAAAGGCAAGACTACAATAAACCTCGGTAGTATGCTTGACTGCATGCATTTAGAAAATTAAAATACAAAGGCTTAAAGTGCAAACTT
This sequence comes from Areca catechu, assembly GCA_021397845.1. Classification (NCBI taxonomy): domain Eukaryota; kingdom Viridiplantae; phylum Streptophyta; class Magnoliopsida; order Arecales; family Arecaceae; genus Areca; species Areca catechu. The sequence continues at coordinate 33,354,912 of CM038050.1, forward strand.
TGTAAATATAAATTAGTCTTCATGTGTTTGACACGATCTAAAATATGGTCTAAGAGATGATCAAAGAAAGAAAAAAACAAAGGTTTTCATCATCAACATTTCCTAGTACTCTTTAAAAATATATATATATATATATATATAAGAAGGCAATCCTTTCAACAATGAAAGCATGTTAGGTAAGGTATATCTAATGTTTTCTAGATAAAATATGATGAACTTTGAATCCAAGAAAAGTGATCAATAATAGCCCATTCGCTTAACTCATGTCACTCCTCATGCTTGGTTCTTTAGTTACAAATTCAACATATATACCACTAGATAGCATATAGATTTAAAACATTAGATTGTGTGACTCATATATAAAATCAGATATTTTTGTAACCGGAATTCAAACAATATTTTAATGTTGAATCAAGAGTATATAAACCTTGCTCTGATATCAATTGAAGGATAATTTTTATTTCGAAAATTGAAGAACTTTTCTGTTCAAGAAGTTCATATATCTTGATTCATACAATTGAAAACTTTTCTATCCAAGAAGTTTATAGAAATCACCTTGATCCTTACGTTGATCCATGCTTGAAATTGAGAACTTATGAAATACCTTGATCCATGCCTAGAAGTCACCATAATCCATGCCTGAAATTGGGAACTTATGAAATATCTTGTTTTTTCTCCTTTCTTGCCTTTTCTTTTCGTATCATCTTGATGGTATATATATAACATTTCTTTCCTTCTTTTATTTATAGATAAAGAAAACCATTTCTTCTCCTTCTATAGTTGAGGAATTTAAGGTCTCAATAAAACTTTTTCATCTCCTTCATTATATATGGTAAAAGGAGATGGAGTTACACCCATTATTTATTAACCATCCATCGAGTCCCTCAACCATCATAAATAGGTCACTTATCGTAATGTGAATTTAATTAATTATTAAACCACTAATTACATGGACCATTTTATGTTAATAAAATATTCTAATATGTGAAGGTACACAATATGGTAGTCTTGATCATATCCGGTGGAATGACTACCCTCTCATCTTCTGATCCGAGGGTGGTCCCTCAATGTCCTTTAAAAACTCAGTTCTGGTCTACAAACATGATTCTGGGCTTGGGATATAGGATAGCATTAACAAATAATAAGCACTTTTCTCATAAGGTTACAACTAAAATATAGCTTATTTTTTTGGTAGCTAAACTATAATTGTTTAGGATGCCAGGAAGGGGAGTGTGAACCTAGATAACCATAACTAAGAGTCCTCGTTCTATAAAAAAAATATTCGATACAGGACGGCAACAAAAAAAAAAAAAATGTGGGACTTCGACTTAAAACCAATCCATGTAAAGGTGGTCCTCTGATGGTGGCAAACTCATGAATGACATGGAAATCAAACAAACAAAATAAAGAAAGTTAAAGCTAGCGTACAGCATGGCGGATCGCAGTCCACACGATTCTGGAGTGTAGCTTTAAAGCTTACTTTTTTGGAGAGAGAAAAGGGATTGCAAACTTGCAATGACACGGGGGCTTTCCACTTAGACATAAAGCTTCGATCTTGATTCCAAAAAAATGCACAAATTTAATCTTAGATACCAAAACTTCGTCACATATTGTATATATGGTCAAAACATCATGACTTTTTCAGCAGTAGATTTGGAGTTTATCGAAGTATTTGAGTTTTCCGATTTCCAATCACAGAGCAGAATCTACAAACTTTTATTTTTTGGGAACTTTTAGAAGCGATAAGAATGGTCCTCCGAGACGGTGGCTAAAGGCTTTATAGGTGGTGTTTTCTTGCTTCCCAAATCTCCTCTTTTCCGGCCACCGAAAGGGATAGCCATCGTCACTGGTACGTGGCACAACTGGCTGTAAGACTTTTCTCATACCCAGTTAGTAAGAATTCAAGCTCCGATTTAAATATTTTTTTAACTAAAAAGTTTAGAAATAAAAATTAAAAAAATAATAATAATAAATAATCATGTAGTTCCTGTTGGTTGGTAGTAGTGAAAAAGTTAGAAATATATATAATAAATCATGTTCACTCAGCTGATACCAGTGACAGTCAGGTTGATGTACTCACTATCGGACGAGGAACGACTGTGAAAAATTAATATGCGCCGTGTATCGAACATTTCCTGTCTGGAATTGGGGACCATTTGAAAATGGCTACGCCAGGATCTAACTCTTCTCTCTCCCCTTTTGTTTAAAAAAAAAAAAAAAAAAACAGTATTTCCTTCCTCTGGCACTCGTGTCCATGCATGCAGTTATATATGCATCCAAAATGGATACACGTCAGACACTCGCATGCTTATCAAAATTTAATATTTTTTATTTTTAACAATCGATAGAAAGTAGACTCTTCTAGCAACTATTTTGACCTGCTATAATAATATTTAAAATAAAATATTATTCTTTTTAGAGATCAGTTAAATATGTTATTGCTAAAATAATTTTACAAATTATCAATTTTCAAAAATTCTCTAGCCAATCCAAATTCTTGGATAAAAAGCATGCATACCAAAAAGATCTTAATTTTTTTTTTTTTTTGATATTTATTTATAAAATATTCAAGTATCTGGTAATTATTATTATTATTATTATTTTTACATTTTGCTGTGTCCAATTTTCGACTTCATAACCACACCACTGCTTCGCCACATACGACTGGTTTTCAGCAATCCTGATCTTAACTTTAAACGAACTTTCTTATTTCATGACCCCTCCGTCCCGGGCTTCTCCGAGTGCTCCCCTTCCCCACATGTCCCAGCCCCCTCCCTCCGTCCCGAGCTCCTTTTGAGTACTTCCATTCCCTTGCCCATCACTCACACTCCACGGCTTGCTCGCGATAATGTAAGTACTTCCATTCCCTTGCCCATCACTCACACTCCACGGCTTGCTCGCGATAATGTAAGTACTTCCATTCCCTTGCCCATCACTCACACTCCACGGCTTGCTCGCGATAATGTAAGTACTTCCATTCCCTTGCCCATCACTCACACTCCACGGCTTGCTCGCGATAATGTTACTCTACCCCTGGCCCCTCACTCGACCTACCAGAGCCCTCCCTGCCTTTGGAGATCACCCCCCCCCCGTCCACAGCTTGCTCAAAGTGACGCCACTTCTCTGCCCCCCGGGCGGCTCCTCACCCGAACTATCGGAGCACTCCTTTCCCTTGCTGGTCACCCCCGGAGTAGCAGCTCGTGGCCGCCTTTTGGACTCCTGGTCCACGGCTCCTATGCAGTGTATCCTCCCTTTATCCTAAGCTCCTCCTTCGAGCTCTCCTCTCCCCCCACCCACCCACCCGTCACCGCCCATCCCGGGTCCACGATCTGCTCGTGGTGACACCCCTCTTCTACCACAGCAACCCCTCACCCAACCTGCTCGTGTTTGTATTCACACCTGGAGTTCTCATTGCTGACCGGAACATAAATAAAATAATTTTGAAATCAGCTCTTGACCAAATATTCTGATTTAACATAAATATCTATAGTTATCATTATTAATCATTATAATCGTTGATCTAGTAGTTAATTTTGATGATATTAAAATGTTTGAGTACATATTAAAATTATTAATGATGCTTGTGAGAGTGATTATATTAATTCATAAGATGCTCGGAGAGTTAATATTTTTCAAGGAAACGTTCTCTCTAAATTGATTAAAATTTATTTCCTTCGACTCAATTTCAGGTAATGAAAGTAAAAGAACTAATTTCAGAACATAAAGAACTTAAATTGTTTTTTTTTTAGCAAACTCAAATTTTTTTTTTTGATAATGCGAAGTATTCAATTCACCGGTCTAGAATGAATACAATCCAAGAAGTCGGACAGTACAATGTTACAAAGAGAGACAAGGGCATTTCGCTAATGAGACCACAAAACGGAACCATACTGATTAGCGACGTAGGAGGCCATCCAATTCATCATAGAATTGGCCTCCCGATAAATATGTCGGACAATAATCGACACACAACCTTGTAGAAGAAGATCAATATCTCGGATGATAGGGTATGCCGATGGAGATCTCGGTGCCTGGCATATCCAAGAAATCACCATCGCAAAATCCCCTCAATGATCAACTGGTCCAAATGAAATCCTCTGGGGATACGCAATACCTGCCCGGGCAGCATACAGCTCCACCTCGCGGACCGACGGGTCATGGAGATGAAATCTCCCAGCAGCCAAAAAACCAAGCCCAAAGTCACGGATGACAAAACGGCACCCCCTGTCTATCCCTGAGACTTCCATCAAAATTAACTATGATGAATTACGGAGGAGGGGGTTTCCAATATATAAAAACCCGACAGGATGCTCGTAGAGCGGTAGAAGAATCCCAGGTCTCTGAAGACATCACAATCAATCTCCGATACTCTTAGGCACGAGCCCTTGCTCTTTCAATTATAATTCTGGTAGAGTACTTGACATCGCTAAAAACTATAGCATTCCGGGTGAGCCAGATATGGTAAGCAATGTAAGCAAGGAAAGGAGCAGAAGGAAAATCAATACCAGGATTGAGGAAATATAAGAATCCATCCTCCCTATCTACTGCCTGCAAGAAAAGCTCCTCGAAACCTGCCATCTGCCACACCTGCCAAGCAGACTCAAAATTAAGGTTATCTAACTCTGCCATGTTTGGCATGACTCTAGGTTGATTAATATAGAAGGTTAGCCAATTCAATCTTAATTCAAGGGAAAGATAGAAAGATATAAAATTCAAACATTTGTTTGTACCCAACTAAGTATTATATTGAGCCAATTAAGATAAGGTGATAGCCGATCAAGACAAATGGTTAATCAACTTAGCCTTGGACTCAAGATGCAGGTATAAGATTGAAGATTTTCAAGCTCCTTCTCGAACCGTTCCAAAATTTAAGATAGCCGACTCAATCTAAAGGTGAGCCAACTCGGTCTTAGAACAATAATAATAATATAATAATAATAATATAATAAAAAAATAGAAATTAATAAAAGATCAAATATCCTCTAAGCTAACCCAAAGAGAATGTGAGTAGACAAAGACAAGAAGTTAGCCGATTGAGAAGAAATTTGAGCTGACATAATCTCAGGCAGATAAAGAAGATGAAAAGCAAAAAAAATGTATACCTACCTCTGAGCCTATTCAAGGTTTTACTTAGCCGACTCAATACTTCATAATATTAGTTGGTTATAATTTTGGATGAGTCCACTCAATAATTCTGACAACATAACATTTAGTTTTCCAAAATATTTCTAATGATCATATTTTGTATCTAGTAGCTGTTTCTGTGCCTCCAATTGTCAGAGCATTAATTCTAACCATTTTGGATAGTATAAAAGTCAAGAAATTGGATCGGGAACATATCTTTTTCATCTATTCAACAAACAAAAAAATAGTGTTATTAAAAAAGAAAGAGGATATTAAAAGAGCATTCAACTCTCATCTTTCCATGTTTATCCAATTTAAGTAAGAGAATTTCTACGTTTAATAGAGCTAACAATCATCGGAGCAAAGCTTTCAAGCATTCAAACCTCTCCAAGCTTTTCAAGGAAGAAGCTAGTGCAATCAAAGCTTAACCACTTCAACCTCCTTAAGAATTAAATATTTTGTTTTCTAAGCTTTAAGTTCTTGTATCTCATTTCTATTATCTTGTGGCAAGTTTCATTTCAAAGGAACTTGAAGTTTAAGGGTTGGTCTAAGCCATATGTTGAATGTATGTTTAACTAAGTCACGTGGGATTTAGTTATTATATAGGTTCTTGTTGGTGAGATTGAGAAAATCGGTTGTTGTAAAGATTATGGTTGGTTAGCTAAAAAAAAATCAACTACATTGGATTGTGAACCCAAGAAAATAATTAATCTTTAGATATTATAATTGGAGTTTTTAAGTGGGTTAACTTAGAGAGTGGATGTATTTGTTTAGTACTGGACCACTATAAATTATTTATGTTTGTGATTATATATTTATCTTTACTTTCAATTATCCATTGCTTGTTTAATTTCATTTTAATAGTATATAAATACTTTAGAAATTATTTTTGGGCACAAATTTTTTTAACTTTTTAAAAATCCAATTCACCCTTCTGCCTCTTAGGTTGCTATCTCTAAAAAATAAGTAGAATTAGAGCGGGTACTTAGTTCAATTAATCTAACTATCAAGATTTAAAGATTGTGGTAATCTTAATTGGTATCTCTTTGGTTGAAGGTCAATCAACTAATAGATTATCTTATTTAATGACAAAAATTATACATATTGTAAAGAATAAATGAAGATTTTCATATAAGTACAAGATTATAACATGTAGAATGTTATAGTCAATGGTCCTCACACATCCATGATTTTAATTGATGGTGTGCCTTCTCCTAAGCCTAAAAAGGATTTGGATAATGTAGATAAAATATTAGCTTAATTAAATACTAAAGCTATAAATGTTTTATATGTTGGAATCCTAGGTGCTAGCATGCTAAATTTTTGGGTTCTAAATCCTAAGTATAATAGAAACTACATATGAAAACTATTTCCATATATAAAGCATGTATAAAATTAATTAAACACCTAGAGAAGGATTTAAACATAGACATTAAGATCAAATTATCAGATCCGAGACATAAAATCAAAAGAAGAAAATACACTTACCTTAAGTACTTTCCATCTTCAACTTTGATCGGATTGGATCTAGCTAATGATCAAGATTCCTTCGGAGCCACGCATGCACTCGACCTCTACTAGTGTCCATACCAAGCTCATTCTTGATCGAATCCATGAGGCCACTGGAGTACTAGCTCCTTTGCAGGCCTCTCCTCCAGCTTAGATCTAAATATTTCTTCGAGTTGAACTCAAACTAGAAAGAGATTGCAGTCTTTGCATGCACTCTTCACCCAGGATGTCGAGACTTCTTCTTGGACACCTAAGGGAGACTAAAACCTATTTCTTTTCCTCAAAACCTGTCACTAAAGACTCTCTCTTATAGGCTATTGGGCGTGGAAAGAAGAAGAGGTGATAAAGGAGTGAGAGGAAATAATAAGGTGCAGCGAGATGGAACTAAGGTATCACACTCGCTAACATTGATCCTCCTTTTATGTGATTGTCACACAACCACAAAACTCCATGCCAATCTAAGATAACTCTCCACCCCTCATCAAATAGGATCTCATCCTAATATGAAATGATTCGAAATCAAGTGAGAAGGGAAAGAACATTGGCATCAAGAAACTTTTATTGAAGGAACAAGTAGTGCACCAATCTTTTTCTTCCTTTCTAGTTTTGTCGCACAAAACCAGATTTAATGCCCAAAAAAATCCACACCACATTAAGATCAAAATCCTTCTTAATCTAAAACTCAAATAACGTAGGAAATAAGTGGTGTTGAGAAATAAGTTAGGATGAGAAAGGTGTTTAGTGCATCATTTTTCTTCTTAGTTTGTCGCACAAACTAGAGTCCTTACCCAAAAACTTCTAATTCAAATAGGATATAGATTAGGATAAGTTTTATCTTATCTAGGTGAGAAAGTCCCTAGAAAGAAGGAGAGGTGCCAAAATTAGTGCTCTCATCATTTCATGCATGCACGCACAAGGGGGCACCAAAAATAGCGTTCCTTCTCATTTCTCATGCCACAAATTAGAAAGATTAACCTAATCCCATTAGACTAAAGCATTTCGATTAATTGAGTTCAAGCTGGATTCAATTCGAATCAAATTCAAACATTCAAATTCAATTTAAAAAGGTTGTCTATTCTATTCTAAATAGGATTGAAATTCAAGTCCAATTTGGATGCTTAAAACCAATTAGATTTAAATTGAGTCAAGCCTAATTAAATTAAATCTCATTTAAATTAACTAGGACTTGATCCAAAATTTAATTAAGCCTAATTATATTGTAACTCTTTCAATTAAGTCTCTGGTATAAAAAGTTAATAGCTACTAAATTTATTACTTACTAAATTTATAACCTGCTAAATTTAAAACTTGCTAAATTTGTAGTTACTAAATATGATCCAAGCTCTTTATCAAGTCAAGCCCCTATATATGTGTCCTCTCAAGTTCCATTCATCTAGTAGTGAGATATACCCTGATCTTCATCACAATATCATCGAAACTCTTTCGATGAATCAGAACAATTCTAGCTCAACCTTTACAAGAATTGTTTATCCAAAAATAATCCAAGTGAATTTTCATAATCTACTAGTGATACCTAACAATATATAGTGGTAACCCAGTAGAATAAAAAAGGTAAACCCTTAGGTATAGTTATCATGTAATCAAGTTTCTCTATAGAAAGTCCCGATAAGGCGCAGGTCATGGAATCTTGTCAAATCCTAAGCATTCATCATATGCTTGATTTAATTAGCATAAGTTCATTGTAAAATTTATAGAAACTCTTTTCCATCCTTCATCTTCCATGGCCATGGATTTTTAAATTTAGCTTCTTAAATTGCATAGAAATATACCTCTTCTATCAAAATCGATAGATCCCTTATAGGTATACTTTTAACTCCAATAGCAAACCTACTACAGCCAACTATAACACAAGGCCCAATATGACTAGGGACCATGTTTATATACTTGTCAAACTATAGTAACCCCATTGTAAGTGACCGAGATACTACAGTCAAGTAACTACTTGCACGACTACAGCATCGAGAAGTCACTGACGAGTGAGTAGACATCCATATGACTTCTCATATTTGGTCATGCTAAGTGCCATTGTTCTCTAACAACCATTTACACTCTCGTTCCAATATCCTTATATTATAGACTCGAGACTTGCCTACCTAAAAGGGAAGCTATCATGCACTAGTCTTTACAGATCGATTATCATTCCTTTGATGATCCAATGACTAGGATTATTTAGGAGTTAACCTGTAATGATGCATGTCTCAAATTTTTAATTCTAGATAATGTATTATTGTATTGGAAATTGTATCCCAAAGCCAATCGTCTAGGTTGTAGACGGTTGTGCTACTTTATATTTGTATATGAATTCTTTATAATAAAAAAAAGTTATTTATTTTTGGCTGTCCATCATTTTATATTTTTCTATAATGAACTCTTGTATGATGGAGTCCTTAGAACTACTTTGTTTTGATATAGAGAGGATATATCAAGTAGTTCTTAAACTAGTTCATAACCAAATGATACATTGTTATAGGACGACAATGTATCAAGTATAGGTTGTTGTATGTCACATTTGTTGGTTGTCCTCTTAATCAAGGAGCGTGGAGATACTGGTGTGACATACAAGTAAAGTGTATGACATTTCACTGAAAGTGACCATCTGCGGAGCTCCTTTCTGCCAAAGGGTTACTTGCGAAGGGATATGGGTATATGTGTCCCTTAAACCTGAGGTCACCATGGCAGCTTGCAAGCAACTCACTATACTTTGGTGCCGGACTATCTAGATTTCTAATCCAGTGATGAAAGGTTTCTGGGTATAGTCAAGTACTTGTAGAGCAGTGGTGGATCAAGATGGAATTGACCTCACCAAATAGTTTGGAGTGAATGACTTACTATGTCTCAATTCAGCAAAATGTCAGCCAGGGTAGTTCTTGTGAGGAGTCACAAAACTTGTGAGGTTGAGACATGATCTGGATAGACCAAATTAGGGTTGGCAGTCGAAGCCTAGGTCATCCTGAGTATTGTAAGGTCAAAGGGATGAATTATGCGGCAACCATATGCCAAAGGTTCTTGTGAGGTGTTCTGCATGTTCGACCTATCCGGACGTCGGGTATCATTGCTAGATAAGGACTTTGACTGGTACTGAAAATGTTCCAGTGCTATTGATTTAGTGTTCGAACCTATGGGGTCACACATCATAGAGGATTTCTATCTGATCTTTTGGGCTAATCAATAATTGAGAATCGTTTGCTATCACCTGAAGTCAATATGGTTGACTTTGCTCCAAGTGTCGATACTTGGATTTTTGCAGGTGTCGACACTCAAGTGTCGACACTTGGCAATTTTTGAGTGTCGACACTTTCTGTGATGAGCAAAAATCTAGGAGGATTTCGTGAGAGTTTTTTAGGCAGGTTTTGATATCGTTTGAATTTCGAATTCAAACCAGTTTTTGCTCCAAGGCTTTTTAGTACTGTTGCTGCCAAGACCATCATGGCCTGTAGTTGCTGTCGACGTCGGAGTGCGCTCCCCCTACCGCCTGTGGTCCTCGGGTCCCGGACCTCCGTGCTGGGTGTGGTCGTCTTGCCGCTTGGCAATCCTCCACTCCCGGACTTGAGAGACAGGAGTTAGAGACCCGGGCCAGGATTTCCGGCGGGGGCACTCTGACGATCCAGTTAATGACGATCCAAGGAAACAGATCCTCCTGGTCGGGCCCTCTTGATGAACTCCACACTAGGAGGAGTGGAAAATGTGTGCGAAGGTGAAAACGTTGCAAGGGGAGAGTGATAGCGGGGATAGAGGGGTGCCCTGTTCCTTCACCTCTTCTCGAATCCCTCGTTTTCCTTCAACTATGGTGGTAATGGCGCTTCGCCCTCTTGGTCGGGCTTGTGCTTGTGCTCGTGGTGGTGGTGGTGCCCTTCTCCTCTTGCTGGTGGGGGTTGCATTCCTTTTTCTCTTTTTCTTTTTTCTGTCTTGTATTTCTTTTTGCCTGTGTGTTGGAGTTGTTGTGTTACCTCTGAGTTTGTTGCAAACTAGGTTACTGTTGGGTGCTTGTCTCAAGATCCCCGCCGGGTTGTCAGGCGCATGCGGTGGTGTCCCGAGGAGTCTTTCCTGATTCATGATAAGAAGAGTTGTCAGGCACTCGGGCACTCCTCTTGGTTGTCTCATTCCGGAAAACTTGGCAGTGCCTCGAATGGCAGGCCACCACCCGCGGGATTCGAATCTCCCGGTTGGCTTCTTCTCTTGGGCTATTTGAGTGGTTGGTGAGGAGTGTGGCATCTCGATCAACGTGCTCTTGCCTTTTTGGTGTATCTGGCGGTCGCAGGTGGTCAGTATAGCCTGGAAGGCGCTTCAGTGCAGTCCTTGGGTGGCTCGCTGGTGTTTTGGGCTGGTGAGGACCTCATCCAGGCTGGGGCCGAGCTGGGATGGCAGGGCTTGCTCCGACTTAGGCGCTCCAAGCTTGCGGGGGTGCCTTGGTGGAGGAGGGTGAAGTACGGGCCTGGTTCGTAGAGCGTGCGCTCGGAGAGGCTCCACATCGACGGGTGAGCGCTGAGCCCGACCTCAACCACAGGGCACTAACCTTCGAGTGTCTCGCTCCGGAAGGCAGAAGGCGGACCCGGTCCAGAGGGCGCGCACTCGGAGAGGCTCCACATCGGTGGGTGAGCGCTTAGCTCGACCTCGATCGCAGGGCACTAGCCTTTGAGGGTCTTGCTTTGGAGGGCGAAAGGTGAACTCGGTCCAGAGGGCACACGCTCGGAGAGGCTCTACATCGACGGGTGAGCGCTGAGCTCGATCTCGACCGCAGGGCACTAGCCTCCAAGCATCTCGCTATGGAGGGCAGACCCGGTCCAGAGGGTGCGCGCTCGAAGAGGCTCCACATCGGTGGGTAAGCGCTTAGCTCGACCTCGACCGCAGGGCACTGGCCTCCGAGGGTCTCGCTCTAGAGGGCAAAAGGTGGCTCCGACCTAGGCATCCCGAGCTTGCGGGCATGACCTGGCGGAGGACTGAGCTTGGCTCGTTGTTCTGAGGGGCTCAGCTCAGCTCGGTAGTGGAATCCGGGTTGGAGAGTTGACGTGGCATCTTTTCTTGATGTGGCGCTTGCTGGTTCCTCCATGTTAGTGATCCTATCATATCATTTGCCCCGATTCCCGAGGCCCGTTACTGTAAGGCGCTCAGGTCGAAGGGAGTAATTGCGGTGCTGACATGAAAAGTTGAAAATCTGGCATGACGATGGCCATGATTGCTGGCACTTCGAGGGCTGGCCCTGCGGACCAATGCAGGGATGCCAGTGGCCACATCCAAGGAGCAGTTCATGCTGGCACAGAATTCAAAGCAGCTTGGACGCCACTCTTGCCGTTGGGTAGCACGTGGCATAGATCCATTGGCGGAGGGGTTGGACCGGTACGAGTCCCTCGGGTCATTTCGAAATGAAAGGAGGGCCTTGCCCAAACCATCTATTCTTTTTGAATTCTCCATGCCTACTGCTGCCGCGCCCAAGCTTCTTCCTCCTTCCAGTTGCCCCTAGTTTTCTAAGGCAACAGGTCAGCTTCTTCTTCCTCCTTTCCCTACTAGAATAGGGTTCTTTCCCGGGGTCTGGAGTCTTCTTTAGGTTAAGTCTTCTCTTCCGTCCTCTACTCCAAGTCCTTCCTTCCCCTCGTTCTCGAGGATGTCCCATTTTGGTCCGGGCTTCCGCCCCTCCACTAATCAGGGCGAGGCCGGTCCCTCCGAGTGGAGGCTGGTATCTTTTTCTTCTTCTTCTTCTTCTTCTTCTGACATAGAGGAAGACGCAACTCGCTTTGAGCTCAGTAGGAGGCATCCTCCTGGTCTAGTACTCATCAGGGAACCGGGATCTGGCCCTTCTTTGCCTCCTCCTTCTGTCCCTGTCTCTGAGTCAATCCGGTCCACAGGTCCTGGTGGGGTCGCCTCGATGATCATTGCCTGGGAATTGAGGACCGTTTGGGATGTCTATGGCATCCCGGCTTCCGTTCGGCTCATGATCCCCCAGCCGGGGGAACGGGTCACTTCTAGTGGCCCGGGCTGTCTTGCATTTTATGAGGGAACCTTCTCTGGGGGTCTCCAATTTCCTTTCCATCCTTTCTTCCTGTCCATCTTGGACAATTATCATCTAGTTCCTGCGCAGCTAGTGCCAAATGCTATTAGGGTTATTTTTTCCTTCATTATGCTTTGTCACCTCCATGGGTTCATTGCCCGATTTTCCTTGTTCAGGGCTTTCTTTGCCCTGAAGCACCACCCAACGAGGATGGGTGGTGGTCCTTGTCCTCCCGCCCGAAGGGCATTAAGTTCGAGCTTCCCTCTTCCATCAGGGGATGGAAGAGCAAGTTTTTCTTTGTTGAGGTCGAGGGGGTCGACTGGGTCTAGAGCGATCCGGGCAAGTCTCCCAACCAAAATTCTGTGGTCGATGCGGCTGACTGGGATGATTACGAGCAGCTCCGCACTTCCCAGATTCCTCCTCTCGAGATCCTGTTGTTTGAGCAGAACCTTGTCGACTCCAGGGTCAACCCAACGAATGGGTTGGGTGAGTTCGACCTGAGCTTTTCTTTTCCCTTACTCTTGCACTCCTTGTATTGTTTCCTACAGGCTCTAACTGTTGTGTAATTTGTATGCAGGCATGATCTTCTCTGAGAGCGACCTTCTGGCCATCACCAAGAAGAGGCCATCGACCGGGCTGGCAGGGGAGCCCGTGCCCAGGCGGGCCCAGAGTGAGAGCGCTTTTGTGACCGCTCTCATGGTAGTGATCGGTCTGAGCTCGACCGCCCCAGCTGGTCCGAGTTCGGAGGCAGCTCGGGTGGCTCCTGCACTGGTGGAGAGAGCGGCTTCCGTGGCCCCGAGGCCGGTTCAGCAGGTCCCTGTGGCAGAGCCCGAGGTAGTCGTCCGAGTGAGGTTCGTGGCTGCTGCTGCTGCACCATGCCGTCCTTCGAGTCCACCCGTTACCGATGTCAGGGGTGAGGAGACCCGGGCTGCGATCGGGGCCACGACGGAGGTGCTGCCAGCATCGGCACCAGCTTCTCAACCTCCTCCCGGGATCCTTCAGCCAGCGGGGCAAGGCCGCCCGCTCATGGAGAGAGCAGGAGGGAGGAGATGCGGTGCCATCTCCCTTTCAGGATGGGGCCAGAGAGTTCATTTCTCCGGAGTCCCGAGCTAGCTGAATGCATGATGAATTTCTCCATCCAGGTATGTCACCGGCAAGAGATGGCCGGGATGTGGCCGATCGATGCCATCAGCACTATTTTTCCCCAGCTGTATTCGGTAAGCCATCCTCCTCTTTCACTCTTTTCTTCTTCTTCTTCTTTCTTTTTTTTTTTTGTTGACCTCTTTTCATGGTGTAGATCGGTGCCGAGGCCCTCTTCATGAAGGGTCGCTACCAGAGCTGGGAGCGTCTCGAGCGGCAGCAAGCCATCGAGATTGAGTCTTTGAAGGCTAACCTGAAGGAGAAGGTCGGGGCAAATGAGGTCCTTGAGTTGAAGGTCAAGGACCTTGAGAAAGAGCTCGCCGATACTAAGGGGCGAGCAAAGGGACTCCTGACGGCTCGTGACCTGGAGCGGAGCCGCTCGAAGAAGGCGATCGACGACCTCTCCATCGTCGAGAAAAAGCTTAACTGGTACAATGCCGAGGCCGATTGGCATAAGGAGATCGCCCGAGCTGCCCATACGGAGCTGGTAGCTATGAAGGAGAAACTTACCATGGTTGAGAAGGCAGCAGAGACGACAGCCAACTCAGTGGAGGCAGCCAAGTCAGAGGCCACCGAGTCGAAGAGGGTGGCCGCTGAGGCCACGAAGGATGCTGAGGATGCCATCGCCAACTTCAAGGCTTCAGAGGAGTTCATCGCTGAAATCCAGCAGATGGTGTCAGACTCCTTCTATAAGGGCTTCATGTACCTGCATGGCTGGGTCGAGTTGCTCATTCCTGACAAGGACCGTAGCTGCCTCAGGTACCCTTCAGCCACGGAGGCGGAGGCTGACGAGGAGGTCGTCGTGGGAGCCGTTGGCCCAGGACCTTCGACGCCAGCTGCGGGTGACCCTTCCGGAGTTAGGGCAGCCCAGCCGGAAACTTCTCGGTCTCAGGATCAAGTAGAGAAGCCGATCGGCACGGAGTGACCCTTTTCTTCCTTGCTTCATTTTGTGCTTTTATTTCTTGTATTCAGTCAGGGTCTTCCGGCATATCGGGAGCCCAGAAAATACTTGTAACTTGTGTTTAATCAATGAAGCTTGAACTTCTTTGTTATCTGTTCTCTTTGCCTGGTTCTTCCCCTTTTTCTCTCTTTCTTTCACTCCCTTTCTTCTTTTCTCTTCTTCCTTCCTTTTGCATGAGGAGATCAGAGAGAGGGGCTTCACCTTGCTTGGGGTGAAGTTGTCACACTTGAGAGCTGCCGGGCTAGAAGGTGTTGTTGATTGAGAGCCATGCGGCTCGGGGGTCCTTTGGCCAGGGATCTGAGCTCCGGTCTTGGGTTGGTGTCCTGGAGATGGGCTTGGGAACATTGATGACTGAGAGCTGCGTGGCTCAAAGTTCTCTTGGCCAGAGATCCAAGCTTCAGTCTTGAGTGGGTGTCCTAGAGCTGGGCTTGGGGACATTGATGACTGAGAGCTACGAGGCTCGAAGTTCTCTTGGCCAGAGATCTGAGCTCCGGTCTTGAGTGGGCATCCTGGAGCTGGGCTCGAGGACGTTGATGACTGAGAGCTATGTGGCTCAAAGTTCTCTTGGCCGGAGATCTTTGCTCTGGTCTTGAGTGGGCATCCTGGAGCTGGGCTCGGGGACGATGATGACTGAGAGCTGTGTGGCTCAAAGTTCTCTTGGCCGGAGATCTGAGCTCCGGTCTTGAGTGGGCATCCTGGAGCTGGGCTCAAGGATGTTGATGACTGAGAGCTGCGTGGCTCGAAGTTCTCTTGGCCGGAGATCTGAGCTCCAATCTTGAGTGGACGTCCTGGAGCTGGGCTCGGGATGTTGATGACTGAGAAATGCGTGGCTCGAAGTTCTCTTGGCCGGAGATCTGAGCTCCGGTCTTGAGTGGGCATCCTGGAGTTGGGCTCGGGGATGTTGATGACTGAGAGCTGTGTGGCTCGAGATTCTCTTGGTCGGAGATTTGAGCTCCGGTCTTGAGTGGGCATCCTAGAGCTGGGCTCGGGAACGTTGATGACTGAGAGCTATGTGGCTCGAAGTTCTCTTGGCCGGAGATCTGAGCTTCGGTCTTGAGTGGGCATCCTAGAGCTGGGCTCGGGGACGTTGATGACTGAGAGCTGCATGGCTCGAGATTCTCTTGGCTGGAGATCTAAGCTCCGGTCTTGAGAAGGGAAAGTGGTAGCTTTGATGATGCTGTATTTTCTCTTGTTCTCTCTCTCTTTCTTTCCTTCCCCTCTCTTCTTTCTTTCTTTTTCTTCTTCTTTCTCTCTCTTTTTTTTTCTTTTTGTCTTTTTTTTTTTAGAGTGGGGAGATCAGAGAAGAGGATGCTGGTTGTGCCCCCATCTTGTTCTCTTTCTTTCCTTCACCTCTCGTCTTCTTTTCGAGTGGCGAGATCAGAGAAGGGGATTGCCGGGCTTCTCCCTTTGTTCTCTTTCTTTCCTTTCCTTCTCGTCTTCTTTTCGAGTGGGGAATCAGAGAAGGGGGTTATCGGTCTTGGTTGCCTTGGAGCTAGGCTCGGGCCAAGGGTTGCTTGAGATCTTGGCTCAGGTCTTTGGCGTCTTGGAGCTAGGCTCGAGGCGTTGATGGGAGCTACGTGGCCCCATGATCTCTTGGCATCTCGGTGCTGGGCTCGGAGACATTTGAGATGGAGAGCGGCTTGGCTCGAGATTCTCTTGGTCAGAGATCTGAGCTCCGGTCTTTAAAGGGCATCCTGGAGCTGGGCTCGAGGATGTTGTGATGACTGAGAGCTACGTGGCTCAAGGTTCTCTTGGTCAGAGATCTGAGCTTTGGTCTTGAGTTGGTGTCCTGGAGCTGGGCTCGGGGATGCTTGGAATTGGGAGCTACGTGGCTCGAGGTTCTCTCGGTCAAAGATCTGAGCTCCGATCTTGAGTTGGCATCCTGGAGCTGGGCTCGAGGACGTTGATGATTGAGAGCTGCTTGGCTCGAAGGTGCCTTACCATCCTGGAGCTGGGCTCGGGGATACTTGAGTTTGGAGCTATGTGGCTCGAAGATTCTTTGACATCCTGGAGCTAGACTCGGGGATGCTTGGAATTTGGGAGCTACGTGGCTTGAAGTTCCTCTACATCGGGAGCTGGGCTTGGAGATGCCTGGAATTTGGGAGCTACTTGGCTCGAAGTTCCTCTGACATCCGGGAGCTGGGCTTAGGGACTCTTGGGACTGAGCTACGTGGCTCGAAGTTCTCTAACATCCTGGAGCTGGGCTCGGGGACGCTATCGATTCTTTCCTGCAAGACATGCGGATACCCATACAAGAAAAAATTGTCATTATGATTGTTGGTAATGGAACTTACCTTATTGGGGGCGTCTTTGTAGGTTGCAGACCCTCCTCCCTCGGGGGAGCCTGACGCCGTCAAGTTCTTCGAGGTAATGGACCCCTCGTGATGGAGCTTCAACCCGCCTCATGGGGGCATTCCCACGATGGTTCGCGACCGTCGTCCCGACATCCGTGGCATCTTTATTTACCTTTCTCCTTCTCTCTCTCCTCCCCGCACGGCGGGGCGATTACCCTCGGGTCCCTTGCCCCCCGAGTCTTCTTAGACGCACGCGTGATCCTCTAGGCAATCACGCCCCCTGGTTTCATCACGGTGCGGTGACTGTCGGTGGTCGAAGCTGACGGGAGAGTGGCGAGTGCTTGGGGCCCCGCTTGAGGTCTGCCCGCCCCGCAAACCTTTGGAGGAGAGCCTCTTTGACGAGCTTCTCGATCCCTGCTCGTAGTTGCGACACTTTTCGATGCCATGGCCGTGATCATAGTGGAAGCGATGATACTCTGCCTCACTGTGACTGGTGAAGGGCTCACCGGTGGTGGGCATGGTAGTCTGGTGGCTCGCCAGCTGAGCCTCGCATGCTGATGAAACGGCGGAAGAATCCTGCCATCTGTGCTCATACTTCTCCAGGCGCACTTTTGTTGTGTGCCTGATGGTTTTGTTAGTGGATTCCCCGTCGAAGGGGACGGAGGGGGCGACATCCTGGAGAGGCCTAGAGAAGATCACAATCTGTTGACCTTTCTAGCTTGTGTCGTCACCGTTCTTCGTGGTATGTTGACCTGTGAAGAGGTGGAGGACTTAGTTACGCCCGTCCTGCCCCCTACCTGGCACGCCAATCTGTTGCCGCCAAGACCGTTGTCGCCCGTAGCTGCTATCGGTGCCGGAGTGCGCTCCCCCTGCTGCTCGCGGTCCTCGGGTCCTGGACCTCCATGCTGGGTGTGGTCGTCTTGCCGCTCGGCGGTCCTCCGCTCCCGGACCTGCGAGACAGGAGTTAGAGACCCGGGCTGGGGTTTCCGGTGGGGGCACTCCGATGATTAAGTCAGATAATCCAGGAGAACAGATCCTCCTGGTCGGGCCCTCTTGATGGACTCCGCACTAGGAGGAGTGGAAAATGTGTGCGAAGGTGAAAATGTTGCAGGGGGAGAGTGATAGCGGGGATAGAGGGGTGCCTGTTCCTCCGCCTCTTTTTGTATCCCTCGTTTTCCTTCAACTATGGTGGTAATGGCGCTTCGCCCTCTTGGTCGGGCTTGAGCTTGTTCTCGTGGTGGTGGTGGTGCCATTCCTCTCTTGCTGGTGGGGGTTACACTCCTTCTCTTTTTCTTTTTTCTGGCTTGTGTTTCTTTTTGCCTGTGTGTTGGAGTTGTTGTGTTACCTCTGAGTTTGTTGAAAACTAGGTTACCATTGGCGCTTGTCTCGGGATCCCCGCCTGGCTGTCAGGCGCATGCGGCGGTGTCCCGAGGAGGCTTTCCTGATTCATGATAAGGAGAGTTGTTAGGCGCTCCGGCACTCGTCTTGGTTGTCTCATCTGGAAAACTTGGCAGTGCCTCGAATGGCGGGTCGCCACCCGCGGGATTCGAATCTCCCAGTTGGCTTCTTCTCTTGGGTAATTTGAGTGGTTGGTGAGGAGTGTGGCATCTCGATCAACATGTTGCTTACCTTTCTGGTGTAACTGGCGATCACAGGTGGTCAGTACGGCCTGGAAGGCGCTTCAGTGCAGTCCTTGGGTGGCTCGTCGGTGTTCTGGGCTGGTGAGGACCTCGTCCGGGCTGGGACCGAGCTGGGATGGTAGGGCTCGCTTTGACTTAGGTACTCCGAGCTTGCGGGGGTGCCTTTTTGGAGGAGGGCAAAGTACAGGCCCGGTTCGGAGGGCGCGCGCTCGGAGAGGCTCCACATCGACGGGTGAGCACTGAGCCCGACCTCAACCGCAAGGCACTAACCTCCGAGGGTCTCGCTTCGAAGGGAAAAGGTGGACCCGGTCTAGAGGGCGCGTGCTCGGAGAGGCTCCACATCGGTGGGTGAGCGCTTAGCTCGACCTCGATCGCAGGGCACTAGCCTCCGAGGGTCTCGCTCTAGAGGGCGGAAGGCAGACCGGATCCAGAGGGCGCACGCTCAGAGAGGCTCCACATCGACGGGTGAGCGCTGAGCTCGACCTCGACCGCAGGGCACTAGCCTCCAAGGGTCTCGCTCTGGAGGGCGGAGGGTGGACCCGGTCCAGAGAGCATGCTCGGAAAGGCCACATCGATGGGTGAGCGTTTAGCTCGACCTCGACCGCAGGGTACTAGCCTTCGAGGGTCTCACTCTGGAGGGCAAAAGGCGGCTCCGACCTTGATGTCCCAAGCTTGCGAGCACGACCTGGCAAAGACTAAGCTCGGCCTGTTATTCTGAGGGAGCTCAACTCAGCTCGGTAGTGGAATCCGGGCTGGAGAGTCGACGCTGCATCTTCTTGACATGGCGCCTGCTGTTTCCTCCCCGTCAGCGATCCTATCACATCAGGTATAAATGTCATACTTACCTTAATGTGTTGGACCCATTTGGGATGGCCTTGATCTTCTCCTCCATTCTCTCCCTCCATCTCTCCTTCCTTCTTCTCCCTCTCATGGCAGCCCCTATAAATATAGGTCTTTGTAGTGGCTGCTGAGGTTACATGAACATCAGAGAGAAAAAAAAAAAGAGAGGAAGAAGAAGGGTTGTGAGAGGTTTAGGGATTGGGTATGAGCCACCTAGCAATCAAGCTAGGACTTGGAAAAGAGGTTTTAGGAAGGGGTTCCTGCTCTCTTTCTTGTCTTCCTAGAAGAAGTTCAGTCCATGGATCTTGAAGAGCTACCACTCCGAGGGAGTTGATCAGAGTCGAGCCCAGGTGTGGATATCCTGTAGAGGCCATACGCGTGTGTGGCTCGAGCGCCTCCTCCTTCTCACAGCACTTCCTTGGCTTCTCTTTTATGGAAAAGGTATGGTACTTTTATGTTTTCTCTTGCTTTGATGTTTATATGCATTCTAGGTTATTATACTAGATCCTGTTGCGGGCAGATCGGTAAATGTTTAGATCTATCTACCGAGCCTTCCGCTATGCATGTCTTAAAAATATTTTAAAATGCTTATTCTCTGCCCTTTTTGTATAATGTATGCTAGGTGTAGGTGTTTTTCACCTATAATGGTATCAGAGCCAGGTTCATTTTGTAGTATAATGATGCTAGCATGCTAATAACATCTCCTTTCTTCTTAAGTACTTGGATTGAGTGCTTCACCAGGCCATCCAGTCATAGGAGAGAGGTAGGGCTGTAAGACCCTCTCTTCCCATTCAATGGGATCTCCTATGGCATGTAGGGGTGCTACTATGATTGGCTCATGAAAAAGAAAATAAGAAGAAAGAAAATTTGTAGGTTAAAAATTTTTAATCTAATGACATGATCATAAATGACTTTAGATAAGATCTAAGAGTTATTTTTGATCGGATTTGTTGAATATTTGGTGAAACATTAGATTTGAAATCACTATTTTTCGTTGTCTCAGACTGTGAGTCAACACTTGGCCTTTGAAGTGTCGACTCATGGAAAAATTCCTGAGATCTGGTTTTTATTTTTTTTTTGAGATAGGCTGAAGTGTCGACACTTGATTTTGAAGTGTCGACATTTGACACTTGAAGTGTCAACACTTGAGGTGTGCCAGAAATATATTGTTCTATTTTCTGTTCTCTACCTCAGGCCTTGAGTCGACACTTGCTCTTGAAGTGTCGACACTTGGCTGTAGAAAATGCTGAAAATAATGAATTCAAATTTTGTTGTTTGTAAAATTATTTTATACTATAAAATTAAAATTATTTTAATTTATTTTAAGGTTATTGAACTTAATTTTGAATTAAGATTGACTAAGAACTCTAGGAATATGATTCAAAGATCTTAAGTCATTTCAATAAGCCTTAAGGGTCATGGGTTAGCTTCTATTAGGTCCTTAATTGGATTAGACCTGAGTTTAGATGCATTGAACTAATTAGAGAACTAATCTAATCAAATGTTGAGTTAGGATTCTTCTCTAGATCTATCTAATAGTTAGATTGATTAGTCCATAATCTAAATGGATCTAATTTGTGGCTCAGTGAAAAGCCCGAGTCTTTAGGCTAGTCTAATCGAGTCTGATGAACAGATTGGTATCGAGGTAAGTTTGGCATTGTGATCTTGGTTCTTTAGGGCTACCTCTTACCTGGCCAACTTTGTTGGTGTCTAGGCAAGATGGTTAATGGCGGAACCCAATCCATGATCTCACTTATCTAGCCAATGTGGTCGATCAGGATTGATTAGATAGCTCATTGACTCGTATTAACCCTTGTCACCTAGGTTAATCAGTCTTGACTGATTTTAGGTGCCCATGAATCATTGTTATGTGTAACCCTCCTAGATTACTGATGTGGTCAGTGGGAGGTTGATCCATGTCTTCTCTTCTCTTCATCTGTTATATTAATTAAAACCCTCTAAATTATTAGGTCCTTAAAAGGACAAAGTTATAGATATAACCAAGTCCTAGCCTCCATTAAGTGGGATAGTAATGTGTCCATTAGTTCGGTGTTCATCGGCAGATCCAAAGATCGGGTGTTCATCGGGCTGTTAGAATTGCTGTTCCTAAAAGATGGCTCAGTGCAACTCTCTTAACGGTGGTCAGGTGAGCCGGCCAAAGTCGGACTTGACCATTCGTTAGTTAGAAGCATTGAATTTTGTCATGTTAATGGTTGGACTTAACTGGGACCTTCAATAGGAGGCCTAAAGGCTGATTGAAGTGCTCTTTGGGACAAAATCCAATTACTAGAGGTTACTTAGAGAAGTAATCGATTAAAGAACCTACCTTTAGACACGCATGAGTGGGCCGGCCAAAGTCAGGCTCATGTGTTGTCTATTGGACTCTGGTATCCACTAGGGAATTAAAGTGATTTCTCAGATTGGAGGTAGAGGCTACCAATCTGAGCAAAATAGTGGGAGGGACCTTTAGACTTAAGACCATGTCTTTAGGTAATTATTCATATACACTAATTAGTTTTGGTTTTCCTTTCAGATGTCTTCCAACCTGTCACTCTGTCTCTTCTCGATAACGAGAAGCTCAATGGACCCAACTTCGATAGCTGGTATCGAAGGCTCAGGATTGTCCTGGAGCATGAACAGATCTTATATGTGATATCGGATCCGGCACTTGAGATCCCTGCTGCCAATGCTCAGGGTTGATTAGAGACACTTATCAGAAGTGGCTCTCTGACAGGACCACTATCCGATGCATCATGTTGGCTGTGATAAACTATGAGTTCAGTTGCAAATTCGAGAAAGTCCAGCCGGAAGAAATCCTTCAAAGGTTAAAGGAGTCTTTCAGAATACCAAACGATGTTGAGAGGTACAGGGTCTCCTGTGCTATCTTCAATGCATGGATGCGTGACTGGGGCCTCAATCACTGATCATGTACTATACATGATCGAGATGATTGAGCACCGGGTAAGCTTGTATGTCCCTTGCATGAACAGCTTGGAAAATATGTGATTTTGAATTCTCTCCCCTCCTCCTATCTAGACTTTCTCGATTATTATAGAATGTATAAGCCTATAGTTAACTATAATGGTTTGTTGGGAATGCTGCAGACTTATGAGAAAGACCACCAGTTGAATAAAGGGATGGTGAATCTAGTGGGAGGTTCCTCGGTAGGGCATCGTCCCTTTAAGAAAGAGAAGAAGAAGAATAAAGGAAAAAGGTGCTTGGTGCTTCTGGACCCAGTCAGGCCAAGAAAGTGAAGGCTGATCAAAGTCGTGTAAAGTGCTTCTTCTGCAAGAAGCAGGGACACTAGAAGAGGAACTGTCCTCTTTATATTGCATCCCTTGATCTGAACAGGTCCAAGAAGAGAAAGCTGCAGGATGGTCCTGGACAAGGTATTTATATGATAACACCTTATAGTTTCTCTATTTGCGATACTACTAACTGGGTATTGGATACAGAAAGTCCAATTCATATTTGCAATTCTTTGCAAGGACTTCAAGTTAGTAAAGATTCGAGGACGGCAAGAGGTTCTTGAATGTGGAAAATAGAAGCCGAGTTCCAGTTCTAGCATTGGGAGTCCTTAAACTTGTTTTCGAGTTCTGTACTGTCATTTTGAACGAGTGTCATTTTTGTCCTTTTATTTTAAATGTCATTTCTATAGGCCAGTTGGCCATGTATGGTTATGAACTATTAATAAAGAATGATATTTGCAAATCATTTGAATGATTCTGTTGTTTTGAATGGAAAATGCGTGATGACATTTGTACTGTCGCGACCTGTTAGTGTAATGTACATGTCTAGCAAACATCCTAGGATAGATAATGTCAGTGATGCATACCTATGGCATTGTAGGCTAGGTCATGTAAACAGGAACAGGATAAACATGTTGAAAATCGAGGGTCTCCTCGATTTTAGTGAAGATAGTTCACTTCTAACCTGTGAGTCCTATCTTCTTGGAAAAATGACTAAGTCACCTTTTACTATAAAAGGTGAATGAGCCAATGAAATTCTGAGTTTGATACATACTGATGTATGTGGATCCATGAATATTTGTGCTAGGGGAGGGTACGGTTATTTCATTACTTTTACAGATGACCTTTCGAGGTATGGTCATATCTTCTTGATGAGACATAAATATGAATCATTTGAAATGTTCAAACGATATCGTATGAGGTGGAAAAACAAACCGAAAAGTGTATCAAAATTCTTTGATCTGATCGAGGTGATGAATACCTTTCTGGTGAGTTTCTGGCATATCTTGAGAAGATGAGATTCTCTTTCAGTGGACCTCCAAGGATACCTGAATTAAATGGAGTGTCTGAGAGGAGGAATCGAACCCTGTTAGACATGGTTCGGTCCATGATAGGCTTTGCTTCTCTACCGTTATCCTTCTGGGGATATGCTTTAGAATCAGCCTGTTACCTTCTGAATAGGACTCCAAGTAAGTCTGTTAGTAAAACACCATATGAGATGTGGACTGGACGTAAGCCAACACTTTCACACCTTCGGGTCTAGGGATGCCCGACTTATGTAAAATGTTTGGAAACGAACAAACTTGGACCTAGGTCTGACCGGTGCCTTTTTGTTGGGTATCCAAAGGAGTCTAAGGGGTATTACTTCTACTTAGCTGAGGAACAAAAGTTGTTCGTCAGTCTTAGGCTATCTTTTTGGAAAAGGAGTTTCTTGGTGAAGGAACTGTAGTCACTATGATTGAACTTAGTGAAGTTCAACAAGTAGAAGAACCGACACACTTAAGGGACAACATAGAATCGGTTGTGATTAGATCACACCCAGAGCCCATTCAGGAACCATTAAGGAGATCCGGTAGAGTACCAAGCGACCGGATAGATACTACGATTTCTTGGTCCAGGATGGTGATCCCATTGAACTCGATGAGAATAATGAGGATCCGATCACCTATATGGATGCGTTGCAGAGATCCGACTCTGAGTCATGGCTAGGAGCCATGAAATCCGAAATGGAGTCCATGGAGATCAACAATGTATCGACATTGGTTGATCCACCTGAAGGGATAAAACCCATTACGTGCAAATAGATTTTCAAAAGGAAAAGGGGCGCAGACGGAAAGGTAGAGACCTATAAAGCCTGTTTGGTTGCCAAGGGGTATCGTCAACGTTATGGTATTGACTATGACGAGACGTTCTCTCCTGTGGCAATGCTCAAATCCATTCGGATTATGCTTGCTTTAGTAGTGCACTTTGACTATGAAATCAGGCAAATGGATGTCCAAACAACTTTCCTGAATGGTGAGTTGGAAGAGGAGCTGTATATGATACAACCTGAAGGGTTTACATCTACAGATGAGTCAAAGGTGTGCAAGCTTCAAAAGTCCATCTATGGACTGAAGCAAGCATCGAGGAGTTGGAACATGCGATTTGATAAGTGCATCAAGTCGTATGGCTTCGTTAGGAACGGAGAAGAGCCTTGCATTTACAAATGGGCTAATGGTTCTGTGATTGTATTCCTTGTGCTGTATGTGGATGACATTTTCTTAATCGAGAATGACATCGCAGCACTGCAAGGAATAAAGGTCAGGTTATCATCTCAGTTCTCTATGAAAGACTTGGGTGAAGCCTCTTACATACTAGGTATGAAGATCTATAGAGATAAATCTAAGAGGCTTCTGGGACTGTCCCAGTCTACGTACATCGACACCGTGCTGAAACGGTTTAGCATGGAGAATTCCAAGAAGGGCTATCTCCCGATAGGCACTGGAATTGATCTCTCCAAAAGGAATTGTATGACAACTCCTGAGAGAGAAAGCGTATGAGTAGAATTCCATATGCTTTGGCAGTGGGTTCTATCATGTATGCCATGACATGTACTAGACCAGACGTGGCATACTCACTAGGTGTAGTGAGCAGATACCAGTCTGACCCAAGTGAAGCTCATTGGAAAGTGGTTAAAACCATCCTTAAGTATTTATGAAATACTAAGGACCAATGGCTAATTTATGGAAATCTGACTTGAAACTTGTAGGGTATACTGACTCCAGTTTCCAGTTAGATAAAGATGATAGCAAGAGTGTGTCAGGTTTTATCTTTACCCAGAATAGAGGAGTGGTCTACTAGAAAAGTTTCAAGCAGCCTACTGTGGCAGACTTAGTATGCGAAGCAGAGTACATTGCAGCATCAGATGCAGCAAAGGAAGCTATGTGGTTACAGAAGTTCCTTGGTGAGCTGGGAGTGGCACCTTCCTTGGATGGTCCTGTTCTGGCATACTGTGACAATACTGGAGCCATTGCTCAAGCCAAAGAGCCGAAGTCTCATCACCGCACAAAGCATATCGTACGGCACTATCATCTTGTATGAGAGATCATGGAACGAGATGACATCGACCTTTAGAAGATTGATAGAAAGGAGAACCTAGCTGACCCCTTCACTAAAGTCATCGGAGTTCAAGAGTTCGATTGTTGTAAACGAAAATGGGAATGAGATTCTGCACTGATTGGCTTTAGTCTAACTGGGAGTTGTTAGGAATTATGTTCCAAAGCCAATCGTCTAGGCTGTAGATGGTTGTGCTACTTTGCATTTGTATATGAATTCTTTATAATAAATAAAAGTTATTTATTTTTGGCTATCCATCATTTTACATTTTTCTGTAATGAACTCTTGTATGGAGTCCTTAAAACTACTTTGTTTTGATATAGAGAGGATATATCAAGTAGTTCTTAAACGGTTCACAACCAAATGATACATTGTTATAGGATGACAATATATCAAGTGTAGGTTGTTGTATGTCACATTTGTTGGTTGTCCTCTTAACCAAGAAATGTGGAGACATTGGTATGACATACAAGTGAAGTGTATGACATTTCACTGAATGTGACCATTGCGGAGCTCCCTTCTGCCAAAGGTTGCTCGTGAAGAGATATGGGTATATGTGTCCCTCATACCTGAGGTAACCATGGCAGCTTGCAAGCAACTCACTATACTTTGGTGCTGGACTATCTAGATTTCTAATCTAGTGATGGAAGGTTTCTGGGTATAGTCAAGTACTTATGGAGAGGTGATGGATCAAGATGGAATTGACCTCTCTAAATAGTTGGAGTAAATGACTCACTATGTCTCAATTCAGCAAAACTTTGGCTAGGGTAGTTCTTGTGAGAAGTCATAAAACTTGTGAGGTTGAGACATGATCTGGATACCAAATTAGGGTTGGCAGTCGAACCCTAGGTCATCCTGAGCATTGTAAGGTTAAAGGGATGAATTATGTGGCAAGAATTATGTGGCAACTATATGCCAGAGGTTCTCGTGAGGTGCTCTGCATCTTCGACCTATCCGGATGTCGGGTATCATTGCTAGATGAGGACTTTGACTAGTACTGGAAATATTCCAGTGCTACCGGTTTAGTGTTCGAACCTATGGGGTCACACACCATAGAGGATTTCTATCTAATCTTTTGGGCTAATCAATGATTGAGAATCGTTTGTCATCACCTGAAGTTAATATGGTTGACTTTGCTCCAAGTGTCGACACTTGGATTTTTGGAAGTGTTGACACTTGGTGAAGTGTTGACACTTGGCAATTTCGAGTGTCGACACTTCCTGTGACGAGCAAAAATCTGGGAGGATTTCGTGAAAGTTTTTTGGGCAGGTTTTGACCTAGTTTGAATTTTGAATTCAAACCAATTTTGGCTCCAAGGCTTTTTGGTATGAATGTCATACTTACCTTAATGGGTTGGACCCATTTGGAATGGCCTTGATCTTCTCCTCCATTCTCTCCCTCCATCTCTCCTCCTTCCTTCTTCTCCCTCTCATGGCAGCCCCTATAAATATAGGTCTTTGTAGTGGTTGCTGAGGTTACATGAACAGTAAGATAGAAAAGAAAAGAGAGGAAGAAGAAAGGCTTTGTGAGAGGTTTAGGGATTGGGTGTGAGCCACCTAGCAATCAAGCTAGGTCTTGGGAAGAGGTTTTGTGAAGGGGTTCCTACTCTCTTTCTTGTCTTCCTAAAAGAAGAAGTTCAGCCCACGGATTCCGAAGAGCTAGCACTCCGAGGAAGTTGATCAAGTCGAGCCCAGGTAAGGACATCCTGTAGAGGCCAGATGCGTGTGTGGCTCGAGCGCCCTCCTCCTTCTCACAGCACTTCCTTGGCTTCTCTCTTGTGGAAAAGGTATGGTATTTTATATTTTCTCTTGCTTTAATATTTATATGCATTCTAGGTTATTATACTAGATCCTGTTACGGGTAGATCAGTAGATGGTTTAGATCTATCTACCGAGCCTTTCGCTATGCATGTCTTAAAAATATTTTAAAATGTATATTCTCCGTCCTGTTTCTTATATAATGTATGCTAGGTGTAGGTGTTTTTCACCTACACATTGTCCATTAACTTCTTGGATGATACATGGATATTACATATATGGATTAAAAAGTCCAATTTAGAATATTAAATATAAATTATTTTCTAGAATGAAAAAAAGACATTTATTTAACACTCAAAATATTGGTTTGTAGTATTTTAAGCAATCTTCTTAAAATTTATTGCATATTTCGATGTTGATTTTAATGGATGCAAATTGGATAAAAAAGCATAAGTAAAACTTGCTAATTTTAGGTATTAATTTAATCACGTGGTTTAGTAAGAAACAAAATTCAGTGGCACTATCTATGGAAAAAACAAATATATTATAGCTAAAAGTTGTACTCAAATCTTATAAATCAAATAACAACTAGAAGATTTTGGTATTATTTATAATAAAGTTTTAATTAGATATGATAATATAAGTGCTATAATCTAACTAAAAATTCAATTCAATATATTAGATCTAAACAAATTGAAATTAGGTATCATTTTATTAGAGATCATTTATAAAACAATGATATCTTACTTGAATTTGTTCTATTAAAAATCAATTGCTAATATTTTACTAAACCTTGAATGAAGAAAGATTTTGTTTGATTAGAAAAGAATTAGATTTTATATTTATGTAGTTAATTCACTTGATCCGATTCAAATTATTTTTTTGAATTAATTCATTGAATTTTTTGTTTTTCAATGCATGTATGAATGTCTAATTGATTGATTTTGATGAGCATTGATTGTGTATTTAGAAACCTTATTTTGTGAAACTTTTTTGTGCCATCTTAGATGACCAAGACAAAGTTGAGTTGACACATTATGAGCCTACTAACCTAAAAACTTAGTCGATTTAGAGCGAGCCAACTAACCTTTAACTTAGTCAACCTAGATGTTAGGAGCTAGTTTTTAAATGAAAATCTTTAAGGGACCTGATTCAATATTTCATCCCCATTAGCAACCATGTTGTCTAGTAAGCAACCATGTTGTCTAGTAAGCAACCCAAGAGAGGGGTGAATTGGGTTTCTAAAAAATTTAGAAGTGTGTGAACCAATTCAATAAACAATTTAAGTGCAATGAGATGCAAGAGTAATATGCTCTTAAAGAATATGTAGTAGAAATTTAAATGCAATAAATATAAGAGCAAGTGAGAGACAAACATCACAACACAATCTAATTATAGTGGTTCGGTGCTTTCCAATGCACCTTATCTACTCTCCAAGGTCCACTTGAAAATTCACTATAATCTCCTATGATTATAGTCGATTAGTTTTTTTGGCTCACTAATCAAAACCCCTTTTGACTTTTACAAGGCTCACCAAAAGAAATCTCTTGGTTTTCAAAGGCTAACCAATAACCTCTTTGGTTTTCAACTAGGCTTATGTTGACTCCACTAATTGATTTTGATGATAAGCAGAACAGCTAAGTTTAAATTGAGGACTAATGGTTTGCTTTAAGTGTGTATTTATTGAAAGGATGCTCACAAAATTTGAAGAAGCCCAATTGTGTTGAAGAACCAAGTTTGCATGGAATGATTGCACAAAACAAGACTTGGACACTCAAAGAAATGGTTGAATGGATGACTAAGGCAAATGGAAACATGTTCCAGCACAAGTTCAGTAATTTCTGCACTTTTTCAATAATGTGTCGACTCAAGGTGTCGACACATGACATAATGTATCGACACATGAAGATGATGTGTCAACTCAGGCCAGTACGCAACAATGTTTCAAATGGCACAGTTGATGTGTTGATACATGGAGCTTATGTGTCGACTCAAGGTGTCAACACATAGATCAACACATCGTCTGAGAATTTCAAGCTACAGAACTTGCAGAAGTTGAAAGAACAGTTGATGTGTCGACACATGGATGCAACGTGTTGACTCGATGTGTTGACTCAACTAAGAATGTGTCGACTCGGCTGATTTTTCCAGAGAATCTAAATGGAAAACTTTGAACTTGTATCGACTCAAGAAGAACATGTGTCGACCTAATATGTCGACACATGAAGAGGAAGTGTCGACACACGGAGTTCTGACAATAGTAACGGCTAGTTTTTTCAAGCACAGAACTCGTCCAAATGCCCTCCAACGGCTAGTTTTTTAAGTATAACGGCTAGATTTTGGTTTTGGGGGCTTGGAAGGTATATAAGGCTCCAAATCAAATCAAGACAACAACTATTCAACTATTCAAAAAAGCATTGAATATCCTTAAAGAGTTTAGAAAGAAAAGAAGAGAGAAGAGCCTTAACTCCTATTCATTCAAAGCTCAACCACTCTCAAGCAAAAGAAAGCCTTCCAAGCATTCAAAGCTATCAAGTGCATTGAAGATCATTCTTACTTGGGATTCAAAAGGCTTCACGAGAGCAAAGCAACACTACATCGAGCTACATCAACTTATTTGCTTTATTATTGAAAGCTTACATTGGTTCTTTATTTCTCCATCATATATCTTGCAAAGGTTATTGGTTAGCCTATTGGAAAACCAAGTGAGGTTATTGGTAAGCCTTGAAAACCATTAGGTTGGTAGTTAGCCCTCAAAACCACTAAGTTCTTGGTTAGCCCGAAAAACCAAGGAAGGTTTTTGGTTGGCCTTGTGAAAATCAATTAGGTTCTTGGTTAGCCCGTAAAACAAAGTGAGGTTATGACTTGTAAGCCTTGTAAAACAGTCAGGTTATTTGATTATTGCGCCCGTAAAACTACTCGGTTCTAGTAATCAGTTGGCTTATAGTGAATTCCCCAGGAATCTTGGGATGATTAGGTGCATTGTTGGCACCGAACCACTATAGATTGTTGTGTTTGTGATTGCTTATTCTCTCCCTCCTAGCTCTTTACATTTTATTTTTTGCTTTTATTTCTGGTGCACTATTATTTTAGGGCATTGCACTTAAATCACAGTACCTTGTTAAATTGAATTGCATATTCTTGTCTTGTATAGTTTGTAACTTGTATTATCAAGCTTAGCTTTCAATTTTTAGACCCAATTCACCTCTCCTCTTGAGTTACTTTCTGGGCAATAGCTTACCAAACCTCCTTGGGTTTCAATAGGCTAACCAAAAATCTTGTTAGTTTTCTAATAGGCTAACCAAAACCTCCTTGGTTTTCCAATAGGCTAACCAAAACCTTTATAACAAAGATAGAGTTAAAGTAAAGCAATAAGAAAATCTTTCTTAATAGAAGCAGATATCTCTTTGATAAAGCTAGAGGAATTGCTTGTCTTGAACTTGATGAAGTCTTAATCAATGCTCAAATGTTGGACTTGAATGCTCTTGAAGGCTTTGAATGCTTTGAGACTTCTTTTACTTGAGTAGTTGCTCTATATGAATGGGAGTGAATGCACTTGCTTTCTCTCTTCTTTTCTTTTTCTTCTTGTTTCTCTTGTAATCCTCTTGTGTTTTAATTTGATTTGAATCACTTAAATACCATCCTAAGGCCTCAAAGTCAGATTATGATGGTTAGACATGAAAAACTAGCCGTTGGGCAGCCTGGAGGACCGAGTTCTGTGTTTAAAAAACTAGCCATTACTGTTCATAGAACTCCAAGTGTCGACACTTCAAGTTGTGAGTCGATACTTAGGGTCAACACTTAAGTCCCATGAGTCGATACCTAGTTCAAAATTCTGCATTGAGGCTCTCTAGAAATCTCAGGTGAGTCGACACTTCTTCAGGTGAGTCGACACTTGATATCCGTGAGTCGACATCTCAGGCAAGTCTTCAACTTCAGCATGTTTTGTAAAAAGTTTTTCTCAGCGATGAGTCGATCCTTGGGTTGACATATAAGTCGATACTTATAGGACATGAGTCGACACTTTAGTCGTGCCATCTAAAACTTTTTCTGCATGTCGGCTTGAGTCGACACTTGCACTGCCATGAGTCGACACTTGATCAGTGAGTGACACTTTGAGTCGACACTTACTAAGAATTCTTCAAAAATCATTGAAGCTCTGCTGAAACCTTTTTGTGCTGAACTCTTTATGTCCTTTCAAGCAATCTTTAAGTACTTAAGTCCATTTATAACTGATCTTTCATTCAAAGAAGGGTCTTCTTCATCATTTGATAGGCATTCCAATTTTGTTGAATTGAAGAGTGCCTTTTTCTATTTAACACACTTCAAAGAACAGTTAGTACTCAACTTATACTTAAGTATTTTGTTTATCATCAAAATCAATAACGGAGTCAACAATCTCTCTCCCTTTTTGATGATGACAAAATCTTTAAGTATAATTCATATAATAAGCTCTTAAAAAAGTTTTCAATTGATATAAAACTTATTGCTATTTGCATTAGAGTAAAGAAAAATAGATATTTAAGACTAAATATGTATCAGAGCTATGAGGAAATAGAGTTAAAAAAATTATGTAACAAGATACTTCAAATGTGAATTAGAGATTAACATGTTTCAAGAAAAGAAAATTCAGCATATAACATATAGAGAATGTAATTAAAAGGAATCTTTAAATAATGGATTGAAGAGTATAGATACTCTCCCTCAAAGGTGATTCAGAAATTGATTTTCAAAGATCTTTCATAAGCAAAAAGCTGAATTTAAAGATTTTGCAAGAATATTTATCTAAGGATTACTCCCCCTCACTCATTGCTTATTTCTTTTTACTCTCATTTTTCTCCAACATACACAAATGATTTTTATTTTATTCTCATACTTATCTCTTTATCTTCTTCACTCAAACTTTTCTCTTACATATTTATCTCCCCCTTTATCTTTTACTTATCTCTCCCCTTTTTGTCATCATTTTAAAAAGAGAGAGGAAGGGAATGAAGGATAAAAAACATAAATATTAAAACATTTCAAACATGTCAATGTTCATCACAAGCGATAATGTCCAAAGATAAAACATTGAAGGAAGTTTCATTCGTTCATAAAAATTTACATTTCATACAAGAAACAAGTTTGACACAAGAAAAAATAACCAAAAAAGGCATACAAGAGTGCTGAAATATAAACTACCTAAACATAAAGACTGTCCTAACAGATTTCTCATCATCCGAGGATCTAATCTCTATCGGTCCGGTATTAGTAAAAGAACGAGATCGAGGCCACATAGGTCGAAGATCAGATAGTCGAGTCCTGGTCGGTCTCGATACATCATGACAACCTCATCCTCTATATCTGAAATAGCTCTGTCTTTGGCTAGTGCAGAAGAGGTAGAAGCTACATCAGGAGTAGGAGAAGAACGGATCGAAGTGGCTGTATCAAAAATAGTGGGAAGGAGAGTATGGTCAAAGATAGGACCAAAGTCAACTCGATGGAAACCAGGGGTATAAGGTCCTAGTTCCCTGATAAGGGAAGATGTATACAATGGGGGAGAATGAATGATAGGTGTATCAGAAGCAGAAGGTATGACAGGAGTAGGTGCAAGAATGGAAGTGTGATTATCAGGTCTGGAGAGAGGAGTGGGTAAAATAGGAGTCTGGAAAGATGAACTAGATGGATCAGAATGGGACTCCTAGGAAGGTCAACTATAGTTTCCGGCATTGGCTCTGTTATCAAATCTACAATGTCAAACTCTCCAGAGTCAGACTGATCAACTATCTCATCAACATCCATATCAGGTCCTAGAGCTGAAGGTGCTGGAGGTGAATCAGCTAGAGCAGAGAGAGTAGGAGCTCTGCCTGAAGAAGGTCTAGTCATGGCAGACAAAATGGCGGAGATCCCATCTCTCAGTCCTTAATGGCTCTTCCTCATCTTTATATGAATCCTGTTGACTCACTGATGAATGATCATCACCTTAGTCTCAATGTGAGCGACCCTATCCTCTAGACTCTCTGAAACTCCAGGGATATCTGACTATGCTGGCTCGGCTGAGAAGCTAGCTCAGGCTGTGCTGAAGGCTTGAGCAATGTCTCATATGTCTCTCTGTGAACCTTAGATGGCCCTACCTATCCAAGATGCGCTCCTCCTCCACTATATCCTCATCTTTGTCAATGGCCTAACAGATGAGTCATCTCCAATGGCCTCTAACAAGCTGATACCCCCTCCGGTGAAGAGATCTTATATCATAGACATCAGTGTGCAGTAGCTATCGGTAGGGCTCA
The DNA here is from genome assembly GCA_021397845.1 of Areca catechu. Lineage (NCBI taxonomy): Eukaryota > Viridiplantae > Streptophyta > Magnoliopsida > Arecales > Arecaceae > Areca > Areca catechu. Next base: position 33,388,794 of record CM038050.1, read on the forward strand.
TCATCCATGACTACTCTATAAGCTCTAAATATAGAGTCAACCCCATCCCGTAGGGCAAAACTAATCTCTGGCTGATCGATGCCTCAGTCAGTTGATGTACCATAAGTATTGGGAGGCATATTGGCATGTGCTATACCAGAGAAACCAACACTAAAAGCTCTCACTCTATGATGAAGTCGAAATGGCTGGTCTTTGATAGAAGAATCCTGGCTACTATATGATGTAGCAACCTCATCTCAGGCCTCAGCCTCGAAGCTACTACAGCGGCTCCCTCAGGTAAATCATCTGTCTCAAAAATGCAATGGAGACCACTGACTCTGTCCACTAAGCTGTCCATAACAGATCCTCTCATGGGTATGTCTCATACTCTGCTCAGAATCACTATGGATATTGGGACATCTCTGCCTCGAACCTGAGCAATCCATCCATCACTACCTCGAGTAAGTGAACCATAGAACTCTCGAATTAAACCCGGGTAGAATCTCTCTATCAAGGAGCAAAATGGTGCCAGCCTTGCATCCCTGAGCTACTGGCCTATCCTAAACTATTGCTGATCAATGAAATCGAAGTCCACATGATGTCCCCTAATGATGGTTTTGATCCCATCTGACTGGCTGCAGAAAAGAGAGGTCTAGCTAGGATATCAGGCACATCTACTGCTCTGGCCTCATGCCTTGCTTTGGTTCTCCTTTCTTCTTCTTGATTGGATGGTCTTGGATGCTGGACAACTTGCTTCCTAGGCACCATTCCAAAGATACAAGATGGAAATGCAAGAGGGGAAGAAACACTCTAGGGTTCCTACGGTGCAAAATCAAAGAGGAAGGGGAAAATAGTAGAAACCGAAGGAAAATCTATTCCAAATGAAGATTTGAGAGGTTTGGAGTTGGAATTTAGAGGGAAGAAGTTGTTGGAACAGTGTTAGGGATGTCGTCGGCTCGATTTGGAAGGAAATAGATGAAGAAACCACTTCATTTTTCTATTTTTATCTCGGACTGTCGTCGTTCAAGTGTCGACTCATGACACAGAGTCAAGTGTCGACACTTCGACTTAAAACCAAAAAAAAAAAGGAAAAAGAGCATTGATCAAAATAAATAGAATTTCAAGGAATTTAGAAGAAATAAGCATGAATAACAAGTAACTTTGATCAAACGAGTGTTTAAGATGTGAAGATGAAAATTTTCAATCAAAAGGGTTTATGACCCCAAGTTCTCTTCTAATCATACTGAATTGATTTTCTTGGAGAGGCTTAATCAATATGTAGCTAGTTGTATTTCAGTACTAACAAATTCAAGTATGATATCATTATTTTTAATAGATTTCTAATAAAATGATGGCTTAATTTCAATATGCTTAATTCTAGAGTACTGAACAGGATTTTTAGTTAAGTTTATAGCACTAGTATTATCACATCTTATGGTGTCTTAATTAGTTTGATTCTAAAATCTTCAAGTTATTGCTTAATTCACAAGATTTGAGCACAATAACTTCCTGCTATAATATATTTAGCTTCAGCTATGGATAGTGCAACTGAAGTTTGTTTCTTGCTAAACTAAGAGATTAAGTTAACTCCAAGAAATTGACAAGTTCCACTAGTACCTTTTCTATCAAGTTTACACCGAGCAAAATCAGCATCAGAATATCCATTAAATCAAGGGATGAGTCTCTAGAATATCACAAACCAACATCAATTATACCAAATAAGTATTTAAATATGTGAACAGCCACAGATAAGATTCTTTAGGATCAGACTGATATCTAGCACACATGTAAACATTAAACATGATATCTGGTCTACTAACAATCAAATATAATAAATAATCAATCATTCATCTATATAATTTTTGATCAATAGATTACCACATTCATCTTTATCAAGTTTACAAGAGGGGCTCATAGGTGTACCTATTGGCCTAGTAGTCTCCTTTCCAAACTTCTTTAAGATTTCTCTTGTATACTTAGCTTGGTTGATGAAAATTCCATCCATGGTTTGCTTGATTTGGAGTCCAAGAAAAAAATTGAGTTCTCCCATCATGCTCATTCCGAATCTCCATGCATAAACTTGTCAAACTCTTGACAAAGGATTTTATTAGTAGCACTGAATATAATATCATCAACAAAAATTTGTACTACTAATAAATCATCATTTTTCTTCTTTAGAAATAATGTAGTGTCAACATGACCTCTAGAGAAATTATTCATAATTAAAAACTTGCTAAGTCTTTCATACCATGCTCGGGGTGCTTGCTTTAAACCATAAAGTGCTTTGTGTAGTTTAAAAACATGATCAGGATGTGCATGATTTTCAAAACCTAGTGGTTGTTCAACAAATACTTCTTCTACTATATAACCATTCAGAAAAGTACTTTTAACATCCATTTAAAAAAGTTTGAAGTTCATAAAATATGCAAATGCTAACAATAATTTATTGGCTTCAAGTCTAGCAACAGGTGCAAAGGTTTCATCAAAATCATGCCTTCCTCTTGATTATAACTTTTAGCAACCAGTCTAGCCTTGTTCCTAATAACAATACCATTTTCATCCAATTTATTCCTCAATACCCATTTTGTGCCAATAATTGAAACATTAGATGGTCTTTCTATTAGAGTCTAAACATTGTTTCTTTTAAATTGATTTAATTTCTCTTGCATTGCATTAATCTAATTAGAGACTTTTTCAGCATCTTCAAAATATTTTGGTTCAACTTGAAAAACAAAAGCAATATAATCACATTCATTTCTAATTGAGGATCTTGTTCTTACCCCTTTTGATGGATCACCTAGAATTAACTCCTTAGGATGTCCATTAGCATACCTCCACTCCTTGGATAGATCTTGATGCTTAGGTGTGGATTGTATAGCTTTTTCTCTTTCATTCTTGTCTTGATCTTCTTCACTTTGTTGAGAGGGTTGATCATCTAAGATCAACTTCTTTAACTTGTCAGCACTTGCACATGCATCAGAAGTATCCTCTTCTTATTCCTGTAGGGCCATGAAGCATAGATTGGTGACTTCAGTTGGCTCTTCATCTAAACTGGAGTCCTCGCTATCACTCCAAGTTGCCATCATTGCCTTCTTTCTAAGCTTTTTCCTTGATTTTTCGAGGAGAGGGCAGTCAAACTTGTAGTATCCGGGCTTCTTACATTCGAAGCATGTTGGTATCTCCTTCTCCTTGTCCTTTTCTTTTTCTTTTTCTTGGGTTGAAACCTTTTCTTATAAGGGAATTTTTTTTTTTTTATAATTTTTTGAATTTTCTAACTAGAAGAGCTTCCTCATTGTTGGCCCCTGGAATGATTTTGATGATTACAAAATATTGGAGCATGTATTTATGACTAACTCTTTCAATTATTCAAAAAATTTTGTAGGAAGCATTTATCAATGAATCACTTTTTTTCCTACTTAGCTAAAAGTTATCCCAGTACATTGTATTAATTAATGAAGTGTATTGAATTGAAGACCTCAAAGTTGTAAAGCCCTAATTTTCATTCATGTAATCTTTTAAAAAGGGCTATATATAAGTAAAAATGGGTTTGATTAGGTAAGATATCTTTTGTAACCTATTTTGAAGTTTCGGAAGAGTTGTATTGGTTGGAGATTCAATTGACTGAATTTTGAAGAAGTTCTGCTCGAGCCGACTCATGAATCAAGAGCCGACTCATGGATCAAGAGTCGACTCCTATTCTGGCACAGCATGAAAAGTTTCAGAGTTTTAGAAATCCAAGCCGACTCTATATTAAACCAACTCGACCAGAAGTCCCAAATCTCAAGTTTCAGAAACTCGGAGTCTTGAGCCGACTCGACCTAAAAGAGCCGACTCGTCCGAGTTTGTGTTTATCTTGACTGAGACTTCGAGCCGACTCAATCTAGAAGAGCCGACTCGTACAGAGTTTGATTTTTTATTGTTTGAGACTTCAAGCCGACTCAACCATCTCGAGCCAACTCGAGTGTCGGGTTCAAGCCTGTAATGACTAGTTGCAAAATGACTGTTTGAGTTTCAAGAAGGCTCTAACGGCTCTATTTCGATTCCTTAGGCCCTACAATGGCTAGATTTGCTTGAAAACTATAAAATGAAAGTATTTATGATGGATTAAAGGATGATTATTGATTATTCACTGAAATTAAAGAGCATTCAAGTAAATTTCAAGTCTTTCACCAACCAACTTCAAGTGAGCATTCAAGAAAGGATTCAAAGCTTCTCCAACTCATCTTCATTCATAGAATCCAACTTTTAAGAAGTCAAGAAGCAACTTAAGAGTATTCAAGAGCATCTAAAGCAAGGCTTCAATTTGAGCTTCATCGGTAACTACCAAACAAATTGGGTTTGTTATAAGTTGCTAGTTTCTTTTAATATATCTTGTTCCTCTCCAAGAGCAGCAAGGGGCTGTGTCTTGTGAGTGTTGAAAGGTTTTTAGGTGAGCCTATTAAAACCTAAGTTGGATTTCTTTGTGAGCCCGGTATTAAAAACCAAAGGGACTTGGATTCTTGGTAAGCCCGGTGTAAAACCAAGTATGGGTTTCTTTGGTGAGCCCGATATGAAAACCAAAGGGTGTAGGATTTTGATTATGATCCTGGTAAAACGATCTGACTATATTCTAGGAAGAATATAGTGAAAATCCCAAGTGATGCTTGGGTAATGGACGTAGGAGCGAGTTGCTCCGAACCACTCTAAGTTCCTTGTATTTGTGATTGCATTTGCTTGACTCCTTTGTGATTGTTAATTTAGTTGCTTACGTTGCATAATCTATCACAACACCAACACTAAAAGATTTTTAAAGTGCACATACTTGAAAGTTTTTATTATCCCAATTCACCCCCCTCTTGGAAAGCCACCTGGGCAATAAGTGGTACATAGCAGAGTCTCTGAAATTGCTTAGAGTAAAGATTATGGCACATCCCATGAGTACGTCCTTGGCCGAAGGTCAATCCACAAACCGACCTCCACTTTTCACTAGAATTAATTACACATATTGGAAGGCTAGGATGAAGATATACATTCAAGCCATATACTTTCAATTATGGAAGATAATTCAAAAAGGACTTCACACACCCACTATCAGAATTAATGATGTTGAGGTTCCCAAACCTGAAGAGGAATAGATGGGAATGATATGAAAAAGGCCGAGTTAAATACCAAAGCCATGAATTTACTTTATTGTGCTTTGGATCCAAACGAATTTAACAAAATTTTTTCGTGTAATTCTGCTAAAGAAATTTTGGATAAGCTCGAAATCACACACGAGGGCACATCACAAGTAAAGACTTCTAAAATTAACCTTCTTGTGCATAATTATGAGTTATTCAAAATGGAGCCAAATGAAACTATATCTATTATATTTTCATGTTTTATCGATATTATAAATGGTCTTAAAAGTCTTGGTAGGACCTCTACTAATGCTGATTTAGTGCAGAAAATTTTGAGATCTTTGCCAGAAAAATGGGAAGCAAATGTTATAGCTATTCAGGAGGCAAAGGATCTAAACACACTACCATTGGATGAGCTGCTGGGTCATTGATCACACATGAGTTAGCCATGCAACAGAGAATTGAAGAAGATTCAAGAAAGAAAAAGACTATTTCATTTAAAGCAATCGAAGAGAATAAGGATGAACATCCAGATACCTCTGATGATGATGATGATATGGAGGATGATGAAATTGCCCAAGTAATGAGAAAGTTAAAAGATTTATGGGCAGAAGAAGAACAAATAGATAGAGAAAGCAATTCAGAAAGGAGACTATGGAAAGGAAAAAGAAAAAGATAAGGAGAAGGAGAAGGACAAAGATCAAATTCCAATCTGCTATGAATGCAAGAAACCAGGATACATATGTTCTGATTGTCCAGAAATCAAGAAAAAGTTATTTAAGAGAAAGAAAAAGAAAGCAATGCTTGAGGCATGGAGTGACAGTGATGAATCTACATCAACTGAAGGAGAAGAAGATACAACGAAGACAACTTAGATTTATCTTATGGGTTTAGAGGATGAGGTAACAACTTTTGAACCAAATTTAGATTTTACCTATGATGAGCTTCATAATACTTTTTGTGAACTGTAGACTGAATACAAAAAGGCTGGATTGAAAATGAAAAGTTTAAAAAATAATTATGATACTCTTGAAAAAGATAAAATGAAGTTTGTGAAAGAAACAAAATTTTACAAAGAGAATTAAATATAAGGTGTGAAAGACTTAAAACCATTGAATTTGAAAAGAAAGAACTTCTTGAAAAGAATGAAATTTATAAAAGAAAAATACTGACTTGCAAAAGGAAGTTCAAAAGCTTAAACCATTAGTTGAAAAGTTAACTTTAAGCTCTAACAAACTTGAATTGATTTTGAAAAATCTAAGAGATTCTAGTAACAAGTTTGGAATTAGTTACAAAGGCACAAATACAAATAAGTTTTATGCATCCACTTCTTATGTTTCAAAATTCGTTGCATCGAAACAATGTAGACCTAAGTTTACATCGTATACTTCTTATCCAAAGTCAAGAAATATTTGCTATGCATGTAATAACATAGGTCATAAAGCTTTTGAGTGTCATTTGAAATATAATGGCAAAAAGAAAATCAAAAAAATTTGGGTTCCAAAAGCACCAATCCTACTAACTTGCAAGGATCCAAGAAAGCTTGGGTACGTAAATCCACTACTTGATTATTTTACAGGGATGTCTTGCAGCCATGAGTACAAAAAAGATGGTATCTTGATAGCGGCTGCTCAAAACACATGAAGGGTGACATAGATCAATTCTTCATCTTTGAAGAAAAACATGGTGGCATGGTAACATTTAGTGACAACCGTAAAGGAAGGATAATAGTATTGGTAAAATTAAAATTACTCCTTTCACTTTTATTGAGAATGTACTACTAGTAGAGAAGTTAATGCATAATTTGTTAAGTTTCAGTCAACTATGTGATATTGGCTTTAATATTTTCTTCAAGGCTTCAATGTGTATAGTAGCTGATCCTCTTGACTCTAGTACAAAGTTCATTGGACATAGACTTGGTAATATTTATGTGGTAGATCTTAATGATCTAGCTATGTCAAGTAACACAAGTCTGGTAGCAATGAATGATAAGAGCAAAAAATCAAGTCTACTATGGCATAGACGACTTGGACATGCTAGCATGCATTATATTACAAAGCTTATTTCAAAAGATTTAGTCAAAAGTTTGCCGAAGTTTAAAATAGATTTCGATTATGTTTGTGATGCATGCCAATTAGGAAAACAAGTTAGGAGCTTTAAATCCAAAAATACCGTTTCTACCACTAGACCTTTAGAACTACTTTACATAGATCTATTCGAATCCACTAGGACAACAAGCCTAGGTGGTATGAAGTACGGTCTTGTGATTATAGATGATTTTTCAAGATACACTTGGGTTTTATTTATTACACATAAAGATGAAACTTTTAAAGTATTTAAAAAGTTTTACCAAAGAGTTTCTAACGTGAAAAATCTTTCTATTATTTCTATTTGTAGTGATCATGGTACGAAATTTGAAAATCAATTTTTTGATCGTTTTTGCACAAAGCATGGTATTGATCACAACTTCTCCGCTTTTAGAACACCATAGAAAAATGGTATTGTAGAGAGAAAGAATAGGACCTTGGAAGAGATGACTTAAATGATGCTTTGTGAAGGGAATCTTCCAAGATACTTTTGGGCAGAAGCTGTAAATACCGCTTGCTACATTTTAAACAGAGTCTTAGTCAGACCTATTATAAAAAACCCCCTATGAATTATAGAATAATAGAAAGCCAAATATTGATCATTTTCATATTTTTGGTTGCAAATGTTTTGTGCTTAATAATGGTAAGGATAACCTTGGTAAGTTTGATGCTAAATCTGATGAAGCTATTTTTCTTGGTTATTCAACTAATAATAAAGCATATCGAGTATTCAATAAGAGAACTTTAACTGTTGAAGAGTCAATTCATGTTATTTTCAATGAGACTGACATTGCATCTTCTAGAAAAGAAGATTGTGCTGATGATGCAGGTACACTTAAAAATGAATTGAAGGACATGACTATCAAAGACAAGCAATCAGATGAACAACAAGAAGAGTTGGTAAGTAAGAATCATGAAGAACTACCTAAAGAATGGAGGATGTACAATCACATCCCAAAGAACTCATTATAGGAGATCCATTACAAGGTGTTAGGACTACAGCTTCACATAGGGATGCACATGATTTAATTGCTTTTGTCTCATGTAGAACCACATACCATAGAAGAAGCTGAAACCAACCCTAATTTGATGTTAGCTATACATGATGAGTTAAACCAATTTAGGAGAAATAATATTTGGACACTTGTAGAGAGACCATTAGACTATCCTGTTATAGATACTAAATGGGTCTATAAAAACAAGCTAGATGAATAAGGTAATGTTATTAGAAATAAGGCTAGACTAGTAGCTCAAGGTTACAACCGAGAAGAATGAATAGATTTTGATAAGACCTATGCACCTGTAGCTAGACTAGAGGCTATTAGATTATTTCTGGCATATGCATGTTTTATGAACTTTAAATATTTCAGATGGATGTAAAGAGCACTTTTCTAAATGGTTTTTTATCCGAAAAATTTTTGTAGAAAATTGCCTGGTTTTATCGATCACTCTTTTCCAAATCATGTTTTCAAGTTAAATAAAACTTTATATGGTCTTAAACAGGCACCTAGAGCCTAGTATGATAGATTAAGTAAGTTTTTACTTGAAAATGATTTTGTAAGAGGTAGTGTAGATACTACCCTATTTATCCAAAAGAAAAATAATAATATTTTAGTTATTCAATTTATGTTGATGATATAATATTTGGATATACTGATGAATCCCTATGTTAAGATTTTACTAAGTTAATGCAGGGAGAATTTGAAATGAGTCTAATGGGTGAGCTGAACTACTTTCTCGAGCTTCAAATCAAACTATCGAAGGAAGGGATTCTAATCAACCAAGCCAAATACATTAAAGAATTCTTAAAAAGTTTAGTATGGAATCAAGCAAAGAAGCTGGAACATCCATGAGTCATGCATGCATATTAGATAAAGATGAAAATGGTACAAGTATTAATCAAAAGTTATATAGAGGTATGATCAGATCTCTACTCTATTTAACTGCCAGTAGACTTGACATTCTATTTAGTATTTATGTATATGCACGTTTTCAATCAAATAAAAAGAATCACACATTATTACTGTTAAAAGAATTATTAAATATCTTAAAGGCACATGTAATGTAGGATTGTGGTATTCCAAGCATTCATCTTTAAAGTTAATTAGTTATTCGGATGCTGAATATGGTGGTTGTAAGATTAATAGAAAAAGCACCAGTGGCACATGCCAATTTCTAGGTGTTAACTTAATTTCATGGCACTGTAGGAAATAAAACTCTGTAGCACTGTCCATTGCTGAAACAAAATATGGGCTACAGGGAGCTATTGTGCACAAGTGTTATGGATTAAGCAACAGCTAGAAGACTATGGTGTTATCCAATCTAAAGTTCCTATCAAATGTGATAACATAAGTACTATTAATTTATCTAAAAATCCAATTCTAGGACAACGTATATAGAAATAAGGCATCATTTCATTAAAGACCATGTTTTGAATAACAATGTAGAATTTGAATTTGTCCCTACTGAGAACCAACTAACTGATATTTTTAACATGCCTCTTAGCCAGGATAGATTTGAAAAGATTAAAGGAGAGTTAAGTCTGTGTTACCAATATCAATATTCTGACCTATTCTTTTCGAAATTAAGAAAAATTATCTAGAGTCTTCCAAATTCATTTTAGAGATATTGACCACTTCACCTAGTACCACTTTAGCTATTGAAACCTTTAGTTTGACCTTTTGAGCTTTAACCTCTGTTTTTGTTCGAGCCGACTCAAGCAATCCACTATTCTATCAAGCCGACTCGAAGGACGGTCTTAGACTTTTTTAAATAGGGTTCCGTAGCTTTGTTTCTCTAACTTCTTTCCATTTCCACTATTTATCTTCACTCATTTCCTCTCCCAAGCCATAGAAACTCCTTTAGAACTTCTCCTAAGCCTTACCTAAGATCAATGAAACCTAGGAAGGCCATAGCAAAAAGACCTAGGAAGGTGATCCGATCCATTTCGGAGGAACGAAGGACAAAATGAAGGTTAGATGATTCAGCTTCTTAACCCACTAAAGAATAGCTTGAGCAGCAGCCGACCGATGCTCCAGATGCTTCTAGACAGGTTATTCTAATGGAAAATTGATAGATAACCTCTGGAAGATTCGACTGGGTAAGTGAAAGAGATATGGTGTTTATGAGATGTCTGATTGAGGGGGATGCCCTCAACTTGCCTTACATTATGATTGTTCATATTAGGGAAGTAGCTCGTAGGGCACGAGCTTGTCTTCCTTATGCCATGGTATTCACTTTACTTTTCCAGGATGCCGGTGTTGATTTGTCAGGTGAGGACAGGAGACCTTTATTACATACTAACAGATACAATGCCAAGTCACTGAACAAAATGGGCTTTCATAAGGTTGAAGATAGATGGATTCGAAAGATCTCAGGACAGAGAGTGGCACATTTTGATGAGGAGTCTTCTGATGATGAGTAGACTGGATAGCCACAGGACATCAAGACTGAGCGACCTACTGATGAGGCTGGACCCTCTGAGCCAGCACCTACTTCACCTCGATCACCTATGAGAGATTCAGTTTCTGGTGGTTTGCATGATGATCCAAGATTGCAGACTATCTTGGATGAGCTTTCCACTTTACAGCGAGGGAGAGCTAAGACTGATGCCAGGATAGATGCACTACAGACTGAGATGAGGGATGGATTCTGGTAGATCTTAGCAGCCCTTCAGGACATTAGTGTAGCTAGACCATCAGCACCTCCTCCACCACTAGATGATGGACCTAGACTAGATGATGGTATTGATGTTGGACATGTAGAGCCTGAGCACACTATTGGCACACCTGATGAGCATTGTACTACTGCACAGGTTACTGAGCTACCTGCAGTCATTGAGGAGTAGCACACTGATATTGCAGATACTCCAGCGATGCAGATTCTTTCCAGTACCAGCACTTTGGTGTTGTCAGATCCTCCTTCAGTGCAGCCGACTTCGATCCTGATTTCTGCTGGGTCTTCACCTTCTAGACCTAGAGCTGCGAGACCACCTATTACTACTAGGACTAGACTTAGGGACCTTAGGCCTAGATTTCCTAAGTTCAAATCACAGTCTGGCATTTTAGAAGTTAACTCTTCTTCTTCTTCTAGTGAAGATGAGTCTAGTCCTACCTTTTGAGTTTAGATTTCTTTTATTGCACATGATACTATTTTGTAGTGTATTGACACTTTTGTATTGTATCACATTTTGTACTGACACTCCTTATATATATGTTGTGTTTTGGAAAATCTTATATTATAATTGATGGGTGATATGAATGTTTATAATTAATTGTACATGAATAATTTGAATTTTATCAAAGGGAAAAATGCTTTTATCTCAAATATGTTCCTAGTAATATTTCTCATTATTATATTTTGTTGATGACAAAAAGGGGGAGAAGTGCATGAAATCAAGAGAAATGAGAAGAATTGCAATTGTTACATGAAAAGGGGAGCAATTGTAATATGAATAAGGGAGAGCAATTATTGAAAATTCTTTTGAATATAAAGTATTGAACTAGTATTGAAAAGTTTGTTTGAATGTTTGTTTGATACATTATGATTTTGATACATTATGATTGGTATGATAACCATATTATTCTGATACATGCTCTTAATTGTTGATACTTTGCTTTGACACTAGTTCTTTTCAATTCTGATACTATATCATGAGACTTCATCTATTTCGATACATAATATTTGAATATACAATGATACATGTGAATATCGGTACATAGTATGTTTTATACATGCAATTATAAAGTTTTTTTAAAGCTTGTCATGCCCAGTGTTTTGTCATCATCAAAAACGAGGAGATTGTTGACCCCTGGAATGATTTTGATGATTATAAAATATTGGAGCATGGATTTATGACTAACTCTTTCAATTATTCAAGAAGTTTTTGTAGGAAGCATTTATCAGTGAATCACTTTATTTCCTACTTAGCTGGAAGTTATCCCAGTACAATTGTATTAATTAATGAAGTGTATTGAATTAAAGACCTCAAAGTTGTGAAGCCCTAATTTTCATTCATGTAATCTTGTAAAAAGGGCTATAATAAATAAAATGGGTTTGATTAGGTAAGATATCTTTTGTAACCTATTTTGAAGTTTTGGAAGACTTGTATTGGTTAGAGATTCAATTGGACTTATTATTATTGATATTTTATCTTTTGTAACCTATTTTGAAGTTTTGGAAGACTTGTATTGGTTAGAGATTCAATTGGACTTATTATTATTGATATTTTTTTTCTAAATTTACATAGATTTTATTCTTAGCATAAAAATATGAAGCATTTTTAGCTTTTACAATCACAAGTTTCGAATCAAAAAGCATTTTTAATTATATCTATTCATAGTGATTATGAAATAGAGTTAGAAAATCAAAATTTTGAAAGTTTTTATAATGAAAAAGAATTGACCATAATTCTTTCTATACTTAGGATACATTAATAAAATGGGATGGTTAGAAGAAAAAATCGTACTTTAGAAGAAATGGCATACACTATATTGTGTAAAGATAACCTCTCTAAATATTTTTAGATGGAAGCAATAAACACAGCATGTTATATTTTAGATCATGTTTTGATTCATCCAATTTTTTAAAAACTCTATATGAGCTTTGAAAAAATAGAAAATCTAACATTAGTTACTTTCATATTTTTGGATGTAGATGCTTTATATTGAAATGGTAAAGATAATTTAAAAATATTTGATGCCAAATTGGATGAAAGAATCTTTGTAACTGATCATCTAGCAAGGCATCTAGAGTCTTTAATAAAAGAAAACTTATTGTTAAAGAATCAATTTATGTTGTATTTGATGAAGCTAATATCAATCTTTTGAGAAAAAAAGATAGTTTAAATAATGATACAGGAATTCTAAAGAAAGTAGAGGATCTCACATTAAAAGGTTCATCTCTTAGAAATAAAGATGAAGACTTAAAGAAGGATGATGAAAGCATAACAACTCAACAAAAGCAAGATGAACTATCCAAGGAATGGAGGTATGCTGATGGTCATCCAAAAGATCTTATTACTGGTGATCCATCTCAAGGAGTAAGAACTCGATCTTCTTTAAAAGATTATTGTAATTACTTAACTTTTGTATCACAAATAGTATTAAAATCTATAGAAGAAGCTGCAAATGATTGTGAATGGATAAATACTATATAAGAAGAACTTAACCATTTTGAAAGAAATAAATTATGAACTATATAGATAGGGATAGAATTGGGTTGGGCCGGCTCGATGGGCTTCGGGTCGACCCAAAATCGGGCTGGGCTTCAGGCCTAAGAAGAAGGTTAAATCAATTTTTGGGTCAGGCTCGGGCACCCTTTTGGCCCGGCTCGGTCCAGCCTGAACTCGGCCCGATTCAGCCAGTCCAAAAACATTTTTGAGCCTGATTAAAGGTTCTCGATCTCCATCTCTCATTTGACTGCTCAAGTTCTTTCCAGATATTTCCACAGCTTTTTCCAGGCTTCCAGCGGTCCGACCGTCACCGATCTGCACCGGCTCTGCACCTATTGGCTCTGCACCCACCGGCTCTGCACCAGCCTCCTCGACCATGGCGGCACTCGCACCCCAGCTCTGTCACCTTCACGCGACCCCGCTGCCTTCTCGACTTTGATGTCCCTCCCTCGGCTCGAACATAAGCCCGAACATAAGCCCTATTTGATTTCTCTCTGGTCTCCCATCTCCCTCTCTCTCAGTCTCTCATTTCCATCTCCCTCCCGGTCCAGAAGTAAAACTATAGGTCGAGCTACAGAGGCGACGGGGGGGCCTCCTCCTTCTACTCGCTTCACACCTCCAATACTTACCTCCCCGATGGCGGCTCCTCTAGGCTCTCTAGCATCGACCTGCTAGCCATTGCGGACACGGGCATGTACTCTAATCGAATGTCCTCGCTATATTCGAAGTCGGGAGATGGATCCTTGAGGCTCCCAGGTGGCGACATCGCCGGTTATGGCTTTGCCAGGAGCTTATCGGCGTTGGGCAAGATTAACAGAGGAATCGGGATGGTCACGGCATCTTCGACGTTGTTTGTGAGTTCTGCCGTGGATCTAATGGTGGTTGGTAGTGTGAAGCGGTCTATGGAATGTTAGAGCTTACCCTTGGTTTTATGATTGGGCTTGCATTCGGCCCGACCCGATCGAGCTCAGGCCTAGCTCAGGTGGGGCTCGGGCCTGAGATTTTAAAAAACATTTGGGCCTAAGCCCGACTCGAAGCCCAAAATTTTTTTTCGGGCCGGGCTCGGGTAGGGTGTGGCCCAATCCGGCCCAACCCACTTCCAGCCCTACTTGCAGATAAATATATATCCCTATTATTGGAACCAAAGAGATTTTCAGAAATAAATTAGATAAACATGGTGTAGTTATAAGAAATAAAGCTAGATTAGTAGCAAAATAATATAGCCAAGTAGAAGATATTGATTTTGATGAAACTTTTGTACTAGTAGCTAGACTAGAAGCTATTAGACTACTACTTATTTTACTTGTTTTATAGATTTTAAACTTTATCAAATAGAAGTTAAAAGCATATTTCTAATTGATTTTATTTTTGAAAAAGTATTTATTGAACAACCACTCATATTCAAAATCATGACTTTCCAAATCATGTTTAAAAACTTCACAAGGCAATATATGGTTTAAAACAAGCCCCTTGTGTATGGTATGAATGTTTAAGTAAATTTTTATTTTAAATAATTTTATTAAAGGAAATGTAGATACTATCTTATTTTTGAAAAAGAAAAGTGATGATTTACTAGTTATTCAAATCTGTATGGATGACATTATCTTTGGGGCTATTAATGAACTTCTTTGTCAAAATTTATAAAGTTATGCAAGAAAAGTTCGAAAAGAGCATGATGGAAAAACTTAACTTCTTCCTCAGACTTCAATAAAACAAACAAATGAAAGAATCTTCATTAACCAAATAAGGTATATAAGAAAAATACTCAAAAAGTCTGGGATGGAGAATTCTAAGAAAATTAGTATATACATGAGCTCCTCATATAAGTTTGATAAAGAAGAAAAGGTAAGGGCATAGATCAAAAGCTTTATGAGATATGATTAGATCATTATTCTACCTTACTACTAGTAGACTAGATATAATATTTAGTATATGTATATATGCAAGATATCAGTCTAATCCTATATTAATCATATTTACTTACAGTTAAAAGAATCTCTAAATATTTTTTAGTACTATTAATACTAGTTTATGGTATTCAAAATATCTTTTATTGAATTAATTGGATATTCTAATACTGATTTTATTGGTTATAAATTAGATAGAAAAAGTGCCAGTAAAACATGTCAATTTCTTGGAATTAACTTAATCTCAAGGTTTAGCAAGAAAAGAAGTTTGGTGGTATTATCTATGGTCGATGCCGAATACATTGTAGCTAAAAGTTATTGTGCTCAAATCTTATAGATTAAGAAACTACTTAAGGATTTTAGTATCAGATTAAATAATTTCTATAAGATGTGATAATACTAGTATAATAAACTTAACTAAATATTCAATTCAGTACTTAAGAACTAAACTCATTAAAATAAGACATCATTTCAGAAGAAATTATGTTCAAAATGGTGATGTCATGCTTGATTTTATTAGTACTGATAAGCGATTAGCTAACATTTTTTCCAAGTCCTTGAGTGATGATAGGTTTATTATGATTAAAGGAAACTAGGTATTTGTGTTCCTTTTAATTAAATCTCTTTTTAGGACCAACTTTCCTTATATAGGAGAATCCTTATAAGTATGATCTTCTTAGAATTTACAAAAATCCTTTTAAATCTTCCAAAATTCATTTTGATAGTTTTCTGAATTTTATCCCTGACCTAGATCTGAGACAACTCGAATCTTGAGTCCGAGTTGACTCGAATCAAAGCCAACTTGATAGTCCATTCAAGTCGACTCGAGAACAAGTTCTGGTATAAAAGGACCTGCAAGCCCTTATTTTTGGGCAAAAGATCTTCTTCCAGTCCTAGAATAGTATTTTTTTTCTCATCCTATCCTTCTATTTGTTAAAATCTCCTTGATTGGGCACTATTCCTTCATTTTCCACTAAATCCCTACTATTTTCATGAAGGATGGGTCCTAGGAAGAAGCTTGCTCAAAGATTAAAGCAACCTTGGTTAGAAATGGTGCAGGCCACTAGAGAAAGGAAAGGCAGAGGAGAGATGCTAGAAAAGAAGCGACTCCATCAACCTAGCCTCAGACTGAACTCACTATCACCATGCCGATACCTTCTCTTTTTTGTGTCCCTATTAAAAGAATGGTTGGTAGAGCCATCATAATAGGTAGGTGGATAAATTTTGAATTCTTTAACAAAAGTGGATGTCTCTTTTGTCAATGCATTAGAGCTCAAGGACGGAAAGAGTTCTATAAGATCAATATCTTAACCTATCTTAGGCTAGTAAGAGAATTTTATGAAAATTTGAAAAGGATTTTCGAAGGAATTACTTCATCTATCAAAGGGATTGAGATTACACTGACTGATTCTATCCTTAGATAGATTCTTGGTATCTTCTCTTAGGGTATTGTACCTAAAGATTAGCTAAGAGAAAGAATGGTTTGAGATGTGTTTTAGATCGTAACGATGTAGGAAGGATTGGAGATTTTATGGCTAACATTTTATCAACTGATATGAGGCTTCTACATCACATTGTTGGATGGAATTTCCTTTCAAAGAGTGGCAGGTTTGACCTTGTTTCTAAGAGAGTTAGCTGTCATGTACCATTTGATTCAAGGTATGTCGATGAGTCTAACTGGTATGATGATGATTCAAATGAGAGAGGTAGCTAAGAAAGGGAAGGCTTGTTGCCTCATGGTATAATTCTGACTAGGATGTTTAAGGCATTTGGCATCTCTCTTGAAGGTAAATCCTTTAAAAAGTTATTAAGCCATAATGAGTACTACTACTGGACCCTTCATAAGATGGGGTATCGGAAGATTGGTGGCCATGAGGTTCACAAGATATCTAGTCAAGAGAGATAAGAAAGACTATAGTCACTTATTTAGAGAGCCGAGCCATCCTCTCTACCTAGAGCACTTAATGCATCTCTCCAGCACCTCCTACAGTTCTAGCCTCGTCTCCTAGAACTCCTGATACTCTTACCACTCAAGCAAACTAGGTGATCAAATGGTGTAGAGGATTACTGAGATAGTGAGTTGATCTGTTAGGATTGAGATTTAAAAATTATCTAATCGAGTCAATGGGCTCCAAATGAGATGACATTTTGAGTAGCCCAGAGATTTTGTAGTATCTACTAAGACTGACAGACTCAAACAACAAGTAGATACTAGTTTTGCAGATATTCAGACTACAATTGATCACCTAGGAGTGTCTTAGTGTATGAGGATGCTTTCTTTTTCTCATACTTTATTTGGCATTATTGAGACTATGAAGCACAGGCAACTTCAGCAGCACTCCTACATCTTCTTTAGTAGTTGCAACTTCTAGCAGGCCACTTCCCAGGATCTCCCCTTCTCGTACTTCACAGCTTGTCCCTAGCCTACCAAGATCTTCAGCCCTAGTTAGGAACTATTGTAGATCTTCTACGAGGCTTTCTTCTCCTGCTAGATGACAAACCATTAAGACTAGGAGCTAGACATCTCATCCTTCCTTTTTAGAGCAAGCTCCTCAGGCACCTTAGAGATCAGCTTAGATGACCAAAGCTAGATACTTAAGATCTCTTAGATATATATGTCATAGGATGATATCAATATACTGCATTCTATTTTGTCTTTGGCACTATTTTTATCTTTTACTTGTATCTCAATGTACTTCTTGGATAATATCACTTTTTGTATGTAGTGCTCTCTTCATGTCATTTTATAATATTTCATCTTATTATGAATGGTATCCATGACATTTTATATGATTTATCTTTGCTTTATGACTGGTATCCCTCATATTTCTTACATCCATCCTAGTTTTTTTAAAAAAAATTATATAGGGGGAGCTATTTTACTTATATTTATTAGATGATGATGACAAAAAGAAGGAGAAAATTATATAAATAAGTCATCAGAAGGTATATATTAGATTTTTGAAATGCTATATATAATTTTTGAAATGAAATTGCAACTAGATATTTTGATACTCATAACATGCTTTGATACCTTAATAACTATATTTTGTAATATATTTCAAAACTTTGATACTATATTCTGATACTTTGATATTATACACTGATATCCTATTACTATTCTTGTTACTATGCTTTGGCATTCGATACAGATTTGATACATATACAGTGATACTCACATTATAATATGCTCTAATAAATATTGTAATATGCTCTAATACTTAATCTATAATTTATATACTTAGATATTCTATATGTAATTTCTTAAGAATTGCTCTGATATCTCTAAATTACTCTGATATCAAAGTAATGAAAATCTTTAAAGTAAATGATATTATGGAATTTTGCAAAATCAACACTCCCTGAACTACTTTGAAATCTTCAAAAGTGCTATAATAATCTTGATGTCATTTATTAAGATACTTAAAGTTTTGTCATCACCATAAAAAAGGAAGAGATTATTGGCCCCAAAGATTAACTTTGATGAATAACAAAATATTCGAGTATATAATGTAACTAATAATTCAAATAAGTTCATGTTTTAGGAAATGTTAAAGTACTAAAGGTAACAAATTTTGATGTGAAAAATATATTTTGAAGCTCCAATAAAAAGGAAAAGCCAATAAAATTTAAGCAAACATAGTGTATTGAGATGTTAAACAAAAGGCTTAAAGATTCAACCCTGCACAACAAGTTTTAGCTTGACACACAAAGAGTTTTAGCCAGCACGCTGCCAAGCCAACTCAAATAGAAAATGAGTCGACTCGATATAAGGAGCTAAAAATTATAGAGGCTATATTTTGGAGGTTGACAACCTAGTCGATCCAAATATCAACTAAGTAGACTCAGGTAAAAACTGAATCAATCCCAATTATCTTAATTGACCCAATAGTGCTCTACAAAAGGCTAATTTTCTAATAGAATGATAATTGAGTCAATCCCAATAATCTAAGCCGAATCAATAGTAAAAAAATAAAAAGATGGATTTGGGTGAACTAAGATTAAGTCTTCTTATTTAAGGACCAAGCTAACTTAGATGATATTCAAGCGAACTCGAGTGTAATCCAAGCTGACTCTAGGATTATTGACAGCATAATAGCTAGTTATGCAGAAAGTTTAGAATTATCTAGTTTTGAATCTAATGGCTCTATTTCATCTTCCAATGGCTAGAAACTAATTTTTCAATTTTGAAGATACATTAAAAATCACCAAACTGATTATAAAAGGAAAAAACTCAGAATATTTTAAGAGTCATCAAGTGAGAGTTAAGAACAAAGAAAAAGCTAAAAGAGCATTGATTTGAGAGCTTTCACTCCCAACCACTTGAAAAAGCTTCTAATCATTGGCATCCCACGAAACAAGCTTTGAAGATTCTATAGATTCTTAGGAATCTCCCTTTTGAGTATTATTATTTATTCTTGCTTATTTCAAAGAGCTTTATATTTACATTCTCTTTTCTTGGTTCTTTTATTTTATAACTTTAATTGGGGATTGAAGTTAGGTATTTAGCCAAGCATTGGTTATAAGGATTTTGGATTATGATCCTAGTAAAATAATCCGGTTGTGATTTTGGAGAGAATATAGTAAAAGTTTTCAAGAAAAGTCTTGGAGAGTAGATGTAGGTCTTGGATATAGTAAACCACTATAATTTTTCTATATGTTTATATATGCTATCTTATTTACTTGCTCTTAGTTTCAGTATTTCATTTTAGAAAAGTCAAAGTACATGTTTCTACTTATCATCACCTTACAAGTTTTCAAAGGCAGCACATATTTGATTTAAATTTTTGAAAAATTTAATTCACCCTCCCCTCTTAGATTATCTAGTTGGGCAATAGTTATGTTAGAATTTTAGTGATCATTCTATGCTATGGGACAGGATCATGATCTCTATGTGGGTAACAAAATTGGTCCCATACTTCCTACCACCACCTTCTCACCAATCACCAACTCCTTGGCACTATGGGGCTTGATCATGTCTCCTCACATCTGTTAGGACTCAATCATAGATGACTAGCATGTAGAACTATGTTCTAAACCCTAGATGCAATGAAAGCAAAGATTATACAAAATAATTTACACCAGCATGATGATTTAAAATTAAATCATAAATTATCTATTTTACATTCTAATATACTAAAATAATAATAATATCATATTTGAAATCCTATAAAATTATATAATTAAGGATCCACTTACCTAGATCGCTTAACTCTCTCTTCTAGTACCGGATCTGTCCGATCAATCGAATCGTTCGAGATTCATCAGAGCTGTGCATGCACCAGCCTCTACTGGTATCCATATGAAGCCTTTCTCACTGAATCGCCAAGATACCTGGTTGCTAGATCCTTGCAGGTCTTTCTTCAAGCACAGAGATGGACCTTCTTCTTCTAGTTTAAACCAAAACTTAGCAGCCTTATCTCCTTCTCTCTTAAGAAATTAAATAATAATAAAATAAAAGAGTGTTTTTTAATATTTTTCATGCAATCTTTCATCTCTTAGCTTTCTATAGAGTTAATATACTCTATTTTTTTTAGAGAAAAAATGGAACAAAGTTTGGAAGGGATCTATGTTAGAACTCATTTTACGCAACCTAATATCTATGCATCTTAAAAACCAGGAAAAATCCTCTAAAAAATGCCTCTAAAAATCTAGATAAATTGATTTCTTATCTGATTTAATCAAACTTCAAATCTAGATAAGAGTCTAATTTTATCTAGTAGGAGAGAGAGTCTCGATGAGAAAGAGGGGTGCCAACTTGGCACCTCCCTCTTCTCACCGTGCGTGCCAAGAGGAGGCACGCATTTTCATGCCCTCATCTTGGTTTCTATTTGAGATAAGAGAGATTCAATCAACTGGTCTCCTAGCTGCCGGTCAATTTTGATTAATTTTTGACTAAGTTTGAAACCTTTTTCACACCTAGATTTAATCAAAATCAAAAAAAGGTTATTGACCCGATTTGACTAGATCAAAAATTCATGTCAAACTTGAATTACCGATCCAATTAACTTTAAATAAAGTTAATAATAATTAAATAAGATTTAATTTAGTCAAATAATGATGTCAAAAATTATTTCAACATGTGTAAATAGGTCTATCAAGCTAAAATTACAAGTGCTGAAATTAGCATGTGCTAATTTTTGAAAGTGCCAAATTAGTAGGTGCCAATTTACCGAGTGCCAAAATTAGTAGGTGCCAAAATTAGTAGGTACTAAATATGTAACTCTTACATAGATCCATTCTCATGGTTAGATTAACTATATTATGTGTGACCCCTCTAGTTTTATTCTATCTGATAGTGAGATATACCATGATCTCTATCATAGTATTATCGAAACTCTTTCGATGGACTGCAATAATTTTAGCTCAACCCTAACTTGGAATGTTGATTCAAAAATGATAATAGTGAGCTCTCACAATCCATCAATGACACCTAGCAGTATGTAGTGGCAATCCAATAGAATAAAAATGAATCCCTAGGTGTAGTTATTATGTGATCAAATTTTTTATTGAAAATCCTGATAGGATGCAGGTCATGAAAACTCGTCAAATCCTAAGCAGCCATCATATATCAAACTTAATTAGCTTGATTTCAATTATGATTCCATGAAAACTTTTTTTTAATATCACACTACTATGGCCACAAATTCAAGAACTTAGCCAATTAGGTCACATAGGATTATACCTTAACTACTAAGATCGATAGATCCCATATAAGTGAACATCCTACTCCTACAGTGAAGCCACTACAGCCAATGAACACCACAAGATTTTGAATGGCTAAGGACCATGTTAATGTGCCATCAAACCCTCACAACCTCACTATGAGTAGCTAAGATACTACAAATCAAGGAATTACTCACATAACTATAGCATTTGAGAAGTCACTATGAGTGAGTAGAAATTTATGTAACTTCTCAAACTTGGTCACACTTAGTACCGTTGTTCTTTAACAACCACTTGCATTCTTGCTCTAGTGTCCCTATAATGTATAGACAAGACCCATCTACTGGAAGGGAGATGATTCATGCACCAATCTTGATGGAGCAATCACTGTCCTCATGATGATCCAAGATCAGGAGCTGTTATGAGTTAATTTATAATGACACATGTCTCAAATTCTTAATTCATAAAAATATGTGCCATTATCCATTAACTCCATAGATGATTCATAGACACATTAGATACAATGAAAAGAATAATACCTAATTTTATTAATTTAAATAAATTAAGTACATAATTATATCCTAGAAAAGTTACAATGTGTCATACCAACTTGGCTTCCAGGCATATATCTAACAATCTTTCAATTTGCACTAAAACCAATTATCCATATATCTAAGTCCCATTCTCTCAAGGTGGATCTCAGTCTTTTGCTAGCTTAACTAATTTGTCAGTGAGTTTGCCATGTTATCCATGGAGTCTACTCTTCACACCTCTACATACCTTTTTTCAAAGTAATCATGTATGATATGAAATTGTAGCTCGATGTGCTTGGACTTCTAGTAAGACCTAGGCTCCTTAGCAATGGTTATGGTGCCATTATTATCATAGTACAAGGGGATGTCATTTGATGTCATTACTTTAAGCTCCATAATAATTTTTTTATACCAGAAGGCTTCCTTTGTAGCTTCAGAGGTAGTGATGCACTCAGCCTCTATAGTAGAATCACCAATGATGGGTTGCTTGGAGTTTTTCTAGCTAGTAGACATACCATTGCATAGAAATACATATCCTGATGTAGACCTTCTATCATCAAGATAAAACATAAAGTCTAAATCAATGTATCCCTCTACTCATAAATCAAGACATTCTTCAAAGACCAGAAATAAATCCTTAGTTCTTCTTAAGTACTTAAAGATATTCTTTATAGCAATCTAATGCTCTTTTCCTAGATTTGATTGATACCTACTCACGACACTCACAGCTAGGATAATATTAGGTCGAGTACATAACATGGCATATATGAGGCTCCTAATCATTGAAGCATATGTGATCTTGCTTATATACTGTATCTCCTCAAGTGTGCTAGGACATATCTTCTTGAAGAGACATATGCCATGCTTAAGGGATAATAATCCCCTCTTAGAGTTCTCCTTGCTGAATCTTTCAATACTTCCTCTATGTATATTTCTATGAAAGGCCAAGCATCCTATTCTATCTATTTCTATGGATCTTAGTTTCTAGAATATAAGATGTTTCATCTAGATCTTTCATAGAAAATCTGAGATAACCAACTTTTAAACGAAGTTAACATGGGAATATCGTTTCTAATTATGAGGACGTCATCCATGTGCAATACAAGGAATATCACAGCCCTCCCACTAACCTTCTTGTATATACAAGGCTCCTCCTCATTCTTGATGAAATCAAATGATTTGAATGCATTATTAAAATGAGTATTCCAACTCTGAGAAGCTTACTTTAATCCATAAATGAATCGATGCAGCTTGTAGACCTTGTGATCTTCATCACTAGAAGTGAAATCCAAATGATGCTCTATATAGATATCTTCCTTGAGAAATCTATTAAGAAATGTAGTTTTCATATCCATCTGTTATATTTCATAATCATGAAATACTATAATGGCAAGCAATGTATAGATGGATGCAAGTAGTGTGAAGATGGATTTCAGCATTGCTACAAGTAAAAAAGTATCTTGATAGTCAATGCCTTCGCATTGACTATACCCTTTCACCACTAATCTAGCTTTATAAGTCTCTACCTTACTATCTACACCTATTATCCTTTTGTAGATTCATTTACCCCAATGGATATTATACCCTCAGGTAGATCCACTAAGGACCAAACCTGGTTTGAGTATATTGAGTCAATTCTTGACTTCATAGCACTCAACCATTTCTCAAACTCGATGTCTAACATCACCTTATCATAGGTCTTAGGATTAATTATTTGATCCTTATCTCCAACAAGAAATACTTTCTCTATATTCTTTGTAAGAATACATAAGTATCTTTCAGGAGGACATGAGATCCTACTAGACCTACAAGATGGTGAGCTCTACATCTACTGGTTTGTTGGGTTCAACCTGATGTTTAGCTAGTTTCCCTTCAGGTGCTTTCTTATCGAGCATAATTAACCTCTCACTACCACCATCCTGAATAAATCATTTTTCAAGGAACGTGGCATGCTGGCTCACTACATTGTGATCCTTTGGAAAGTAAAAGTAGTATTCTATAGATTTCTTAGGATATCCTATGAAGTGAGCTTTCATTGATCAGACTTTAATTTGTCTACCATTAATCTCTTGACATAGGCTAGACATCCCCAATTTTTGAGATGGCCAAGACTTAGTATTTTACCATGCCATATTTCATATGGAGTGGTAGGAACTACTTAGAGGGAATCCTATTTAAAATGTAAATCGAAGTTTGTAGGGCATAGCTTCAAAGAAACAAAGGTAGGTCAATGAAGCTCATAATAGATTGGACCATATCCAATAAGGTCCTATTCCTCCTTTTAGATATCCCGTTGAGTTAAGGTGTACTAGGAGGGCTCCATTATGAGTATGCCCTTATTCTTGAGATAATCCAAAAAATTTTTACTAAGGTATTCACCTTCCCGATCTGATCGATAAACTTTAAGAGATTTTTCTGTTTGCTTTTCTACTTCATGTCTAAACTTCTTAAATTTGTCAAGTGCCTTGGACTTATATCTCATAAGAAATACATACCCATATCATAAGTAATCATCGATAAAGGTAATGAAGTATTGAAAATCATTCCTAGCTGGTACATCAAATGGTCCATATACATCAGTGTGCATTAGGGCAAGTAACTCAGTGGCCCTCTCCACTTGACCTATAAAAGATAATTTGATTATTTTTTCTTGAAGGTATGATTCACAAACTAGGTATGATCCAAGATTAATTAGATATAGGATACCATCCTTTTCCAATTTGTTAATCCTATCCTCTCCAATATGACCAAGCCTAACATGCCACATAGACTTTAAGTTTAGGTCATCTCTAGGTCATTTATGTCCTATGGTGTTCACTACTTACTCATTAATTTTCATAGATACATTAGTATATAAATGGTACTGACTGTCAATTAAGAGAGCTTTTGCAATTAATTTATTTTGAAATAAATTGAACAAAAGTCTCTATTGAAATAAATTTAAAACCTTCCTACGCCAGCAGTAAGACAGAAATCAAGTTTTTATTAGCTACAAGTACATGATAATAGTCTTTCAAAACTAAACTAAATCCTAAACGTAATGATAGAGGGTATGCTCCCATAGTAACTGCAGCAACTTTTATACTATTTCTAATATGCAACATCATCTCTCCTTCCCTTAGTGTTTTACTTCTTACCAGACCCTACATTGAAGTTCAAATATGAGCATTTGTACCATAATCTAATACCCAACTAAAACTAGAAGATATCATAAGGTTTGATTCAATAATGAGCATAAACATACCTTTTGAAGGTGCATATGCTTTCTATTTTTTTTTAGGCTCTCCAGGTACAGTGGATAGTTTCTCTTTTAGTGCCCATTAGTGTTGTAGTGAAAATATTTTTCTTTGCTCATAGCAGGCTTCTTTTGATTGTCCTTCTTCTTAGGTTTACTATCCTTTTTCTACTTCTTCGCAGACTTCTTCTTCTTCCAAGCAGGCTTTTTCTTGGCTGAAGATGCATGTTCCATAGAAAGAATAGAGTCCCTTGAACTCTTCAAGGTTTCCTCATTACTTACTAGCATGTTTAATAATTCAAGCAAAATGTAACTCAATTTGTTTATATCATAGTTCTTTATGAACTGAGCAAATGAGTTAGTCAGGGACTGAAGGATCAAATTGACTTGCAGTTCCCCTAAATGGGTATAACTAGCTTCTCAAGCTATTCAATGTCTTTGATAATTATCAAGCAATGATCATGGACTGACTGCCCTTCACATATTTTGGTATTAAATAGTCTTTTAGAGACCTTAAAGCATGGGGTATGACTCTACTTACTATACAGCTCTTGCAGGTGAGTAATTATTGCCTGGGCAATTAGCATATCCTCATGCTAACTTTGTAACTCATTTGACATTGAGGCCAGTATGTAGCACTTTACCTGATTATTATCTTCCATCCATTTCTCATGTGCTACTATTTGGTGAACACTAGGATGGTCAGGTAAGATGGTGGGGTCCTTGTCGAGCACATGTCCAACTTCTCAGAACTCAAGACTATTTTGAGGTTCCTAAACCAGTCCTTATAGTTAAAGCCAATAAGTCGGTTTGTTTCAAGTATGCATTCTAATGGATTGGAAGCTAACATGGTTTAGCTATGAAAAAGTAGAATATTGGATTAAACTTTTGTACTTAATAATAAAAATTATTCTAAGAACTTTAAGAAATAATTTAGACTTCCACTAATTTTACAGATCTCATACACTCTCTCGTGGAGATGTAGAAATCCATACACGACCAAGATTTCTAGTGGATGCTACAGTGCCACTGATACGCGGTAGCTAATACCCAATTATTAGTAACATACTATATCGATGAGTAAATAACTCTTATCTAATGCAACTCATGCATGTTGCAGTGACTCAATCTCTAAATCATGAAATCTCACCGTTCCCGGTTATTAGTCCAATCCTCAGTTAAGTCTGACCCACCGTCCATGCTCAAGCAAAGCCATCATCGGTCCCTCACCATGTCTGGTTATTGGGCCCAACCCCATTTATACCTAGCTAATATAATGGTTGCATTTTTTCAGTATAATTAAACTACTGTAACCAGCCGAGAATAGTTAATACCAGTAGGATACCCGCACATCTACAAAGGTGGAAGATCTAAGACTTAATATTAATGAAGAGGTTTGGATTTAGGTCTCTTCTAAATTAGTCAGCCCAACACATGTCTGACTAACAAAGTTTAGGTCAGCACAATCTCATGTTTGATAAAACTAGTTGCCATAGATTAACTCGAATCAAAGCAACCTAATCAAAATCTTAATTGACCAAGTTGGCCAGGTAAGTTAGATCCATAGGAGGGTTCCGCAATTTAAATCTCTTTTCTTAGATACCAATTGAGTTAACCAGGTAAGAGTTAGCCCCAATTAATGACTATGATTTGAACTTGCCTTAGATACTAATTAATTAATAGAATCGAGTAGGTCAACTTAATGACTTGGGCTTGCCACTGAGCTAAATTAGGTCTTAATTGATAGATTCATATCAAGTGTGAATCAATGCGACCAAAATATATCTAAGATCAATTTTGAGCCCCTTTGACCTATCCCTAATCAAACATTGATTGGGTTCAGTCACCTGCTAAAAAGTAAAATAGGGTTCTAGCCTGATCTAATCAAGACCCTAATGTATAGCCTAATTACTAAACCTAATTTATTCACCCATACCTACATCTATGAAATAAAACTCAGAACCTTAATCAATTTTAGACTATGGTTTAATTTCCTGAAATTAATGGTTTATGATCATGAATTATTGGTTCAGATCTAAACCCTAACTCATGCATCTTATATAACTTGTTTAAGATCGAATTGTTTAAGTTACATCTTATGTAATTTATTTTAAATCTAAACATGAACCCAATTTCTTAGCCATGTTTTCTTTCATGGATCAAGTCACAAGCGGCATCCCCACACACCATCGAAGACCCATTGAATGGAAAGAGAGTGCCTTTAAACCCTACTTGGCTCCTACAATCGGACAACCATGATGGTTGCACCCAATCCAAGTACTTGATTAATTTTGATTAATTATTATAAAACTCATTTAATTATTTTTATATCTAAATTATAAACATGACACATCGCCATATATCAAAAAGTTTAGATATAAACATATCAATACTAGTTTCGAAATTATTTTTTAGAAGTAGCAAAACTTGCGATATTAAAACCTTTTCAATTATCACAAATTAGTTCAAATCCATTTAAATCCTTCAGATTTAAAAAGGATTCAGATCTAATTTTATTCCAAATATATCAAAATGTGGCTCTAATATCACTGTTAGGATTAGTCATAGATGACTAACATGCAGAACCAGGTTCTAAACCTTAGATACAACAAAAGCAGAGATCATGCAAAATAATTTTCACTAGCATGCTAATTTAAAATTAAATCATAAATTATCTATTTAACCTTCTAATATACTAGAATAATAATATATTAGATCTAAAATCTTATGAAATTATAAGACTAAGGATCCACTTACCTAGATTGCTTAACTCCCTCTTTTAATATCGGATCTATCAGATCAATCGAATCTATCAGGATTCATCAAAGTCGAGCATGCACCTGACCTCTGCTAGTATCCACAAAAAGCCTTCCTCACTGAATCACCAAGATACTTGGATTGCTAGATCCTTGTAGGTTTTTCTTTAAGCATAGAGATGGACCTTCTTCTTCTAGTCTAAACTAGAACTTAGCAGCCTTATCTCCTATTTTTCTTGAGGAATTAAATACTAGAAAAATAAAGGGTATTTTTTTGATTTTTTGTGGAATCTCTCACCTCTTAGCTTTCTATAAAAAAATTATTCTCTATTTTTTGTAAGAAAAAAATAGGATAACTTTGGAAGGGATCTATGTCAAATTCATTCTTGGTAGTCTATCTTCTATGCATCTTAAAAACCATGAAAAATTTTCCCAAAAATGCCTCTTAAAATCTAGATAAAATTAGTTTCTTATTTGATTTGATAAGCTTCAAATATAAATAGGAATCCAGTTTTATCTAATAGGAGAGAGAGTCTCAGATGAGAAAGAGGGGTTACAACTTTGTGCCTCCCTCTTTTCACCATGTGCTCCAAGAGGAGGTGTGCATTTTCATTCTCTCCTCTTAGTTTCTACATGAGATAAGAGAGAGA
The DNA here is from genome assembly GCA_021397845.1 of Areca catechu. NCBI lineage: Eukaryota > Viridiplantae > Streptophyta > Magnoliopsida > Arecales > Arecaceae > Areca > Areca catechu. The sequence goes on from CM038050.1 coordinate 33,417,878, forward strand.
GACCTAGTCAACCGGGTTTCCTAGCTGTTCATCAATTTTGACTAATTTCTTACTGAGTTTGAAATCCTTTTTATACTTGGCTTCAACCAAAATCAAAAAAGGGTTATTGACCCGATTTGACTAGGTCAAAAATTTAAGTCAAACTTGAATTACCAATCCAATTAACTTTAAATAAATTTCATAATAATTAAATATAATTTTATTAAATCTAATAATAAAGTCAAATATTATTGTAATATTTTTAAATAGGTCCATCAAGCTAAAATTAGAAAATGCTGAAATTAACTGGTACTAATCTTAGCAAGTGCTAAAATTAGCAGATGCCAAAATTAACAAGTACCAAAATTAGCAAGTACTAAATATGTAACTCTTACATAAATCCATGCTCATGGTTAGGTCGACTTTTATTATGATGATCCCTTAGATTCTATTCCATCTGGTAGTGAGATATACCATGATCTCTATCACAATATCATCAAAACTTTTCTGATGGACTAAAATAATTATAGCTCAACCCTAACTTGGATCATTGATCCAAAAATGATTATAGTAAGCTCTCACAATCTACCAGTGATACTTAGCAGTGTATAGTAGCAACCTATTAGAATAGAAATAAACTCCTAGGTGTAGTTATTGTATAATCAAATTTCTCTATCAAAATTTTGACAGGATACAAGTCAGAAACTTGTCAAACCCTAAGCATACATCATATGTCAAATTTAATTAGCTTGAGTCAAATAATGATTTCCATGAAAACCCTTTTTCAATATCATATTACTGTGGTTGCAGATTCAAGGATCTAGCCAATTAGGTCATATAGGATTATACTTAACTACTAAGGTCGATAGATCCTATATAAGTGAACACCCTACTCCTACAGTGAAGCTACTACAACCATTGAATACCACAAGGATTCGAATAGCTAGAGACCATGTTAATATGTTGTCAAATCCCAGCAACCTTACTATGAGTAACCGAAACATCGTAGGTCAAGAAATTACTTACACAACTATAGTACTTGAGAAGTCACTGATGAGGGAGTAAACATCCATATGACTTCTCAAACTTGGTCATGCTTAGTGTCGTTATTCTCTAACAACCACTTGTACTCTCATTCTAGTGTCTCTATACTATAGACTCAAGACTCATCTATAGAAATAAGGTGATTTTTGCACCAATTTGATAGATCAATCACCATCCTCGTGATGATCTAATAATCAAAAACTTTTGGGAGTTAATATATAGTGACACATGTCTCAAGTTTTCAACTCATAAGAATATGTATTGCTGTCCATTAACTTATGGACAATTTGTAGACACATTAGATATAAAAAAAAGAATAAAGCACAATTTTATTGATTTTAATGAATTAAGTATAAAAATATTTATATTAAAAAAGTTACAATCTTATGCCACTTAGCTTCTAAGGCATACATCTAACAAAATTATCCTGACCTCCCTCCTTCCTAGAGGTGCAGAGAGATCGGGTCGAATTAGGTCATGAGTGACTTAGACTGACTCGATTCTTTGATCGAGTCCTAATATTAGACCCAGATCTAGCCCAATAAAGATCATATTAGGTTGGATTAAGTTCATGGCCAAGATTTTGATCCATTTGGTCAGTCATATTGGATTGGGTCCGAGTTGGGTTCAAGTTGGTTTGGGTCAAATATAGCCAATTATATTTTATTACCATATAGCCAACTACCATTAACTATATGAAATAGATATCAAATAATATTACTCTCAAAATAACTTAGGATATAAAAATAATTTCAGACCTATCATTATGTTAAAAACATGGCCTATACAAGTCTTAAATTATAATTTTAAGACTCACATAGGTCCAGGTCATAATGATATTATTAAGTTTGGGCTTGATCAAGTCAAGTACATATTTAGTAAATCAAACTTGATCTAGAAAATGAATCGGGTCCAATTTTAGGACCTGATCCGGATCCATGGGTCCTTGAAAATGAGTTGAATATGATCAATACAGGTCGGGTCAGATATGGTCACGGGTTAACTCGACCCATTTGCATCCTTACTCCTTTCTCCTTGCATCATCCTATCCTCCCCATCACGTCCTTGTGTTACTCGGCCTCCACACTTCTTCCTCGCATTGTCCCTAACCTCCCAACTCTTAATTCCTTGTCGCCTCTCTACCATCTCACCACCTCCTTACCTCTTCAACTTCTCCTCGTCCAGGGAAGCCTGAGGCTCGACTAGGAAGCCTAAGGCCTAGCCTAGAAGCTTGAAGTCTAAAATAGAGCAGGATCAGGCCTAGCATAGTGCTATTATCCCCTGGGCTGAGCCTAGCCTAACCTCAATCTGACTCACCTAATAAGCATGTTTAGTTGCCATCTATATCATCTACATTTCTTTGTATCATGACTATTCATCAAACCATATGCTATGTTATCCAAATGTAAAATAATAATAATTATTATAGTTGTGTAACAACTACCAACCATTCTCCATATCCTCCTTTGGTTGGATTGCATGAATATGTGATAAAATGATACCAATCATATGAAATAACAAAATATCCAAAACCATTTTAATGCCTATAAAATAAATAATTATTATATATTATATCATGATCAGTAATAACCTATTCCACTTACTAATATAACTCTAATTCTGACAACATGATTATATGAAGCATTTGTTTGCAAACATACCCTTCTAATATTGAAATTTATATGAATATCCTTTCAAAATTATATTTATATGTATACCTTTATAAATACTTGCTTTGCCTATATACCATTTTTTTCATTTTTTCTTGCATATGTACCCATATCATTTGACACCATTAAGAAATTAATGGTTTATAAGTTAAATAATTGAAATACTTAATGGATATATAATATATATAATATATATATATATATATATATATATATATATATATATATATATATATATATATATATATATCAAGGTATACATGTAAATAGTAATTTTATGAGGATATCTATATAATTTTATATATTTAGAAGGATTTACATGCAAAAAAACTAAAATATATTTATTACAATAGTATTAATAAAAATTCTAGTCTAATGATCTACTGTCTATAATATCACACAAATATATTTGAACTATGTCAATTCAAGTTTACCAAATCATGTTAATTCTTGGCTCTATCTAAAATTTTCAAACTTGTTTTGCTGATCTATGTTTGGTTTATTTAGCTTAAGCTTAGTTCAAGTTTTTATCAAGTTAAACTCAAGCTTCAAATGCCTAACTTATTTGCAATCCTATATTTGTCTATCCCATCTTTCACTATACCTATGTTTTTTTTGGTATAACACAATACTTATGTTCAACAAAGGAAGTGATAGTGACAAACATGTTAACATTGAAGTTCAATGAAAAATAAATGTCATGTTGCTAGATTTTTTTTAAGTTCATTATAGATTTAAATATGAATACATTCTTTAACCATATTTTTTAACTACTAAATGTTGTAAGATATTTTGATAATGTTATCAATGAACTCTTATTTGATGATAATTAAGAATTGAGTTTTTTCCATATAAACTCTCCTAAATATGTATTCATATTGCTATTTGCATATATACTCTTATATTTTTTTTTTTTTTTTTTGCATATCTATCCATCAAGAAAATTTAGTTATTTAAGTTATAAACAATTAACTTCTTAACGATGTTAGATGGTGTCAGTATATATGTAAAAAAGAAAAAAAATAAGAGTATACATGAAAGACAAGTATTTTAAAAGGATATATATGTAGCTATTAATTTTGGAAGGATATTCATGTAATTTTAATATTTAAGAGTGTATATATACAATGAATTTTTATATGAAAGATGTAATCTCACTGTCCTCAATTCCCAACGTCATGTTTTTCCACTATACATATTGAATTGATAATATTAGATGAAAGTATGATTTTTAAATATTTTATTTATTTATTTATATAAATAAAAGTATTGCTAGACCAGAAGATAGCTGACTCAGGGTTAACTCGGTAAGGGCTGGGGGTAAGGTGGTTGCTGATGTTGAGCCAGGTCTTGTAAGTCCTATCACTAGGAGTCAGTTCTACAAGATAAAGAAAACTAGAAAATTTATACATGATGGGGGATTCCTTGGTGGTGGACCCTTCAATGCTTAAGTCAGTCTCCTGAAAAGCAAACAGAGAAGGCTCGGAGTCCTCTCTAGAGTTTAAGGTAGAGTAAGGGGAGCTAGAGAAGGAGCAAAAGAGAGCGAGATGGAACGAGATTTGTAGAAGGGGATCTCAATGCAAATGAGTCTCGTTTCTAGGGAGATGGCACACAAATGAGTAGACTTGAGGAGATCGAGGCACTTCGTAGAAAGTAGGAAGTGAATAGATGGCCTACAAATTTCTTGATGGATACTTGGATGTGGGTAAGCTATAGGAACGAGAAGAGGGTTCCTTTGTTAGGAAGGGCTCTTAGAAAGTGAGGGCTCTCGATTTTGTCTCCACCTTCTCTCCTTGTTTTTCTCCTTCTCTTCTGGCCTTGCTTGTTTGGGCTTACTTGGAGGGTCCTAAGAAAGAAGTTTATAGGTGTGTACCTGATGTCTGAAATGATATGGCATGTGTTATAGGGGAGTGGCATCTGACACATCCTAATTATTATAGGCATGCTTGTAGTAGGGGCCCTACCATGGTTGGTGAAGTAAAGAGTAGTGACTGACATGTCCTTGTGATGGGGCATCTCTCAAGTGGTGAGCATTAATGGTCATCGCTCCTAGAGCATGCATGATTGGATGGATGGGGGACAGACCCAATAATGGTCGATGTCCATGGTAGAGAGTTGGTGAGCATGCAATTTGAGTCCAGGTAGCAAGGTATTAAGAGGTGGCCCAATCATCCAAGCTGGTTGACACATGTTTAGTGTGGATTAGAGTTTTGGCATCATGTTGGACCAGCCAAATCCTGACATATCAGATGCCCCCCTTCCAAGCCCAACTAGCCACATTCCTTTGACCTTGGATGGAGGAAGTAGAGACCCAATTGGTCAGGCAGGGCATGGAAGCCTATCATGTCAAGGCAAGGATAGCAAGGCTAGCACAAGATGAGGCTGCTCACAGTGAGACAGATTTGGTAAGTGTAGGGCAAGGCAGACGAAGCTACATCCTTCATGATTCGTGCTAGGATTGGGACATGTGGAAGAGAGCATGCACAATTTTTGGGAGGTGACATCATCCAGAATAGTGGCAGATTTAAAAATTGCTACGGTGATTTGAACTCCTGGGATGTTATAATGTGTCTCCCAGAATCTCACCTTTAATGAGTCGACATGGGATGCTCTGAATGGCGAGGCAAAAATTGGCACCCTCTCGCTGAGGAAGGGATGGATCTTTTCGGTGACTATATAAAGGGGAGTCAATTGGGCCTCTACTATATTTGCTACATTCGATTGATCGAGAAGGCAGAAAGGAAGGTTCTTAGGTAGTCAGAGAGGACCATCGATGGAAACCAGTGGTGGGTCTTCTCCATCCTTTCATTTCTTTCTCCTTCTCTCTTTCTTTCTATATTATATGAGCAACAGTCATGGTGGTGGAGGAGCCGGAGCTGACACCAGTGACCATGGCCTCCTTGATTGAAGAGGATATTTGCTAGATTAGGAAGGCGATAGCTTCATGGTAGACATCTAGTTGGAGGTTCTAGGAGACGATGAACACGTCATCGAGGGGACAGTAATGAGGGTTGTGCTATATGAAGAGTCTGTGAATGCATCCCAATGTTCCCGATGATGGCAAGCTACTATGGTGGTACTGGCTATGCCGACACAGTGGTCCCTATTGCTTGAAGGGCCATCGTCAAGCTCTTTAGCTTGATGGTTTGGAGAGGCATGGAGCCCAAGGTATGGGTGTTCTATGCATTCTTCCAAGTGAAGGCCCATCCTAAGAGCTAAGGATGATGGTACATCTCCCCTTGTAAGGGTTCAGTTTTCTACCCAGCCTGGGGAAGATCCATGGATGGAAATCATGGTTCTTCTTCACGGTTTCTCAAAGGTAGGCCATTCTTGGGAAGATGGGCAAGGTCAAGATCATGCGGCTGCTAGAGTACCCAATATTTTAGGAGCAGGAGAGGATCGTGGTAGATGAGCTAATGCCAGTCTAGGACCCATCACTCGATGTTCTCCTTTTGGAAGGTTCTTTGGAGGCCCTTTATATGATAAGGGTCAGCTAGTCCCAAGGTAAGTCACCCTCCAATTGTTTGGTGAATAGGCTTTAGCTTTTTCTGAACATGTGGAATAACTCCATTTCCCGGCACAGGTTTGGTAGTCCAAGTCAAGCAAAAGGCAACAACTATTAGAAGGTCACCTTCACCACCTTTAACTAATAAAGAGAAAGTGGGAATATTCCCTATCTCTTGCGATAAGGCGAAGAAGAGTAAGAGGTCATCCCTCCCCAGATCTCGTACCAGGCCCCAGCAAGGTGCCCGCTATAGAGATGGAGGCAGAGGATGGGGCATCCCTAGACATGATAGGGATACCCTGCTTGGCATGGGTGAGGCACCGAAGGTGGAGAGAAAGGGCCGACAGCCATTATGGAGGCCCAAGTGGAGGCTAGCAAGGCTCAAGAGATAGTGACAAAGACCACGGCAAGGGTGACTAGGGCAGCCATGCAGGCTAGGGGGTCATTGCCAAGGTGGTGCGGTGGCAGCGGCCTACTACAAATGCAAGTGAGGGAGGAGAGGTGTGGCCTCCCGTCACCCGAAAGATCATCTCTGCCCCTGGAAAGTTTTGTCTCCTAGGGATGGACGGGTGCCTCAAGCTCCTAGAGGACTCCATTCCTTAGGAAACCAAGGAGGAGGAGCTGTAGAGGCCCTATAGTGAAGGCTTTTGATGGTTCACCCAGGTTGCCATGTTGGCAAGTCCTTTCCCAAAGATTCTTCCTGGTATTAACTCTCTTGTAGAGAAGGAGACCTCGTTGAGCATCTTTTATAAATGCAAGGCTTTTTGATGGCTTGGAAGCTGTTGCTGGATATGGACCATCTCCTTAAAGAGCTAGGGTAGTTGCAGAAGATTATGGGATGGTGGAGGAGGAGCGTGACAAGGTGACCCATGAGCTTAGCCTGACCAACAAGCAATTAGTGACTGAGAGAGCAAGGGTAGAGGCAGCAGAGCTTCCTTGGTGACCAAATCCACCCTCTTCGATGATAGTATGGTGGAGAATGCTAAGCTCTTCCTTTTGCTAGTGGACACTCAATGCCAAATGGGGAAGGATCTCGCTGACACTCAGATGGCCCTTGGCAAGGTGGAGGCACGAGTTAAGGCGGTGGAAGAAGTTCTCGGCGAGGCTAAGAATCAGGCTTTAGCTATGAAAGAGGAGGTGTGGGCGACAAAGTATGGGCCTCCAAAGTAGTAGGAGGCAGTAGAGAACTTCAAAGTGAGAGAGGAGTATCGTTAGATGGTATTGGACTTCTACAAGGGGCTTCCAGTAGAGCTTCGAGCTTTGCAAAAAGCAGGTCACTGAGCAGTTCCCAAGTGTAGACATTGGAAAGCTGATAGTCGAGCCACCTCTAAGTAATGGTGAAAACTCCATGAGCTCCAATGAGGAAGATTCAAAAGAAGGCAAAGATCTTGCCAGCCTCCCATGACCCGTGCGCTTCATTTTTGCTTTTTTTTTTTTCTTTTTTGTAATGCCATTAAGGCTTGTACAAAATACTTTAAAGTCAATGGAATGAAATCTCATTTTTTACTAAGTTCCATTTCTATCAAACTTTATTCTTCCTTCCTTCTTGCTTGCGATCTAACCCGATCCATCATCGTGTTGTTCAGGCAATGGACTTTTCACTTGATGAGTTGATCAGGTATTCTGCTAAGAAGACGAATACTCAAAAATGAAGAAGGAACAGTAGCAGGCTAAAGTAGGGAAGGGGGGCACCGTAGTGATCAATAAGGTGCCAGCTCCCCTAGAGAGCACACAAAGAAGGTCCTAGGGCTGCCTGCCATAGAGCCCAAGGCAGACAACTTGATTAAAGAGATGGAGGCTACCCTACTTGCTCTGATGGAGATCATGGTGGTGAAGATGGCCCTGACAATTGCACCACTCATGCTTTCTATAGTTGCAAAGGAGGAGGAGATGCTGTCGATTGATCTCTTAGTGCTGCACTGCCAGTGGAGCCGGCCATCATCATGGTGGTCAATAGAGAAGGGTCTTGCATAGCGGGTATGCTAGCAATCTAGGTTGCAATAGAAGTTCTTCGAGCCACCGTCGAGTAGCTGATGGACGAGGTGGTAGGAGATATGGAGGGTGAGGCTACAAGAGAGGCAGTGGATGAGGTTGTTGCTGGTGCATGCGAGACGACTACAATTCCTACAAAGACCTCATCCAAAGTACATCCTCCAGTAGAGATATTCCCCATTGTGACAGTTGGCAGCAGTAGCTAGTTTCATAGCTCCCCACCCCTTGCTAGTGAGGTGCCCGACCCATTGCCTGGGAGGTGATTGACTGTACCTCCTAGTGCCTGTAGGTAAGGTCGTGCTCATTGGATTGTGAGCCTTTCTTATTGATCAGACTAATGGCTTCTTCTTTCTGACAGGTGCAAGAAACTTGTATTATGCAGATGTGGGACTAGGGCAAAAGCATGGAAGAAGAGCTCGCCTAGGTCAAGCATAAGTTGGAGATTGCGAAACTCGGATGAGCTAGTACAGAGCTTGATCGATCCATGGTTGAAGATAACCAAGAAGTGGCCCAGCACCAGTTCGATGGTTCCTCTATTAGGATTGAAGAGCTGGTCCAGGAGTTAAGTCTGCCCACCGAGGATCGCCAGACTTAGCTGGTGCGGTGCCATAATGAGAATGGCCATGGGCAAGGCTCATGCAACGGTGGCCAGGAGCTCTAGAGATGTGCAGAAAAATGATCTTGGGATTGTAGACTCTCGATATGTGGACCCCCCAGTTGTATAGCTCAAAGGATTTTCTTCTTGTCAACAAGGATTCTAGGTCAAGGCCTTGGCAAGGGGTGATGCGGTGACCCAAACAATGGATGCCATCAGTGAGGCTACAGAACTGTAAGAAGAAGGCCCAGATCCCCCAACGGGCGGCTTAAACCCTAGCATTAGGAATTCAAGTCCTTAATGGGGTTCACGATGGTCTGCCAAATCAGTCAAAGGCTTGTAATGAGAGTTCACCCTCTTGCAAGGGAGGCTAATTGATGCAAAGAGCATGGCTACATTAGAGCAAGCTGCCAGGGTGGATGCATCTATAAACCTAGCAGAGCTATGGGCCTGGGTAGTGAAGGCAAAGTCAAAGGCCGATATCCTAGAGGTGGAGCTCACCTACACCCTAGAAGGACAATGAGGAGTGAGTGCCACCAAAAGAAGGGCTATCAAGGGTGAGTTAAGGCCTCTAGCCACCAGGAGGGCCCGAGTCTTCCCAAGATATCTGAGGTGAGCGCATGCTAAGTTCCACTTCTAGCTCTAATGTGTATGAGTCCATTACATGGGCAATGTGTATATGGGGCTTCAATGCAGGCTTTGATGCATGCAAATTTATCATTTAGATGTGCTACCCTGAGGCAAATGAGGTGATTGAGCCTCTCATACTGCAGAATGCCTGGCCCAAAGAGATCATAGATTTTGTAAGGCAAAGGAAGAAAAAACTGGAAAAGGCCTTAAAACTGCTGACTTGTACTCCTCCTTGGCCTAAGAAATGAATAAAGATTTTCTTTTCTTTAATTTCATTCCTTTTTGCATGGTATCTTGTTCTTTTGGTTTGCTTCTTTGTAATGCTTTATGTGTCTTTGCAACACCTGAGGCAACCTCATCTAGGACTTGATGCATTGTCACCGGAAGGATGCCCTTGCATAAATCTCGAGGCACCGTCGAGATCTCAGGGCCTGCTTGCACTTCAAGAAAAGAGAGAGTATTTCTAGGAGTATTTGGGACTTGCTCCTTAATCATAGTGTAATGTGTCTTGCATACTACTGATGCAGACCCGATGCTAGGGGGAGTCTCTGACTGATGTGATTATGGAATCGCTTCAATTGGAGTGTAGAGAATATGAATGCACTATCTATCGAGGGGATGTCAACCCTAGAAGGGTGCTCAGTGCTTCATCTTTCTGTTCTAAGAAGGGCAATCTAGTGGCTAACGGGATGTAGATACTTGCTGAGCATTGATTGGCTATTGGTGCAGCAGTCTTTCACCCAACCTCTTTATAAATAGAGGACTAGGGTAGTCGATCTTCACCAAGTTCCTCTGGAGTTCCAGTGATTAGAGAATGTCAGAATAATGGTCAACTTTCTTTGGCACCATTGTTGTCGAATTTCTTTTCTCGATAGAAGGGTTTTCTCCCAAGCAAGTGCTTCCACACTAAGGACATGCTGGTAGATACTCTTCCTGGCATGGGAGGTATTAAAAATGGCCAGCACTCTAGCCATTGGGCCGTGGCTATTGCCAATCAGAGGATGGAGTTAGGAGAGGAAGGGCGATGGTTGCCTACCTTATCATCAAGTTCCTCCTGTACTATGATCTATCTTTGCATTCAATGGCAAACGGGCCTATAGTTGGTGCAACTTTTGGAAACCACTTCACTTGACGACTGGTGAGTATGTATGAGGGATGCGTGGGTATGGCTCTTCACCATCTATGATGCAGTCCTGGGCTACCTTGAGTAGGGCCTGGATCTATGGAGAGAGACAACCAAATCAGGAGTAAAAGTAGCCTTGGGATTGTCACCTTGCTCGATGGTCAGTGGATCCGTACTAGGGCCATGGTAGGGGCTAGTCTTTTAGCATGCTTGACATCACTTGAGACTTCCCTCTCTATCTTCTAGGGGCAAGGCTTTACGACATCCATGGCTTGCCCCCACATTCTGCATGTCAGCCAGGTTATTAAAATGTGATGGACATCTTCCTTCTCCCAACCGGTCATGCCTTCGTGCATCTCCAAAGGATCTAGGAGCCTTCAGAACCTGGAGGAAATACCTCACAGCTTCTCTAGGAGGAGCTTCACTAAAGCATAAAGGAACTTAAGCGCTCCTAGGAGATTTGATCTGATCCTGATCCTTTTCTTGCTGGCGAGGTGTTGAAGGGGCTCCGAATCTTTAGGAAGTCATGTCTTGCCCTCTCAGGCTTGGTGTAACTTGTCCCTGTCCTTCATCTATCTTTTGAGGCTATCAAAGTAATGTAATCTATATGTAGAGTCGCAAACACATGTAACTTGATATTCATCAATAAAAAAAATCTTCATTTCTTAATATATATTGTGTTTGCATGCATGTCTTAGATGCTTTGAATGGAAAGCACGATGAACTTGCCTAGGGAACAAAGATCACCTTGGTCTTTAGAATAAGGGGTTTTCCAACCCCGCCTAGGCATAGAGCTCACCAGGGCTTTAGGATAAGAGGTATCAAGATCTTGCCTGGGATAACCTCATCTAGGACTTTAAAATAAGGGATGTGAAAATCCATCTAGGATAACCTTTTGCCTGGAAGACTAACTACTTAGCTAGGAATTATGGGTATCAGGACCTGACCTAGGCATCAACCACTCAACTAGGGATTTCAAGTAAGAGTTGTCAAAACCTTTGCTTGGGACAACTTCATCTAAGACTTTAAAATAAGGGATATCAGAACCCTACTTGGAACAACCTTGTCTAGGATTTTTGCCTAGGAGACTAACTGCTTAGCCAGGAATTATAGGTATCGGACCTGACTTGAGCATTCGAGAAATTATGGGTATTGGGACTTGACCTGGGTGTCTGACTGCTCGACCAAGACATTCAAGTAAGGGGTATCAAAACCCTGCCTGGGATAATCTCATCTAGGACTTTGAAATAAGGAGTGTCAGAACTTCACCTAGAACAATCTTGTCCAAGATTTTGTACCTGGGAAACTAACCACTTAGCCAAAAATTATGGGTATCGAGACCTAACCTCAGCACTGATCGCTTGACCAAGGCTTTTAAGTAAGGGATGTCGGAACCCTCACCTGAGTAACCTCACTCAGGACTTTGAGATAAGGGGTGTCAGAACCCCACTTGGGGCAACCTCGCCAAGGACTTTGGAAGATGATCCTAGCTTTCATTGTATATCTTTCTTAGAAGCACAAAGAAAGATTTTCATTACTAAAGAGAGTAAGTATGGTGGCTATGGATACATCTCACTAATAGTATGGCCGAAGATTGTTAGAATTCCAGGTAATAGGGATGCTGTCCAGCAGCTCCAAATAGTAGTTCCCAGGTTGGACCACTTTTGTGACACAATAGAGTCCTTCTCAATTTGGAGAAAGTTTTCCATGCTCCATGTGCTGGCTGGCAGCCACCTTTCAGAGGACAAGGTCTCCTGACTGGAATTACTTCGCATTCATGCGGGCATTGGAGTAGCATGCCATATATTGCTGACATGCAGCCATTTAGATTTAGGCTCTATCCTGAACCACCTTCAAGAGATCGAGATTCATCTTTAATTCCTCTAAATTGTGTTGTCCATCGTAAGCTTTGACTCGATGCGATGGCAAGCTTACTTCCAAAGAAATGATGGCCTTAGTTCCAAAGGTGAGATTGAACGGTGTCTTGCTCATCGAAAGTCGATGAGTAAGCCCAGAGGATGCTACATAATTATTCTATCCAAAGTCCCTCAACCTTGTCCAGCTAGGTCTTCAAACCTTGAAGAGTTGTCCGAGTGGTGACTTTAGCCTCTCCATTAGCTTGTGGATGCATGATTGAAGTGAACTAATGGTCAATCTGCAAGTTTTCATAGAACTCCTGGAAGGATAAATTATCGAACTATCTATCATTGTCGATGATGATAACACAAGGAAGTTTAAAATGATAGATGATCGATTTCCAAACAAACTTTCGAGTATCTTTTTTAGCGATTCAAGCCAAAGTTTTGTCTCGACTTATTTAGTAAAGTAGTAAATGGTAGTGATCAGGAACTTCCTTTACCTAGTGGCCAGTGGGAAAAGGACCAGGATATCTATCCTCCAGTGAGCAAAAGGCCATGCAAAACTTAAAGAGCCGAGGGGTCTACCAGTTGGTGTTGAATGTTGGCATGTCTTTAGCAATAGTCATAGCACCACACAAACTCGATAGCATCCCTAAGAATGCATAGCCAATAATATCCTTGTCTCAGGATTTTATAGACCAAAGCATGGCCTCGCATGTAGCTGCCATATATCCCTTCATAAATCTCTCAAAGGATGAAAGTCTACTTCAAGAGATGAAGGTAATAGAGGACTTGTAGAGCCTCCAATCAAGTACCAAAAACAAGGCAGACTGGTACTTGAGCTTTCGCACTTTGACCTTGTCCTCCGGTAATGTCCCTTCCTATAGGTAACGAATCAAAATGTCCATCTAGCAAGGCTCGTTGTCCACCTGCAAGACCAAGACTGGTTCTTCCTCGATACTAGACTTTCGAAGTTCTCTAGGTAGGTGGTCTTTAGGATATTTGCATAACTAAAGGTTACCAACCTTGATAGCAGGTCTGCTCGGGCATTCTATCCTAGAGATCTGTATAATCTTAAAGGAAAGAAAAGATGAGATAGTTTCTTTTATCCTTTAAAGATATTTCTCCATGGTAGGGGCTTTGGTGTCAAACTTTCCATAGATTTGCCCAACTATCAGTTGACAATCACCGAAGGCTTTGAGGTGTTGAACTCCAAGTTCGTGGGTAAGCCTTAATCCTATGAGGAGGGCTTCATACTCTACTTCATTATTGGAGGCCATGAAGTTGAAGCGAAGTGCTTGCTTGGCAATGACTCTCTCTGGGCTAGAAAAAATCATCCTGGCCTCGTACCCTCCAATGTTGGATGCACCATCCACATCAAGAATCCAAGGTTCGCCCACCAATCTTGGCTCAATCGACACTAATCTGATCTCACCTCATTTGGGATGGTGCACTCTACAAGTTTGCTAGAGCCTAGGCTTTGATGGAGGCGAGGTTGATAATGGATATCAAACTTTATCAACTCCATCATCCACTTGGTGATCCTCGCAGAGATATCGATCTTCTATAGAATTTGATACAGGGGTTAATTGGTCAGGGCCACAATAAAATGTGCTTGAAAATATGGACAAAGCCACTTTGCCAAAATTAGAAGGGTAAAGGTGACCTCTCTACCTTTGGGTACTGGATCTCTGCATCCTTTAGGATCTGGCTGATGTAGTAGACTGGCTTCTGTACTCCATCCTCCTCTTGGATGAACACAAAACTCATGGTCATGGGGAGATAGGCAAATAGAGATAAAGCAATTCCCACATGACCGATCTCGTAAGAAGCGGCATGGTGGTGAGGTAGGTCTTGAGCTGCTCGAAGGAAGCCTGGCACTCCTCCATCCACTGGAAGTCCTTGATCCGTCTCAAGGCTTTTAAAGAATGGCAAACATTTATCACCAGATCTTGCAAAAAATGGCTCAATGTAGTGACCCGCCCTACAAGATGCTGTACCTCTTTTCAACTCCTAGGGGGTGTCATTTCTAGGATATCTCAAAGCTTCTTAAGTTGGCCTCGATTCCACTGTGCAATACCATAAAACCTATGAACTTCTCAGAAGAGACTCTAAATGAACACTTATTTGAGTTGAGCTACATCTGGTTCCTCTACAGCATCTGGAAGGTCTCCCCTAGGTTTGTCACATGCTACCTTTCCTTGCAACTTTTTACCATCATATTGTCGATGTACACTTCCACATTATGCTTAATCTGATCCTTGAAGATCTTATTAAGAAGACACTGGTGGCAGCTCCAACATTCTTCAGGCCAAAGGTTAAAACTTGTAGTAGTATAGCCCCTGGTCCATGATAAATGCGGTCATCTTTCATCCTCGGGCACCATTCAAATATGGTTGTAGCTGGAGAAGGCATCCATGAAGTTGAGAGTTTCATACCTGAAGGTTAAATCCATGAGCTGATCAATTTTGGATAGAGGGAAACAATCCTTCGGGTAGACCTTGTTCAAGTTGGTGAAGACAATGCATAACTACCACTTGCCATTGGCTTTCTTCACTAGGATGACATTGGCGATCGAATCCGGGTACTGGACTTCATGGATGAAATCGATCTCCAAAATCTTCTCCACCTCCTACTTGATGGTGTGCTACCACTCAAAGGCAAAGCTTCTCTTCTTCTGGTGAATTGGGGGATGCGAGATGTTGACATTGAGGTAGTGCACCATGATCTCAAGGTTAATGCCTGGCATATCCGTAGCTATCCATGCAAAGATGCCATCGTTCACATGGAGGAACTCCACCAAATGGATCCTGGACCCTCACTTTGCTTGCTCTCGATATGGATCACATAGGAGGGGGTCAAATGAGTCCAAGGGAATAGGAATACGCTCTTTTGCAGGCTTACCCACTGTAGCACTTACTAATCTCAGAGGTCGAGGCCCTCGATGGACATGACTTCCTTGACCTCTTAGTTTTAAGGGTTTCCACATAACACCGCCTTGCTAAGCTTGGTCACCTCGAACCTCGCCTATCCCATAGGGAGTGGGGAACTTCATAAGCAAGTAGTAGGTTAAGACCATGACTCGTAAAGTGTTCAAACCAAGTTTCCCCGAAATGGCATAGCAGGTTGCTAGGACCCTAACCACCAGGAAATCTAGAAGGATCGTTGCCCACCTTGAGGCTTGGCCAATAGTCACAAGAAGAGTTACGATGCCCTTGACAGGAATGACATCCCCAAAGAAGCCAATAAAGGGAGAGCTAGCCCTTCGGAGGTGATCCTTGAACAAGCCCATTTGAGAGAAAGTATCATAAAATAAAATATCTACAGAGCTTCTATTATCTACCAGGATTCTTTTTACATTATAATTCAAGATAGTAAGAGAAACAACTACAGGATCATCATGTAGAAATAAAAGTCCATCTGGATCGGTAGTGGAGAAAGTAATGGGCTCTTCCTCCACCCTATGGTGCTTGGGTAGAGGGATCTCTATCTGGGCCACTATGGTGTAGGCTTGCCACTAAGAGGAGCTTGCCCCCCTAGCAGCCAGTCAACCTAAGATGGTGTCGATGAGGATGTTGTTCTCCACAGGAGGTTCAGCTATTGACTGGGACTCTTGGTCGATGGCCTCAAAGGTGTTGGGTTGATTGACATAGCCATGCAGGTACCCACACCTAATCAACACTCAGTCTATTTTTTCAAGAAGCAATCCTTAGTGTTGTACCCATAGTCTTGATAGAATTGACAGTACTTCTTGGGATCCTTCCGAACTTACTTGTTTATCTTCTTAACAAGTGGATAATATCCTAACCTTTGATCTCCATCAAGATTTACCCTCAGGGAGCATTCAAGGGGATGAAGTCCTTATGACGAGATGGCCTGGTCGATGGTGAAACTCCTAGCCTCGCTTCTTTTATTATTGTTGCTGCGGATGAGGAGGAAGGGGAGGACAGGGGCAATCCAATCAAGCACACTTCCGGTCATCCTTCACTTTCCACTTCTCCACCATGCCTTTCTCAATGCTAATGTACTTCTCAAAATAGGTCAATAACTTAGGAAGGTTTGGAGAACTTCTTAGAGAGATAAAAATAAAAGCTGCCTCCTTATAGCCCCCTCTTCAGGTTATCATGGTAATAGAGGGCTTTAGGTCATGGACCTCTAGCATGGCTGCTTTGAAGTAACCCATCTAGTGGCAAAGAGACTCGCCCTCTTCTTACTAAATAGAGAAAAGAAAGTTAGAGCCTTCTCAAGCCTCTTGCTACTCTAGAACTAGATCATAAACTATCGGTTGAACTTTTCAAAAGAGTGGATCGATCCTGGTAAGAGTCAGGTGTACCAAGCTCTCATCGCTTCCCTAAAGGTAGTCAGGAAGGACTTTCACATAAGGGCATCATATGCCCCTAAAGAAGTATAAGAGACCTAAAACTCTAGGTGGTCAAAGGAGTCGATGGTGCCATTGTAGGCCTCTATGGTAGGTGCCTTGAAATGGTGAGGCACCGGCTCCTCCATGATCTTATAACAAAATGGAGGACAAATTGAGAACCGGGCTCACCACCTAGAGTTAGGTTCTATCAGTGAAGCACCTTCAGTTAGTCATCAACATCCTAGAGCTTATGGCCAACTCACATCGTTGCCCAGATCGTCGGGTAGGGCGATGGCTCGAAGATTCCTCTAGTGAAGTATCCTACATGGAGGAAGAAGAAACAGAAATAGGAGAGTTAGATCGACATACCTAATCTAGCTCCCGATGGTAGTAGTGGATGCAACATGTGGAAGGTTGGGATAAGGCTACATGGGAGGGTTGCCTTGTACCCCGGGCCGCTTCACCTGGGGGGCCTCTTGCTCGATAGCAAGATAGCATCAAGCCCGTGTTGGGAATCCGGTGCACCGCAGTGGAAATGTAATTTCAAAAAGATAAAATTTGCACCATAATCCCTTAGCCAAGATCTCCTTATTCAGGATTAAAATATATTATAAACATACAAACTTACATTGTTAGAATTAGGGTACCAACCTGTAATCGCTAATTCTAACAAAATTTGATGTTGAAGAGGCTAATTGATTTCACCAGGCATCCAAGTGTCCGCCCTCCGATGGTGATCCACACAGAGCAATGATCAAGACAACTCTATCTTCTTTTCAATGGTTCTTTCTATTGAGTTCTTCTTCCTAGAACTCAATTGCTTGGACTATGGCTTGAATTCCTCCACACAAGAGCTTGCCTCCCTTTCCTTGACCTCTTCTCCTCCTTCCACTCAGACCTTGGCCCTTTAGACACCCTTGTCTTGAAGAAAAGACCTTGTCCTAAGAGGACATAGGCTTGTCTTAAGTTGGAGGAGAAATTAAGACAATGATGTCTTAATGTAAGAAAGAAAGGAACAAATCAGAACTCCTTTCTTTCCTTTACCGTCGGAGACTTTTACTCTTATTCTTGTTCAGTAGCAGAGTTTCGACAGAGGTGTACTCTGTAAAGGAAACAGTGCAAGAGCAAGAAAAGAATAAAAGAGTCTTCAGGAGAGGAAGAAAGAAAAACATTACACTGTTCTGATTTTCCCGACCCTTTAAATAGATCTCAGATAGGCGCCCACACACCTCTCCGTAAACACCCATCTCACGCCCTTCTGATTTTCTCACGCCCCTTCCCACTTTCTCACGGCCTTCAGATTAAATCCCACGACCTTTCTTAAAGAAAAAGTCGCGGTGTTTTAAAAGAAAAGAGTCACGACTTTTCATCTCCGAAGAGATGTTATTTCGCGCGCCCGGGAAGAGTCAGCGTTTTTTCTTCTTAAAAAAACTTTCCAGCCATTGGATTCCCATCCAAGGGCACACAGGTGAGGTGCTAATTCTTAAGAAAGGAGGCCGCCCCAAATAAAATCATCGGAGAATTAAGTGGGGCGCGCCAAGAGTCCATGCGCCATGTACTCTTCCAAATGGCGCGCCAAGAGTCCATAAGCGCATGGACTCCTGGCATTTGGCGTGAAAATGCAAGGGGGGCGGGTGGGGAGGCTAGCCAAGTTACATGGCTAGCCAATAGGGTTAGCCATAATCCTAATTAACTCAATTAGGGTCTAATTAGATCCAATTAGAACCCAATTTGAACCAATCCGGAACCCTAATTCGAATCCAATTCGAATAGAAGCTAGGGTTTGCAACACCTGCTAGAGTGTTATCCTGCAAAGATGATTTAATTCCAAATTAAACTCTTGATCAATCCTCTTAAGTGTGTGACCCATTGGGTTCCACATCTAGCCAGCAGTGGGTTCGAATACAAGTTGACCTAATTTGATTAGAACTCTTTCTAATTGATTTAGGTCAAACCGGGCTTACCCGATTCGATCAATTAGGACTCTTCCTGATAAGTGATCTTTGAATTTGATCAACCCACAAGACAAGATTGACGTCTAGCAACGTGTCATGTCTACCGGAAGATATAAAAATTCTGGTGAAATACCAAAATATCCTTCAGTAGAGAGTTACCGTATAATTAATCTTTCGATCAGCCTGCACCCAAATATAACTATGGATATGGATATATGTCAAATCCAATATTATATTTATTTCTAGCTCAATCTTATATCGATGATTCAATTATCTTGATATTAGAAACCATCTCTAATATCTTTACTTTGATCAAAGATTCCCTGAATCATCATCCGATTGTTAACTAGCTGGATGCAATCTCCTCTTACTAAGAGTGATCGATTCCTTGTTGACCTACTCATTACCTTCATATCCAATTCACCATTCCCAGTATCAATCCTGTGCATGACTCAGTGTCATGATTAGGATTGAACCAAAGAATGGGTTCATGTACTTAAGGTACTTATGGCAGTCTCAGGTCAAAAGATTACTTGTACCACTCCCACTATGAGAACCTTCTATTGACATGTAGCTAAGACTCCATTAGATGTTCTCAAGTTGGATCATATCAGTGAACTCATTCTCCAATGAGCACCCACATTCCAGTATTAGTGTCATACACAAGTGACTGTGAGAGCAGTCACTCTTTCCAGTATACATGGAATGTGCTAGTCTTACCGAAAAACCCTGATCCCCTACTCAGGGTTCCTTTGACTAGGAATACTTTAGATTAAGGTTTTAAGATTTTAGGTCTCACTGGTATGATCTCATCATAACCCTAAAATCATAGCCCTAATCTATGGGGTTCATCATATAATATAAACACAGCGTATGATGAAAAATAATGCCTTTATTTAGAAAATTGTTAATTACAATGGCTTGGGAGATACAACATAGATTGGCTTGTAGGGCATATCCCTTTCAATCTCCCACTTGCACTAAAGCCAATCGCCTTTAAATCTTAATCCCATACACTCGAGGTGGCGATCAAAATCTCGCTGTGGTAGAGCCTTAGTGAACGGGTCTGCTACATTGTTCTTTGTATCAACTCTATTTATGTAGACATCTTGTCTCTCTACTATTTCTCAGACGAGATGGAAGCGTCTCAGAATGTGCTTGGACTTATGATGAGCTCTTGGTTAGCTTGAGCAACAGCCCAAGTGTTGTCACAGTAAAGTGGCACTGGGTTTTCAATTTCAGGAACAACATCCAACTCTGTGATGAACTTCTTCATCCAGACTGCTTCCTTAGCGGCTTCACTAACAGCTATGTATTCTGCCTCTATGGTTGAGTCAGCTACAGTCTGCTGCTTGGTACTCTTCCAACTCACTGCTCCACCATTTAGGGTAAAAACATATCCCGAAATGGATTTGCTATCATCAGGGTCTGATTGAAAACTAGAATCAGAATAAGCTTCTAGTTTAAGATCAGAACCACCATAAACCAGAAAAATATCCTTAGTCCTTCTTAGGTACTTAAAAATATTTTTAACTACTTTCCAATGGTCCTCTCCTGGATCAGCCTGAAACCTACTAACAATGCCTAAAGATATGCCACATCAGGCCTAGTACATAACATGGCATACATTATGGACCCTATTGCCGAAGCATAGGGTATAGAATTCATTCTATTTCTTTCTTCAGGTGTCTTAGGAGACATCCTTTTAGAAAGATGTATGCCTTGACTCATAGGAAGATAACCTCTTTTACTTCCATCCATGCTGAATCTTTTCAGCACTAAGTCAATGTACCTAGATTGGGATAAACCTAGCATCCTCTTAGATTTATCTCTATAGATCTTAATACCTAGTATATAGGATGCTTCTCCCAAGTCTTTCATGGAAAACTGGTTTGATAGCCAAATCTTGACTGATTGCAACATTAGGATATCATTCCCAATGAGGAGTATGTCATCTACATACAGAACCAAGAAGACTATGGCACTCCCACTAGTCTTCTTATAAACACAGGGTTCATCCACATTTTTGATAAAACCAAACCTTTAATAGTTTCATCAAAGCGGATGTTCCAACTCCTTGAAGCTTGCTTTAATCCATAAATGGGTTCTTTAGCTTGCATACTTGATTAGGTTTATTTTTGAAATAAAACCTTCTGGCTATGACATGTAGACTTCTTCCTCAAGGAAACCATTGAGGAATGCAGTCTTCACATCCATCTGCCATATCTCATAATCATGATATGCTGCTATAGCAAGTAAAATCCGAATTGATTTGAGCATGGCAACAGGTGAGAATGTTTCATCATAATCAATTTCTTGTTTTTGTCTAAAATCTTTAGCCACTAATCTGGCTTTATAGGTTTCAACTTGGCCATTAGCCCCAATCTTTTTCTTATAGACCCATTTGCACCCAATAGGATTAACACCCTCTGGTGCATCAACCAAAGACCATACTTGGTTTACATACATAGAGTCTATTTCGGATTCCATGGCTTCTTGCCATCTATCTGAATCAGTACTCAAGATAACTTCCGTATAGGTCAGAGGTTCATCATTTGAATGACTTGGGCTTCATTATTTTCAATAATAAACCCATACCTCTCAGGTGCTCATGACACTCTATCAGACCTACGAGGAGGAGTTTTGTGTTCTGGTTCTGTCCTAACTATATGTTCTAATGGTTGAGAATTGTCTATCTGTGTTTCTTGTACTTCTTCAAGTTCAATAGTTCTACCATTGCCCTTTTCTAAAATGAACTCCTTTTCTAGAAAAGTGGCATGCCTGTTAACAAAATCTTTTGTTCAGTAGGATGGTAGAATAGATATCCTCTACCTTCTCTAGGATATCCTACAAATAGACATTTATTCGCTCTAGGTTTCAACTTATGTCCAAAATTTCTTTTAACATAAGCTGGACATCCCCATACCTTAAAATATTTAAGATATGGTTTCTTTCCACTCCAAATTTCATATGGAGTACTAACAATGGATTTAGAAGGTACCTTGTTCAGAATGTAAACAGCAGTTTCTAGGGCATGACCCAGAAGAAAATGGGTAAATTTGTGAAGCACATCATGGATCGTACCATATCTAATAAGGTACGATTCCTCCTTTCAGCTATACCATTTAGCTGTGGTGTATAAGGAGGGGTCCATTCAGAAAGAATTCCATTAACTTTAAGATAGTCTAAAAACTCCGTGGATAAGTATTCTCCTCCTCGATCAGAACGAAGAACTTTAAACTTTTCCCGGTTTATTTTTCGACCATACTTTGATACTCCTTAAATTTATCAAAGGCTTCAGATTTATGTTTCATAAGATACACAGATCCGAACCTAGATAAATCATCTGTAAAAGTGATAAAATATGAGTATCCTCCTCTGGCCTGAGTTGTCATTGGACCACATACATCAGTATGTATAAGTCCTAATAACTCAGTTGACCTTGCTCCATGTCCAGTGAATGGAGTCTTGGTCATCTTACCTATGAGACATGATTCACAAGTTCCTAATGATTCATACTCATAAGGATCAAGGAATTTTTCCTTGTGTAACTTGCTTATCCTAGACTCATTAACATGACCAAGTCGATGATGCAAAGTAAAGTATCATTAAAGTCTTTTCTTTTCCTTTTATTATTGACATGAAAAACACTATCATTGGAAGAAAGAGTTAAGATCCCATTGCTAAATATGCCAGAACAAATAATTTTATTAGATAACATTATCGAGCAACCAGTGGTCGTTACATCCATTACATATCCTTGTTTTAATAACAAAGGAATAGATATAATGTTCCTAATAATCTTTGGCATATAGTAATAATTTTCTAACTCTAAAATCTTCCCTGAAGGCAACTTCAGAATATAGGTCCCTACAGCTTCTGCTTGGATGATATCACCACCAGCACTGTAGAGAGTGAAGTCGCCTTCCTTCAATACTTTAAGCTTGTGGAGGTCCTGCAAAGATTTGCATATATGGTAACCACAAGCGGTATCCAATACCCAAGTATTTGATATAGACGAATTTAATGTCAATATAGTATGTATCTCATACATATCTTTTGGTGCATCTGCCGCACCAGGCTTCACAGTTGCAAGGTAAGCCTTGCAATTCCTTTTCCAATGTCCCGCTTGTCGCAAAAGAAACAGGTTGACTGTTTTGAGGCCTTCTTTCCTTTCTTGTTCTTATTGATGCCACCCTTAGGGTTTAGCCTCCTATTAAAACCCTTTTTGCCTGATTTCTTCTTATTGGTCTTATCAATAAGAAGAAGTGGAGCCTTTTCTTTCTTAACATGGCTCTCTGCTATTTTAACATATTAACAGCTCAGGCAAGGAAGTGTTTAGTTTGTTCATGTGATAATTCAAGACAAACTGAGAAAATGACCCGGGAGTGATTGCAGGATTAAATCCTGATTCAGCTCCCCATCCATAATAAACCCTAATTGACCCAATCTGGTGTTTAAGTCAATTACCTTCAGAACATGATCCTGAATGGATGTACCCTCTGTCATCCTAGCACGGAATAACTGCTTAGATATTTCGTATCTAGCAGTTCTGCTTTGTTCTCCATAAAGCTCTTTTAAATTGAGCATTATGGATTGAGTATCCATGCTTTCATGCTGTCTCTGTAACTCATTGTCATAGAGGCCAGTATGATACACTTGACAGTGAGGGAGTCATTCTGCCACATTTTGTATGTGGCCATATCTTCCTGTGTGGCATCATCCCCTAGTGGATTAAGACTAGGGGTATCAAGAATATAAGAAATTTTTCTGAACTCAGTACAATCTTTAAGTTTCTCAACCAGTCCACATAGTTTGGACCAGTCAGTTTGTTGGTATCTAAGATACTTCGCAGTGATAATGAAGATGCCATTTATCTACATTTAATAAAGAACAATATATAAGCAAACAACCATGAAATGACTTACATAATTAAATTAGGTCTTCAATTTAATTATGTCTCTCACTATTTTATCAAAAATCATAGCCCTCACTATGATAATCGAGAAGAACCCTGATCGATTTTTCTTAGTGAGATTGAGATCCTAATAACTTATAAAAGATCTTGCAGATAACACAACAAATCTTTTATAAGCTCAAAGGTAAGAAACTCTTCCAATTATATCTCATATAATTCTCAAAAATAACTTGGCCTCTAGAACATTATAAGTCTTGCAGAAAACACAACAAACCATAATGTTCTAGTTAAGTCAAGACCCTTTCATTTCTATACAGTCAGTACTCAAATATAATGCCCTTGCAGATAACACAACAAGGCATTATACTGAATATACTGTAAGCATATCTATGCACTAGACTAGTATTATGTTAATCACCATATTAGGTCTTGCAGATAACACAAAACCTAATGTGGTTCATAACACAATAATGATCCAGCATGAAGGAAGGCCATTATATAGTATTTTTAACACTAAGCATTTTAGTCAAGATTTAAATATAATCAAATCGGCCAGGCAAGTGGAAGAGATGTGAGAGTCCCCCCATTGCTTTCCTAGACACCAATAAAAATTGGCCATGTCAGTCAACAGAACTAATTAAAACCACGATTCTCTTTACCTTCCCAGAACCACCTTTCTAGACACCGAATGATCAATTATTCATCATGACTAGTGATGCTTATTAGTTAAATATACTATGACTTAATATAATTTTAAGAAGAGGGCTTTATAAAATTGCCAGCACATTCTTATAGAATATATCACAATCATATCACTCTGATAAACATATATGTGCTAATTGTGTTATCATACTAGGACAACCATTTACCACATAATGGATCCACCATTATGCCAGGGCAACCTTATTTCAGTATGATGACTTCAAAACTAATCATATCTCTATAATAATTAGGGTTTGAGTGAAAAACCCTAACTAGTGGCATACATCAAAACATTAATTATCATATATGCATCCCATAAATATGTTAAGTGTATCATCATTCAAGGGTTTAAAACCCTAACATGCGATACTACAACAAAAACACATATAAATAATTTTCATATGTTTTAACTGTAATAAGGGTGGCTCTGATACCACTGTTGGGAATCTAGTGCACCGCAGCAGAAGTGTAATTTCAAAAAGATGAAATTTGTACCATAATTCCTTAGCCAAGATCTCCTTATTCAGGATTAAAACATATTATAAACATACAAACTTACATTGTTAGAATTAGGGTACCAATCTGTAATCGCTAATTCCAACAAAATTTGATGTTGAAGAGGCTAATTGATTTCACCAGGCGTCCAAGTGTCCACCCTCCGATGGTGATCCACACAGAGCAATGATCAAGACAACTCTATCTTCTTTTCAATGGTTCCTTCTATTGAGTTCTTCTTCCTAGAACTCAATTGCTTGGACTATGGCTTGAATTCCTCCACACAAGAGCTTGCCTCCCTTTCCTTGACCTCTTCTCCTCCTTCCACTAAGACCTTGCCCTTTAGACACCCTTGTCTTGAAGAAAAGACCTTGTCCTAAGAGGACATAGGCTTGTCTTAAGTTGGAGGAGAAATTAAGACAATGATGTCTTAATGTAAGAAAGAAAGGAACAAATCAGAACTCGTTTCTTTCCTTTACCGTCGGAGACTTTTACTCTTATTCTTGTTCAGTAGCAGAGTTTCGACAGAGGTGTACTCTGTAAAGGAAACAGTGCAAGAGCAAGAAAAGAATAAAAGAGTCTTCAGGAGAGGAAGAAAGAAAAACATTACACTGTTCTGATTTTCCCGACCCTTTAAATAGATCTCAGATAGGCGCCCACACACCTCTCCATAAACACCCATCTCATGCTCTTCTGATTTTCTCACGCCCTTTTCCACTTTCTCATGGCCCTTCAGATTAAATCCCACGACCTTTCTTAAAGAAAAAGTCGCGGTGTTTTAAAAAGAAAAGAGTCGCAACTTTTCATCTCCGAAGAGATATTATTTCGCGCACCGGGAAGAGTCAGCATTTTTCTTCTTTCTTAAAAACTTTCCAGCCGTTGGATTCCCATCCAAGGGCACACAGGTGAGGCGCTAATTCTTAAGAAAGGAGGCCGCCCCAAATAAAATCATCGGAGAATTAAGTGGGGCACGCCAAGAGTCCATGCGCCATGGACTCTTCCAAATGGCGCGCCAAGAGTCCATAAGCGTATGGACTCTTGGCATTTGGCATGAAAATGCAAGGGGGGCGGGTGGGGAGGCTAGCCAAGTTACATGGCTAGCCAATAGGGTTAGCCATAATCCCAATTAACTCAATTAGGGTCTAATTAGATCCAATTAGAACCCAATTTGAACCAATCCGGAATCCTATTTCGAATCCAATTCGAATAGAAGCTAGGGTTTGCAACACCTGCTAGAGTGTTATCCTGCAAAGATGATTTAATTTCAAATTAAACTCTTGATCAATCCTCTTAAGTGTGTGACCCATTGGGTTCCACATCTAGCCAGCAGTGGGTTCGAATACAAGTTGACCTAATTTGATTAGAACTCTTTCTAATCGATTTAGGTCAAACCGGGCTTACCCGATTCGATCAATTAGGACTCTTCCTAATAAGTGATCTTTGAATTTGATCAACCCACAAGACAAGATTGACGTCTAGCAACATGTCATGTCTACCCGGAAGATATGAAAATTCTGGTGAAATACCAAAATTATCCTTCAGTAGAGAGTTACTGTACAATTAAATCTTTCGATCAGCCTGCACCCAAAATATAACTATGGATATGGATATATGTCAAATCCAATATTATATTTATTTCTAGCTCAATCTTATATCGATGATTCAATTATCTTGATATTAGAAACCATCTTAATATCTTTACTTTGATCAAAGATTCCCTGAATCATCATCCGATGTTAACTAGCTGGATGCAATCTCCTCTTACTAAGAATGATCGATTCTTTGTTGACCTACTCATTACCTTCATATCCAATTCACCATTCCCAGTATCAATCCTGTGCATGACTCAGTGTCATGATTAGGATTGAACCAAAGAATGGGTTCATGTACATAAGGTACTTATAGCAGTCTCAGGTCAAAAGATTACTTGTACCACTCCCACTATGAGAACCTTCTATTGACATGTAGCTAAGACTCCATTAGATGTTCTCAAGTTGGATCATATCAGTGAACTCATTCTCCAATGAGCACCCACATTCCAGTATTAGTGTCATACACAAGTGACTGTGAGAGCAGTCACTCTTTCCAGTATACATGGGATGTGCTAGTCTTACCGGAAAACCCTGATCCCCTACTCAAGGTTCCTTTGACTAGAGATACTTTAGATTAAGGTTTTAATATTTTAGGTCTCACTGGTATGATCTCATCATAACCCTAAATCATAGCCTTAATCTATGGGGTTCATCATATAATATAAACACAGCGTATGATGAAAATAATGCCTTTATTTAGAAAATTGTCAATTATAATGGCTTGGGAGATACAACATAGATTGGCTTGTAGGGCATATCCCTTTCAGCCCGACCTCCCATTAAGGGGAGGATAGGCACACTGGAATGGGTGGTGGGGTGGCTCCATCTCTGACCTTGGCAAGACTTACTGTATGGCCTACACCAAGGTCATTAGTGCCTAGACTTGGTGGGAGGGTTGCTGGAACTGCTTAACAATAATGGTCAGAGTAGCTGACAGTCCCACCTGTCTCCCTTTAGAGGAACCAGAGGCAAGGTCGCAGGGTCGCTAAGGTTACGGATGCCTTGGCGAGGTAGACACGATCATCCTCTTTCCCTTAGCCATGGTACAAATTGGAGACAAGGAGAGTCCAGAGGCAAACTCCAAATCTCAATGAAATTTTAAGCATGTGACCTTTCTTCTAGTTCCAATCTATTGCCGGGCCAGAAGATGTACTGACTCAGGGTCGACTCGATAAGGGCTGGAGCTGAGATGGCTATTAATGTAAAGTTGGGTCTCGTAGGGTCCTATCACTGAGAGTCGGTCCTGCAAGACAAAGAAGACCAGAAAGTCCACACACGATAGGGAGTCTCCATTGGTGGAATCTCCGATGCCTAAGTCAGTCTCTTAGAAAAGTAAACAGAGGAGGCTTGGAGTCTCCTCTGGAGTTTAAGTAGAGTAAGGGAAGCCGAAGAAGGAGCGAAGGAGAGCGAGACAGAACAAGGTTTATAGATGAAGAGGATCTCAGTGCATATAAGTCCCGCTTCCAGGAAGATGGCACATGAGTGAGTGGACTTAAAGATGCCGAGGTACTTCGTGGAAAGTGGCAAGTGAGTAGGATGGCTTGCAAATATTTAATGAATATGCAGGATGGAGATGTGCTATAAGAACGAGAAGAGGGTTCCTTTGTCAGAAAGGGCTCTTAAGAAGTGAGGGCTCTCATTTTGTCTCCGCCTTCTCTTCTTGTTTTTCTCCTTTTTTTGGACCTTGCTCACTTGACTTACCTAGTCCTGAGAAAGAAGTTTATAGACATGTACTTAATGGTTGAATTGGTATGATATGCATTGCAAGAGAGTGGTGTCTAGCACGTTCCAATTGTTACATGCATACCCATAGCAGGAGTCATTCCATGGTTAGTGAAGTAGGAAGTGGTGACCGATACATCCCTGCAACGAGGCATCCCTCAGGTGATAGCATTAATGGCCGTCACTCCTGGAGCACGCATGATTGGGACGGATAGGATATAGACCCGGCAATGATCGATGTCCGTGGTAGAGAGTTGGTAAGCATGCGGTTTGATATCCAAGTGTCAAGGTGTTAAGAGATAACTCGGTTATTCATGCTGTTTGACACGTGCTAGCACAGATTGGAGTTTTAGCACCATATTGACCATTTAATCCTGACATATCAAAAATATAATACTAGATAAAAGTATATTTTATAATATTGAACTAATTTTTTTAATATTAGATGAAGGTATAATACTTTTTTCCAACTTATGTGCATGATAAATTTTATGTGAAAGATATAATATGACCGTCCCCAATTTCCAACTTAATATTTTCTCCATATTGAGCTAATAATATTAGATGAAAGTATGATTTTTTTAAAATTATTTTTATTTATATATATATTTTTTATAACTTTTAAAAAATGTAAAATTATAATTGTATGCTTCTCGAGAACAGCTTATATCTTTCACACGGGAATGATGAAATTTATTTTTTTTTTGTGATATCAACCGTTGGATTACCTTTTGTTAAGATTTTAAAGCATTCTAAACTCGTACTCTCATCTACCGGTACAGATGTTGCGGTGGATACCGTGCAATCCAACTGTTAACGTTGCAATAAAAGGAATCGTGCAAAAGATATAACTAAGAGTACAAATGGACCGGGTCGGATCGGGTCATGAGTGACCCCTATCCAATCTAGTTCTTTAATTTGATCCTAATATTAGACCCTCACCCAATCCATTAAAAAATCGGATCGGATCGGGTCAAGTCGAGTCGGGTCCACTATCAGAATTTCAATCCAACGGATCATTCAGATTGAATCGGGTCCATAATAATCCGTTCTAATATAAAAAAACTTGGATTTAAATATGATCCAGATAAAATATAGACAACTATATTTTAATTATTACATAGCTAACTATTATTAACCATAAAATAGATAATAAATATTATTTTTAAAATAAATTAAGATATAAATATAATTATAACTTTATTTATGTTAAAAATAAATTATATATAATTTTAAATTATAATTTAAATGTCTAAAATAGTATAATACGTTCGAGTCGGATCGGATTGGTCCAAATTTAATAAACTCATATTCAATCCAAA
The DNA here is from genome assembly GCA_021397845.1 of Areca catechu. NCBI lineage: Eukaryota > Viridiplantae > Streptophyta > Magnoliopsida > Arecales > Arecaceae > Areca > Areca catechu. The sequence goes on from CM038050.1 coordinate 33,447,341, forward strand.
AAATAAAATAAATTTAATTTTAAAATCTAACTGAATTCATAATTTTTTTAAATACATTAAATTGAACCTAATGGATCGAACAGTATCGGATCACGTACGCGACCCATTTGCAGCCTTGGATACAACCGGAACCCATCCTCCCTGGTTCGTATGCTTCCTTTCTCCTTCCCTCCGTTTTCAAACACCACCCTCCGTCCTTCCATCCCGGAGTCATGTTGGGGAGACGCCTCCTGAAGAAACGACCCCTCCATCTCTCCGGAGATCCTCCCGGCTCTCCAGTCCCATCTCTCTCCACCCCAAAACCCACATCCCAAAACCCAATACCCTCCTCCCTATCCGTCACCTCGCCACCGAGGCCGAGGCCGGCGCCGGCACCGCCCCCTCCCTCCCACCTCCAAACCCAACTGACCAAGTTCTGCAGCCTCTTCAAGCGTAAAAGATATGCGGCCGCCAAATCCCTCCTCAAATCCTTCGCCACTGCCGAAGACCTCGCCCACCCGTTCTCCTCCGTGGCCTCCTCGATCCAGTCTTCGTGCGAGAAGGCCAAGATTTCCTCCGCCACCGTGCTCGATATGCTCTTCAGGGTCTACGCGGACTCTGGCGTGACCGATCGAGCTCTCGAGACCTTCGAGCTCATTCTCGAAAGGTTCGGCCTGGTCGACGGGAGGTCCTGCAGCGTCTATCTCCAGGCGCTTCGGAAGTCCGGTCGGATAGACTCCGCTCTTGGTTTTTTACGCCGAATGGTTGAATTGGATGGCGTTGATGTGTCAGCCTACTCGACAGCGATTGTGGTAGATGGATTGTGCAAAAATGGGGACTTTAACATTGCCAGGGAACTGGTCGACGAAATGTCCCAAAGAGGGATGGAGCCGAATATCTTGTCTTATAATGCTTTGATCGAAGCTTATGCGAAAGGAGGAGATTTTGATTCGGTGAATGAGATACTCGGTCTTGCTGATAGGAGAGGCATCGATCGTAGTGTCGGGACGTATACTGTTCTCATCGATGCCTACTCCACTTGTGGAGATATCCACAAAGCTGAGAAGGCCTTTGAGGAAATGAATCAAAGTGGGCTGAGTGGGGATATCTATGTATACACTGCATTGATCGATGGGTACTGCAGGTCTGGAAATATGAAGCAGGCATGTGCGCTTTTTGATGAATGTGTTGAGAGAGGCCTCGAGCCCAATGACCGGACCCATGGGGCGCTGATCAATGGGTTTTGCAAGCTTGGGGAAATGAACGCCGCGGAGATGCTGATGGATGAAATGCAGCAAAAAGGAATCGATTTAATCAGATCATATTCAATATGATGATTGATGGGTACTGCAGGAAAGGAATGGTCGATAAAGCTCTCAACTTTAAGGCTATCATGGAGAAGAAAGGAATCGATCTCGATGTGTATACTTATAACACGATTGCTTGCGGGTTGTGCAGGGTGAAGCGAAACAGTGAAGCCAAAGAGCTTCTCCATGTCATGGTGGAAAGAGGGGTCGCTCCGAACACTGTGAGCTACACGACGTTGATTGACATACACTGCAAGGAAGGAGATATGGTCGAAGCAAGAAGGATATTTCGGGAGATGGGCTGCAAAGTGGCAAACCCAGGTGTTGTTAGTTTCAATGTGATGATTGATGGGTATTGCAAGAAGGGTAGCATTAGGGAGGCTGAGAGGCTTAGGAAGGAGATGGAGAAGAAAGGGATGTTGGCGGATGCATACACATATACATCACTGATTCACGGGCATTGTGTTACTGGGAAGGTACAGGTTGCGGTGAAGTTGTTCGAGGAGATGAAACAGATGGGTGTGGCAGCAAATGTAGTGACTTACACTGCACTAATCTCAGGATTGTCTAAGGAAGGGAGATCAGATGAGGCATTTATGTTGTATGAGGAGATGATAGAGGCAGGACTAAATCCAGATGATTCAGTCTATGCATCTCTTGTGAGCAGTCTTCATACAACAAAAGAGTGTGAGACTTTCAGCTCGACAAGAGTAACTTCATAGGGCATACAAGTGGACCATGATGATAAGCAGAAAAACTCATGGTAACAAGCAAAATTTTCTCTTTAGGGATGATATTAGTCACCCCTGATCTGCTCATTTGTGACCATCTTATGATACGGAAGTTCAGCTCTCCTTCCAATATAATGGAGATGGAGATGGACAATGATTCTTGATCCGTTTCTGGATACGTGCACTTGGTCCAGATTAAGCACCATGAATGAAGCTTTGATATGATCTTAAAGGTCCTAATTAGAGGTTCTTAGATGGGATGGATTGTTTCTTCTTAAACTTTTTAAAAATGGTAGCCTGAGAGGTACAAGCCATACAAAGTTTGAACCAATTATCCAAATATATCCTTGTGGTTTTTTTCGATTGAATTTTTTTTTTGTTGTATAAGGTCTTGTAGATAGGCACATTGTTTTATTTTAATGTGCTTGTTATGTTTATGTTGCCCAATGAGATAATTCAAGAAGGCGGATGAATTAGATTTTTCAAAATTTAAACATGTGCTGTTTTGAAAAACCTGTGATAAGTATATATAGTAGAATATGTGAGCAAATTAAAGATGAATGCTAATTTATGAAGAAAAAAAGAGGAAAGAGAGTAAGTACATAAAGTTTTTAGTAGTTTGGTGCGTCTCAAGCATCTATGTCCTTTTCAAGTATCTCTTAGAAATTTTATTATAGTTCTTTAAAGATTATAACTGGTTTGTTTTCCAGGCTCATAAATCAAAATCCAATTGATTTTTTTTTAGGCTCATCGATCATAACCTTACAATAAGCCATCTCTTGGTTGACAATTCATTACAAGGCTTTGAAGAGTTTATATCCTAGTTTCAATCTCCTTAAAACTATAATACAAGAGTTAAGGTATAGAAATTTTGAAATCAAAAGTTCTCTAAAAGCGCAAAATAAAAGTTGATGAAACTCTTGATGGAATCTTTGAGTTGTCTTCTTGTTGGTAAGCCATTGATAATTGCTTTGAAAGCTAGTAATTAGAATTTATGGTACGCTCTTTAAGAATTTGATTTTTTTTAAAAAGTTTATTCTTTGAAAGATTCTCTTGGAGGATCTTTGCTTTTATATTTTCTTAATTTTTCAATGAGTTTGGTAGAGAATTAATATCTCTTAGAGTCTTTAAATGACTGTTTATGATCGTCGAAAGTAAAAACTAGTTGTTTGAAATAATGTATAAATTTTGTACTTTAAAAAACTAGTCATTATTATTGTCGGAACTTGATGAGTTAGACTCATCCAATCCTTCAGTCGGCTTATAGATTTACGTGAGTCGACTCACTAGTAATTTGGTCAACTCACAGACTTGTACCAAAAATTTAGTCTCTCTGAAATTTCCTGCAACTTTGACTTATGAAGCATGCGTCGATTAATGACATTTCGTGAGTCAGCTCACTACTAGATTGATGATCGACCATGACATTATTGTTCAGGCTTACCAGAATCTTGAGCCGACTCATAACTATATCCGAAGAATTTTGCTTTCTGAATTTCCAACAACTGTGACTTATGGAATTTGAGTTGATCCTTGAGCCGATTCATCAAAAAGCTTGCGTCAACTTACCATCTACTTGAGTCAACTCAGATTATGCTGGCTAAAACTTTAAATGCCTGTCTTCTTTCTTTCTTGGATCTTTCTGAAGATCGACTCATCACTTTCATGAGTCAACTCATTTTCCATACTAACTAAATTTTGACTTGATTTCTTTTAAACAACTTTCAAATAACTAAAATTTCTAGACTTCTTTGGCTTTTCACTTTGTGAAAACATCCAGATTGGTGAAATTTTCTTGTTAAAGATTGATCAATTTGTTCCATCTTATATTAAATTTGTAAGATACTTGAAGTATTAACTTTAACACTAAACCAATAAAATATTAGTACCTTATATATACTCAAATATTTTGTTATTCATCAAAATTAAGACATGAGTCAACAATCTTCTATTTTTTGATAATAACAAAACTTTGAATATATAAGCATACAAAATTTAAAGTTATTTCAAAAGTGAATTTACTAATAATTGGCATTAGAGTGAGATTATTTTTTAGTTTTTTGTATCAGAGTATCATAGCATAAGGTAACAATGTTCTCAAGGTGTCAAAGCATAACTGTATTGGAACATAATTGCTTATAATTAAACAAGTATATCAAAGCAAAATATATTAGATTCATGAAAAATTGCTTGAATATTAATGTTTCGGAGTATTTATTTGTGTATTGATAATGTATAAGAGTATGTAGTAATATATCAAAGCATATATTATTGATGTTTCAATATATATCAGTATATATCAAGACATATCAAAAAGATTAAATTAATGTATCAAAGTGTATCATTACATTAAACTAATGTATCAGAGCATATCAAGAGATGTTATTAAGGCTTAATTATTTGAATTGTCAATTAATTTTATTTTTTACTTTAATTTTACTTTTACTCCCCTATCTTTTCATTTTTACTACCCCTTTCTTTTCATTTTTACCCCCTATCTTCTCATTTTAACTTATGTATGCTTATATAATCAACTTTCAATTCTACTCCCCTTTTTGTCATGTGTAAAAGAATATCATTGTAAGTAAAGACAATCATAAATCAAGAACAATCACTTCAGATCTACTCCCTTGTATATATATATATATATCCATTTCAAAAATCATGTAGAAAATGAGAATTTCATTTCATATATAATTTCATTATAAAATAGTAAAAAAATAATATATGTATCAATACAAAATGAATGTATTACAGTATACTATGATATAGAAGGTCAGCCATATAAGTAAAAGCTAAGATCCTATAGATATAGATGTACCCTAAGATACTAATCCTCATCTAAGTGGAAATCAACAATAATGAAAGCTATGATTCTAGAAGCTGGAGGCCTAAGCTTCCTATGAGTCATCTTCTAGTCCTACTAGAAGGGCCAGAACGATGGAATCCTAGAATATAGAAGCCTACATTCCTAGTGGATGGCTAAGTAGACTAATCAAATGGTGGAGCAGGTTGCTAATCCAGCTGATGGCCTGAAGGAAGTCTAGGGTCAGTTGCTACTGGAGGTTTTCTGTGCTATTGGTGGCTCCGATGCTATAGATGGGTTAGTTGGAGAATCAGGTGGAGGATCTAAAGAACTGGTAGGAGTAGGGGTAGGTGTGAGTCAGTGAATAGCTCTTAATATCTTTGAGAACCCTGACTCCATCTTCTTCCTGAGCTATGCAAGTGTATCATGCATCTCTATCCTTAGGTCCTAAATCTCCATCCTGATGGCAGTGAACTTAACTCAAATCTCCTTAGGGATTCTCTAATCGAGATCATCGTGCCTTGCATGGGACTAAGGAGCTATCAGAGTCCATGGTGTAATATCTGGAGCTATAGGCACTGGAGGGGTGACAAGCTCTGATGGCTGAGTTGCTACATCAGTAGGTGGCTTCAAAGGTCCTTCCTTATCTGGTGTACGCTCTCTATTTGAATCTAAGTCGAGCTCTTGACTTGATGGTCAGTGCACCCAGTGACCTTAAATCTTCCGATAGCCTATATAATAAAGGGACCGATCATCAGTATCGGTATACAGCTTTTCCTTGAAGGCCTCCCTTAAGTGGTACATCAAACTCTCTAAAGATTCGAGTCAAACCATCTCGTAGGGTAGACAAACTCTTTTTGTTGCTCGCTACCTCCTACATCTAATGGAATATGATACCTGGCAGGTTCATAGCAATCCCCTGGATAAGAGCTACCATCAACATCAGCTCTCTCTATGATGACATCAAACCTCCCAATCTTGGGCACCAGAATCTACCCAATCACATGATGCAGCAATCTCATCTCAGTGGATAACTAGTTTGCCATTACCACAAAAATGCCTCTAACATTCTCTCTTTAAAATACATCTAAACCTGGCTTTCTATCACTCAAACAATCTACAGTCGATCCACAATGAGGAATGCCCCAAACTCAAGCTAGCAGCCCATCGAAAATAGGGATATGAATGTCTTGGATAGTAGCTACCCATCCATCTCCTCCTCTAGCAAGAGATCCATAAAACTCATGGATGAGGTAAGGAAAAAATCTCTCCCTCATTAAGCAAAACCGATCACAGCTAGCTGAGCATATCCACTATCCAATCAAGAAGCCCTCTCAATCAAAATAGTGAATCAATCTATCTCTCCCATATAATCACTCAACCGGCCACTCTCTCAAATGCGAGAGAGGGAGGAGTGGGTATACACAATCTCTATTAGAGCTTGGGATCATGCCATGCCTTCAAGCCATGCTCCCCACTCCTATATCCTCTCATGACGGGTCATGGATGCTTCACTCATGAGCTAATTGCTTCCTTGGCCCCATCATACATGGATCAAAGGATGAACAAGAATTTGATAGATGGAGGGCAAGAATCAAAGGATTTACTATTTGGAAAAGTATAGAGGACTTTTAGGATGGTTTGGGCAAGAAAATCAGGAGATTGGAGTAAAAGTGAGAGCAAGGGGCCAGTCCTGGAAAACAAAAAGTTTGATGAGTCAACTCATGAAAAAAATCCATAAATCGACTTATCGATGAGTCAACTCATGATGAAAATACATGAGTCGACTCAAGCATTAAGTTAGAGTAGAATCAGATTTTTCTTTAAAAAGGAGTTCAAGGGAGTCTCGCAAATAATCTTAGGAGATTTAAAATGATCTAAAGAGATATATTTTCAATCAATTTGAGATTGATATGAACAAGAATTAAGCGAAGATGAAAAGTCTAGTCAAAAGGATCTATGACTCCTAGTTCTCTTCTAATCATGCAAAATCTATCTCCACTAAGAAATTTAATAAAGATATCAACTAGTATCTATTGGTGCAAACAAAATTAAGCAATACATCATCGTTTTGTATATAATATCTTATCACATGGTATCTTATTTCAATGTGTTTACTTCTTAAATGTTGAACAAGATTCTTAGTTAGATTAATTGCATTAGTTATATCACATCTTATGAAGATTTTGTTTAGTTTGATGCTAAAATTTTTGAGTGTGTTGCTTAATTCACAAGATTTGAGCACAACTTTCAGTTGCTACATACTCAGCCTTGACCATAGATAGTGCTAAATATTATTTTTGGCTAAACCAAGAAATTAACTCTTAAAGATTGATAAGTTCTACTAGTACTTTTTTAATCTAATTTATATCCGACAAAATTCATATTGGAATATGCAATTAGTTTAATTGATGATTGTCTTGAGTACCATAATCCAATGTTAATAATGCTAGATAATTATTTAAGAATTCATTTAATAGTGAATAAATATGATTCTTTAGGGTTTGATTAATATCTAGCACATATACAAATGTCGAATATAATATTTGTTCTACTTGTAGTAAGATAAAGTAAAGAACTAATGATATCTTTATAGAGTTTTTGATTAATACTCTTATCATATCTTTGTTAAGCTTATAAAAGATGCTCATAGGTGTGCCAAGTGATTTTGTGGTCTCCATCCCAAATTTTTTGAATATTGCTTTGGTATATTTTACTTAGTTGATGAAGATTCCCTCTTTAGTTTGCTTAATTTGAAGTCTAAGAAAAAAGTTTCTCTCCTATCATGCTCATCTTGAAATTTTTTTATATTAACTTGGCAAACTCTTGATAAATAATTTCATTAGTGGCACCAAAAATAATATCAACATATATTGTACTACTAATAAATTATCATTTTTTCTTTTCAAAATAAGGTAGCTCTTTATCTCTACTTGTAAAATTATTTTCAAGTAAAAATTTGTTTAATCTATCATACCATGTACGAGGAGATTATTTTAGACCATAGACAAGCTTTATGTAGTTTATAATATAGTTTGTGTAAGTATGATTTCAAAACCAGGTAGTTTATTCCTACATAAATCTCTTTTACTATATATCCATTTAAAAAAATTTTTAACATCTATGATATAATTTAAAATTCATGAAACATGCAATACAAGTAATAACCTAATTGCTTCTAATCTAGCTATAGGTGTAAAAGTTTTATCAAAATCAATATACTCTTCTTGATTAAAATCCATAGCAACTAGTCTAGCTTTGTTTCTAATAGTGGTTCTATTTCATCTAATATATTCTAAAAAATTTATTTAGTATCAATTATTAAAAAATTAGGTGCTTTTTACTAAAATTCAATTTTTAATTTTTTCAAATTGATTTAGTTTTTCTTATGTTGCATTAATCCATTGGAATCTTTTTCAATTTTTTATACTTTTAGGTTCTATTTGATATATAAAAGCTAAATTGTTACAAATATTTTAAGAGAAGATCAAGTTCTTATCCCTTTTGATAGATCATCTATAATTAATTCTTTGGATATCTATGAGTATACCTTCATTATTTAGGTAGATTATTTATCTTGATGAGGTTATCTCTCCTTCTTCCTTCTTCTTTTGATCTTCTTCAAGGTCCTTAAAGGGTGGCATCCTTTAGTATCAAATTTTCTATGCTTTAAAGACCTGTATCATCATCCAAAATATTTTATTTTTTAGAAGATTTGTCATTAGTTTTATCAAATACTATATGGATGAGTTCTTCAATAATGACAGTTCTCTTGTTGAAGACTCTATATGCTTTACTAGATATGGAGTATCCTACAAAGATACTCTCATCTGACTTGGCATTATTTTTTCTAAACTATTTTTTCATTATTTAGTAGAAAATATTGACATCCAAAAATATGAAAATATTTTATATTTAGTTTATATCTTTCCAAAGTTTATAAGATATTTTCTTTAAAATCGAACAGATCCAAACATGGTTTAAAACATAATATGAAGTGTTGATAATTTCCATCCAAAAGTATCTTGGGAGGTTGCTTTCACATACTATGGCATGTATCATTTCTTCCAAAATTTGATTTTTTTCTTTCTACAATCTTATTTTGTTGGGGTATCTAAATGTAGAAAAGTTATATTCAATTCTCTTTTCATTATAAAATTTTCAAAATCTTAGTTTTCAAATTCAATTCAATGATCACTATAAATACAAACAATTGAACTATCTTTTATATTTAAAATATTTTAATAAAATTTGATAAAAGTTGAAAAAGTTTTATCCTTGTATGCCAAAATATAATCCACATAAAAGTTATCTATAATTATAAGACTAATTTCTTTCTTCCTAAACTAGTAGTTCTAGTGGGTCCAAATAAATTCATATGAATTAATTCTAAGTATCTAGATATTGAAATGATGCCTTTTGATTTGAAAGAGTTTTTTGTTTATTTTTCAAATTGGCATGCATCACAAATTTTGTTCTTTTCAAAATTAAGTTTTGGTAATCCTTTATAAACTTCTTTTAATCAATTTAGAAAGTGAATACATATTAGCATGTCCTAATCTACAATACCATAACCAACTAGTCTCATTGACTTTGATCTCTATTGTAACTAGATATTGACCATCTCGCATGTAAAAATCATTAAGATCTATCATATAAATGTTTTTATGTCCATATATAATGAATATGATTCCATTGTCATTGATCCTAGAAATAATACATAATGATGATTTAAAACTACTTTGAAACCTCTATCATAAAAGTAGCTAATACTAAGTAAATTATACTTTAAACCTTCTACAAGTAAAACATTTTTTATAAAAGTTGAGGGGGTGATACAAATTTTATTAACTCCAATGATTTTTAATTTTTATTATCGTGAAATATTAAATTTTATTCATTTAGAGCCTTAAGAGATGTGAATTGCTCCATATCTCTTGGTCATGTATTTTGAGCAACTGCTATCTAGATACCAAAATATTTTCTTCTCCTTGGTTGCAAGATACATCTATAAAATGAATCCAGTAGAAAATTAGGTATACAAGCTATCTTGGATCATTTTGAATTTAGTGGTAGTTATTTTAGAATCCAACATTTTTAATATTATTTAATTTTCTATAATCACATAAATAAACTTTATATCCTAGCTTACCACAACAATAACATGTAATACTTGAAGATGCCAGAACAAAGAAATTCTTAAAGTATTATTATTATTTTTATTGTTTTTATTATTTGAAATCCAAATCGGCTTTGTTGAAAATCACTATTTATTATTTAAAAGTAATTTTAAGTTTTTCAAAGCTATAAGTATTTTTTTTAATAAAGGCTAATTCTCTTCATTTCATCTTTCAAACTCTTGTTTTTTTTCGTTAAGGTTTTGTTTTTTTGATAATTCTTTCTTTTCATTTATCAAAGCAAGCTTTTATTCCTTCAAAACCTTGTTTTCAATAGTTAAGATTTTATTTTCTTTTGATAGTTTTTCTTTTGCATTGGTTAACTCAAGATTTTATTTTTTCATTTTTTTTGATTTTTTAACTTAAGCTTTTTGAAACCATTTATAAATTCAGAAAAAGCATCTTGAAGTTCTTTAAAAATATAGTTAATATTAATTTTAGACCGTACCTCTTTCTCATGGATCATAAAATATAGGTTTACAATCTCTTGTATTTCCTCTTTGGAACTTTAGTCTTTGTTATTGCTCGATGTTGCCATTATAGCTTTCTTTTTGTATTTCCTTGAGGCTTTCTTGAGAAGGGGTAGTCCATCTTATATTATTTGGACTTCTTGCATTCGAAGTAAATGAGCTGCTTCTCTTTCTCCTCCTTTTCCTTGCTTGGTTCTCCTTTATAAGACTTCTTTTTGTAGCCATTTTTTTCTTAAGAACCTTCTAAACTCTTTTATCAAGGGCCATATCTTTAACTTCATCTCCCTCATTCGAGTCATCACTAGCTTCTTCCTTCATTGTTGTAGACTTGAAGGCGATGGTCTTCTTCTTTTTCTCATATTCATTACCTTTTGCTTCATTGATAGCTCATAAGCCATCAAAGATTCTAGGAGTTGCTCAAGAGAAAGAGTATTGAGATTTTTTGCCTCTTAAATAGTGATGACCTTTGCATCCCATGAAGTTGAAAAAGATCTAAGAATTTTGTTAACAAGCTCATGATTAGTGTAAGATTTATCTAAACTTTTAAAGCTATTGATAATTTAATAAATCTAGTCTACATTTCAGTAATAGTTTCACTAGGCTCCATCCTAAATATCTCATAAGTATGAATAGGCATATTAATTTTAGAATATTTCACTTGATTAGTACCCTTATGGGTAACTCCAAGCATATCCCATATTTTTTTAGTTGAAGAGTAAGTAGAAATTCTATTAAACTTATTGGATATAAAATATAATATAAAAGATTCATAGCTTTGGCATTCAATTTAACTACTATAACATCTTACTCATCCCAATCATCTTCAAGCTTGAGAGTAGCAACACCATTTACCATGATTATAGATGTGTGAGGTCTATTGATTATAGACTTTCAAAGGTTATAATTAAAGCTAAAAGTAAATGCACATGCAGTTTTCTAATATATGTAATTTATTTTATTGAACAAAGGTGAACGATTTGATGATTGCCCCTCGACAGCATAAGCACCAAATTAGACTACCATTTGATGTTGACTCTTGACCATTAGATCAAATGTCACTGAGTACTAAACTCTGATACCACTTGCTGCCTAGTAAGATAACCCAAGAGGGGGAGTGAATTAGATTTTTAAAAAAATTTAAACATGTATATGCTATTTGAAAAACTTGTGTTAAATATGTCCAGTAGAATATATGAGCAAATTAACGATGAATAGTAAGCTTATGAATAGAAGAAGAGAGAGCAAGGCATGATAAATACAAAGTTTTTTAGTGATTTGGTGCACCCCAAGTATCTACATCCACTCTCCAAACATCTCTTGAAAATTTTATTATGATCCTTTAAAGATTATAGCCGATTTATTTTTTAGGTTCACAAACCAAACCTAGTTATTTTTTTCTTAGGCTCACTAACCACAACCTTACAATAAGCTAGCCCTTGGCTTGCAATCTAATTACAAGGCTTGGAAGAACCTATACCCTAATTTCAATCTCTTTGAAATTAGTTACAGCATAAGAGACAAGGTACAAAAATTTTGAAACCAAAAGTTCTTTAAAAGAGTAAAACAAAAGTCAATAAAGCTTTTGAGGAAATCTTGGAATTGTTTTCTGTTGACCCCTGGAATAATTTTGATGATAACAAAATAATGGAGCATGGATTTGATTACTAACTATTTCCAAGTATTTTATAAGTTTTTGTAGGATGATTTTAATATACAACCACTCTTTCTACAATTCTGATATATGTCATGTTTATTTTTGAAAGAGTATTATGTAATGAAGAGCCCAAAGAAAAACTACTTATGTATTCATGAAAATGGGCCAATTCAATGTATTTTTCAAGTTTAAATTATTTAGATTAGGCTTTGAAGGAGTTTAAAATCCTTTGAAGTTGGTTGGAAGCTTTTGGAAGCAATTTGGAGAATTCGGAAGGTTTTTGACAAAAATCACTCGAGCCGACTCAAAGTAGAAGAGCCGACTCAATTTTCTGGCACGGCATTAAGTTTTCTGGCATGCAGACATCCAAGCCGACTCGTTCAAAGTTTCAATTCTTCAATCTGACAAAGCGAGCTGACCCGATAGAATCTGAGCCGACTCAAATATGCAGTCAGATAACCAGGTCAACCCAATATCAATCGAGCCGACTCTTCCAGAGTTTGCAAAATCTTAGTTCTGAAGGCCCAGGCGAGCGACGACGACGTCGATGGAGAAGAGCCGACTCGACCAGAGTGAAGTTTCAACCCGTCTGAGAATCCGAGCCAACTCGAAGCATTCGAGCCGACTCGAATCTTAGTTCCAGGTGTGTAACGGCTAGTTCCAAAACTATCTTTGTGAATCCAAAAAGTGCTCCAACGGTCATATTTCGAATCCCAATGTTCTACAACAATCATATTCACTTGAAATCAGTTAAAAGGACTATTTATAAGGGATTCAAACAACTTTTGGAGAAGAAGGGTTTAATGAATATTTGAGAACATTCAAGAGAGCCTTCAAGCAAGCACTCAAAACTTCACCAACTCTCATCAGATTCTTGAGTCATTTATTGAGGAAGATCAGAAGCCTTAAAAGCATTCAAGGAAGGAATCAAGAAAGCTTCTCAAGAGCTACAACTGCAACCACCCGACAACGTTCGGTTTGTCATTATAGTTGCTCTGTTTTTAACTCTTTATCTGAGTTGTTCCAAGTACAGTGGGGGCTGTAACTTGGGGTTTGTATAGGTTTTTGGTGAGCCTTTGAAAACCAAGAGTGGGTTGTTAGTGAGCCCATAAAAACTAATATTGTATTGGATTTTTAGTGATCCCGGTGTAAAACCAAGTTGGGTTTTGGATTGTGAGCCCGTGAAATCAATCTGACTATATTCCAGGATGAATATAGTGAAAATCTCAAGTGGTATCTTAGGTAGTGGACGTAGGAGTGAGGTTGCTCCGAACCACTATAATTGCTTGTGTTTGTGCTTGTGTTGCTTGTGTTCTTTATTTGCTTTCGCACTTAATATTTAATTCATATCACTCACTTATACTAAGTCATTTTAAAAGGAGCACATACTTGTGAAAATTTTAAATATCCAATTCACCCCCCCTCTTGGATAAGCCACCTAGGCAACAACTGGTATCAGAGCAGTGTCTCTGAAATTTACTTAGAGTAAAGATAAATGGCAAACCCTATGAGTACCTCCTTGGCCGAAGGCTAATCTACAAATAAACCTCTACTTTTCACAAGCACTAACTACTACACTACTGGAATGCCCAAATGAAAATTTACATTCAAGCAGTAGATTTTCAATTATAGAAAATCAATTTAAAAGGACCTCATGCATCTACAAAGAAGGTTGATGACATGGACATCCCAAACTTGAAGAGGAATGGGATGACCATGACATGAAAATGGATGAGTTGAATGGCAAAGCAATGAATCTTTTATACTGTGCTTTGGATGCTAATGAGTTTAACCGGATTTCTACTTGCATGTCTGCAAAAGAAATCTGGGATAAACTTGAAGTAACCCATGAAGGAACCTCTCAAGTTAAAACATCTAAGATTAATCTTCTTGTACATTGTTATGAGTTGTTTAAAATGGAACCAAATGATATATATCTATTATGTTCTCAAGGTTTACATATATTATTAATGTTTTAAAGAGTCTTGGCAAGATATACTCCAATGCAGACCTCGTGTAGAAAATTTGAGATCTCTACCAGATAAATGAGATCTAAAGGTCACTGCTATCTAGGAAGTGAAAGACTTGAATACTCTACCACTAAATGAGCTATTAGGTTCCCTGATATACACGAACTTACAATGTAGCATAGAAGTGAGGATGACATTAAGAAGAAAAAGTCTATAGCCTTCAAAGTTACAACATAATTTAAGAAATAAGAAGAGGAAATAGATAAAGAAAGCCCCTCCTTCGAAGATGAACTCGAAGACGATGATATCGTACTTATAATGAGGAGATTCAAGAAATTTATGGATAGGAAAAAGGGAAGATATTGGAGGAAATATCATAGAAAAGGAGAATACATCAAAGAGAAAAAGAAAATGATAAAGATAAAGAGCAACAGCCCATCTGTTATGAATGTAAGAAATCAGGGCATTTCCTATCAGACTATCCAATATTGAAGAAATTTTATAAAAAGAAGAAGAAAGTAATGGTTGCAACTTAGAGCGATAGCAAGGAGTCTACTTCAAATGATGAAGAAGAGACTACAAAAACTGCGAATATATATTTGATGGGTCTCAAAGATAAGGTAATGTCTCCCGAACCTCATGATGAATTTATATTTGAGGAATTAAATACTGCATTTCATGAGCTATTATCTGAATACAAAAAGGTCGGTCTGAAAATTAAAGCTTTGAAAAATAGCAATGATGTGTTAATGAAAGAAATGGATGAAATTTCAGAAAAGAATAAAATTTTGCAAAAAGAATTGAATAGCTTTTTTGAAAAATATAAAGTTTTGCAAGTTGAAAAGAATGAGTATCTTGAGAAGAATAAAGCTTTACATGAAGAGAATATAAGTTTGCAAAAAGAAGTTGAAAAACTCAAGCCATTGGTTGAAAAGTTAACATTGAGTTCAAATAAGCTTGAGCTGATTTTAAAGATCAAAAGGACTCAAATAACAAAGCTAGAATTTGTTATAACCCTTTGTATACAAATAGAATTTCAGCTACAAAGTTTACACCTTTAAAATCATATGTACCTAAGTTTTCAATTCAAAAATCTTTTGCATCTAGAGCTTCAACATTTGTATCTTTTCAAAAATCAAGAGTTACTTGTTATTCATGCAATGGGATTGGTCACAAAGCATTTGAATGCAATTTGAAAAGAAATAATAGAAGTAAGATTAGAAAGATTTGGATTCTCAAAGGAAAAACCACTCCTACTAACCTATAATGACCCAAGAAAGCTTTGGTACCTAAAAGAACTACTTTTTGTCTTTACAGGAATGTCTTGCAGTTCATAATACAAAAAAATATGGTATCTGGATAGTGGTTGTTCAAGACATATACAGATGACAAAGAACAATTCATCACCCTAGAGATGAAGGATGGAGGATTGGTCACTTTTGGTAACAATGGTAAGGGAAAGATCATTAGCATCGGTAAGATCTGAAATACCCTATCTACGTTCATCAAAAATGTATTACTAGTTGACAAATTGAAGTATAATTATTAAGTATAAGTCAATTATGTGATAGGAGCTTTAAGGTTATCTTTGAATCTTCAATGTGCATTGTAACTAACTCACTTGATTCTAGCACTAAGCTCATGGTCATAGACTTGGAAACATATATGTGGTAGATTTGAATGACCTAGCCATGGCTAGTAGTATAAGTCTTGTGGCAATGAATACTAAACCAAGAAGTCCAACTTACTTTGGCATAAGAGATTAGGTCAGCTAGCATGCATACAATAGCTAAATTAATTTTTAAAGATCTAGTTAGAAATTTACCAAAATTTAAAGTTGATTTTGAATAGTTTGTGATACATGCCAATTAGGTAAACAAACTAGGGAGAATTTTAAATCAAAAAATATGGTTTCAACATCTAGACCTCTAGAGCTACTATACATGGACCTATTTGGACCAACTAGGACCACAAGCTTAGATGGTATGAGATATGGACTTATAATAGTAGATGATTTTTCGATATTTACTTAGATTTTATTTATTGCACACAAAGATGAAGCATTTAAAGTATTTCAAAAATTTTACAAGAAAGTTTCAAACCAGAAAAATCTTTCGATTATTTCTATTAGAAGTGATCACGGCATAGAATTTGAAAATCAATACTTTGATGAATATTGCACTGAGCATGGCATTGATCACAACTTCTCCACTCCTAAAACACCACAGCAAAATGGTTGTAGAGAGAAAGAATAGGACATTGGAAGAAATGGCCCAAACTATATATGTGAAGGCAATCTTCCAAGATACTTTTGGACAGAAGCTGTGAACACTACATGTCATATTTTGAATCGTGTTTTGATAAGATCAATTAAAAAAAAACCCTATGAACTTTGGAATGATAGAAATAACATTCATTATTTTCATGTTTTTGGTTGTAAATTCTTTGTGTTGAATAATGGAAAGGATAACCTAGAAAAATTTGATACTAAATCTGATGAAGCTATATTTTTCGGTTATTCTATATCTAGCAAAGCTTATAGAGTATTTAACAAAAGAACATTAATTATTGAAGAATCTATGCATGTTATTTTTGATGAAGCTAATCCCTCACATTTTAGAAAAGAAGAGTACATTAACAATGATACAGGTGCAATTGATAAAGCTATGGAGAACACGAGCCTAAAGGACAAACCAACTCAAGAAGGAGAAAAAATGGTAAGCAAAGATCATGGTGATCTACCGAGAGAATGGAGGTATGTAACTTCACACCCTAAAGACTTATTATAGGTGATCCCTCACAAGGCGTTAGGACTAGGTCATCACTTAGAGATACACATAATTACCTAGCATTTGTCTCACAAGTAGAACCACATAGCATAGAAGAAGCCAAAAATGATCCTAATTGGATGATGGCCATGCATGAAGAACTTAATCAATTTGAAAGAAATAATGTATGGACCTTAGTGAATAGACCCTCAGATCATCCTATAATAGAAACTAAATGGGTTTATAGAAATAAACTAGATGAAAAAGGCCAAGTAATTAGGAATAAAGCTAGATTAGTGGTTAAAGGATATAAACAAGAAGAAGGAATAGATTTTGATGAAACTTATGCACCACTAGCAAGATTAGAAGCTATTAGATTATTACTTGCATTTGCTTGCTACATGAGTTTCAAATTATTTCAAATAGATGTAAAAAGCGCATTTTTGAATGGACTCATTTTAGAAAAAGTTTTTGTAAAACAACCATCAGGTTTTGAAAATCATGTTCTTCCAAATCATGTTTTCAAACTTAATAAAGCATTATATGGTTTAAAACAAGCACATAGAGCATGGTATAATAGATTGAGCAAATTTTTACTTGAAAATGATTTTATTAGAGAAAATGTAGATATAACTTTATTCATTAGAAGAAAAGAAAATGATATGTTAGTTGTATAAATTTATGTAGATGACATTATTTTGGTGCAACTAATGAGAATCTATGTAGAGAATTTGCTGAGTTTATGCAGGGCAAATTTAAATGAGCTTGATGGGTGAACTGACCTACTTCCTTGGACTCTAAATTAAGCAAACAAGAGAGGGATATTTATCAACCAAGCGAAATACATCAAGAAAATCATTAAAAAGTTTGGTATGGAGTCAGTCAATGAAATGAGCATACTCATGAGCCCCTCCTGCAGACTAGATAAAGATAAAGATAGACACAATATTGATCAAAAGTTTTATCGAGGTATGATTAGATCACTATTGTATTTAACTGCTAGTAGGCTTGATATCTTGTTCAGTGTATATATATGCTAGATTTTAATCAAATCCTAAATAATAACATATACTTGCTATTAAAATAATCATAAAATATCTAAAAGAAACAAGTAATCTAGGTCTATGGTACTCTAAGCAATTTTCATTAAATTTAATTGAATTTTTTGATGCTGATTATGGTGGATATAAAATTGATAGAAAAAATACTAGCAGTACTTGTCAAATTCTAGGGTTGAACATAATTTCATGGCACTGTAAGAAACAAAACTCTGTAACATTGTTTACTACTGAGGAAGAGTATGTGGCTACAGGGAGTTGTTATGCATAAGTGCTTTGGATTAAGCAACAACTTGAAGACTATGGTGTTATTCAAACTAAAATTCAATCAAATGTGATAACACAAGTGCTATAAATTTGACAAAGAATCCAATTCAGCATTCTAGGACTAAACATATAGAAATTAGGCATCACTTTATTAGGGATTATGTACAAATTGGCAATATTGAACTCGAATTTATTCCAACAGAAAATCAATTAGCTGACATTTTCACTAAGCCCCTTAATGAAGATATATTTCAAATGATTAGAGAAGAATTAGGTTTATGTGATCCATTTTAGTAATTTTTTACCTAATTTCTTCTAAATTAAGAAAAATTATCTAGAAAACCTCCATAACCAATTTGAAGTAGATAACCACCTTATTTAGTGTGTTCCTAGGGCTAGATACCTTTTATTGGATTTTTAGAGTTTTTTTGTTGATCCTTGCTCGAGCCGACTCGAGCAAACTAGGTTCTGGCTAAGCCGACTCGGATGTCAGGATAACCTTTTTTATATATCCTGTAGGACCCAAACTTAGGGCATACCTTTCTTATTGAACCCTAGCCGAGCAATAGAAAAGCCCTTTCCAAAACTTGGGACCACACCTCTACCCCACTTTCCTTAGATCCACTCAATCCACCTTCTCCCACCATCGATTTGCTCCGGATGGCACTGAAAAAAGCAGTTGCTAAGAGGCCTAGACATGTGGAATTGAGCTCCCAACGGGAAAGAAGAACCAAGCGGCGTGAATATGAGCCAACTCAGGTCGAAGAGCATGAAGAACTAAGAAATCTATCACCTGCACCTCAAAGGCAAATCATTCCTATAGGTAATCGACCTGTTACCGGTGGAAGAAAGGTAGATTTCACTTTTCTTAAGAAATTAGGATTGAGAATTGGTGATTGGATTGAAGTCCAGGGCTGGGCTTATTTTTGTTCCTTAGATATTCCCATATACATGAGCCTTGTTAGAAACTTTTTTGAGAATTTATCTTTTGGTGAAAACTATTTTGAATCAACTATTAAGGGAATTAGAATGGTAGTTGATGAAGAGATGATTAGCAGAGTTTTGAGGATGCCCGAGGAAGGTACAAATCATCTGGTTTCAAAGGACAAACAGAAAACCCTGAGGATCATATTGGAAAGGAGAAATGTTAGTGAAATTTCAACTGTTCAAGCTAATATCTTATCATTGGAAATGAGACTATTACATAATATGATCAGTAGAATCTTTTTACCCAGGACTGGCCGCTTTGACTGAGTCAGTGAGCGCGACATGGTCTTCATGAGACATATGATTGAGGGGGAGGCCCTCAATCTACCATCCGTTATGCTTACTCAGATGCGGGATGCAACCCAAAAGGCTAAGGCTTGCTTACCTTATGGTATGGCATTGACACTATTGTTCAAAGATTCAGGAGTTGATTTGGTGGATGAGAATAGTCGACTACTGCACCACACTGATACTTATTCGGTAAAATCCCTACAGAGGATGGGATATCACCAGGTTGAGGGAGTTTGGACTAAAAAAGTATCAGGTCAGAGAGTGGTTCACCAGTCATCAGATGAGGATGAGGAGGTAGAGCATGGCATTTCAGCTATAGAGACTGCCAGAGAGGAGTCAGATGATGAGAGTGACAGTGGCTCCAATGACTCTAATGAGGATTTCATTGATGAGTTCCATGGATAGGCTAGACAGACCAGTAGCCCCATAACTCCACCAGCACCATCAACAGCACCAGTAGCCCATTCAGGACCCTCGACTCCCAAGCAGCCCCAACTTCTACTCAGGCTTTTATTGCAAAGCAGCTTACTCAGTTTACCGAGACTCTGACAAGTTTCTTCAGATCCATGTTTGATGAGCTTCGTCAGATAGTGGACCACAGACTTTAGGAATTCAGGACAAAGCTAAGAGAGCTGACGTACATAGTTAAGATAGTCGAAAGACTACAGTAGATGCAGGATGATCATCAGAGAGATCTTAGAGACCTGCACTCAGATCTTGGTAGGATTAGAGCAGCAGATACATTTGTCACTCAGTAGACTGCTACTCTATAGCACATTCAGGAGGGGGTTCAGAGTATGCAGTCTGGGATGAGCACTGTTCTTTTTCATCTTTCTGGAGCTTCCACTTATGCTCACCCATCACCTTAGAGTACACCTAGACATAGGTCATCACCTCCTAGACAGCCTCCACCACATCATAGGCCTAGGATAGGACCTGCTTCTAGGACCAGGAACTCAGTAGGACCCCCTCCACCTATTAGAAGTCCCGGAGTCTATGGGACTCAGACTTTTGACGTAGGAAGTGACAATGACTAGATTTGATATTTTTTCTTGTATTACCTTTTGATATGTCACATTTTGACTATATTGAAATCATGTATTGTACCTCTTATGAAAGTAATGAAATGCTTATTTTCAAATCAATGTGCACATTTCTTACTTATCATTATCTCTTTGTTGTTTCTATGCATGATCTCATCAATTAACCTAAAAAGGGGAGTAACACCTCAAAAGAATATTAATAAGAATATCAAGAATACAAAAAGAAGGTGAAATTATCTCAAATCATAATAATATTCTTACACTTTTTCAAAATTCAGTGTTTGCAAAGAATATTTCAAAGAAAACCTTTTTGATTAATGACAAAAAGGGGGAGTGATATTAATGATGTGCATGGAAAATTCAAAGAACATAAAAATAGGGGGAGAAATCATTTTATGTATGGAAATCAAAGAAAACTTTTTGCTATGATACTTTTGAATGCTCAAGTAACCTTGATACATCTTGATACTAAATGAAAATGGCTCTGATAAATGAAAAGTAGCTTTGATACATTCTGCTACATTATTAACTTTAATAGCTCTGATACATTTTGCTAGCTCTGATACATTCTCCAATACTATTGCTAGCTCTGATATATTTTGATATCCAATTTGCCTTGATACATTATTGACTTCAATATGTTTTAGGCAAAAATAGCTTTTGATAAATATTAACTCTGATACATATTGGATCTATTTCAAAAGCTCTGATACTTTTTTGATAAGCTCTGATACTTTTCGATACATTCTTGACACATGTTGATACATATAGATATATATCAATTTAAAATCATACACAAGTTACTTTGATAGTTTTAAGTGTTTATATACTCATAACTGTAAAGTTTTTTCATGCTCAGTATTTTGTCATCATCAAAAAGGGGGAGATTGTTGATCCCTGGAATGATTTTGATGATAACAAAATATTGGAGCATGCATTTGATTACTAACCATTTCCAAGTATTTTATAAATTTTTGTAGGATGATTTAATGTACAACCATTCTTCTTATAATTCTGATGTATGTCATGTTTATTTTTGAAAGGGTATTATGTAATAAATAGCCCAAAGAAAAACTACTTATGTATTCATAAAAATGGGTCAATTCAATGTATTTTTCAAGTTTAAATTATTTAGATTAGGCTTTGAAAGAGTTTGAAAGTCTTTGAAGTTGGTTGGAAGCTTTAGGAAGCAATATGGAGAAGTTCGGAAGGTTTTTGACAAAAATCACTTGAGCCGACTCAAAGCAGAAGAGTCGACTCAATTTTCTAGCACGGCACTAAGTTTTCTGGCATGCAGACATCTAAACCGACTCGAAGGAAATTGAACCAACAAAGCGAGCCTACTCGACATAATCCGAGCCAACTCAATATGCAGTCAAACAACCGAGCCGACCCAACAGTCAACCGAGCCAACTCTTCCAGAGTTTGCAAATTCTCAATTCTGAAAAACTAGCCAGGCAAGCTGACTCGATGGAGAAGAGCCGACTCGACCAAAGTGAAGTTTCAACCTGTCTGAGAATCTGAGCTGACTCAAATCCAAGTTCCAGGTAAGTAATGGCTAGTTCCAGAACTATCTTTTTGAATCCAAAAAGTGCTCCAACGGTCATATTTCGAATCCTAACATTCTACAACGGTCATATTCACTTGAAATTAGTTAAAGGAACTATTTATAAGGGATTCAAATAACTTTTGAAGAAGGGAATGACCCTTTAATGAATATTTGAGAACATTCAAGAGAGCCTTCAAGCAAGCACTCAAGACTTCACCAACTCTCATTAGATTCTTGAGTCATTTATTGAGGAAGATCAGAAGCCTTAAAAACATTCAAAGGAATCAAGAAGGCTTCTCAAGAGCTACAACTGCAACCACCCGATAACGTTCAGTTTGTCATTATAGTTGCTTTGTTTAACTCTTTATCTGAGTTGTTCCAAGTACAGCAAGGGCTGTAACTTGGGGTTTGTATAGATTTTTGATGAGCCTTTGAAAACTAAGAGTGGGTTGTTAGTGAGCTCGTGAAAATTAACAGTGTATTGGGTTTTGGTAATCCTGGTGTAAAACCAAGTTGGGTTTTGGATTGTGAGCTCGTGAAAATAATTCGGCTATATTCCGGGATGAACATAGTGAAAATCCCAAGTGGGATCTTAAGTAGTGGACGTAGGAGCGAGGTTGCTCCGAACCACTATAAATTGCTTGTGTTTGTGCTTGTGTTCTTTATTTGCTTCCATACTTGATATTTAATTCATATCACTCACTACACTAAGTTATTTTAAAAGGAGCACATACTTGTGAAAATTTTAAATACCCAATTCACCTCCCTCTTGGGTAAGCCACCTGGGCAATATTTTCCTATTGTAAGCCACTGATGATTACTTTGAAAGCTGGTAGTTGAAATTTATGGCACACTCTTTAAGAACTTTTCTTTTGGAAGTTTGCTTTTTGGAATGTTCTTTGTTTTCACTTGGATTTTCTTGGTTCTTCAATAAGTTAATAGAGAATTAATATTCTTAGAACTTTTAAATGATTGTTTATGACCATTTGGAAGTGAAAACTAGCCATTTGAAATAATATACAAACTTCTGTACTTCTGAAAAACTAGCCATTACTGTTTATCAAAATCTGATGAGTCGACTCATCCAGTTCTTGAGTTGACTCATAGACCTTCATGAGTTGATTCACTAGTAATCTAAGTTGGCTCATAGACTTGTGCCAAAAATTCAACCTCTCTGAAATTTTCTACAACTTCGACTCATGAAGCATGAGTCAACTCATAGCACTTCATGAGTCCGCCTACCAAAATCTTGAGTCGACTCACAACTTGCATTTGAAGAATTCTACTTTTTGGATTTCCTGCAACTATGACTCATGGAAGTTGACTCACCATCTACTTGAGTCGACTTACCAAAAAGCTTAAGTCAACTCACCATCTACTTGAGTTGACTCACTAGCTGTGCCGGCTGAAATTTTGTGTGCCAGTTTTCTTTCTTCTTTAGGTCTTTTTGGGGGTCGACTCACTAATTCCGTGAGTTGACTTATAGCTTGTGCCAAATAAAAATTGTTTGCCAAACTAAATTTTGACTTGATTTTTTCCAAACCAACTTTCAAATAACTAAATTTCTTAACTTCTTTGGCTTTTCACTTTGTGAAGATATCCAGAATAGTGAAACTTTCTTGTTTAAAGATCGATCAATTTGTCCCATCTTCTATTAAATTTGTAAGGTACTTAAAACATTAAGTTCACACTCTGACAAATATTACTATCTCATATATACTTAAATATTGTATTATTCATCAAAATTAAGATTAGAGTCATATTTTACTAACTGACAGTATGATATAATATTTAGCCTTTATGTTGAATGGTTGCTTCATAATTTCTATGTATCCTTTTTTTTCTTGTCACAATATTATTGATAAATCTCTTTGATGCCAAACCAAAACAAAAAGAAGAAGAAGAAGATAGATAGACAAATAATAAAAAAAGGGTAAGAGAAGAGTTTAGGGATGAGAAATCAGAGAAGATAGATAGAAAATTTTATAATTCAATTCTCCATCAATAAAAATATCCCAATGATGTCTTACAAGCTTGTATTTATAGGCTTAAAAACATGCCTTGACAAATTAAGGAAATACTCAAAATAAGTATATTTTCCTATAAATAAGGAAAATCAAATTAGCAAATAATAATCATAATTAAATCAAGATTTGTGTCCATGCCTAGTGTAAACATGTAAAGGTGGCTTAGGATTTCTATCATTTCTTCCCAGTTAAAAAAAACTCAACTTTGGCAAGCTATGATTCTGGAATGACTCCAAAGGATTAGGATCGAGATGGCAAAAATTATCCCTAATAATCCAAGTAGAATCAGAAATAGGACATCCCTTACAGTGCACTAGGTAGCATTGGAAATCCACCATGTGTTAAACTGAATAATCTCATTCTCAATAACACTCTCAATCTGCTCTCGGGATGATTGATGAATAGTAATGTTTAGGGATATGACAAAAGAAGCTCGACCTTTATTTAATAGGAATACCTTTGGATACTTTGGAAGGCTCGAAAGTATCTCGATAAGGAGAATCCTCCACATTGAAAACAAATAATCATCATATCAAAGGATTAATCAAGTAAATAAGCATTAGGTCTCAATTTATAAATAGTATGAAAAGGTCTAGAAGCTCTAGCATGTAATTTCTTGCATGAATGTTTAGGATACTATCAAGACGCACATGCACCATTACATAATCACATTCATTAAAATCTTAATTTCTATGGTGAATATCAGCAACAAGTTTATAAGTTTTCATTACTCATCACAATCTTATACTTGATTTCAAAATGAAGGTCTTGAATATGATGAGCAAAGGACCTACAGATTCAGAGAAATGAAAATCACAAGAAAAGGACACAAGATCAATGGGCTGGTGAGGGGCTAAACAATGAACAATCTAAAAAGGAGATTTACCATAAACCATTAACAGAGTTGTTATAGGTAAAATCGATAGTAGGTAACAACAAGTCCTAGTTTTTTAATTCTTTTTTTCACATGGCATTTAAGCAAATCCCCTAGACTATGATTAATAATCTTTTTAAGGATTGAAAGTAGATGAAAACTTTAGAGTTGTCCCAAACAACTTCCAAAACATCTATCAAAAATAGCTAACAAACTTGACATCCTCGTTAGACACTACGAAAAAAGGTAAGTTATATAATCAAATAATCTCTGGAAGAACAACTTAGTCATATGTAAGGCATCATTCATCTTTGCATAAGGTATGAAATAGATCATCTTAGAAAGCCTACCCACAACAACTAAAATGGAATCATGACCTCTAATAGTCTTAGACAATCTGAGAATAAAGTCCATGCCAAGGTCTTGTCGAGGTATGTGTGGAATTGGCAATGGTGTGTACAAACCAATGTTTCTTTTTCTAGCCTTAGCTAATTGACAAGTATGAAATGGGACATAATTCGAGCAACATCTTTCTTTAAAGAGGGCCAATAAAATTGATCCTGTAACATGGCTACAGTCTTGTCATGTCCAAAATGACTAGCAAGGCCACTGGCATGCAACTCCTAAACAATAAAATCTTTAAATGAAGTATGAGGAATACATAGCCTAAAATCTCTAAACATGTAATCATCTCTAATGAGAAATCTACATGGTTACAACAATTACCTTCCATAATTTCCTAATATATAAGTCCAAAATCAGGACGAATAGTGTACTTATCCGTTAATCTCTCAAATTCCTATGAATCAAAAAATAGAATCATTCCTTTCCAATTTGCTAAGAGGAAGAACTTGAAGCATATGCACTAGAAGAAGAATTCAAAACATACAAATAGGTACTGGGTGTTAGAGTCCTACATGCCATCTTATTATCCAACCTAGAGTGTTTGGTAGATTGAAGCCGTATGGTTTTATTTTTAAATCTCAACACATAAGTGTTGTCTCACATATAATGAGTGATATCTAGATTATATAACCAGGATTGACCTAACAAGACATGGGACACATCCACAAGAAAGATGTTACACCAGATCTTATTCAAGTAATCACCCATTTGTAGGAGAACTAAAAATCTTTTAGTGACTGGCAAGAAAGTCAATGCATGTCACTCTGAATGGCTAGGGATCTGGTTCAGACTACAACTAGACATAACATTCTTGCAACTCTCTTCATCAATGGTGACTTAGCACATTGCATCCTCATCTTCTATAAGTGTGAAAAATATAAGTGCACTTTCATTCATCAGTGCTCATTGAGGCAGGCAAAATACACGTCATGATCCAACAAAATTTATCATCATCATCTTGTCCTTCCTCATTGTCATCCTCATACTCGAAGACATGCTCCTCAGTCTCAAAATCTTAGATATCATTTTAGTTGGTAGGATTTTAGTTTCATAATCTAAAGTCAAAGTATGATGAGGACACCAAGCTACGATATGACTCCTACCATGATAGCTATGGCATTAAATGTTAGAGATATTATGGTGAGATTGGTGATATTAGCATCTCTACCGTGATATGCTAAGATCTTTTGAGCAAGAATATTGCTTTTCATAGAAGCAACAGGACAAGAGAAAGTACTCCTAGTGATTCCAGACTGAGATGACTCCTCGATTTAGAAACATATGTCTTTAGTGGACATCTTGTGAAACTTTTCAATCTCTAAGACCTTGTAATAGACCTCCTCAAGAGAATCAAGTAAATAGAGACTAACATCCCTTTTTATTTCTATTCTCAATTTAGTGATAAATTGAGTGACCAACATCCATGGTTGCTCCTTGTATCATATCTGGTGACAGCTCCTCAAACTTAGATAAATATTTAGATATACTAGAAGATAATTGTTTAAGAGTGAGCATTTCCTAGCTCTATTAGTTGAGTCCTATAATATGTAGGGATGCACTTATCTCTGAAGCTTTCTTTCATCTCAATCCTCAAGTTTATAGAATCTTGTCTTATATGTTATAGGTTCATTTGCACTCCATGCCAAAACCACTTGATAGAGCTAACAAGCTTTATCTTGGTAAAACAAGATCACTAACTATTGATCATGTCCACTTAAAAAAATTTTCTATGTCTACTAACCAGTTTAAAAAGGTATTGGAATCTAGTCTACCATTAAAACTAAGGGCCTCAATCTTTATCCTCTTAGTGATATCCCTTGTATTATTAAGATAATATCCTTATTGGTTGTGGTCGTATCGATGAGGGGAGTGCCTTTGCAGTCTCCCATGACTTCCATCATGGTGCCTAGAATGAAAATTTCGAGGCCTAGGATAGGCTCTTAGATCATCATCTCGATAATGATCCTCCTTTTATGTGTCCTGAGTCAGGTGGGAGTCCTCTATGATAAGCAACTTGAGGAGGTGTTGTAGCAAGAATAAATCTCCTTCCATTGTGTAGTATTCTATCCTTCTAACATTAGGGGTCCTGATATGATGCAACGAAGGAACAATAGGAGTAGGTAGCAAGTTTGAGTTTAGTACCTGAAGTCTCTATAAGGTCAAGCATATTACTTGTACTACCAACGTGCTCAACATTCAGGAAAAATAGAGAGTTACTCTCGAGTTACTCTCAAAGTGATGTTTGTCTAAAACAACCTGTAGTTAGAAAAACTATTTAGTCATCTTGTATGTCCAATGCATCATAGGCATTGGAAAGGTCTCGAATGGTCATGGTGATTTCAATCTCAATAGTTTACGGTTTTTGAAATTTGGATAAAAATATGAATGCTAGGTTTGGACTAAAATTGCAACAAGTAATGATCTTCAAACTACTATGTTGTTCTTAAAAATCACAAAATTAATGACTACAATTATGTAAAGTAATATGCAAGAAAAATATTTTTTTAATGCAAGCAAATAGAATAAAGAAATTTTAAAATTTAAATGGTACAAGCAAGCATGATTTTGAATAAAAGAAAGATAAATAGGTTTTAGTGATTTATTTGGATCCTTGGCTAGTTGCTAATTTATCAATTAATGAAATTAGTCACAAATTTCAAGTACGGAGAAAGTGTAACTTGTGTCAAAGTTTTCAAGGATCCAATAGTACATATTTTCTTGAAAGAGATTAATGAAGCTACAAATTCTCAAAATGGACAGCAAATAGATTTCCTTTTTTTTTTGGCTAGATTAGATTCAAGGGCGAGATTGGGTCGGTTCCAGATCTAGAGTCGTAAACTAGGTTGGATCTTAATCTAGTTGCGGGTACCAGTTTGGACCTAAGTTAAGATCAGTCAATTATATGTTGACCCAATCCTATTATTCATGATTGTTCAAGTGGTTCGAATGGCTGGTCATTGGCAGCAAAGATGGTGAGTTGTTTATATGATTCCTCCGAATATGTTATTGGCAATAGTGGATGAGTATGGGCCATAGATTTTGGTTGTGTTGAGGATTGAAATAGCAGATATCATACAAAGTAAGTTGATATGATGTAAACAACGATTGTGGATCATAATATACTTTAATACCAATTGATGCTGAATCAAAATAGAAGGAAGAAGAAGAAGATAAACACTAGAACAAGACAAGAAAACAGATCAGGGATGAGAAATCAAAAAAATAGGCATGAAATTCTGCAATTTAATTTTCCATGTCCCAATGATGCCTTACCGGTCTGTATTTATAGGCTTAAGAACGTACCTTAACAAAACAAAGAAATACTCAAAATAAATATATTTCTTGTAAATAAGGATAATCATAACAGTAAATTAAAAAAATCCTAATTAAATCAGGATTTGTGCCCACGCCTAGTACAAACATGTAAAGGTAGGTTAGAATTTCCATCACTCTTACTTGAGGTATCATTTAGCAAAGTGTTAACTAACTTCTGAAGCGCTATATCATTTAACTATTCCAGAATCCTAAAATGCCTTATTTTATTAGAGACCTAAAGTTTTCATGTTATATTCAATAAGTTATTTGGTGTTTCCTTATAATCCATTGGTTCTCAGAGGTTGCCCCGTTCAAAGAAGAGATTCGTTGGTTCAAATCAAATGCAATAGTTAGAGAACTCTGCCTAACCTGTGGATGTATCAAATCAAATGCCGACAGTTTAGCCAGGGTGGATCTCACTATCGCGAGAGACCCATTTGTCATTGATCTCGCCTCGGTACCTCTTATCTTTTGCTTGATAAGAAATATAAAGATTAAATTGGTTGTCCTTGACAAGGAGGCAAACACACTTGCACCCATTTGTAAAGCACTAGAGGCCATACTTTTATGTTAGTTGTATCGTGGTATTCTTTAAGCTATCAACCTTTTAGTTTGTCAGGTTCTAGAAAAGTTATAGATAAATATGTGATCTCCATATGAAAAATGCTCCCAATAACAGATATTTTTTAAGAAAAAAATGCTACCGATGTGTCAACCTAATCTCTTGGTAAGTGGAACACTAGTTTAATGGTTGTCTTCTTTGCAGGGTGATGGGTGATAAGTTTCAAGCAAACTTCCAGAATAGTTGCTTCTTAGGTCATCCTTCCCTTGCTGCTTTACCAAATCTGCTGTTTTATGAGGCTTTGTGGGTTGGCAACCTTGAAACAATATTAGACTTCATAACAGTGGCTTTATACGCCCAATGCTGGTGGCTGTGATATTGACGTTTGTTACAGATATCACCAAGATGTGCTATGCCGTCCGTTCCCGCATAAGCCATTCTGTCAGCTAGGATGTCCTGATGGCTGGACATTCCGGTGTTTTTTTTTTTTTTTTTTTTTTGATGAACAAAAGCGGGGGTGGAGGGAGTTAGATCCTGGGTGTGGCCACCTCCAGACGGTCCCCCAATCCCAGCCAGAAAATGTTCGATATACGGCGCATATTAATTTTTTCGCAACCGTTTCCCATCCGAAGATGAGTACGTTAACCTAACTACCGCTGGTGCCAACCGAGTGAACGAGATTTATTATATATATCTGGGGAGAGTTAGATCCTGGATGAGACCACCCCCAGACGGTCCCCCAACTCCAGCCAGGGAATGTTCGATATACGGCGCATATTAATTTTTTCGCAACTGTTCCCCATCCGAAGATGAGTACGTTAACCTGACTACCGCTGGTGCCAACCGAGTGAACGAGATTTATTATATATATCCCTAACTTTTTCACTACCACCGACCAATAAAACTCCAGGATTATTTTATTATTATTATTTTTTTTGATTTTATTCCCAGCCTATTTTTCTATTTTTAGTTTATCCCTGGACTTTCCATCAAAATATGTCCAAACCAGGACTCGAATCCTTGCCAATTAGTTGTAAGATAAGTCTCACAACAACTGTGCTACATGCCAGTGGCAACAGTCCAGTGTTGAACAGCATTTCTCGTGTCTGTGCATGACTGCAAGAAAAATAGAAATGCATCCTTGAGCAGAGAATTCAGTATAAGCATAGCACAGTAGAATGCACACAAAGACTATGTCAAGGATGGAGAAACCAAAGTGTTGCCATCATAATATCGATCAATGGTACATGAAAACGGACTTCCTAGCTTCACTGCTTACAACATTTTGATTTGTAAAATTCACCAACTTGTTCTCTCCCCAATCTCATTCTCTATTACAACAAAGTTGTCACAAAAAGATTATACATCCCCTTCATCCAGGGAGTCCATGTTGTCATAGTTCTCCTAAGGACTGGAGCCTGATAGAGGCATTAATGTGCTTGTGAAGATTCCTTAAAATAATTAGATATTATTGGCTCAGAATATGTTGCATTCATTCATAGTAGTGGTTAAAAAAAAAAGAGAAAAAAAAGCCAAGTGATTTCTCCAATGGTTGCCCACTTGCACGGAAGGGCCACCTAATTGCTACCAAGAATGATCCACCAACAATACAGCCATCCATTCAAACACGAGCATCACAAGCAACTAGCAATGATAATAAACCAGCAATCGTAGTAGGCATTCCTGCAAGGTACATCTTTCTTTTATTTTGCT
The DNA here is from genome assembly GCA_021397845.1 of Areca catechu. Lineage (NCBI taxonomy): Eukaryota > Viridiplantae > Streptophyta > Magnoliopsida > Arecales > Arecaceae > Areca > Areca catechu. Next base: position 33,478,294 of record CM038050.1, read on the forward strand.
CTTGAAAATAACAGCAATTTACCACTAACACGTCAGAAGAACGTATATTAAACACTAGATCATTACCTTCCAGCGTTCCAACATAGACTCATTCAATGGAGGGATGCAACCACCAGGTTGCAGACCACTTTGTACGTAGCTATGCCATCTGAAGGCGAGGAGGCATGGTTAATGATAACAATGACAGTTCTGTAATAACATTAGCTCGTTATATGACCAGCCTAAGATAAGAAAACAGTTTTCTATACATTGTTCAGAAATGTACATAATGTCCTATCACCATATCCTGTTATCACTAGCATGCCAAAATACACAACTGTAGGAAAATACCTTCTTATCGAAAAAAGGTACACGAAAATACATCTCTAATGAACAACAAACTCAGCATATACTGACATATTCCTCAACTTCAGGGAAACGCAGGGCATAACCATTTGTCGATTGAGAACAGTAGGTTATATTATTATAACGCAATATTTAATTAAGACTTTGTAGCTGCGGTAACAAGGAATGATTCATTAGCACAGCCAATGTGAAGCAAAAATAATACGATATATTCTCAATGCAGTGCACGAACAATTCCACAGCTTGCAAGATTTACATTGGTACATGCTTATACCTGCCATTAACAGTTATAAAGAGCAGTTACAATGAGGCTTTGGAACGTACTGGGAGACACATGCAACCATGAATTAGTTAAGGGTCAACCGTAAGTGCTGGCCTTTCACACCACAAATCCACATTAAATACTTGTATTGTAATAAATTTGTCTGTGACCGTAAAATGCATCACTCAAGTTCCTAGTAGCATCCCTCAGTGGTACAGCTGGCCATACACAAAGTACCATTCATATTACTTGCAAGAAAACCTTTATTTATTAATTGAGTTGAGAGTTGCTGAGGAAGGAACTTCTGGTTTCGCCATGCAATCCTCCACCTTGAGATTTTTTTGTTCTTCAGTTTGCTCAGATGCATCCTGAATCTGCCACGTAGGCCAAGCCTCTTATTTCTAGTGAAGAAAAGGGAGGGGGAGGGGGAAGATACAGATGCAAAACTCACCCAATCCATTAATTGATACATAATAATAACTCATAGTTCATGTTATACTTTTTATAAGGGTGCAGCAGTTGCATTGAAGGAGTTGAAGTGGCAAAGTTATACCTCCATCATACATCTAATACTGACTGAAATCATTTAAGTCATCACATCACCACTGGTTACCCCACTTTTTCCATACTGATACGTTTGTGACAATACAAACTCATATGAAGGCTGTTTTATGGCAAGTGGGAGATTCTACTGAAACAGTATAATGATATGTGTGAAAGGGAGCAATAAATTGAATTAAAATAACAACTCTACTGTATTACCTGAGACAATAAACTGAATTGAAGGAAAAACTCTATTATATTGCTTGAAAACAAAGTACACAATACATAAAATATTTATAAACTACATATTAAGGTATACATCGAAAAAAATATATGGGAGAATATATATGGAAAAATATATGGGGAATATATGGAAAAATATATGGGAGAATGCATGGAAAAATATATGAAAATATATGAGAAAATATATATATAATATTCTCAACATCCCCTTAAATTTCTATATAGTAGTGTAGAAACCAACTTGAGTTTGGATATCAATTCAAGAAATCGACTAGTAGAATGAGATTTGGTAAAGATATCCATAAGTTGATCAACAAAATATAAATTGTAGTCGAATAACCCCATCTCGAATATGTTGACAAATAAAGTGACAGTCGTTCTCAATGTATTTGGTACATTCATAAAAAACATTATTATAAGCAATCTGAATGGTATTTTAATTATGACAATGTAAGGTAATAGCATCTAAATGTGTAACTCCCACATCTTTTAGAAGCCAATGAAACCAATGAAGCTCGGTAATGGTATCAGATAAAGAAAGATATTCTGCTTCAATACTAGAACGAGCTACCACTGCTTGTTTCTTGCTACACCAAGAAAAAGAGTCCCTTAAGAAGAAGCAATATCCAACGATAGAGCATCTAGTATCGAAGCAGAATATCATGCTTTAGCTGAAAATACTGCTAAGCTTCTTTAGCTTCTTAAAAATATTGGAGTTATATATTCAGATACTATTACCTTAAATGTGACAATCAGAGTGCCATTAAGATTGCTCATAATGATAATTTTCATAAGCATGCTAAACATATTGAGAACAACAGACACTTTATTTGTCAGTATATTCGAGATGGGCCATATCATTATAGTTTATTTCTTCTACTGATCAGCCTATAGATATCTTAACCTAGTCTTATTCGATTGGTTAATTTCTTAAGTTGGTATCCAAACTCAAGTTGGTTTCTATACTACCATCTTAAGTTTGAGGAGAGATGCTAGAATATTCCATACATTCTCCTATATATTTTTTTCATATATTCTCTCATATATTCCCCATACATTCTTTCATATATTTTTTACATATTTTCTCATATGTATTCTCCCATAAATTTTCATATATATTCCCTCATAGATTTTTCCATATATTCTCCATTTTTTTTAATTGTTTTTACATGCCTTCGTCTGTGTGGCTGCCCATGTTGCCTTATTTTAGGCAAAGCACACCACACTCACCTAATACCGAGGGTTAGTCCCCTTAAACAAGTCCAAGCCATCTTATTGCCCCTGCTTGGGTTACAAGCCCATGCAATGGGCTCAGCATCGACAGCTATTTGTGGCATTCTGCTGGTCATGCTTCAGCTTTCGGTAATCTTCATCCAATGCACCACCATTTCTCAAGGAATGGGACCCGTTGTAGCGATGGTCACAACTATAGCCATCACCTCCATGACTATACCAACTACCAACTTCTTGACAAGCTCTGTCGTACGATCTGCCATTGTGAAACCAACTGCCACTGCCTTGAGACTAGGTCTCATTGACAGTAATGCTCTTCCCATCGAAGGTATGCCCATTTATTCCCTTAATGTCATTCCTCATCACTTACCCATGCTTGAAGGTTACAAATCCAAATCCCCTCGACCTCCTTGTCTTCCAATTGTTGACGGTCTTGAATTCGACGATCTTGCTGAATTGGTTGAAAGCCCTCTTGAGGGAGGCATCATCCATCGCCCAGCCGAGCCCATCGATGAAGTAGTGGTATTCGATGTCGGGAGCTACCATCGAAAATAATGAGGAACAGAAATCTTGATCCAATGTGTGAGGAAAAGAGGGGCGAACAGATGGTAGTCGAAACCGGATCGGATTGTATTGATGTATTAGCGATGAACAATCATTGCACGGCATATCAACAACGATGAACTATGGCTCTAATACCATGTGAAAAAGAGAAATAAACTAAACTGAAAGAACAACTCTATTGTATTGCCTAAGGCAATAAACTGAATTGAAAGAACAATTATATTGTATTGCTTGAAAATAAAGTACACAATACATGGGATATTTAGACTACATATCCAAGTATACATGAAAAAAATATATGGAAAATTGTAGTAGAATATATAGAAGAATATATGGAAAATATATGAGAATATATGAAAAATATATGGGAGAATATATAGAATATTCTTAACAATATGAATCAGGATAACGTAGCCTACAAGAACAAGTCATTATAGGATGCTATGACTCGTATACAACAAAACATGCATCAATCAACTCTTATGTACAAGAATAACAAAAAATTACAAATTTCACAAAAGAGTTTCAAAGGGTAATTATTTTAAGACATCAAACCACCTAGATTTCCCAAGGAAACAGGTCATTTCAGTATGGAACTAGCAAATGATCGACGTATTTCAGTATGGGACTAACAAGTGATCATACAATGTATTTCTGGATGCAAACAACAGCCCAAAAGCTAACCATGTCACAGTCAACATCAAATTTCGAAAAACCAAGAATTCTGTTCTCAAACCCTTAGCAGTAATTTCAAAATGAAGCCATAAAATGAGGTCATGTAAAAATTAAAGTTTGAAGTTTGAATGGCACAAAAGAAAGGGCACAATGCTTACCACTAAGTTTTTGAGCCCAGTGTGACATCATCTTGTTGCATGTGAAGAGTGGTCCTCAGTTCCTTGAATTCCTGAAGTCAACAGTGTTAAAAATGAGTATGTACACACTCATGCACACACAAAGACAAAAAAGAAGAATAAAGGATTCAATCAACATACCGATCTCAGCTGCCCAAGCTCAGTATTCAGTTGCTTTTTTAGCTCTGAAAGCTCCTGCATGTATTATCACAACTAAAATCAGATGAAAACATAACAAACCAAATCAGCACTGACTAAAACTGAACAAAAGAGGCTAGGCTGCCTGACAGAATGGGCAATGATAAATGGAAATTACAAACAGTGATAGCTCTGACAAAGATCGCCAGCAAACAAGACACCTGCAATGACAATATATGACCTATATAAAGTTTATCCAATAATTCTGGCACCAGATATATCTGGAAAATAATCCTGTAGATAAACTTTAAAAGCCAAGGAAGGTAGTGGCATTCCGAACCATCTAGTTCGGGTGCGTACCAAAGTGTATCAGGGGCGGACCAGCATGGTTCCATCCCTCGTTCGAGAATCAGACGAGGGAGGAGGAGAGAGAGCAGGAACCCTCGGCTTCCCCTATTCTGAACGAAACAAAGGCTGCGGGCCTTTTATATTTTTCTATGCTTCGAATTGAAGTTGGCAAGGGAACCAAAGGGTTCCGACACTCCTTCACAGCCTTCCTCCATCTCTCTCGATTTCTCTCTCCCCCTTCCCTCTCTCTCCCTCCTCTCTTTTTGTCTCTCTTCCTCTCTCTCTCCTCCCTTCCCCCCTCCCTTGCAAACTCTCTTTGTTGGTATGTGCCGGAATGGTATTGTCACGGTACTGTACCATACTATATTGCTGGCCAACCTGTATGGGTGCCAGTACCAGTACTAGATTACCTTACAGAAAGCTTTGGATGCTATGAACATTCATTATATAAAAGACTAAGCAATGAAGCATCAATCCTGTGCATATTAGTTAGAAAACTTGATATTAGCAAGATGAGGTACAAGTGCAAAAGAATTCCAGGCTCACTAGCTATCACAAACATGGAACAATGTTTACTCACCAGACCAACTTACAAATTAGTCCTACCTATGAGAAGATTCAAATATGCCTATCTTTTGCATTGCCAGCTAAAATGATATATAGGAAGATTTTAGCCCTTGATGCCATAAATGCATGACTATTTGGTACAATCATGATACCAAGCGTTACATCAGTGACAAAGAGCAAAATGCCCCCAGGAATCTCATCGCATAGAGTGCACAACCTGGGAATTTTAAGTCTTTTCCGCAACAGATATAGTGGAAGTGATACAACCCCATTTGATAAGCCTAAGGTTGATAGGATTTGAGGCCAAATCCAATTAGGTAAATTTGAAGATGGTGGTTCTAACACGAGATCCAAACCACCAAACATGATCTGCTGTTGTTAAACTATCTACAAGCCGTAGATCATTATTCTGAAAACCCTCACCTATGCACTAGTCAACCCAAATGGATAGTTTAAATATTATGGTACACTATTTCATTTGATTTACAAGTCAGAACCATCCAAAATAGTTAAAGTCTAGTAGATTCCACGATCAAGTTCAAAAGGTTTGGATTCTTATTTTACATATATTTGTGAATTGTGATGCACTTGGATACTAGCTCTATTTGTATAGTCCGTATTGGGACAAGTTAATGCATAGCACAAGAGTCCATAAAAACTAATTTTTGGTTCATGGGCATTTAGATTTAGAATATCACATTTGATAGCTTACATCTTCATACTAGAATCCCTACATCTGAATTTGATTACAAACCTAGTTGACCTTGCCGTAGCCTACCACGTATTCTACATGCACATACACACACACACACAAACACACACAAGTATATATATATATAAATCTTTAACATGGAGTAGCTTTCAGGAGATAAGACAAAATTGGCACTTGGGCTCTAAAATATATTTAATCTCCCTTAGCAGCAGAAAGATTCAAAAATTACTAAATTAATATGGCCCTGGACAAATAACTCTGTAAAATCTAGGTTGGCACTTGTTTAAGAGTAAAGAGGAATGTGTCTAGCAGGCTGGGCCCTAATAAGCAACAAACTTTGAGATGCCAATCTTTCTGTTTAAGGGCAACTTGCTTGAGTGCTAGGATGAATAGGTTACACCTTGTTGAAGCACCCATTAAGGAACAACACCACTTGCCCTGTCTTCTCAGACTGTGGCTAAGGAAGAGAGGGAAAAAATGAAAGGATTCAGAAAGAGAAGTAGGTGAAGATAGGAGCGAATCACTGCACAGTGGTGTGGAAAAAGGTTGGGAGAAGAGAAAACAATAAGAAAGGCATGCAAAGGTGCCCCCACCTTTTCTCTCTCATCAAGCAAAAAATGGTTAAATGTGGAAACCAATCTTATTTTCTAATCCTTTTTAAGAAAACAAAATCCCTCATGGTTTCGTTATGTGCAAGGTGCAGACAACCAAACTACAAGAAGGGAGATCAAAAACCATAGGACACTTCTAGGGCTTGTCCATGCATATCACACTGCATTTGGAATGGCATCTTGTTGTTCCTATGGAGATAAAGAAATACCCACAAAGTGCCGTATCTAGGTAACAATGCCTAGGAATGTCCTTTCCACATCAAGCCCTTCTCTACATAAATGGGCCAAGACCAATAATAAGACAACAAACAGGTCTCTCAAAGATCTCTTAAGAAACAAACTTAGTCCACCTGAAATTTATACTTACCGGAGGTACATCATGCAGACGCATGACCCATCTCACATCTGCAATTACTTAGGAAGTAACCACGTTTTGTAAATGGAGGTTGGTTCCTATTATATATATACATTCTATAGGTCAATTCCCCTTGAAAAAGAAATAAAAAAGGCATACATTATGAAACTTTCAAATGTCTACAATGCAAATTTCCTTTGTCCATCTCCATGAACTTTTCTTCACAACAATTTCAACCTAGCTATCTACCAGTAAGTTAAAACAATCATGAATATAAGTATCTGCATTTGTAATGCATTCATCAAACCACTTGCCATAGCTAACATGTGTAATGAATCACAACACAAGTAACTTAGATTCTCACATGTTATATGCATGTTCTCCAAATATTTTCCTATGCAAACTCATATGGCCCATGAACAATTATAGATGAGAAAGATATGTTGATTGTAAGAATTCCTTCTTTTACTGCATTGGTCATTACCATACTTATGGAGAATATTTGACAATGAGTATAGAGTTGAAGCATTGCAAACCACTACTCTGAAAAGCAGTAGGGCAGTAGCACATGGGTCCATGTGTGTATGCAGCCCCTTGACAGCCCCACATTGGTCTCATCAATTTTGCATGCAGATAGGCCACATAGCAGGTGTCAAGGTTTAAAAAACTGAAGGATACCAAAATGAGCCCCTTAGTTAACAGGGGATTAGAGTATACTGTCCCTGCCCCCTCCCACTCCCCTCAACCTCCCTCATTGAAAAAAAGGAAAATGTGAAGACAAATCCATGTTTATGCTAAAGCAAGGAGAAACTTAATTAAAGTTTTATCTAAATCTAATTCAATGCTTGGATTCATGCTTTAAAGTATAAATCTAGTATCAAATTAAAGAAACTTATGGGTTTGCTGAACCAAAAACTTGCACCTAAAAATCACGTAAATCTGAAATTAGCCCAAGCAACTTGTATTTGTTAGGGTTGATTTTCAGATATGTTACAGGGAAATAGGGAGATGTACATCTTTCAACAACATTTTTTTTGAGCCATTATTTTTCTGAAAGTTAATTTTATAAGATGATTTTGGGAAAAAAGTTGGTAGCATGTTTGTACCATCGATGTCCATATTTTACCAAATTGTCAAGATATATTGGTTCAATTTGAACAGTGAATAGGCCTGAGAATATCCTACATTTAAAATAAACCCAACAAAAATACATATGTTCTGGTTATTTTTTTTTTAATATGATGTATGTACAGGGCCAATTGACTAAAACTCTCAATTAAAATCCTTGCTCTATTTTTGAAATCTATATTACTCTTATCTTAATCTCTAGTTAGTATAACATATTCTTAGTAAGATTCTTGTAATGCTTCCAGATCTCCAAACTGACTTGAAAGAACTTGTAAACTACTTTCCTTACAATTTTCTGAATCACTACACTTTGTATATACCCACTTTTCATTTCTTATGGTGATCCTTGAAGCCTTTAGTTGTCAAATATTACCAATGGTATACCTTCCTACCGTAAATGGACATGTCCGCATACTCTTCATACAAACTTAAATTCTAGCATGTCTCTTTAGAACTTTGATAACAGTATTATGGATCCCATTCATTGAGAAATAACGGACCTATTGATGACTATTGCATCAACATTGTAGAATACAAACTGCTTAGAAGTTTCATTTATGAAAGAAAAAGTTAAGACTTTTCAACACTACTCTCCCATTATGCCAAAATTATCTGAATTTTACCCCAAAAAAATCTGAATTAGGGTATTTTTAACACAAATTAAACTTAAAATTGTTTAACAGAATGTCAGTATATATTTTTTCCAGCAATGACAGCAATAAAATTTAGAATTAAACACGCTTTTTTTGGAAGCCAGAACAATAATTTTTTTTATTCTTCTTGACTGATAGCAAGAAAACACTCACATCCTTGTAAATCTTAACTTGTGTGTCCAACTTTGACCTCCAGTTTTGCAAGTCCTGCAACAATGCATACCCTATTAGCAGAACATCCCTCCTGTTAACCTAACCCAAACCATGAGAGAGAGAGAAACCAACTTGTTTCAGCCCTTGAAGTTTGAGCAACAACTCCGACTGCGATTCATTCAATTCCTGGCCAAAGATCACATCAAATTAATAACCCACTGAAAGAAGCACAAGTGTTTTCACAACATCCACATAAAACACCAACAGAACGACACAATTATTCAAAACTCACTGAAATTATGTTTCCATCTCACCGTGATCCGATCCCCCAGCGGTTGAAACTGGGCCTTCTTCAGAGATCACAAGCAACAGATCCACAGACCTAATTAGCTACCATAGAACATCTCATACCAGACTAAAATCCAAACAGAGATGAAAGATAGATCTGAAAGAACTCCAATTCCGGAATTATTCGAACGAATCGAAGCCTTTCAAGAGGATCAAACCTAAAAGATTCTTGAAGCTTACAGGGGGCGAGGGTAGAGGCGCCACAGCCGGCGGAGAAGGAGCTGCATCCGGATCCGCATCCGCCATTAGATAGAGCTCGTCTTATTTCTTTCGCTACCCCCTCCTCACCGTGTCGAGTCCCGATCTTTCATGCGAGTGGAAAGAGAGAGTGAGAGGAGAGGAATGTAAAAGCGGCAAGTCTAGAATTGGAAAGCGTGGGGTTGGTTCGTTTTAGCGATTAAACTGCGCTTCTTCTCTTCTTCTTCTTCTTCGCTTTCTTTTCTTTCTTTTTTTTTTTTAAAATTTTTTTTTTTAATTAATTTTAATTCAAGATAAAATTTTATCAAGTCATTCATAAAATTTTACCTTGAATCAAGGCCAAGTGAAACAAAAATCTCTACCAATCAAGCTACCATTTTAGTAATCTTAAATTACATTTTGGTTCATTCTTTTTTTTTTTGGTTTAACAGAACAATCACGTAACATCCTGAAATAAATATAATCAAAAGAACCGGAAAGCAAAATATCCCTAAAAGATCTAGGCATGTCCCCAATATGAGATCAGGAGATATCAACAAAGTGAACCGCGATAAATGAGACCACCCAATCAACCGCTATGTTGGCCTCACGAAAAATATGTCTGATTAGAAGTCCTGAGCATTCATGCAATAAGCTGACTATATTTTTGATAAAAGGATGGATGAGAGAGGACCGAAATGGTGACAAATATGTATTGGTTCGTTCTTTTTAGTGCTTAATTTTAGACTGAAAATGGACAATGGGCCTAATAAATGAAAATTAGAACCGAAAAGACCTGAATTTGTTTATGGATAGATTATTTGACATGCGAAATGAGCATAGTATTTTAGTTTTTTTGGGGTAACCGGAAGAGAAAATCTCCATATCCAAACGAGGGCAATGCCCCTGCATTCGCAATAACAAATTAAGCTAGAACGGGAGGAAAATCCTTACACCAGACTTGTAGACCTTGATCAAAGCAACATGGATACATTTTAAAATAGTAAGGGTACTCATAAAAAAAATAAAAAGAGATGCGGGCGAGTGGGCGGGCGGGCGGGGTGGTTAATAAATAAAATGGATTATATCTTTTTGGATCCGTTTTTGTGTCTAAATCTATCCAGATTATTGTGACAACTATTCGCTCGGCCTTAGAATACCTATCTAAATGACAACTAAGCCAAAGACCATATAAAAGTAACTTTGGCACCAAAGACCAAGAATCTATAAGTGACTATAGACTCAATTGATATAACATCCCATGATGCTTGTTGGTTGAGTAACAACTCAGGCCCGACTAAGTCTGCCAGAGCAACTTAGTCAGGTACGCTAGGATATAATATTTGGGCCGACACAGTTAGTGATAAGCATAACACCCCAATATCTATAGCCTGCAATGCTCAAGTAAGTGGCAAAAGTAGACAAACACAATTGTCCCGATAGGGATTTTGGTAGACAAGATCTCGACAAGGCTATTATCCCAACAAAAAGATCCTAGAAGACAATCCCAAAATCCAACAAAAAGTTATTGTATTAGAGGAGGCCATCTTTTAACATAATTCAATTAACCCGAATTACTATAAATAGATTAGAGGGGACTTCCGATAGATAACTCATTCTTACACTCTCAAACACTTATTCAGTCTCTCGCAATCTCTCTCAACTTCACTATTATCCAAATCCTTCATTGACTTAAGTAACGGAGGATCCTCTGCTGGTAACCATCGGTCAAGAAGAACTATTCTTGCATGCATCGCCAAGAGATACCTATGAGCAGCATCTTGTTCTACTAGAGAAAGCTAGAAATCTCCAGGCACCATCGAAGTTCCAGGAGAGAGGATTTGGCCATAACAGATTGGCGCACTAAGTAGAGATGTAGAAGTGGATTCAAGAGCAGCAGAGAGCCTAATGGCAAAGACTAGAGTGCAAGATGTATCTACTAGCCACACCGGTTGCTCTTCGTATCGCTAGGTGGTTGAACCCCTCGCTTCACCACCCCCGCAACTGGTGGACCAACAGTAAACTTGTTTGCCACTTTGTTACAGCAGGTCCAAGCATTGGCTACGATGGTGGAGTTGCAGCAGCAACAGCAGCAAGCCACAATGAAGTAGCAATAGCTTGAAATTCCCCCTATTCCATTACTGTTACTCAACCCAGTCAACGGTCTCCCCGTGAGAGATCCTCACATCAACAAGTTTTTCTCCATTCATGGTCCTTGTCACCATGATGAGTAAGTCCCAATATGAGGAGCAGCAACGAGAACAGGAGTAGAAGTGAGAGAAATGCCCCAACTCATCGTCTGAATCCTCTCAGTAGGGATCTACTGATGGAGTTTCTCGGTAATTTGCTTAATGACTACAACTATAAACTTCAAGAGATCAACTATCAACTTGTTAAACTCTAAGAAAGAAGTAGAGACCTGACAGAGTTCAACACCCACCCCTTTCTCCTGATAAGTCATGCAGAAGCTGATTCCTAGTCGATTCAAAATGCCCCAATTGAATCCCTATGATGTCATCACCAATCTGCTAGACCACCTAAAGACTTACAAATCTTTCATGATGATTCAAGGTGCCACCGATGCCTTACTTTGCTTAGCATTTCTAGCTACTATTTGCAAAGAGGTGCAAGCATGGTGATCGCTATTGTAGACGGTCAAAAATAATAATCACTCAAACTATAGAAAGGGTGAGTCGAGATCATATCTACATAGATCAGTTGGGATTATATTTACTTTTAATTAGAGTTTTTAGTTAGAGTTCTAATTAATTATAAAAGTTAAAATTAAAAAGGAGTTGGAATATAATTAAAATTGAAGATTAAAAGAAAATTGAAATTCTAATTGATGTGGCAGCATCTGCTGAGGTGGAGGCCATGTGGATGCTAGTTGGCAGTTGTGCGAGTGGAGAGTGCCACCTGGACGTGACGCATAATTGGCAATTGCTGCGAAGGCGAGCCCTCATGCCGAGGTCAGCTCCTGGCCGGAGTCGTGCTCATGCTGTCCAAGTGAGCCCTCCTGTCGAGGTCAGCTCCCAGTTGGAGTCATGCTCATGCTACCCAGGTGAACCCTCCTACCAAGGTCAGCTCCCGACCAGAGTCATGCTCATGCTACCCAGTTGAGCCCTCCTACCGAGGTTAGCTCCCGTCGGAGTCGTGCTCATGCTACCAAGGTGAGCCCTCACACCGAGGTTAGCTCCCGGCTGGAGTCGTGCTCATGGGGCGAGCCCTCCATTTGAGATCAGCTCCTGGTCGGGGTTGAGCTCATTTTTCCTGAAGTGGGGCTCCCGAAGCGAGTCCCCTCCTTACCTCGTGGAGACCAGAATTCCTGCCAGCAACAAAGGAGGGAAGGGTCAACAGAAATTCAAATCACAGCAGGGGGAGCCCCTGTCCACCTGCAACCTCTAGCAGGAGGCGCATGCCCCACCATTAATTCAAGCTCTGCAATGTGTCATTCGCATGCTTTGTGCAAGGCATGCTCCTCCAGGTTTCAGATCCTGTAGCATGCCGCCATGTGACGATCATGCAATCGGGGGGCCTCAACTCTCCCGACATGAAACCTGAACCTCCCCAAGAGGAGTATTTCACTAAGGCCACAGGCCCTGCGATGCATGACGATCCATCCGAGAATAGAAACATCCCACCATGGCTCGGGGCTCAGCGACACGGTGCCCGCCCCTCCCACAGGGAGCTACACCATCAAAGGGACAAGTCTGGAGGGGAAAGGACCTCCAACATAGGAGAACCTCCAACAAAGGACCGGTCTGGAGGGGAAAGGATAGCATGCAGCAGAAAGACCCTCTTTAAAGGGGGCATTAGAAAAGGATATCTAAGAGAAGCCCCGAACCTATTCTGGGCCATCGTTCTCATATAAAATAGAAGAAAGAATTCCCAAAGAAAGGGAGAGCAATCGGTAAGAGACAGAGAGCTAACAAGCAAGGAACCTCCAGCAGATCCCTCCAAGCTCTTCGATCACACTTCTACCTAACCTTTACATCTCATTCCCACTACACACCCTCTACACGAGGAGTCCCTAAGCTCTCCGCCATGGTGGTTCTATTATCCCAGATCATCTCACTAAGGAGAGGCACATCCACGACCTAACAAAGCTATGGCCCAAGCTGAGACCGAAGAGCTCCCACGATGGTGACCGTCTCAGATCGGGTGCACGCAGGTGACGCCGGCCAAGGGAGTCGCCCGCTGGTGCCATGCAAGAGATGCAAGCCACAGCGGGCCATCGACGGGAAAGCCACCACTTGATGCCATGCAAAAGCTACAGGCCACGATGATCCGGGCGGTAACAGATTGGTGCACTAGGAAAGGGGACGGTGATGAAGGGTCTTGATACCAAGTCCCCCACTGTAAGAGAAACATCCATGGAAACTCACGGTTCGATGATGACCACGCGAGTTTGCGAGGCCTCCACTAGACGCATGGGAGATCCCTCTCATTGTGGCGATCAGAGCCTGGAGAGGGAGCTTTATGCTCTGCCACCGCCACCTATGGCAGACCCCCAGATCAATGCACTAGTCCACCAGGTCCATGCCCTGACTGCGATGGTGCACTAGCTCCATTAGAGGCAACAGTCCCTAGAAACATAGCAACAACCAGGGATGCCGGTGGCCCATGCCGCCAACCCCCATACCAGCCTACGGTCCTTCCAGGAGAAGCATCGCATGCTATTTCCTATCCATGGAAAGACCACTAGGTGGTCGGGAAGAAGCAACAGCATGACCCGACCGGCCGGAAGAGCCACTTCCTAGTCTCAGACCAAGGTGCATGCTCGCATCAGCGACGCCGGCATGACTGGGAACTCAGATGAGAGTACCTCCATTCTGTGCCTCCTTCATCCCTAACGACCTCTGCCGAGGGATCCATTGATGAGACCATCCGTTGCCAGGTGGAGAGATGCCCCGAAGAGCAGGAGCGCAAACTAGCTGAACTTTTCCATCGATTTGCAGAGATTCAGGGCTTCCACAGTGAGCCTGCGGGTTGCGACACCTGCCCCTCTTTCTCCCGCAAAATTCAAGAGGAACCGATCCTCAACCAGTTCTGCATGCCCTAGGTTGATCCCTATGACGGGACGACGACCCCCTGGGCCATCTGGAAAGCTACAAGGCCCTTATGAGGGTTCAGGGGGCCATTGATGCACTCCTCTACATTGCCTTCTCGGCTATCCTATGGAAGGTCGCTCGAGCCTGGTTCTATAAACTTGAGTCGGAAAGCATCGACTCCTTCTCCAATTAGAGAAGAGATTCATGGTGTACTTTGATGCATGTAGGAAGGTGCCACACAAGGCTGACAGCCTCTTCTCGATCCATCAGCAGGACTGAGAGTCTCTCCTGGACTATGTGTCCCTTTCAAGGCCACCACCATGGAGATCTACCACCTCGACGAGCTGGTCACTATGCTGGCCCTGAAGAAAGGGTTTCGAACCTCCCGCTTTACCTACTCCCTCGACAAGAAACCTCCGAAGACTTACCCGAAGCTCCTTCTCTGGGCTCACAAGTACATTCATGCGGAGGAGGAGGACCGCACCAGGAGGGAGCTTGACAAGAGACCCCTCAAAAGACATGCCATTAGGGAAACATCTGTCCCCTAAGTCCAGAGGCTGGCACCGCCCCACAGCCAGGGCCAAGACCCAGAGTTGGCCTCGCCAAAGAAAAGAAGTTCACTCCTCTCCTCGCCCTGAGAGCGAAGATCCATATTGAGATTAAGAGCGAGTACTCCGCGCCGTCCCCTTCATCTAAGGCAGTCCATTGGACGCGACTAGTCCCGCTACTGCCACTTTCACCGGGACCATGGCCACGATACCGAGAAATGCCGCTATTTGAAGAAAGAGATAGAAGACCTGATCAAGCACGGCTATATGGTGAAGTACATGGAGGGAGGAGTTCTCCCAGTAGTCCAGGATGAAGAGCCCCATCTGCTCGCCATCGATAACTAGCCCACTGAGAAGCCGTAGGAATGATTTCTTAGGGGGGCAAGTAGAGCCCCAACGAGGGTTAGGGGAAGATAACAGAGCGATGATGTACTGGTGCGGGCACCAGAATCAGAAGAAGACTTCAGGGTTCCATCTGGATCTCTGATTGACCTTGCACAAGAAAATTAGGGTTTGTAATAAGGATTGACCTGATCAATCCAATTTTGAGTCTGTAATTTTGTCATTTCATTTTTGTTGAGTCATGTTGACTCAGTCCAAGTCCTAGTAGTGGTTTAGGTCTTCTCCAGGTTGGTGCCATTTTTTCAGCCAAGTCAAGGCCCAAGCAAGTGGGCGCCACACCCCAGCCACACGCCAGAGCCCATGAGGTACCACATCCTTGCCCAGTATGCCTGGTCCCCACACCACAAGAAAGCAGGTCCCTTCTTTCATGCGCCACTTAAGGAGAGATCAATCTAGGATCCTCATTCCAAGGGGGCACCCAAAACAATTCCATAAGAGCCAAGCTATGAAAAGAAAGGAGCAACACTTGGGGAGCAAGACTAGGAGGCGCCCAAATACTTCCAATAAAACCAAGCATGGAAGGAAAATAATTGTCTTGAAGAGCAAGGCTAGGAGGCACCATCTTCTTGCCATTTGGAGCCACCAATCAACACTTAGGAATTTTTGGCCGACCATTATGAGGAGGATTTGATTCTACACGCATAATTTGAGGATCCATCCTATTAGTCCCACATGGGAAGATGTAAAAACCTGATTTCTTGTAAAGGCCTATAAAATAGACCACTCGTGTAAGTTTTAAAAACAATGATTAATGAAATCAATTTCTTTGTGAGCAACTTTGTGTTTCTCTCTTCCGCACTTGTATTCAAGTGTTGAGCTCCGTGAGGGAGTGATTCCGGGTTCACAGGAACCTTGAGGAGGTGTGAGATCTCCAAACCCTACCAAAACCCTAGGTTAGCCACTTCAATTCCAAACCCTAGCCGCCCATCATCTTCTCCATTCCACCAATCATCCAAACCTAATCTACCTCATCATCTCACGGCCCCTCTCTTCCAAGTAGAGGCCGACCACCAACATCCAGGTCCAGATCGGCTACTTCGAATACAGAGCAAATCCCAGAGGAAGTCAGATCAGCATCCAGGAGAATCAGGATTTCAGCAACATCAATTTTCAAGTTCTTCTTATCTGGTAAATCCTTTCTTTGAGTATCTGGTTCCTTAACTTGTTCTTCTTCTTTCCCAGATCCTGAGTTCAGGGGAAGCCAACTCTGCCAAAGGACCAGTATTGGAGGATCCATTGCGAAGATATCCAAATCCGAGGATCCAACAATCTGCTCGAGAGAGTCCTTCCACCAAACTCTGTGAAGATCACTGCCTGGTACATAACCCTTCCCTTCTCTTTATTTCTGTCCTATTGAAAGTTCAGAACGAAACCCTAGGTCTGGGAGTTTTTCAACCCCCAGCGATCCTTTACTTCTGAACTACTTTGATAATATAGTTTCTTTGAATTGTGCTTTCAATTATTATATAGTTTCTTTCAATTTAGTTAACTTTTTTTTGAGTCAAAGCCGACTTCTGAAAATATATATATAAAAAAAAATAGTCTTAATTTACTTCCACATCGCATCATCTCTTTTGTTCTGCATCATTTTGGTATCAGAGCCCTGTCTAGGGTTCTTGCTTTTTGATTGTTTTTTCGTTCCTTTTTACTTTTGCTGCCTGGAGTAGACTCCCCTGGCCGTCCGGTCCTAGGAACAAGCGAGACGCAAGCCTCCTCCTCCCATTCCATGGGGGTTCCTAGGGCGTGTAGGGGTGCCGCTGGGTTATAACTTCTAGGCAGGGATTGTAAACGGGACACACGTTCTATTTTCTGCCAGTAACTGCCCTGTTATTCAAATTGTTTCTCTCTACAGAAAAATCCAAATTAAGTAATTCTTATTTTGATGGAACCAGTATAATTGAAATAATTTACATAAAATTTTCATGATTTATTAATTTCTATAGATTTTCTGAGATCAATTTTACTGCTGTTCTATTATTTTATTTTTTGCAAGCTGTTTTTTTTATTTGAGTGCGCATAAATTGAATCTATCTTAAGGGCACCGAAGTTGCAACATAAGGGAGGATTGAGACCCTCTCCTTAGCCCAAAACCACCTCCCGTGCATTCGAACCTAAGCCTTTAATCTTAAAATTAATTAGACCTAATTTGTCCTAGTGGGCTAGGGACACCAACTGGTCGGGTCTAGGCTAGTGTTGAGTCAGTTTGTCTAGTTACTCTTGTGTGCTTTGTACTCAGTATCTAGAACGGTGGTTCAGGGATTCTATCCCGAAGGGCTTGTGTGCTGGTCCGCCTACCTGGCCAATCACTGATTGGTGTCTAGGATTGGCAATTAGGGACCTAACACTCCCCTTACACCTGCCTGGCTGAGTCCCGAGTTACTACAGGCTAGCTTGCCACTCTGATTGAGCATCTAGTTTGGGCTCTAGGTCTAGTTAGCCGTAGTCGTTTCAGTCGAGTCTCATTTGGTGTGCTTGCTTGCATCATCATGTCCACCCGGAACGGAGTACCCTACCAACCTGGTCAAACCCAACCTGATTTAGAGGCCATTGTTAGAACTCTTACCGAAAGTATGAACAAATTGAGTCAGGATATGACTGCTACTGTTGCCCAATTTAGGGAACAAGTCCATGAGGATCTTACCAACTTAGGGATCGAGTCCAAGTACTTGAGGAACCTAAGCATCAGAATTGGACTCCTGACCCAGATTTTAATGTGCCTCAACCTCACCCACACCAGGAGCCTAGAAGACCTTTATACAGAGATCTTGAACCTAATCATAGGAGGCCTGACTCAGAGCTTGAAGATAGAGATGATAGGTTCATCCGGAACATCAAATTAGATGCACCCACTTTTGATGGTAGCTTAAACCCTAAGGTGTATTCTTATTGGGAGGGTGAGATGGACCAGTACTTTGAGTGGTATGCCATGTTTGAGGAAAGGAAGTTCAAGTTTGCCAAGATGAAGTTAGTGCGTCAAGCTAGGTTATACGGGGGAACATTGAGCTAACCACTAGGAGACGAAATGTTGAGCCCATAACCACTTGGCAGGGTATGAAAGAGAAGCTTAAAGATAAGTACCTACCCATTTCATACCAGCAGAATATGTTAGACCAATGGCAACCTTGAAACAAGGGAACCGATCTGTCTCAGACTACATAGCCACCTTTGATGAGTACCTGATGAGATGTGATGTGAGTGAAGCCCATGAGGTCACTTTGTCCAGGTTTAGGGCTGGACTTAGGGAAGACATTAAGAGGGAGTTGTTTCTGAGAGAGGTTACTGACCTAGACCAAGCCTATCAGATTGCACTGAACACTGAGAAATTTCAGAGATGACCTATACCTTCTAGGGTTAGTGCCCCAATCCAAGAAATGGACCTAGCCAAGTTACCCCTAGCAAACCTATTCAGGGCATTCCCACCCTAGGCCCATGGATAAAGGTAAGGCACCTGACACCAGAGAACCCTAGTTCTAGTATCACCTGTTTTATGTGCCAGAAACCCGTCATATCTCCAGCCAGTGTACAGCCATAGCCTGTTTTAAGTGCCATAGGGTAGGTCATGTTTCTAGCCAGTGCCCTCGTAGATTCCTTTACATAGAAGAGGGAGAGGAAGAGAATTCCAGGCCCAATGAAGAATTTGAAGAAGAAGTTTATGAGGTCGGAATGAACTTGGTTGATGAGTATGAAGGAGAGGAGAAACCCATAGAGTATGACCAGTTAGGGGTTGTGAGATGCATCCTATCCCAGAGTAGAGTTCAGAAGGATTGGCGTAGGAATATCCTACAGACTTTCCTTAAATTAGGGGATAAGGTATGTAAGATCATCATAGATAGTGGGAGCTGTGTGAATGCCATTTCTGCTAGCACTGTTAAAATGTTAGGCTTAGCCCCAGTCCCCCACCCCAACCCCTATAAGGTTTCTTGGGTTGACTCTACCTCTATACCCATCCAGTCTAGATGTCAGGTCCAAATCCAAATGCAATCCTATCAAGAGAAGATTTGGTGTGATGTCTTGCCCATGGGGGTGAGCAGTATAATTCTTGGGAGACCTTGGTTATATGATCATGATGCCACCCTCTTAGAAAAATCCAATACCTGTGTCTTTAGTTTTAATGGGAAAAAGATCATAATCCATTCAGTCCCTCCTAACGACAAGGTAGCTAAAGGACCCAATAAGGTCAAAGAGATGAAGACTGGAGTGAACCTAATTAGTGCTAAGGATCTAGAATAAGAAATTCATAGTGGTTCACCATTTGGATGTTGACTGCTAAGGAACTTAGGACTCCTACACCCTCAGAGCCTCCTCAGGAAGCTAGGCCTTTGTTAGAAGAATTTGAGGATGTTTTTCTAAGGATCTGCCAGACCACCTTCCACCTCTTAGGGATATCCAGCATTCCATAGATTTAATCCCAGGAGCTACTTTACCCAACTTGCCCCATTATAGATGAATCCATCTGAGCATAAGGAACTGCAAAAGCAGGTTGGAGAATTTTTGAGGAAGGGGTTCATTAGAGAGTCTTAGAGCCCTTGTGCAGTCCCTGCACTACTGACCCCAAAGAAGGATGGCACGTCGAGGATATGTGTTGATAGTCGTGCCATCAACAAAATCATAATCAAGTATAGTTCCCCATCCTAGACTAGATGACATGCTAGATATGATGGCCGGTGCAATGATTTTTTCCAAAATGATCTCAAGAGCGGCTATCATCAGGTTAGGATTAGACCAGGGGATGAGTGGAAAACCGCTTTCAAAACTAAGGATGGTCTCTACGAATGGGTTGTTATGCCTTTTGGGTTGTCCAATGCCCCTAGTACTTTCATGAGGATTATGACCCAAGTGCTTAGAGCTTTCATAGAGAAGTTTGTAGTGGTCTTTTGATGACATCCTGATCTATAGTAAGACCCCTGCAGACCACCTAGGCCACCTTAGACAAGTCTGCCAAGTTATGAGGAATGATAGTCTCTACGGTAATCTCAAGAAGTGTGAATTCATGACCAGTAGAGTTATCTTCCTTGGTTTTGTAGTACCCCTGACGGTGTGGCTGCCGATCCAGAGAAGATTAGGTCCATAGTAGAAGGGCAGAGCCGACTAGTGTGCATGAAGTCAGAAGTTTCCATGGCTTAGCTACCTTCTATAGACGATTCATCAAGGGTTTAGTACTGTAGTTGCTCCTATCACAGACTGTTGGCTTTGACTCCTTAGTTTGATGATTAACAAAAGGTTGAGTATATGTTTGGACTAATGTTTAATCTCAAGATAAAGTTTCAGGACTTAGGTTATCAAAAAGAGTATCAAAAGGATAATGATGAAACTAAGTTTACCTGATTTGGAAAAGAGCTCTTCTACCTTGGACAAGATCAAAATTCTCATAATGGACCTTTTGTTAAGAAATATTTGACAAAAGAAACAAAGGCTTAAAGAAACTCAAGCATGGCACGCATATCTCAAGAGTTTCAGAAAAATTTAGATCAGAGGTCGACCCCCAGAGGTCGACACCTTGTCAAAGGTCGACCACCAGAGGTCGACTCATGAAGAAAAGAAAAGTTCAGCATGGCCGGCACGGCAAAGTCTCAGTGGCACGCTTCAGAGGTCGACCACCAGAGGTCCACCCTGTCCAGAGGTCGACCCAGAGGTCGACTCATAGCCTGAGAATTCAAAATGGGCAGAACTATGGTATCTGACTTTTGCCTAAATTTTACTAGAGGTCGACTCATGAGGTCGACACTTGATCCAGAGGTCGACTCATGAGGTCGACTCATGGCATAACGGCTAGTTTTTCCTGAATTTCTGATTTGATTTCCAACGGCCATAAACGGCCATATTTTGAATCTAACGGTCTTGTGGAGTTGTTTCAGCATGAATGAGGTATTTAACCTCCACCAAACTTCAAAAAAGATAAGGAGACAAAGTGAAAAAGTGGTGATTTAAGTACAAAGCCTTCAATCACTTCCAAGCAAAAGAGTGAGAAAACCAAAGATTCCCTAGCAAAAAGTTTGCCATCTTTGAGAATCCAACATTCAAGGTTTGGCATTTAGTGAGGTCCAAGATTCCAAGGGAAAAGGCTTGAAGAGTCTCCATCAAGAGCTTCAACGAATTTTATTATTGCTCAAAAGGAGTTTGTTTAGTTTTAATTCTTTGTTTCATACTCTTTTGTCTTTAGCTAGTTTCAAGGGAATTTGAAACTAGAGTGAGGTTTGTTGGTGAGCCAATTGATAAAACCAACTAGGATTGCTTGTAAGCCCGAAGCCAAAACAAGTGAGTGAGGTTTGTTGGTGAGACAATTGATAAAACCAACTAGGGTTGCTTGTTAGCCCGAAGCCAAAACAAGTGTGTAAGGTTTTGACTTGTGAGCCTGGTAAAACAAGTCGGCTGTAATCTAAAGATTATAGTGAAAATTCCCAAGTGGAGCTTGGGGAGTGGATGTAGGTGCTAGGTGCACCGAACCACTATATTTCTTGTGTGTTTGCATTGCCTTTCTCTTTTACTTCTTTAGCTCTTTAATTGCCATTTTATTTCATTGCTTCCGTTGCACAATTATTAAAGCACTATCACTCTTCACCTTAAAACTTGATAGCACATATATTGCTTTAAATTTTTAAATACCCAATTTACCCCCCCTCTTGGGCACCATATCTGGGCAACAAGTGGTATCAGAGCACCGGTACTCTCTTGTAGGTCCAACAATCTTGAGTGAAAGATCATGGCCGCCCCAATTGGAATGGGTATAGTTGAAGGACAAGCATCAAATCGTCCTCCTTTCTTTAATGGCACAAACTACACATATTGGAAAACTCGTATGCATATTTATTTACAAGCTGTAGATTATCATATTTGGAGAGTAATTACGAAAGGGCCTCATCAGCCCACTCACTTGGTTAATGGCATTATCACCCCGAAATCTGAAGAAGAATGGGATGACAATGACATCAAACAAGCTGAGTTAAATGCTAAGGCGATGAATTTGCTATTCTGTGCACTTGACCCTAGTGAATTCAACAGAATATCAAATTGTATTTCCGCCAAAGAAATTTGGGATACACTTGAGGTTACCCATGAGGGTACACACCAAGTGAAGACCACTAAGGTGAACATGCTCATTCATACGTATGAGATGTTCAGGATGGAACCAACTGAAAGTATAAGTGAAATGTATACTAGATTTACAAATATAGTAAATGGTATGAGGAGTTTGGGAAAAATTATATCTAATGGTGAACTGGTTAACAAACTTCTCAGGTCTCTTCCGGCTTCATGGGATGCGAAAGTTACAGCCATAGAAGAAGCCAAGGATGTCAACACTCTACCTCTCGAGCAGCTTCTTGGATCACTGATGACCTACGAGCTTTCACTAAAGCAGAAGACAGTGGACAATGACAAGAAAAAGAAAGCCATAGCCTTCAAGTCCACTACAAAAGAAGAGTCAAGTGATGAATCAGAAGAAGAAGCTGATGATGATGAGACAGCCCTCATTACAAGAAAATTTAAAAGATTCATGAGAAAGAAGAAGGGCTTCTACAAAAAGAGACCACAAAAGGGTGATCACAATAAGGAGAAAGAGAAAGACAAAGAAAGGGATCCACCCATCTGCTTCGAGTGCAAGAAGCCAGGTCATTACAAAATGGATTGCCCTTTGCTTAAAAAGAGTCGAAGGTTGTTGAGAAAGAAAGCCATGATGGCTACCTGGAGTGAGAGTGAGGACTCCAGCAGTGAAGAAGAGCAGCAGGTAGTCGCCAACTTATGTTTCATGGCCAACGAAGATAATGAGGTAAACTCTGAACCTGAAACTGAATTTACTTTCAATGAATTGCATGATGCTTTTGATGACTTAGTAATGGAATATGAAAAATTAAAATTGAAAAATAAGAAATTAAGAAAGCAAAATTTTGAGCTTACCAAAAGTTCAGAAAAGTTTTCAAGTGAAATTAAAAATTTAACTCAAGAAAACAAGAAATTAAAAGAACATGTAAAGACTTTGACAAATGATAAAGATAATCTTTTAAAAGAAAATAATTCTTTGAAAAATAATAGAAGTCTTAAAACTAATGAGAACATTGAAAAACAAAATAAAGAACTATTGCTTCAAAATAAGAATTACAAGGAAGAGTTAGAAAAAGTAAAACCTTTTGTAGAAAAGTTTATTTTTAGTTCAGAAAAACTGAATATGCTTTTAAATAGTCAACATGCAGTGTTTAATAAAGCTGGACTTGGATTTAAGCCACACAATCAACAAAAGCTTTACAAAAACTTTTTCATACCAGCATCTTCTAATATTACCTGCTATGCATGTGGTAAAGTAGGTCATAAATCATATGTTTGTAATAGAAGAAAATTAAATACCTTTAAAAAGATTTGGGTTCCAAAAGGAACCAATTTGACTAACCCTAAAGGACCCAAGATGACTTGGGTACCTAAAGTTTCAACTTGATCATTTTTTTTTGCAGGTGTGCCTTGCAACCAAAAATAAAAGAAGAATGTGGTATCTGGATAGTGGTTGCTCAAGGCACATGACTGGGGATGTGAAGCAATTCTCATCACTAGCTGCTATTGATAGTGGAAACGTTACCTTTGGTGATAATGGAAAAGGCAAAATCGTCGGAATTGGTAAAATCCATATCACCCCTAATGCTTATGTAGATAATGTATTATTTGTTGATGGCTTGAAGCATAATCTTTTTAGCATTAGTCAGTTTTGTGATAAAGATTTTAAAGTAATTTTTGAATCATCCTTGTGCATGGTATCTAGTCTAGATGTCGATGGCATCAAGTTCACTGGTCTTAGGCATGGAAACATTTACATGGTTGATCTTGATGATCTAGCCATGGAAAGTGGTCAATGCCTAGTGGCTAAGGAAGCCAAGGTAAGTGAAACTAGTTGGCTTTGGCACCGTAGGCTAGGGCATGCTAGTATGCAGTTGATTTCAAAATTAAGCAAAAAGAATCTTGTAAAAGAATTGCCAAAACTCACTTTTGAAAAAGATAAAATTTGTGCTGCATGTCAATTTGGAAAACAAACTAAATCTACTTTCAAACCTAAAGGAGTAGTATCTACTACTAGACCCCTTGAATTATTGCATATGGACCTCTTTGGACCAACAGAACAACTAGTTTGGGAGGTAAAAAATATGGGCTAGTAATTGTAGATGATTACTCACGATTTACTTGGGTAATGTTTTTAGCTCATAAAGATGACATTTTCAGCTTTTGTTAAATTTCATAAAAGGGTTTCAAACGAAAAAGATCTCACTATTGTTTCTTTGCGTAGTGATCATGGAACTGAATTTGAAAATCATGATTTTGAAACTTTTTGTAATGAAAATGGTATTAGTCATAATTTCTCTGCACCTAGGACACCTCAACAAAATGGGGTGGTAGAAAGAAAGAACAGGACTCTTGAAGAAATGGCACGCACAATGCTTTGCGAAAATGATTTACCTAGATATTTTTAGGCAGAAGCCATTAATACTTCCTGTTACATTTTAAATCGTGTTTTAATTCGACCTATTTTGAAGAAAACACCATATGAGCTTTGGAAAAATCGAAAACCTAATCTCAAATATTTTCGTGTATTTGGTTGCCGCTGTTTCATATTAAACAATGGCAAAGATAATATCAGTAAATTTGATGCCAAGTCAGATGAGGGTATCTTCTTAGGATACTCTACTTCTAGCAAGGCATACAGGGTCTTCAACAGAAGAACACTTCTGGTTGAAGAATCAATTCATGTAGTGTTTGATGAATCTAACGAAAAATCTTCTAGAAAAGAAGATTCTATTGATGTTGAAACAGGTACAAAGAAACTTGAACAATTGACAATCAATGAAGATGAGCCCAAAGGAGATGATGATCAAGAAAGTCAAGATCAAATTCAAGAAATCAATACAACTTCACCAAAACCATTACCTAAAGAATGGAGGTATGCACATGGACACCCTAAAGAGCTAATAATAGGTGATCCATCAAAGGGGGTAAGTACACGCTCTTCTATTAGAAATGTTTGTGATTATTTAGCCTTTGTATCTCAGATAGAGCCTAAGTCAATAGAAGAAGCTGAAAAAGATTGTAACTGGATTAATGCTATGCAAGATGAACTAAATCAATTTAAAAGAAATAATGTTTGGACTTTAACTGAAAGACCCCTTAATGTTTCTGTAATTGGCACAAAATGGGTTTTTAGAAATAAACTTGATGAACATGGTATTGTAATTAGGAACAAAGCTAGACTTGTTGCTAAAGGCTACAACCAGGAAGAAGGGATCGACTTCGATGAAACCTTTGCTCCTGTTGCTAGGCTAGAAGCAATTAGACTTTTACTTGCTTTTGCTTGTTTTATGGATTTCAAGTTATTTCAAATGGATGTAAAGAGTGCCTTTTTAAATGGATTTATTGAAGAGGAGGTTTATGTTGAACAACCTCCTGGTTTTGAAAATCATGAATTTCCTAATCATGTCTTTAAATTGCATAAAGCATTGTATGGTTTAAAGCAAGCTCCTAGAGCTTGGTATGATAGATTAAGTTCATTTTTAATGAAAAATAATTTCTCTAGAGGTAATGTAGATAATACATTGTTTTTGAAAAAGAAAAATGATGATCTCTTAGTAGTACAAATATATGTAGATGATATTATTTTTGGTGCTACTAACGAAGTCTTTGTCAAGAATTTGCGAAGTTAATGCAGAGTGAGTTCGAGATGAGCATGATGGGAGAACTCAACTTCTTCCTCGGACTCCAAATTAAGCAAACCAAAGAGGGGATCTCCATCAACCAAGCCAAGTACACAAGGGAGATATTGAAAAAGTTTGGGATGGAGACTACAAAACCAATAGGCACCCTTATGAGCTCTTATGTAAATTAGACAAAGATGAATATGGTAAATCAGTAGACCAAAAATTATATAGAGGCATGATTGGTTCATTGCTATATCTAACTGCCAGTATACCAGATATAATGTTTAGTGTTTGTATGTGTGCACGTTTTCAGTCTGCTCCTAAAGAATCACATCTCTTAGCTGTAAAACGTATACTTAGATACTTATCTGGGTCTATCAAAATTGGTCTTTGGTACTCTAGAGAGTCATCATATGAATTAATTGCATATTCTGATGCTGATTTTGCTGGGTGTAAACTTGATCGAAAAAGTACTAGTGGAACTTGTCAATTCCTAAGAGTTAATTTGATTTCATGGAGCAGTAAGAAACAGAATTCGGTTGCTCTATCTACGGCGGAAGCCGAATATATAGCAGCTGGAAGCTGTTGTGCTCAGATTCTATGGATCAAACAACAACTCGAGGACTTTGGCATCAAACTAACTAAGACACCCATAAGATGTGATAATACTAGTGCAATCAACTTAACAAAAATCCTGTACAACATTCAAGAAGCAAACATATTGAAATAAGACATCACTTCATAAGAGATCACGTTCAAAACTCCAATGTGTTGTTAGAATTTATATGTACTGATTATCAATTGGCTGATATATTCACAAAACCATTGAATGAAGACAGATTTTGTATGATCAGAAGAGAACTGGGAGTCATTGATCCTTTTGCTTGAAACTCTTCAATTTTCATCAAAATTCTTCAAAAATGATTTATAAATTCTCAAATATGGTTAAAGGCTATTTCTCTAAATTTTATCAATTTTTTAAATCTTACAGAATTTTATTTTAAGTAATTAATTGTTGGAGGTCGACACTTGAGGTTTTCGGAGGTCGACACTTGAGGTCGACACCTAAGTTATGGAGGTCGACACTTGAGGTCGACCCCTGAAAATTTTCAGAGGTCGACACTTGAACGGAAACCTGCCTTTTAAAAACCCGTCCGCAAGCCTTGTTTTTCCAATTTTTTCCTTCCTCTCCTTCGTGTGGTCCCCCTCCAACATTCCTAAACCCCTAAATAGTAGATTTCCACCCTTCTCCCTCAACATTTTGGGAAATCCTCTCCTCTCCTCTTGCATTTCTTCGATTCAACCCTCTTTTTGACCGTACTTTTGATTTTGGACAACCGAAAGCCTTCGGATCTATCTACCCTCTAATCCCGGTTGTATTTCAATAGAAAACACTTGTTTCTACCCTCCGTCTCTTACTTTTTCTCCTTTTATTTTCTTTTTTCTCCACTCTCACAAACCCTATTTCACCATTTCACATTCTTCTCTTTTTTCCAATCCGCGAACCTCTCTTTCCCTCTCTTTTCCTCTTAGCCTTACCTCTTTGCATTTCTCCCTAAGTTACCCCTCATCCTTACACATGGGTCCGAGAAAACACCAGGCAGTAAGGAAAAGGAGACTGGAACAGGGGCAGGGTAGTACTGAGCGGCGAAGGAAAGTCGACATGAGCGTGAGCCGACCCCAGAGCCACCTGCACCAGTGCCAGCCAGCCTAGTCCGGAAGAGCATTGCTAGTGGGAGGCGCGTGGATATTCCATTCTGGGATCAGCATCACTTCTTCATTGGAGATGTACTGAGAGATGCAGGTCTGGTTCATTTTTGTACGATGTCCGAGAGATTCTACCCAGACCTCATCAGGGAGTTTTATGGATCCATGGCCACTGATGGCATTGGATGGTCTGCTACAATTCGAGGGATCGAGATTCCAGTGACACCTGAGGTCATCAGTCGCATTTGGAGGATTCCACTTCATGGCACTGCTACCACTACGATCAGCGACAGAGAGCACGCCTTCAGGTGTATCCTAGAGTGTGAGGATGTTAGCGGCATTTCCACAGTAGCCGCTAACCAGCTTTCACTGGAGATGAGAGTGCTGCATCACATCATCACCCGTATCTTGATTCCGAAGAGCGGGAGATTTGATTTTATCACTAAGCGTGAGCTGGTGTTGATGGTGTCCCTAAGTCAGCGGACTCCCATCAACCTCCCCAGGATCATGCTTCAGCAGATGGTGAGGCAGCTTCTCACAGGAGACTCGTTCAGCCGTACGGCATGGGACTGACTCAGATATTCAGAGAGCATGGTGTCTCATTCGACGGTATACCCTTCAGTCAGCTACAGCACACAGATCTTATGGAGAGAAATCCCTATATAGGATGGGATTTCGACTGATTAGTGACCGATGGGTACGACGAGAGTCTGGCCAGGAGCCAGATGAGGAGGATGAGATCCGAGCTGCTGAGACAGGGCCTTCAGGGCCTACTGATCATGGTACACCTCCTCGCCCAGCACCGGAGACAGAGACTGCGGAGCCTGAGCCATTCACGCCACCACCTTCATCAGCTCCGACACCTACTATTACTGCTACACCACGGAGGACTTCAGTGAGGATATCGGACTTCGAGCAGCGAGTGACTGATAAGATTTCAGAGGTCCGGACAGAGATCACTGGTGTACGACAGGAGCTTCATGATCTGCGGATACACACAGACACACGCATTAGTGCTCTCTCAGCTAGTATGGATACAGGATTCAGACAGATCCTCAGCTTATTGAGATTAGCACTGCCATCAGGGACTGCAGATCCGACAGTATCTCCTCCACATGATGATGATGATGATGATGATGATGATGATGCTGATGACTCTAGTGGATACAGTGACAGTGATGGAGATCAGCCTGGAGCAGGTAGTTCTGATGTTCCACCTGCAGAGCCGATTCCAGAGATTCCCCCTTCAGCTGATCCTCCTTCCACTGATCTTCCGAGTTCAGATCCTCCAGCCACAGCTGTGCCAGTTGATATTGAGCCTACAGAGTCACTATTTGAGACTATCACTGGGATTCCGGATGACATAGATGAGCATACAGAGACAGATATCGATGATCCCACAGCTTATGAGCTAGTCAGCAGGCAGACCCCAGCTCAGTCTACTCAGCATGCTGATCCGTCCACTCCTTCAGCTACTGCCTCTATCTCGACATCTGTGGAGCCCTTACCTAGGACATATAGATCTCGTAGGACTACCCCTAGGTCTGGTCCCTCTCTGAGGACTCGGAGTTCCTCTCATAGGACTCCAAAATCCTCATCTAGGATCATGGCTCCTGTATCTTTTGACATACCTTCTGATGAGGAGTAGCCTCATAGTTTTATTTGTTGTACTTAGTTTGCTTGTGTATGATCTGTTGTATCAGTATTTTGTGCCTACTTTGTAAGCAATTTTGTAACTGAATACATTTGTTTTTATCTACATTGTGATATTTTATCTATCTTGTGCCATTTTATCTGATACCAGCTCTTAACATTTACCTTTTTTAAACTCTCAAGTTAGAATATTTTATTATATTGAATGCACAAATTGAGGGGGAGCATGTGTTTTATGCACCTAAATACTTCATTATAATTGAACATAAGTTTCATTAATATATCTTTCACTACAAAAATGAACTTTTTGATTCCTGACAAAAAGGGGGAGTAGTAAAGTATATATATATTTATGAGATCAAATTTAGTAAAGTATATATGTATTTATGAGATCTCCGTCTTATGAGTAGTAAAGTTTATATGATTCTTACCTTTTTGACTCATGAGAATGTTTTCACAAAAAGAAAGAAGTAAATAAAAAGTAACTCTTGAAAATATTTTTCACAAAAAGAAGATGAAAAGTAAATTTTTATGATACACTCATGCATGTAAGGATTCTTTGAAAATATTTTATTATTGCTATATCTTGCTTTTGGACTTAATTGCATATATACTCAAGGTTTTGTCATCATCAAAAAGGGAGAGATTGTTGGCTTTGACTCCTTAGTTTTGATGATTAACAAAAGGTTGAGTATATGTTTGGACTAATGTTTAATCTCAAGATAAAGTTTCAGGACTTAGGTTATTCAAAAAGAGTATCAAAAGGACAATGATGAATCTAAGTTTACCTGATTTGGAAAAGAGCTCTTCTACCTTGGACAAGATCAAAATTCTCATAATGGACCTTCTTGTTAAGAAATATTTGACAAAAGAAACAAAGGCTTAAAGAAACTCAAGCATGGCACGCATATCTCAAGAGTTTCAGAAAAATTCAGATCAGAGGTCAACCCTCAGAGGTCGACACCTTGTCAAAGGTCGACCACCAGAGGTCGACTCATGAAGAAAAGAAAAGTTCAGCATGGCCGGCACGGCAAAGTCTCAGTGGCACGCTTCAGAGGTCGACCACCAGAGGTCAACACCTGTCCAGAGGTCGACACCAGAGGTCGACTCATAGCCTGAGAATTCAAATGGGCAGAACTATGGTATTCTAAACTTTTGCCTAAATTTTACTGGAGGTCGACTCATGAGGTCGACACTTGATCCAGAGGTCGACTCATGAGGTCGACTCATGGCATAACGGCTAGTTTTTCTGAACTTCTGATTTGATTTCCAACGGCCATAAACGGCCATATTTTTGAATCTAACGGTCTTGTGGAGTTGTTTCAGCATGAATGAGGTATTTAACCTCCACCAAACTTCAAAAAAGACAAGGAGACAAAGTGAAAAAGTGTTGATTCAAAGTACAAAGCCTTCAATCACTTCCAAGCCAAAAGAGTGAGAAAACCAAGAGATTCCCTAGCAAAAAGTTTTCCATCTTTGAGGAATCCAACATTCAAGTGTTTGGCATTTAGTGAGGTCCAAAGATTCCAAGGGAAAAGGCTTGAAGAGTCTCCATCAAGAGCTTCAACAAATTTATTATTGCTCAAAAGGAGTTTGTTTAGTTTTAATTCTTTGTTTCATACTCTTTTGTCTTTAGCTAGTTTCAAGGGAATTTGAAACTAGAGTGAGGTTTGTTGGTGAGCCAATTGATAAAACCAACTAGGGTTGCTTGTAAGCCCGAAGCCAAAACAAGTGAGTGAGGTTTGTTGGTGAGCCAATTGATAAAATCAACTAGGGTTGCTTGTTAGCCCGAAGCCAAAACAAGTGTGTAAGGTTTTGACTTGTGAGCCTGGTAAAACAAGTCGGCTGTAATCTAAAGATTATAGTGGAAATTCCCAAGTGGAGCTTGGGGAGTGGATGTAGGTGCTAGGTGCACCGAACCACTATATTTCTTGTGTGTTTGCATTGCCTTTCTCTTTTACTTCTTTAGCTCTTTAATTGCCATTTTATTTCATTGCTTCCGTTGCACAATTATTAAAGCACTATCACTCTTCACCTTAAAACTTGATAGCACATATATTGCTTTAAATTTTTTAAATACCCAATTCACCCCCCCCCTCTTGGGCACCATATCTGGGCAACACAGACTATATTAGGAAGGGAGAATTTCAGTGGACTAAAGCAGCCCATAAAGCCTTCCTAGATCTTAAGGATAGGATGACCCAGGCACCCATTTTGAGGTTACCCGACTTTTCTAAAGTATTTGAGGTTGCCTGTGATGCTTCAGGAGTAGGTATAGGTGGAGTCCTGAGCCAAGAGAATCATCCCGTAGCATTCTTTAGTGAAAAACTTAATGATGCTAAGCTTAGGTATTCTACCTATGATAAAGAATTTTATGCGGTAGTGCAAGCTTTGCGTTACTGGAGACATTATTTGCTACCGCAGGAATTTGTGCTGTTTTCGGACCATGAGGCTCTTAGATTCTTGAATTCCCAGAAGAAGCTTAACCCTAGGCATGCTAAGTGGGTAGAGTATATCCAGTCCTATACTTTTGTTTTGAAACATAAGGCTGGGACTGAAAATAAGGTAGCTGATGCCCTTAGTCGTCGATCTTTGTTATTGAATTCTGTTAGGGCTAAAGTCGTAGGGTTTGAGCAGATCAAAGAGGAATATGAGTCATGTCCGGATTTTAAGACTGTGTACCTGGATCTAGCTCAAGGACCATCTAGTGATCATAAGGATTATACCCTTTTAGATGGCTTTCTGTTCTTTAAGAATAGGCTTTGCATCCCTAGAACTTCTCTTAGGGATTTTTTGATTTGGGAAATTCATGCTGGAGGTCTAGCTAGCCATTTTGGAAAAGACAAGACCACCATGGCTATTGAAGACCACTTTTTCTGGCCTAGCTTAAAAAGAGATGTAGCACACATTGTGGCTAGGTGTCGGACCTGTGCTGTTGCCAAACAGCGAAAACAGAACATCGGCCTTTATACCCCACTCCCTGTCCCAGATCGTCCTTGGCAAGATGTGAGTATGGACTTTGTGTTAGGTTTGCCTAAGACCCAGAGGAGGCATGACTCTATCTGTGTCGTAGTCGA
The DNA here is from genome assembly GCA_021397845.1 of Areca catechu. NCBI lineage: Eukaryota > Viridiplantae > Streptophyta > Magnoliopsida > Arecales > Arecaceae > Areca > Areca catechu. The sequence goes on from CM038050.1 coordinate 33,510,627, forward strand.
CCGATTTTCTAAGATGACCCATTTCTTGCCTTGTTCCCAGACTTTTGATGCGTCTAAGGTAGCCACCATGTTCTTTAATGAGATAGTTCGACTCCATGGCTTACCTAAGATAATTATTTCAGATAGGGATGTCCGGTTCACCAGCTATTTTTGGAAAACCCTTTGGCATAAGTTAGGGACAAAACTTAAGTTTTCAACTGCCTATCATCCCCAAACTGATGGCCAAACCGAAGTAGTGAACCGTAGCTTAGGCAATCTGTTAAGGTATCTTGTTGGTGAAAACACTAGGAATTGGGATTTGTACTTACCTAGGGCTGAATTTGCATACAATGACTCGGTCAATAGGTCTATAGGTAAGAGTCCATTTGAAATTGTGCATGGTTACAAACCTCACACACCTCTTGACCTAGCTCCTTTACCAGTCCACACACGAGTCTCAGAGTCTGCTGAAGTTTTTGCACAGCATATAAAAGACTTGCATAAAGAAATTCATGCCAAAATAAATTTAAGTAATGAAACTTATAAGAAGTTGGCTGATTCTCAAAGAAGAGTCAAAACTTTTGTTGAGGGAGACTATGTAATGATTAGGTTAAGGCCTGAACGGTTTCCTCCTGGAATCGTTAGAAAGTTACATGCTAGAGGAGCTGGACCATTTAGAGTGGTGAAGAGAGTAGGGTCCAATGCCTATGTGCTCGAGTTGCCTTCAGAACTAGGCATTAGCTCCACTTTCAACATTATAGACCTAGTAGAGTATAGAGAGCTAGCTGTGATTCCCAGTGAGCCTTTTGAGCCTAATCCTGCTCTTGAGAGTGAACCCAACCCTGTGTGTCCACCAACAAACTGGCCTGTGAGGAAAGAGCAGATTGAAAAGATCCTGGACGATCAGGTTATCTCTACTCGTAATCGAGGATATCAAAGATACCTGGTCCACTGGCAAGGAAGGCCAGATTCTGATGACTCTTGGATCTCCCGAGATGAATTACAAGAGCTGGATCCAGATCTCTTGGAGAGATACCAGAGCCAACTTGATCCATACTCGACAGGGTCGAGTTCCTCCCATCCCGGGAGAATTGGTGCGGGCACCAGAATCAGAAGAAGACTTCAGGGTTCCATCTGGATCTCTGATTGACCTTGCCCGAGAAAATTAGGGTTTGTAATAAGGATTGACCTGATCAATCCAATTTTGAGTCTGTAATTTTGTCATTTCAATTTTTATTGAGTCATGTTGACTCAGTCCAAGTCCTAGTAGTGGTCTAGGTCTTCTCCAGGTTGGTGCCATTTTTTCCAGCCAAGTCATGGCCCAAGCAAGTGGGCGCCACACTCCCAGCCACATGCCAGAGCCCATGAGGTGCCACATCCCTTGCCCAGTATGCCTTGGTCCCCACACCACAAGAAAGCAGGTCCCTTCTTTCATGCGCCACTTAAGGAGAGATCAATCTAGGATCCTCATTCCAAGGGGGCGCCCAAAACAATTCCATAAGAGCCAAGCTATGAAAAGAAATGAGCAACACTTGGGGAGCAAGACTAGGAGGCACCCAAATACATCCAAATAAAACCAAGCATGGAAGGAAAATAATTGTCTTGAAGAGCAAGGCTAGGAGGCGCCATCTTCTTGCCATTTGGAGCCACCAATCAACACTTGGGGAGCAAGACTAGGAGGCGCCCAAATACTTCCAAATAAAACCAAGCATGGAAGGAAAATAATTGTCTTGAAGAGCAAGGCTAGGAGGCGCCATCTTAAGGAAGCTTTTGGCCGGCCATTATGAGGAGGATTTGATTCTACACGCCTAATTTGAGGATCCATCCTATTAGTCCCACATGGGAAGATGTAAAAACCTGATTTCTTGTAAAGGCCTATAAAATAGACCCCTCGTGTAAGTTTTAAAAACAATGATGAATGAAATCAATTTCTTTGTGAGCAACTTTGTGTTTCTCTCTTCCGCACTTGTATTCAAGTGTTGAGCTCCGTGAGGGAGTGATTCCGAGTTCCACAGGAACCTTGAGGAGGTGTGAGATCTCCAAACCCTACTAAAATCCTAGGTTAGCTACTTCAATTCCAAACCCTAGCCGCCCATCATCTTCTCCATTCCACCAATCATCCAAACCCTAATCTGCCTCATCATCTCACGGCCCCTCTCTTCCAAGTAGAGGCTGACCACCAACATCCAGGTCCAGATCGGCTACTTCGAATACAGAGCAAATCCCAGAGGAAGTCAGATCAGCATCCAGGAGAATCAAGATTTCAGCAACATCAATTTTTCAAGTTCTTCTTATCTGGTAAATCCTTTCTTTGAGTATCTGGTTCCTTAACTTGTTCTTCTTCTTTCCCAGATCCCGAGTTCAGGAAAAGCCAACTCTGCCAAAGGACCAGTATTGGAGGATCCATTGCGAAGATATCCGAATCCGAGGATCCAACAATCTGCTCGAGAGAGTCCTTCCACCAAACTCTGTGAAGATCACTGCCTGGTACATAACCCTTCCCTTCTCTTTATTTCTGTCCTGTTGAAAGTTCAGAGCGAAACCCTAGGTCTGGGAGTTTCTCAACCCCCAGTGATCCTTTACTTCTGAACTACTCAGATAATCTAGTTTCTTTGAATTGTGCTTTCAATTATTATATAGTTTCTTTCAATTTAGTTTAACTTTCATTTGAGTCAAAGCCGACTTCTGAAAATATATATAAAAAAAAAAATTAGTCTTAATTTACTTCCGCATCGCATCATCTCTTTTGTTCTGCATCATGTACCCCTTGTAGGGGAGAGGGGTCAACTGGAGTGGATAACCCTAATAATGATGCTGTCATTGTGAAAATGATGATAGCAGATGGGGAAGCCGAGGTGACCGACCAAAATATCTTGCAAGGGCTCCGCACCAGATTGGATGAGGCCAAGGATCAATGGGCCGAAGAGCTTCCCAGTGAGTTGTGGGCCTACCACCTTGCCAAACTTGGTGGTGCCCGGTTCACGCGAGCATGGAATGCGAACAATTTGAGAATGTACTACCAGTGATATAAGGCTCTTTCTTAATAATTAAAATTTCTTTTTGGTGCAAACTTGTCTTTCACCTGTGTAGGAACATCTTCGTCTGAGTCCAAGTCTGGTAGATCAAGCCGGAAAACTTATGAAGCCCCGCACCTAAAGCCAAAAAATTTATGAAGCCCCGTACCTTAAGCTGGAAAACTTACGAAGCCCCGTATCTCAAGCGAGGAAACTTACGAAGCCCTGCACCTCAAGCCGGGAAACTTACAAAGCGCGGCACCTCAAGCCGAGAAACTCTAGAAGCCCCTCACACTATCTTGCTCACAGTCCGAAGGTGTCAGCGGGAAACTCCTGAAGTCTCGCCATCTACTGCTTAACTCACAGCTCGGCACCTTAAGCTGGGAACTCCAAAAGCCCTGTATCTACTGCCTTGCTCACAATCCGAAGGTGTCAGTGGAAAACTCCTGAAGTCCCTCCATCTATCGCTTGATTCATAGCTCGACACCTCAAGCCAGGAAACTCTTGAAAACCCGCATCTACTACCTTGCTCACAGTCCGGATGTCAGTGGAAAACTCCTGAAGCCTTGTCATCTACTGCTTGACTCACAACTCGGCACCTCAAGCTGGGAAACTCTAGAAGCCTTGCATCTACTGCCCAACTCACAATCCGAAGATGTCAGCTAGGAAGTCCCAAGAATCCCGCCATCTACCATTTGACTCATAGTCAGCACCTCAAGCTGGGAAACTCTAGAAGCCTCTCATCTACTACCTTGCTCACAGTATGGAGGTGTCAGTGGGAAACTCTTGAAGTCTCGCCATCTACCACTTGACTCACAGCTTGGCAACTCAAGCCGAGAAACTCCAGAAGCCCTACACCTACTACCTTGCTCACAGTCCGGAGGTGTCAGTGAAAAACTCCTGAAGTCTAGCCATCTATCGCTTAACTCACAACTCAACACCTCAAGCCCGAAAACTCCAAAAGCCCCGCACCTACTGCCTTGCTCATAGTCCAGAGGTGTTAGTGAGAAACTCCTGAAGTCCCGCCATCTATCGCTTGACTCATAGCTTGGCACCTCAAGCCGGGAAACTCCAGAAGCCTCACATCTACTACCTTGCTCATAGTCCGGAGGTGTCAGTGGAAAACTCCTGAAGCCCCGCCATCTATCGCTTGACTAACAGCTCGGCACCTCAAGCTGGAAAACTCCAGAAGCCCCACACCTATTGCCTTGCTCATAGTCCAGAGGTGTTAGTGGGAAACTCCTGAAGTCCCTCCATCTATCGCTTGACTCATAGCTCGGCACCTTAAGCCGGAAAACTCTAGAAGCCCCACATCTACAACCCAACTCGTAGTCCAGAGATGTCAGTCGGGAAGCCCCAAGAATGCTGTCATCTACCGCTTGACTCATAGTCTGACACCTTCAAGCCAAGAAACTTACAAAGCCCCGCGCGCGAAGCTGAAAGATGCCATCAGTCCCGCCTCCGAGGTCAAGAGACATTTTTAGTCCCATCTCTAAGGTCAGGAGATGTTGTTGGTGCCACGTCCAGGGTCAGGGGATGCCAACAATCCTGCACTCTGAAGCCGAAGATCCTAGAATCTCTGCTCCAAAAGTCGGGGCACCCCAAGAGTCCGACATCTAGCAGCCTCGCTCACAGTCCGGGAATGTCAGTTGGGAATTCTAGAGATCCCACCATCTATCGCTTTACTCACAGCTTGGCTAATTAAGGAGCTTTAGTAGCCTTGTACTCAGGTCTGCAAGGCTACGAGGCTGAAAAGATAAGGATGAAATGTTCCCAAAAACCTTCATACCAATTCAAGGGCCACAAAATCAATCAGCGATAATCGAGTCCTAGGGGAAAACACAAGGCAATCTGGTTGAAGAGAAAAGAAAGATTGTATTCATTGAAGTATCCCTGATATCGAAAAGAGTTTCCCAACAGCCTGGGAAGCCATACAAAAGGTTTAAGAAAAAAGGAAGAAGAAGAAAGAAGAAGAATGAGTGAATGGACAAACACCAATTTGCAAGAAAGGGTGCCTTTTCATCAATCAAAATGTTTTTACTTCCTATGAAGGCTCCCGACAGGCCAAGAGGTCTTTCAAAAATTTAGTTACAACACAAGAAAGAAAAAGGAAACAGGCTTGGGCCTCCCTCACCGCTCCTTTCCCAACCAATGGGCAGGTCCTCTCCATGTTGGCACGGCGCTTAGGGCTCCAGCTCTAGACTCTACCCTCGGGATCTCTCTAAATGGAAGCATTCCAGTCCCTTCTACCTGAGAAGGCAGGCGCCTGTCCTTCGGAGCTTTCTGGATCCCTAATAACAAGGGTCCACCACAACATCCACCACCCCATCCTTGAAGGTCACCGATCTTGTGAACCCTGGGGTGCCTTCAGCAGCTTCGTGTGAGACTACCTTCATCAGCACCATGGCAGCCGTGGCCTTCTCCATAGTGACCACGACCGTGGTCACCCCCTCATCCGACTGCACCTAGAAGGCCTGTGGGTGGGCCACCTCCATCGCTGAGGCGGCAATCTTTTTTGCCTTCCACGGGCTCTCCCCCTTCTCATCCTTCGAGGCAGCTTCGAGCTCGACAGATTTCTTCCCCAGACCGGATGCCCTCACCCTGGCACTGACCGATTGCTCCTGAAGAGCCTTTACTTGGCCCTTCAATTTTGAGGTTGAGAACCTGAAGTCTACTAGAAGCCCTCCCTCAACATAGGCCGAGGGAGAAGGGTTGAAGGAGAAGAACATGAGAGAAAGTGCCTGGCTCAAACCATGGAACAGGAGGGGGACTATAGGAGAAGAAAAGGACTCTACGAAAGCTTGGTCGCTCTTGCTCGAAGATTTTTTAAAAAGGTAAGGGGGTAGGTCCTTTACAATAAAGCTCATCATCCACCATCACCTTGTGCCAATCAAAGGCATGTGCCTCTTCAACTCCCTGGCCAACCTAGAGCTTCCATGTACAAGCGTCAGATGGCCCAATGTTTTGGATCCAGGGTAATCGCTTCGGTCCAAATGAAGCATTTATGATCCCTTTACAAGAAGACTAGGCAGAATGTCGCTTCATTAATGCAAGAGTGGGATTTGTGGGATGCAGGTGCTCAAGGCATTAATAGCGCAAGGGACGCGCCTCTCCACATTAGCATGATCATTACTCTACTTGCCCTGAGCACCGCATCAGTCTCTAGGCTCGAGAGTGGGGGGCATCTGATATGGCATTATCTACTGACATGGAGGCCATGTGGATGCTAGCTGGCAGCCGTGCGAGTAGAGAGTGCCACCTAGATGCGGTGCCCAATTGCTGCCAAGGCTAGCCCTCCCATCGAGGTTAGCTCCCGGCCATAGTCATGCTCATGCTACCCGAGCAAGCCCTCCTACCGAGGTCAACTCTAGGCCAGAGTCATGCTCATGCTGTCCAGGCGAGCCCTCCTACCAAGGTCAGCTCCTTGTCAGAGTCATGCTCATGTTGCCCAAGCGATCCCTCATACAGAGGTCAGCTCCCGATCGGAATCATGCTCATGCTGCCAAGGCGAGCCCTTCTACCGAGGTCAGCTCTCGGCCGGAGTTGTGCTCGTGCTGCCTAAGCGAGCTCTCCTGTCAAGGTCCGCTCCTGGCCAGAGTCATGCTCATGCTGCCAAGGCGAGCCCTCCTGCCAAGGTCAGCTCCCGATCGGAGTCATGCTCATCAGGCGAGCCCTCCATATGAGGCCAGCTCCCGGCCAGGGTCAAGCTCATGCTTCCTGAAGTGGGGCTCCAAAAGCAAGTCTCCTCCCTACCTTATGGAGACATGAATTCCTACCAGCAATGAAGGAGGGAAGGGTCAACAGAAATTCAAATCACAGCAGGGAATCCCTCGTCCACCTGCAACCTCTAGCAGGAGGCACATGCCTCGCCATTATTTTAAGCTCTGCAATGCATCATCCACATGCTCTGTGAAGTGGGGGGGCAGAACGAGCAGCGAAAGTGGAAGCGATCCAAGTGCATGGACAACCCTCTACCAGCGATCCAAGATGGATGCGGTGGGATATAGGTTTTACGAAGGTTAATGGATTCTTGGGATTAGTAGAGAAGAGAGGAAGAAGAAGAAGAAGATTTTTGGGAGAAAAGGGGATTTCACTATATTGTATTCAGCTGCCACTTCCTATCCAATACAAGACAAAACATACATATATATACCCAGGTCACATAAGACCTAGTCCCTAAAAAAACTCTCCAGGCTGGCACCGTGAGATTCTGAAATCTCGACATCCGAGTCGGCTCACCTCCTGCGAGTCGACTCATAGCTGAAAATAGTCCACTGGATGAGTCGACTCTTAGACTGCGAGTTGGCTTATCTAGAATCGTATTTCTGTCTGCACACACGAGCCGACTCCACCCTGAGTGAGCCGACTCTCAAGAAACACTTCACAACTATTCCATGCAGTGCCAACCAACAAGTCGACTCAGATAATGAGTCGGCTCTAATGTTCAGACTTACAAAACTCAGCCTATCACCTAGGACTTGTCCTGGATTCACTGCTAGCCCTAGATACATCACATGTGACCATGACTAATTGGACCAAGACCTAAACCTTGGGCCCCCAAGCCTTGGATGCACCACCTGAGACTCAACAATCTCCACCTTGGTGCTCCAAGGCTTCAATCAACTACACCAAATTTCTCAGACCCATCAACCACGTACTTTAGCAAAAGCTTTCTCTCGATAGAGCCTTTGTAAGTACATCAGCCTGGTTCTTCTTTATATGGACCTTCACCAGTGCCACTTCTCCTTCCTCCACCAGCTCTCTAATTATGTGGTACCTCACATCTATATGCTTTGTGCATGCATGATAGACTAGGTTCTGAGTCAAATGTATGGCACTCTAGCTATCACTGTGCAAGACCACCATACACTATTTCACCCTTATTTTAGCAACTAGCCTTCTAAGCCAAAGTGCTTCCTTTGTAGCCTCTATAATACCTATATACTCAGCTTCTATTGTAGATAAAGCAATGATAGGTTGAAGGGTAGATCTCCAAGAAATCGGTCACCATGCATGCAGAAGATATAACATGTAGTAGACCTTCTTGTATCAAGATCACCTACATAACTTGCATCCACATACCCTTCAAGAGGACCCGAACCTCCATATAACTCCTTGGAGTTCCTTTCTTATCATTCTAGCTATCCACCAAATACCAGTCCATGCTTTTGAGTTCCTTGTAAATACCTCAGGATCCACTTCAATGCCTTTCAGTGTTCCTTCCCAGGGTTAGACATGCACGTGCTCACCTAGCTTACAGCATATGCTATATATAGCCTGCAACACACCATAGCATACATAATGATGTCCACTACATTTGCATATGGAACTCTCTCCATGTACTCTCTCCTCATCTATCCGGGGGCTTTGAATTTCAGAGAGAGAGATGTACCCTAGTAATGGTGTCTCTGTTGGTTTGGCCTTCTCCATCCCAAACCTCTTAAGTATCTTCTTGATATAACCACCTTGTGACAAATGGAGTATTCCCTTGCTTCTATTCCTGCAAATCTCCATTCCAAGGATTTTCCGTGCTGTACCCAAATTCTTCATCTCAAGTTTTTTAGATAATGCTTTCTTCAGACCTTTCATAGCCCTCATACTTCTGCTAGCTTTCAACTTGTCATCCACATACAGAAGTAGATACAGAGCATTGTCATTATCCACATCCTTCACATACATATAATAATCATGTTCACACCTGAGAAATCCAAGGCTTAAAATAAATGTATTAAATTTGTGATACCACTGACGAGGTGACTGCTTCAGACCATACAATGATCTCTGGAGTAAACATACCTTGTCCTCCTGTCCAATCTCTATGAAGCCATCAGGTTGCTTCATGTAGATCTTCTCTTCTAGGATTCCATGTAGGAAGGTTGTTTTCACTTGCATCTGCTCCAATTCTATATCATGTTCCCCTACCAATGATAGCAATACCCGAATTGAAGTATGGCATACTACAAGAGAGAACACTTCCATGTAGTCAACTCCTTCCCTCTATGAGTATTCTTTTGCTACCAACATTGCTTTGTATCTCACTCCACCTTGCTCTGAAGGTACTATCTTCTTTGTGAACACCCATCTTGAGCCAATTGCTTGAGCATCTTCAGGTAGATCCACCAGCTACCATGTCTTATTTTTCCTGAGAGATTCCATCTCTTCCATCATGCCTTGCATCCATGATTCTTTATCAGGACTTTCCATGGCCTCCTTGAATGTTTCTGGATCTCCATTGATAGAGATGAGAGCATAAGAGATAGTCTCATCCAAGCCATATCGCACCATCTTTCGGATCGTGCACTGAAACTTATGTAGTGCCACTCCCCTTGCACTATCCTACAAGTCTGCTATGTGTGGCTCTTCCTATACCTCCCTCCGAATAGTTGACTTTTCTTGCTAATCCTTTACCACCAGAGAATCTTTCACACGTAACTCCACCTCAACTGAAACACCCTTGCCAGTAGAAGTAGACGGCCTATCCTCCACCTGTGAAGGGCAATCATTGCTGTTCACCTTTGTAGTTGTACTTCCATCCGTACTCCCCGGTCTCTCCAAGATGCTCCTCTTATCAAAGATGACATCCCTACTGATCACTATCCTCTGAGACTATGGATCCCATAAAAGGTAACCCTTGATTCCTTGTGGATACCCGATAAAGATCATCTTTTTTGACTAGGGTCTAACTTGATTCTTTCGGTTGCCTCCACATGTGCATAGGCCGGGCAACCAAACACCTTTAGGTGGCCAAGCTTCACCTTCTTCCCATTCCAAGGTTCCTTTAGAATGCCTCCATTCAGCTTGAAGTGAGGGGACCTATTAATAAGAAAACAAGAAAGAGTTATAGCATCATCCCAAAAAGTTACCAGGAGTGATGTCTGCAGTCTCATACTCTTAGCCTTCTTTAATAGTGTCTGGTTCATCCTCTCCGCAACACCATTCTGCTGAGGGGTCATCCTTAGTGTGTAATGGTGTCTGATCCCATTTTTCTCATAGTAACTCCTGAACTCCTTACTAGAGTACTCCCCTCCATTTTCAGATTGAAGGCACTTCACATGTCTTCATGTCTCCTTTTCTATCTCAGCTCTCCAAGCTTTGAACCGAGCAAACATCTCTGATTTTTCTCTCATCAGATAAATCCACACCTTCCTTGAGTAGTCATCAATGAAGGTGACAAAGTATCTTGCCCCACCTCTAGCTAATACAGGAGCTGGTTCCCATACATCAGAGTGCACTAAATTCAACACTCCATCACTTGGTTTGGTACTATAGCAAACTTTACCTTATGCTACTTACCAAAAATACATGGCTCACACAGGTCATCTCCATCCTTCTTCAGGACTGGAATGTTTCCTCTTCTACTTAATTCCATGAGCCCTCGGTCACTCAGGTGACCCATCCAATGTGCCATAATTTATATGCTAACTGCTCCTCCTGTGGCACTGCAAGCACCTCTGTACTATCATTCACCACTGAGCCTTCTATCTAGTATAGATTATTGCTTAATCTTCTTCCTCTCATCACCACCAAAGCTTCCTTGGTAATTCTCAAACATCCACTACCAGACTAACAACTGAAAGCGTAATCCTACTTCTCTAGGTAGCCTAAAAAGACCAAATTCTTCTTCAGTTCTGGTGCATGTTTGACATTTGATAGAGTCCTTATCATTCCATTATACATCCTCATCCTAATAGTGCCAACTCCAGCTACCAGACAATGGTGATTATCACCAAGGCTTACACTACCTCCATCTAACCTGTCATAGGTATCAAACCACTCCCGATGTGAGGTATGGTGATAAGAGCATGCCGAATCCAACGTCCAAGTGTCATCCCAAGAAAAAGATCTATCTGAAGCCACCAGTACATCTTCTCCACTACCTTCAAATGCATTAGCACCATTAGTGTTGACTTTCCTATTCTCTATCTTCCAAAGAGGACAATTTCTCCTGAAATGCCAAGGCTGATGACACTTATGGCATTTCCAGCTTTTCTGACTACTTCGAGACTGTGACCTGCCCTTTGATTTCTCTCTAACTCTTTTTTTAGGTCTTCCTTACCTTTTATTCACAACAAGTACCTCTAAGTTAGGATTTCCTTTGCATATCTTCTCCCGTTGCTCATTTGACATGAGCACTCCAACAACCATTCATAGTTCAGGGTTTCCTTCCCATATACTAAGGTTGTTATAAGACCATCATACAATCCCGGGAGTGAACATAACAGCAACAATGCCGATCCTCCTCATCAATCTTCACATCCAGACTCATAACCTCTGAACATACTTGGTTGAGTTTCTGAATATGAGCAACAAGGTCTCCTCCTTCAGGCATCCTCAGACTATACAGCTGCTTCTTCAACCATAGCTTGTTTGTCATGTTCTTCCCCATGTATGTGTTTTCTAGTCTCAACCAAAGACCCTTTGCCGTAGTCTTTGTACATACCTCAGGCAAAACCTGATCAGCCAAACACATCCTGATACTGCTTAATGCAATCTCTTCTAACTCTTCCTAATCCTCAACACTGATCTTTTCTAGTCTTTCTTTAACCAAGACCTTGTAGATCTTTTGTTGAACTAGCAAATCTTTTACTCTTTGCTGCCATAGGCTAAAGTTTCCTTTGCCATCATACTTCTCAAAATCCACCTTGAAACTACTTAATGCCATTTCCACAATCAAGTAAAATCACACCCAAAAAATAAAATTTCTGCAATCAATACCAGCAAAGAACTTTCTTTCCAACCCTATCCTTCAACTCCTTTCACAAGAAAAAAAAATTCCCTCCACCTAAATCTGGAGATTTCTTTGAAAGGAAAATGGATAAAAGATTGAAATAACCTGGTATAGTAGAAACCATTGGATGTAGAGACCTTCCTTTCTCCATGCAGCCTTGCTCTGATACCAAATGAAGCGGGGGGCGGAACGAGTAGTGGAAGCGATCCAGGTGCATGGACAACCCTCTACCAGCGATCTAAGATGGATGCGGTAGGATACAAGTTTTACGAAGGTCGATGGATTCTTGGAATTAGTAGAGAAGAGAGAAAGAAGAAGAAGATTTTTGAGAGAAAAGGGAATTTCACTGTATTGTATTCAGCCGCCACCTGCTACCCAATACAAGACAAAACATACATATATATATCTAGGTCACATAAGACCTAGTCTCCAAAAAAACTCCCCAGGTTGGCACCGTGAGATTCTGAAATCTCAACATCCGAGTCGGCTAGCCTCCTGCGAGTTGACTCATAGCTGAAAATAGTCCACTAGACAAGTTGACTCTCAAACTGCAAGTCGGCTCATCTAGAACATCATGTTTCTATCTGCACACACGAGTCGACTCCACCCTGAGTGAGCCAACTCTCACAGAAATACTTCATAACTGTTCCAGGATGTGCCAACCAACAAGTCAACTCTCAGACAATGAGTTGGCTCTAATGTTCAAACTAACAAAACTCAACCTATCACCTAGGACTTGTCATGGATTCACTCCTAGTCCTAGATACATCATGTGTGACCATGACTAACTGGACCAAGACCTAAACCTTGGCCCCCCGAGCCTTGGATGCACCACCTGAGACTCAACACTCTGTGCAAGGCATGCTTCTCCAGGTCCCAGATCCCATAGCATGCTGCCACGTCAGTGATCATGCAACCGGGGGGCCTCAAACCCTCCTGACATGAAACCTGAACCTCTCCAAGAGGAGTATTTCACTACGGCCACAGGCCCTGCAATACTATGACGATCCATCCGAGAATAGAAACATACGATCATGCCTCGGGGATCAGCGGCACGGCGGCCGCCCCTCCCACAAGGAGCTACACCACCAAAGGGACAAGCTCTGTGCCACGCCGGCGAGCATCCCCTAATAGGAGGACCTCCAGCAAAGGACCGGTCCAGAGGGGGAAGGATGGAGTGTAGCAGAAAGACCCTCTCCAAAGGGGACTTCAGAAAAAGGATATTTGAGGGAAGCCCCAAACCTATTCTCGGCCATTGTTCTCATATAAAATAGAGAAAGAATCCCCAAAGAAAGGGAGAGCAATCGGTAAGAGACGGAGAGCTAACAGGCAAGGGACCTCCAACGAATCCCTCCAAGCTCTTCGATCACACTTTTACCTAACCTTAACATCTCATTCCCACTGCACACCTTCTACGCGAGGAGTCCCTAAGCTCTCCGTCATGGAGGTTCTGTTCTCCCAGATCGTCTCACAGACTTGACCATTGGAGTGTCCCCGTCAGAATCCCCGGCCCGGGTCTCTTCATTTTTGTATGGCCTTCGGACCAAGCAGCCGACCTGGAGAGGAGAGGCACATCCACGACCCAACGAAGCTACGGGCCAAGCTATGATCGAAGAGCTCCCACGGCGATGGCCGTCTCAGACCGGGTGCACACGGGTGATGCTAGTCAGGGGAGTCGCTCGCCGGTGCCATGCAAGAGCTGCAGGCCATCAGCAGGAAAGCCACCACTTGACATCATGCAAGAGCTACAGGCCGCGATGATTTGGGTGGCAACACTAATTAAATTAAAGTAGTAGCTAACAAGTAGGAAATTAAATTATATACGATATATGTCTCAAGATTTCAATTCAATTTTTTTTAATAAAATATAAGTTAGCTCTTATTATATAATTAATAAAGTATAATTGCTATCTCGAGCATAACTTATCTTAATAGATACAAATCATGGTACATTTATCTATCTCTATATAGTCATAGACTATTCAAAGATTAAAATTATAAAATTAAAATATCCTATAATCTAAATTTCAAGCATAATCCGTCTTACTGAATATGAATCATATCTTTAGATCACGACTCGTCTTTATGTAGTCATAGACTATTCAAAAATCTAAATTATAGTTCAATTAAGAAGCTCGATGCTTGAAATAATAAAAAATATTTTAAAAAATAAAATTATTACAATCAAGCTCTAATTATATAAAAAATTAAAATATAAAATATTAAAAATAGCCTCCTTTATCCTCCTGGAGACTTGGAGATTAGCTGTGCATGATGTTCACAAGTATCATCCTCACGAGAGAAAGATGAGAAAGCAGAAGCACCCTACCACCTCTCTTCCATTAAAGTTTGTTACGTCATAAAAAAGAAAAAGAAAAAGAAAATTTTGTGGTGGCTGCCTTCTGCTTGATTTGTCTTTTCCCCTATGTATCCCCATAAATAGGCCTTGAAAAAGCCAAATCCCCATCTAATTTGGAGTTCAAATCCTCTTAAAATTTGTGTTTGAATGCCTAAGAGTCGCTGAGTTGTTGGATGCTGATAAATCATCTATTTATATATTTTTTAAAATATTTTAAGTAATTAATTATACTAATATCTTCTAAAAATTTTAATTTCATAACTAAATTAGACTTTCTCGTAAATTAAATATTTAAAAAATATTTAATTAGAGTACATTCATGAAAATTAGATAGAACTAAAGCACCAAAATAATTCACACCCATTAAAATATTTAATGAAAAATTTATTTTATGTTTTCTCTTTTTTTGATAGGTATACTTAAATTATTAGAGATATTTGAAATTCTAAATTCTAAAAAATATTTAATAGATAAAAATATTTATTAATATGAAAAGCTCGATGTTAGGATATGTCGGTTTAAGCCCAAATCGATCACCGGTCTGACCGGCTGAAGACATTTTTTCCGAACCATGCACTTCGAACCAGAGTGCCCAAAAGAAGTTGAACAGTTGGCGAACAAGCCAAATCCGAAGTTCTCAACTTCGACCGAAGAGTCAACCATTAACCGCTGAAGACAACATCTTCGATCCATTCTGAAGACAAGATCTTCACAACTGGCCGAAGCCGAAGTCTTCGGTCTACGCCATAGTCTTCAGCCTATATCGTGGTCTTCAACCTATACCGAAGACCCGATCTTCGATCTATTCCAAAGAAATCTGAAGATGAAGGCGTCTCTCCAATTTATCTATGGATATTCCAAAAGAGGAAACCTGAAGATAGATATTTGACCTGTTTCAAATCCCCGCAAACATGGTGGATAACGGTCATCACCAGCTATCTGGCTATCTTCAAAACACGTGATCATTAATTCCTACGGCAATGTCTCCAGCCTAGCCAGAACCGTTTAGTAACCGTCCACGATTGCGAACGAGGGGAAACGAATTAACTCCTCCCATCGTAACCGCTAGAAGGAGAACGGAACCGCAGGCCGGTCCAATCAATATAAATACTGGTAAGAGGTGACATTCCAAGTAAGGCACAAGATACTCATGAAAATACAATAGCCCTTTCCTCTCTGCTTGTCCTCCTGAGAATCTTTCTCATTCTGTGGCTGGAGCCCGCCTCTGACTTAGGTATCGAAGTGTCCCCCGCCGGAGCAACTCCGTCCAGGGATTTGTTTTGCAGGTGAACTAGGGAGCGGGCCGGCGATCCAGTAGCTCTGTCCGGTTGGAAAAGGGACTCTACGCTAATAGATTGGCATGCCAGGAAGGGGTCGAGGGCAATTGACTGAAACATCCATTGTTGAGCTCCCTTCCTTGACAAAGGGGAAGTACAGAAAGTTCTCCATGATGAGAGGAAAAACTCAGGTCGCCTTAGCCAGCCGAAGTCGTGCTCCTTCCCAAGGGGGAGAACCCCCTATGGAAAACAACATTCCACCTCCCACACTTATTGTGGGACAACAACAGTTCGAGCATCTCTTGAACCAAGTCAACACTCTTATGGCCATGGTTCAGGACTTCCAGAATAAAGCTTTTCAGGTGGGGCATCCGCCAGCCACCTCCAAACACAACTCTCGATCCCGAAAGAGAAGAGCCCCTCGAGAGGGGTTTGCTCGTCTTTCCCTCTGTCCTCGACCCTCCCCTGAGGGTCGAAGTTCATAAATGCCTAGGCCCACTGACTCCCTATAGAGAGGGAAGAGACCTAGACAAACTCCTTCTTCCTTTGAAGACTCCATTCCCGTGGAGATTCCGTCGAAGCAGATTCTTCCCAACTAGATGGAAAGTTTAAAGCCATTGAATCGGAGATGGCAAGGATTCGGGAGCAGAGGGATCACAATGATTTAGCAGTGTGTGATCTGTGCCCTCCTTACATCGACTGCATCATGGCCGAAGCCGTTCCTTGGCACTTTAGGGTTCCTCAGATGGAACCCTACGATGGCACCTCCGACCCTTATGATCACCTGAGCAGTTTCAAAGCCCACATGATGATCTAAGGAGCTTCAGACATGATGTATTGCCTCGCATTCCTGGCCACCTTGAAGAAAGCCGCTCGGATGTGGTACTCAAGCATACGTCCAAGTACCATCGATTCTTTCTTCGAGTTAAAGAAATTATTTGTCTTGCATTTCAAGACCTACTGCAAGACTCCCTGCAACATGGATACCCCATTTCTCCTTCACCAGAATGAAGGAGAAAGCCTGCGAGATTACATCTCCAAGTTTAATTCGGCTACACTCGAGATCCCCGATCTCAATGAGCACGTAGCCATGTTTACATTAAAGAAAGGACTTCGTACATCCAGGCTTACCTTTTTTCCTGGACAAGAAGTTTCTCAAAAACTATGCTGAGCTCCTGACGAGAGCTCAGAAATATGCTGATGCTGAAAAGCAAGTGGCAAATCGATGACTGATTGAAGGGAATCCCCCTTCAAAGAAGAAGAATAACGGGGGACAAGGCCCCCCTGCTCCCAACAATAACAACAGATACACTGATCGATGATGGAGTCCAGGCCCAGAACATCGGGTAGGAGATTTGACTCCTATACACCCCTAAACCTTCTATGGGAAAAGATCCTCTTAGAGATAGAAAAAGAAAACTATCTTCAACAGCCATGTCCCATGAAGGCATCCACTTTCGCAAGGGACAGGAATAAATACTATCGATTCCATTGGGCCATGTCCATAATACCGAAGAATGCATCCAGTTGAGAGATGCTATAGAGGATCTTATCAAAAGAGGAAATCTGGGACGGTATATCGGTCGCCAAGGACCTCAGTCAGAAGCTACTATTCCCTAGAGGGCCTTGAAGAGGCTGAACTGCTGAACCAGAGGCCCACCAATGGGGACTTGAGGATGATACATCGACCCACCTACTGGAGCAGAGACGAAGATGATGCCCCGAAGCGACTCAAGGACAACAATGCCATTCTCTTCTCTGATGACAACCTCGCAGGGATTCGACTCCCGCATGATGACCCCATTGTAATTTCAGCCGTCGTGGTCAATTATGATATAAAACAAATATTGGTTAATAATGGAAGCTCAATTGATGTCTTACTCTACGATGCATTCTCTCGAATGTGCTTGCCTAAAAAAAAATTACAGAGGTCTCTAATACCACTCACCAGCTTCGGGGGTAATCAAGTCGATGTCGAGGGAGAAATAATGCTACCTGCAATCCTCGGCACTGAACCCCGGCAGAAGACACTTCCCATCAATTTCATGGTGGTCCGAATCCCTTCGACTTTCAACGTGAATTTGGGACGGCCCGCCTTGAACAAATTTCGGGCCATTGTATCAACTTACTATCTCCTAGTGCATTTTCCCACCACGAATGGCATCGGAGAGGCTAGAGGTGATCAGAGAATGGCACAACAATGCTTGATGATTCATGACAATCATTCCAATAATCCTACAATTTGGGATTAGTTAGATCCAAGGGATCCAACCGCGAACTCCGGTGAGCCCATGGAGAGGACCATCTCAGTGCCGTTAACTGAATACAACCCCACCATGGTCGTACAAATCGAGAGTAGCTTGATGAGACAACCAAAGCGGAGTTGATCCATTTCCTCAGGAACAATACTGATGTCTTTGCTTGGTCAGCTTTGGACATGCCAGGGATTTTGGTCGAAGTAATCACTCATCGGCTGGAAGTTGCTCCAGAATATAAGTCGATCCGACAGAAGAAAAGGAGTTTCACCCCTAAAAGGCAGAAAGCAATAGATGAAGAAGTAAGCAAGCTCCTCAAGGCAGGATTCATTCAAGAAGCTCATTATCCTGAATGGTTAGCCAATGTGGTGATGGTAAAGAAAGCTAATAGTAAGTGGAGGATCTGCATTGACTACACAGACCTTAATAAGGCTTGCCTGAAGGATAGCTTTTCCCTTCTAAAGATCGACCAGCTGGTCGACGCCACTGCAGGTCACCAACTGCTAAGCTTCGTGGATGCTTTCTCTGGATATAATCAGATCCGAATGTATCCTCAGGATGAAGAAAAAATGGTCTTTATCACTGACAAAGGTTTGTATTGTTACAAAATAATGCCATTTGAGCTAAAAAATGCTAGGGCGACATTTCAAAGATTGATCAATAAGGTGTTCAAGGAGCAATTGGGAAAAAACATGAAGGCTTATGTTGACGACATGATCATCAAAAGCCTCCTAAAGAATGATCACATCAAAGACTTGGAAGAATCTTTCGGTGCCTTGCACGTCACCGTATGAAGCTAAATCTGATGAAGTGTGCCTTCGGGATAACTTCGGGCAAGTTCTTAAGGTTCCTCGTTACCAAACGAAGGATCGAAGCAAATCCTTAGAAAATCCAGGCCTTTAAGGACATGAGACATCCATCCTACAAGAAAGAGGTACAACAACTGATTGGAAGGATCGCCTCCTTGAGCATGTTCATCTCTCGGTTAGCCTAGAAGTGCCTTCCTTTCTTCAAAGTACTTCGACAATCTCGGGGCTTCGAATGGATCGAAGACTACTGCACTGCTTTGAAGAATTAAAGAAGTACTTGAGACCCCACCTCTACTTTCTAAACCCTGAGAGGGAGAAATACTCTACTTATACCTTTCTACTTCGGATGAAGCAGTCAGTTCAGTCCTCGTCCGAAAAGAAGAAGATGGCTCACACAAGCCAATCTATTACATCAACAAAGTCCTGCATGATGCTGAAACGAGGTATTCGAAAATGTAGAAGCTGGTTTATTCTTTAATAATTGTGGCAAAGCGACTACAGCCTTACTTCCATGCCCACACAATTATGGTACTGATTGATCAGCCGCTCAAGGCCGTTCTCCGATGCCCTGATACTTCGGAAAGAATAGCCAAATGGGCTGTGAGCTAAGCAAGTTCGATATTAGTTTCCAGCCTCGATCAGCTATAAAGGCCCAGGTACTATTAGATTTCTTGGCTGAATGCACCTGGAAGTTCGAAGACGAAGCGCATCTAGAAGAAGAGGAAGTTTCGACAGATTTGGAGTCTGTTTGGGTGCTCCATGTAGACGGAGCCTCCAACTCCACTAGGTGTGGAGCCTCCAACTCCACTAGGTGTGGAGCAGATCTCATACTGGCTGAACCAGAGGAGCATACTGTAGAGTACGCACTCCAATTTTCCTTTCATGCTTCGAACAACCAGGCCGAATATGAAGCCTTACTTGCAGGACTTCAAATCGCTAAGAGCTTAGGAGTTCGAAGACTCCAAGCTTTTTCAGACTCCTAGTTGGTGGTGAACCTGGTCAAAGGAGAATATGAAGCTAGAGATCCCACCATGGCACAATACCTGAAAAAGGTACAAGCACTATCTTTTCAACTGGAGTTCTTCGAGATCATGCATGTTCCTCGATTAGAGAATTTCCGGGCGGATGCGTTTTCTAGACTCGCTACCACCACTCCAGAAACCTTTGGCCGTACCTTCATTGAGCATCTCGAAACTCCGAGTATAGTTGAAGAAATTCTGGAGGTACACCAAATCACGTCCGAACCAAGTTGGATGGATCCCATCCTCAAGTTCCTAAATGAGGGCGCATTGTTTGAAGACAAAGTGGAGGCCAAAAAGATCCGTTAGATGGCATCCCAATACATCATTTTAGATGGGACCCTCTATAAAAGATCATTTTCTCAGCCTCTGCTGAAATTTTTGGG
Organism: Areca catechu; assembly: GCA_021397845.1. Classification (NCBI taxonomy): domain Eukaryota; kingdom Viridiplantae; phylum Streptophyta; class Magnoliopsida; order Arecales; family Arecaceae; genus Areca; species Areca catechu. The sequence continues at coordinate 33,530,453 of CM038050.1, forward strand.
ACCATCGGATGCTAACTATGCCTTGCGAGAGGTCTATGAAGGAATATATGGTGATCATCTGGGGGACAGGTCTCTGGCATACAAAATAATACTCCAGGGATATTATTAGCCTTCCATCCAGAAGGATTCAGCCAATTTCGTGTGGAAATGTGACCAATGCCAGAGGTATGCCAACGTACAGAGATAACTAGCTAGTCATTTGACCCAGCTGGTGGCACCCAAAAATCTTTTGTGCGAATTCATTCAACTCTAAATAACCTATTGCACCATCAGGATGGCAACGGTTTCATGGCACGATTGAAAGAATCGGCCAGCAATGCATAGGGGAGTCTGATCCACTCACTTTATCGGTATGCTTGACGAGCACAATGGACGGCCCAACCAGGCTTCCAAAATGATCAAAGGCATAGGGATGGTTTATATAACCTACCCTACAGTAAATCCGAAAACGTATCGGGGTGGGTCTAATCAGCCTACCTTATATCAAAGAAGGCACAAGGATGGTTCATATAACCTACCCAACGGTAAACCTGAAGATGTGTCGGAGCGGGCCTGAACAGCTTACCTTGATCATGACAGGAATGCACAGGGATGGCTTAGATGCCCTACCCTACAAAAAACCCAGAGACGTGCTGAAGTGAATCTACATCACTCGCCCTGTCAACAACAAAACACTTGAAGAAGAGATGGCATAGCAGATTCCATCTCACTCGCAGAGCCCAACGGGTCGATAAAATTTTCACTCTCGACATCTGCACTTCATAGTACGATGAAATATATCATTCACGGAGGAAGAAGAAATGTGAAGAAAGCTCGGACTCTTCATTTCACTAAATGTCTTATCAAAAAAAAAAAGGTGCAGATAATGGAAAATAGATTTAGTGACTACCCGCCGGCCTTTTCCCTGGCCGGCGGGAGATGTCAAAGCCCTGGAAACAGGATGGAGAGGCCCCGGGGTTCCCTTCGGAGTCAGATTCCGACTCCTCTTCAAAGTCGGAGTCGAATTCGTGACCAGGGAAAGGGACAGAAGGCCTAATAATTTCCAAGCCCTTCAAATTGAAGTACTTGAAAGCCTTGTCCTGATGCTCTCGGAATCCCCAGTGGTACGAATCCAAGACTGCCTCGATGACTTCATCTTTGTAAGTAGAAGAAGCCATATAATTCGAGATGGCCTCCGCCACCTTCTTCCTGGCCTCCTCTGCCTTCGCAGCAGCCACCGCGACTCGTGCCCGAGCCTCCTCCAAGCAAGCCTCCAAAACCCAGATCTTCCTCTCCAAGTGAGCGATGACCCCTGCGGGTCATCATTGTCGCTCCTCCGAGGAGCCTTTGCACTAGGCTCCCCCGCCGCTTGATGATGGAAGCCCTCTTCATGGCCGCCTTCTTGAGATCGAAGATGCTAAACTTCATTCTGTTGATGTACTAAAGGGAGAAGGGCAGTTTTCTAAAGGGGAGTCTAAAACCTCGATGGCCTGCAACAAGGAAAGACAATGTCCTATTTAAAAAGACCCTACACCCACGAACGGCCGCAGGAAAACGTGCTCCACACCTTTTCCCAGACACACCAAAGGCTGCCGCATGTTGGGATGATGCCTCGGGACCCAGGTGGCTACCTGGGAACGGTGTGATCGTCAATAACTGCTATTAGGGAATGAGACCGTCGGTGCTCGAAACCCAGAATGACCTCCCTCGGACGGTTACTACATTAATGGCCCCTTTTAGGAAAGAAAAGATATGGTGGTACCCAGGACGTGCAGGGATGCGATCATTCAAATATCTACATATTCGACACAAATAGCAAAAATCATGCCCAGTGTTCCCCAAGCAATGACCAATGGGAAAATGACACCTGTCTGCACCACCCCCTCCATAATAGAAGGAATAATGATGGTAGGCGACTGACATCAGCCTATCTAATCAAGGTCAATCATCCGCTACGACATTCCAATCTTATTTCGAAATTCGTCTTGGACCAAATCAAGGATATCGACCTCAATAGTTTTCGGCTTACCCATCAACCAGAAATAGTCAATCCCAAAAGATAAAGGATCAGTTTGGAAGGAATTAGTCATTTATTTCAAGAATGAGAAACCTCATCCAAAAGGAAGATATTACAAATAACTGAGGAAAAAGAAAATACAACAAGATTATTCCTTGACAATCTCTTCGGCAATCGACACAGGAGTAAGGGTTGATCTTGTTTCAGGCTAAACTGAGGAAATTTCATATTTATCCTCCGGAATGGCGAGCAAGGGGAAGTCCAAGCTGGGATAAAGCCCTTTGACTTTATTCAAACAATCAGTGTAACCTGAAAGTATCCTCCCGAAGCAGCTTTGGAAGATCTCTCTTCGGCTTGCACAGCCCTCTAGTGGCCGTTGAAAGACTTATCTCCAGCTCTTCGACCCTCCTCTTCAATTCAGCTAGACGAAACTTTGACTCCTCAGCATCCCTTAAAGTCTCCCTTAGCAACAATTCTAGAGATAACTTTCCTCCTCCTCTTTTGCACAATGATCGACACCTCGGCCGTCTGTGCCTGAATGGTATCCATTTGCCTCTTCAAGACTCATTCAAGGCAACGACCTTGTCCTCTTTTCTTCTGCAGCAGCCCGAAGCTCTTCGGCAACATCCTTTTCAGCTATCGTTGAGGCTATACGGCTTCGGAGATTTTCGCTATAGCCAATAGATTCATGAGCGCCTTTCTCCAACAAAGAAAGGTCGTAAGAAACCTACAGAATGAAGGACACATACAAAATCAGTTAATCGATGAACGTGGATACGTGATGCACATTCCAAAGCTACCTGTTGTATTCTAAGGAGGATAGCAGGTAAGGGATTCCCGATCCCTGCCTCCCAACTCCGGTGACAGGGGCACAACCCCCACCAGACTTCTTTTCTCCCCAACTGGGGTCACAGTCTTGACACCCTCAACATGTGGGGAAGCCTCACCAACATTCCGTGGGCTCGACCTCTCAGAGGGCTCAGCCGGTACAGCTCCCCCGGGAGAAACTCTCCCTCCCCGGAGAAGAACCTATCTCGATAGGACCCCTACTCCTTGCTTTAGGCACAATAACGCCAACAGCATACCTTCACCTCCGATCTGATCTCCTCACCTGGAAACCTCTAGTTGGTTTCCCCCTTGCCGCTCGCTTGAGTTGTGCTATATTTGGCCTCATGGCGTAACTAGCCCCAGAGCAACACAAGGATGAAGAAACGGAAATGGCGATGAATGGCAATTGATTTAAGGAAATTCTCTTATTTATATTAAGAATGGCGAAATTCAAAAGCCCTTATTCGCAACAGGCTTATAAATATTTCATGTACGGTCGCCCTAATAAATTAGGGCCTCAACTAGCATGCTGAAAAGGATCACCAAAAGGCTCCAGCCATGGTGATCCCTGACCCCACGCGCGATCATTATGGGCCCAATTACCACTACCTCTCCAAGCAACAACACAGCAGTCACTACACCCTTGGTAAGCCAATAAATTACATATTTCCTTATATTCCTCCTAGTTTGTTTTGCAGCCCAAAAGGAAAAGCTGATATTTGCAAGAATATGTTCCACAAAGGGTGACTTAATTCAAGTCATAATCTAAATCAACAGCTTTATCTAAAAAAAAAAAAATGCAACACTTGGAAAACATCATGGTGTTCATAGAAAAGGAAAATGCTCGTAGATTCAAAAGAGTTTTCCGGTTACACATGTCGAAGAAAGGGAAAGAAAATACACAGTGCCCAAAGCCAAATGAATCCCTCAGGATCGACCGAGAGAGATCCAGCCCCGTAAGATTAGAGTATCCTATCAATCTGGCCAGAAAGGATTTCCCCCACTTGGGCTAGCTCCGAAGAATCTACAGCCTGGACACCCTCTCCAATCTGAACTTCCTCTTCGGCCTGGACCGGAATTACATCCGGGCCCTCAGCTATGTTTGAGGTTTCTTTCCTTAGGCTTGGTGTCTCCTCAGTCTCTTCAGCCCAGACTGGGATTATATCCTGGTCGTTAGCTGTGATCGGGATTTCTTCGCTCTGGCATGGCACCTTTTCAATCTCCTCAATGGCTTCTGTCTCCTCCTCCTCTTCCTCCCCATATCAAACATAGGAATCCTAGAAATGTCAAAGTCAGGAAAAACAACTCTAACCTTGGCGAGCCCATCATTGAAGCCGTGTTAATAGCTGTACAGAGTTGCTTCATTCATTTCCATCTGGAATTCATCAGACTTCCTAAAATCTGCAACAGCTCTAGCCGCCTATTCCTTCATGGCTTCAGACTTTTTCCTGGCTACTTCGGCCTCCAAGGCCGCCTCTTTGGCTCTCAAAGATGCTTCTCTAGTTCTTAAAGATGCCTCTTCAGCCCTCTTGGTTGCCTCGTCAGCCGCCTTGGTCAAATCTTCGATCCTCTCCTGCCTCTCCTGGGCAAAGTGTTCTAAGGAGTCAATTCGCTTCTGATATCTCCTCAACTCCGCCCCATGTTCTACGATCGTCAAATGGGCGTTCTTCAGTTCGCCCTTTAGGCTACAAACTTCGATGTCCGAGTGAGCAAGCCGATTCTCCATAGACTGCCTCAGCTCCTCGGCTACGTCCCTTTCAGCCCTGGCCACGTGAAGCTCTTCCTTCAAGCCATGAATAAGGCTATCGACATTCCCCAAGCCCTCTTCCATGAAAGTAATGTCGTAGACCAGCTATGTCAACAAAACAAGGTCATAGACTGAACAACCCATCAGGCAATGGAGAGACGATGAAGATCTTACCTGTTGCAGGGCGAAAAAGGGAATCGATATTCTGGCGAGGCTTTGACCTCGGATGACTGCCAAATCATGTGGCCGCAAAGTGTTTTTCAATGCCTGCCTCGCCACGGCAGGAACCAAAAGACCCCCCATAGGGGAAAGCTTCGAAGAGCCCCCGGGATAACTCCTACGTGGAAAAGCCTCCCGGATGGACTCTTCCTCAACTTGCGGTGCCTTGCCCCTATCCACCACAGGGGAGCAAGGTGTGGTACATCGACCTCTGAAGACGGGCTCTCCCTTATTTGAACGGAGAGCTAACGCCGGCAAAGATTCGACTATCTGAGGCCCAACCGGGGCCTCCCTCATCGACACCCCATCTTCCCAGAGGTTTCTCTGGAGGACGAGGTGCTTCTACTCCTCTCAGGCTCATCCTTCCGGGCCTTCTTTCGGACCGCTGATCTAGAAGGAGGAGCCTGAGCTGTCCTCTTCGCAGAAGATTGACGAAGCCAGCCCAAATTAGGCTTCATTCCACCACCTACAAATAAGAGGGCTCTTCCGAGTCAACTGGACTATAAAGGCATTAAGAGGAGGAGGCTAAAAATTTCTATCGTTTATACCTAACTCAAGGAACCCGCTAATCCCTGCAAGATGGAGATTCCTCTCTCCAATAGCTCGCAAATGGGAACAGTCTCTGAACCAGTCAGTAAGGCATAGACAGACTGATCGGCCGCCAAAACCTTTTTCCCATCATTAGCAACCAGGTGTGGTTCCCTCCACTCACTACTAAAACCCCATGGTTCGGTAAATGACACAAAAATGAAATTGGGCTTCCACCCGTGGATGGAGCTGGGCATATCCTTTATGATCTTGCGACCAGGCCGAGGACCGATCACCCACCATCCGTGACTGTGGAAATCCCTCTTGAGGACAAAAAAAGTGATGAATAAATGGGTCCCGGGAATCACATTGGCTATGTGACAACGAACCAAGAATCCATAGATGTTTTGAATGCTATTCAGAGTCAACTGCACGGGCACTATGTGGTACATCCGAAAAACCTTGATGAAGAAGGGTTGCAGAGGAAATCAAAGACCAGCCTTAAAATGATCTTCGTATATAGCAAGACACTCGACAGAGGGCTTGTGCACCCACTCTTCGGATATGGGGAGAACCAGAGGAAACCCCTCGGGAACATGATAACGCTCCTGAAGGTAGGCAAGCTTTCCCAGCAACACGGAGCTGGAAACCAGCTCCGGACTCACTACATCGTCGGCCCCGGAGGACCCAACTTCTCCCCCTTGGCTTCCTGCGGTCCTCAGCCATAACAAGGAAGTGGAACAAAGAAACAGAAGGAAGATTCTACCTGCGAAAAGGGCTGGCAGCCAAAAACAGAGAAAGCTGGGCCAAAATTGAAGGTATGCAAGGATGAAGAAGCTTCCTCTGCCCGACCTTTCCTCCTTCTCGTAAAGGGACAAAGAAACTCCAACGCGACGTCTCGATAAGGGGAACCATCTCCCTAAATCTGCTATGGACGTTCGAGGTGAGTGCGCAACCCCAAACAACCCTAAATTGATTTGACACGAAATGGGCATAGTCTGCGCAAATCGAACGGCTAAAATGGGATGCACTTCTCATCCAAGGGATAGGAGGAGGTCACTACCTCCTCCTAAATCCCAACAAGAAGATCGGTTGAGCTGTCGCACAACAGAAAAAGGAGAAGCAGTCCCAGGTCTGCCCGCTCCTTTTTTACACCCCAATCAGGGAGTGACATCTGTCCATCACCTGATCCACGAATCAACCAGCAGTTATGGCGGGTGATCTAATCAGAGATTTTGTAATCATCCGCCGCACCATCTCTCAAGGGAAAAGACAATCCAGCAATACTCTCACTCTTCGAGGCAAATCATCGCTTCGAAAACTGAGAGTGGGGGGCAACTATTATGATATGTTGGTTTAAGCCCAAATCGACCACCGGTCCAACCGGTTGAAGACATTTTTCTCGAACCATGCACTATGAACCAGAGTGCCCGAAAGAAGTCGAACAGTTGGCGAACAAGCCGAATCTGAAGTTCTCAACTTCGACCGAAGAGTCAACCGTTAACCGCTGAAGACAACATCTTCAGTCCATTCTGAAGACAAGATCTTCACAACTGGTCGAAGCCAAAGTCTTCGGTCTACGCCATAGTCTTCAGCCTACATCGTGGTCTTCGACCTATACCGAAGACCCTATCTTTGATCTACTGCAAAGAAATCTGAAGACGAAGGCATCTCTCCAATTCAGCTACGGATATTCCAAAAGAGGAAACCTGAAGACATATATTCGACCTGTTTCAAATCCCCACAAATGTGGCGGATAACGATCATCACCAGCTGTCTGGCTATCTTCAAAACACGTGATCATTAATTCCTACGGCAACGTCTCCGGCCTAGCCGGAACCGTTTAGTAACCGTCCACGATTGCGAACGAGGGGGAACGAATTAACTCCTCCCATCGTAACCGCTGGAAGGAGAACGGAACCGCAGGACGGTCCAATCAATATAAATACTGGTAAGAGGGGACATTCTAGGTAAGGCACAAGATACTCCTGAAAATACAAGAGCCCTTTCCTCTTTGCTTATCATCCTGAGAATCTTCCCTATTCTGTGGCTGGAGCCCATCTCTGACTTAGGCATCGGAGTGTCCCCCGTCGAAGTAACTCCAGCCATGAATTTGTTTTGCAGGTGAACCAGGGAGCGGGCCTGCGATCCAGTAGCTCTGTCCGGTTGGAAAAGGGACTCTACGCCAACACTCGATTTACAGGTCGAGAAGATACAAATAAAATCTAAAATGGAGTCAAAATGAGTCTAAAAACCTATTCAAAAGCTCATGTTTATGGTGGCCCCTCATGGTTTATGTGGACCATTGGCCTACCATCGTTCTACAAAAGTAGTTATTTATGGCGGCCCCTCATGGTTTATGTGGACCATTGGCCTACCATCGTTCTACAAAAGTAGTTATTTATGGCCTTCACGCGGCGGTGTTTGCTGAGTGGGATGCTGGTTGTGTTGTCACTAGCGGGTGGCTGAAAGCTCTCGTGAAGCGGATCCAACAAATAAAAAAAAAAGCTTTCAACTTGATGAGAAGCATGAGTGTAGCAAGTGTTTGGGTGCCAATAAATATTGGTGGAACAGTAACCGGGAAAGTGGGCCGGTCGACTAGCAGAAGGGAAGTGGCTGGGTGTTATCATGTGACGATCCAACCGTGGTCGGGCATCTAACTTTATGAGAAGTCGCCAAGCAGCACCCTGCAATGATTCAATGGCCGAGACTGTTCCTATCTGTAGAAGGATTTCAGACGTGCAATTCTGGGCATGATTCAGCACCATTCGACGGCCGAAGTTATCATGATAGATTAAGGATTTTGATATGGCGAGATTTCAACTTGAATTGAGATCCAAAAATTTCAAAAATATTCTAGAAGTTTTACAAGGAACCTAACATCCAATTTTATATTGATTCAATCTACTTCTCCTTTATTTAAATGATCTATGAGCTACAAGAAAAATTTATTTATAAGAGAAAGATACAAGATAAAGGATTTAGCTTTAGATTGAAGGTTAGCCTCTATGAGTAAGATTTTTTTAGAAGAAAAGTCCCGTCTTGTATGTCATCTTTATATCTACACAACAATAAATCAAGATCTAAAGAGGAAGAAGAAGAGAGAGTCCTGTTTGCTCCACGAAGTATGATGAAAGAAGGTGAGACGATATCAATTAATTCCCAATGAGGCTGCGCCAATCGACTTTCGAATTTTTGTTACCATTATATTAGTTTGTTTAATAGTTATTTTTAAATTCCATGTAATTAGATTCTTCTTTTAATTAATGCAAAGTTTATTTTTATGCAATTTAAATTTTTATTTCTTATTTTTTCATAAATAGATACTAAGATATGATTAACAAATCAAACGTACCAAATTTAAGTTCATGTTCTTTATTTCCTTTCACACTTTTTAATTTTATTTTTCCCGACTTCAAATATTTTCTTTTCTTTACAAAATTTAAAATTTCAAATCTTTAAAAATAATGCCTTCTCTGTAAATTCTACCCGACTCATTACTTTCTATGTATTTTTAATTATTTAAGAAGTCAGATTTAAAATAATAATCATGGTATCTTAATGGCAATATCACGGATCTATCAAGTTTTTAGCACCATTGCCAAGGCACAATATAAAAGTTTTTGATTTTTTTTATTTTTATAATATAGCTTACTAACTTTTTTATTTTTCTTGCATAAAAAAAGAAAAAAAAGAGGACAGAAAGAAAATCTATAATTTTGGTAAGATCAGCCCTAATCCTAAATTAATTTTTTATTAGTTACTTTTAATTAGTTTTTTCCTTTTAAAATTAATAAAAATATTTTTTATTACATTTGATTAGTCCCTTTTTTTAAATCAACCAAAAAAACTTCTTTTAGTTATATTTATTTCTTTTTTAATGTTCTCTTTTAATTAGTTTCTTTTCTTTTCAAATTATTTTTAAAAAATTACTTAACTTTTTTATTTACTATCTTAAATAATAGATTTGATTTCTTGCTTTAATTATAGAATCTTTAGTTACTTTATATGCCTAACCTACTTTGATCCTTTTTTCTAAACCAACTTTAAAAGCTACCTCTTATTCTATAATATAAAAAAAAAAAAAGCACCATAAAACACTTAACTAAAATAGCGAAAACTAAAAGCTTATTACTTGTATTGACATCCTTTCTTTTTGCATTATATATTTCTATAAAATATCTTAAGGATAATACTCAAAAATAATATAAGACGGGAATTTGATCACCCTTCCTTAATCCATAAATCATCACCCTGCATATTGCATAACCCAAGCCTTTCAATTAAAATCAACTAGACATCAATCCCCAAGAAACTTAAGCTCAATAGGACAAAACACCCAAAAGAGTTAGACTAGATCAGGATTAACCAGTTGACTAGTATCTAAGAAAGGGGATCAAGAATAATATAGCTCCGAAGAAAGATAATTTTTAATTAGTTCCGTTAACTGACTTGGTCAATCTAATTAATATCTAAGAAAAGCAACAATCGATCTTACCCTTACTTAGCTAGTCGACTAGTTATTTTTAACTTAAAGGGCTCCAAAATAGCCTTGGAAGTTAAGAGCTGTCTAGAATTAGGTTAATCTAGGATAGAGAGTCCAATGTATACTAATTTGATTGTAATAAATATTAAATCTTAACTAATTTTTTCTCTTTCTTAGCGTAGGACTCCTCAGGTCCTCATCTTTAGAATGCTTCTTTCTTTTTCTTCTTTTTTCATCTCACCTCTCATCTTAAAAATAATAAATAAATAAATAAATAAAAAGAATTGTTCTTATCTAGAATCTTAATTATATTTTTAAATAATCAAAATAATTTGATAAACTAAATTAGTACTAGGAACATGAATCGTTATAATAGATATCATTTATTCCTCCACAAGTTTCTATTATATATTCAAGACCCACTCACTTTGTAGTAAATGTCCAGTAGTATACCATTTTTCTGGGCCTATGTATAACTAAGTTTATCTAGATCAAACCCAAATGGCCTATAGAGTAGGAAATAATCCAGACTTTAATACCATAATTCAGGCTAGGGGGTTCAACTAGATTTTTCATTGCAACCATACCCAGTAGTTATCCTAACAATTCTAGGATCCAGGTTCGTAGATGCATGATTGCTTATTGAAGGGTGGTCAAAAATAAACTTAACTCACTATTATAGCTAGGATGAATAGGGATCATATTCTCAGAGATCAAGGATAATTGTTTCACTAAGAAAGTAAAGAAATAAATAAATATTTAGATTATAAAAATAGATAATTATTTAATTAAAATTAGTTAATTTAAATAAAATATAATCGAGGGATTTATATGATAGAAAGACGTTTTCAGATTTTTAGGTAATCATAAATATAATCATGTATTTGTTCTAATATACATAATCATAGTCTGTATTATTTCAGAATGATACAAACTAATCCCTAGCAAGACTATCTTACCGAGTATGAACCATACTTGTTAAGATCATGGCCCATCCCACAAGTATAAATTATTCAATGATTTAGTTGAACAGATGTTAACAATATATGTAAATAAAAAATCTTAGAATTAATTATATATGTTGAGCATAGACCATATTATGTCAAGATCATGATCCTTCCCATTTATAGGTATTAATTTAAGAAATCAAACATAAAAGAATTGAAAAGAAATTGAAAGCTTTATTTAATTACATAGAATATAAAAATAGATATAAAAATTTATGTACAAAAACTTGTATTCCTTATAGATTGTACTTTAGTCAAGCAAGGCTCCTCAGTACATCTTCTTGGAGATTCTGGACTCTATCGCAGTACCTCATCTCTAGAAGAAATCTTTCTTTGTTCACCACTCTCCCTCTCTTTCAACCTAAACTAAGTTATAAAAAAATAAAAACTATATTGTGGCTTGGTTGCTGGCTCTTTGCTTGGTTTCCCATAACTCCCATGGCTGCCCTTTAAATATGACTTGGGAACAAGCCAAATCCTAATCTAAGTTGGCTTTGGAATCCTCTTTGAACTGGTGTTGGAATGCTGGAAACGCGACATAGTCCTTCTCTCAGGTGGATTAGATGACAGACATGATTGCACACCCAGATCTTCCTAAGTTGAACACCACACATAGATTGCCTCCCCTGCTTGATGGACTGTGAGTGCAATGGAGAGTAGAATGGCCATAGCAGGTGGACTCTTAAGCCAATGGGAAGAAGGTGGCACTCGAGAAGGAGGAAGAGGAAGCAAGTGGACAAGAAGAGCGGCGACGACAAGCAGTGGCTAAATGAGGATGAGGGAGGAGGTGTGATACGGGATGAAAGACATGCTATTCTAATGTTCAGTAACCTATCTTTTTAAAGGAGCAATGAACATTAAGACTTTAGCAAACTCATGCAAAAAGAGATCAATAGAACTAATTAAGAAGACTATTTAATACTACTAAGATACCCGTAATGAAATTTTATACAATCAAATGAAGAAATCAGGATCCAATGGTTGAGAAACCATCTAAACTAGGATGGTCAACTTCAAAGGATCAGATCTAGAGAGTTTAGGATTAGGTTTACTCACCAACAATGATGTATCGCACCTTTGAAGTAGAATCAATTTCTACACTCAAGATTTTGTGGCTGAACTTGAGACTTTCGTTCCTCGGGTGTAGATCCTCAATATTGATGGTTCTAAGGTAAGGAAGATCTTCATTTCAGATTGTGGACACTAGGAATCCTACAAAAGAACCAGTTAGTGGTCATGAAGGATAAGAGAAGAATGGAAAAGAATGGAAGGTAGAATGGAAAAAGGGAAAGAGGTGGCTTGATGGCATCTTGGAACTTTAGATTGGTGGTTGATGGTTGGAAGATAACTTGGACCTCATGCTCAATGGACCTCACGCTCCTCTCTCACATATGACAATGCTCTCACACAAAGGAGTTGGAGAAAAATAATTTCATTCATCATAAAAATCTGATTACAAGGGATGATGAGGGTGGTATTTATAGACCCTCATTTACATGATAGAAATATAAGGATAAGGCTCATTTGAATACATGATAAGGTCTATCCCTACTAGATAAGTGGAGAGGATAAGTATGGATAAAGGTGGGCTTCCAACTTCTCTTGATTTCAAACTTGCTCTTGTTGGAATGGATGACAACCCTCTTGACATTTGAATTTTGAATGCTTCATAAGTAGGCACCCTCCCTTCATGACTCTTGGCCGACTTCTTTTAAATTTAAGTCTTCATAAAAGAAAAGAGAAGTGGGCGACAACTAATCTAAATTCTTCCTTTAAAAATGCGTGGCCTCCTCTTGAATTCGTATCTTCATATGGCCTCCTCTTGAAGCCAGTATCATACAGGATGATTATCCTGTGACCTATTCGGAAGCTATCAAGAGTAAGGAATCCAACAAGTGGCTTGGTGCATGAAATCTGAAATGGACTCCATGTATTCCAATCAGATTTGGACCTTGGTAGATCCACCTGAAGGAATTAACCTGATAGGGTATAAATGGATCTTTAAGAAGAAGATTGGAGCAGATGGTCAAGTTGAGACCTATAAGGTTAGGCTGGTAGCAAAAAGTTTTTGACAAAAACATGGTGTAGACTATGATAAAACCTTTTCTCCAATAGCTATGCTCAAGTCCATTCGGATACTGCTTGCCATAGCAGCATACCATGACTATGAGATCTGGCAAATGGATGTAAAGACTACTTTCCTCAATGGAAACCTTGAGGAAAAAGTCTATATATCACAGTTAGAGGGGTTTGTCTCAAGTGGGGGACCAAACCAGGTATGCAAGTTAAAGAAGTCCATTTGTGGACTTAAGCAAGCATCGAGGAGTTGGAACATCCATATTGATGAAACAATCAAAGGATTTGGTTTTATCAAAAATGTGGATGAACCATGTGTGTATAAGAAGATAAGTGGGAGTGCCATTAGTTTCTTAGTTTTGTATATGGATGACATACTGATCATTGGAAATGATATCCCAATGTTGCAATCGGTTAAAACTTGGCTATCATCAAAGTTTTCTATGAAGGATTTGGAAGAAGCATCCTATATACTAGGTATAAGGATCTATAGAGATAGATCCAAAGGATGCTAGGCTTATCCCAATCTAGGTACATTGACTTAGTGTTGAAGAGATTTAACATGGATGGAAATAAGAAAGGTTACTTACCTATAAGTCAAGGCATACATCTCTCTAAGAAAATATCTCCTAAGACATCAGAAGAAAGAGAGAGGATGGCTATGATTTCTTATGCTTTAGCTGTAGGATCGATAATATATGCCATGTTATGTATCAGACCTGATGTTGCATATGCCTTGGGCATAGTGAGCAGGTTTCAGGCAGATCTAGGAGAGAGTCATTGGAGAGCTGTGAAAAATGTTCTTAAGTACTTGAGAAGGACTAAAGATATTTTTCTAGTATATGGAGGATCTGAGTTGAAACTAGAAGGATATACAGATTCTAGTTTTCAATCAGATCCAGATGATAGCAAATCCACATCGGGATATGTCTTCACCCTGAATGGTGGTGAGTGAGTTGGAAAAGTACAAAGTAGCCAACAGTAACTAACTCAGTCATAAAGGCAGAGTACATAGCTGCTAGCGAAGCCGCAAAGAAGCTGTCTGGATGAAGAAATTCATCATGGAATTGGACATGGTTCCTAATGTACAACAGCTAGTGCCATTATACTATGATAACACTAGGGCTGTTACACAAGCTAAGGAACCAAGGTTTCATCACAATTCCAAGCACATTCTAAAACGGTTCCACCTCGTTTGAGAGATTATAGAAAGACAAGATGTTGTCGTCGAATGAGTTGACACAAAGAACAATATAGCAGAATCATTCACTAAAGCTTTAGCCAAGCAGCAGTTAGATCGTCACTTAGATTGCATGGGCATAAAATACAAGGGTGATTGGCTTTAGTGCAAGTGGGAGTTTGATAGAAAAGTGTCCTAAGAGCCAATCATTATGAGGGCTTTTTGTAAACTTCCAGCTCATGTATGACATACTTTCATATTAATAAAGGCATCTGATTCATCATACACTGTTGTGTCATGTTTTTTATTGATGAACCCCATAGAGTAGGGAAATAGATTTAGGGTTATGATAGAGTTCATAATAGTGAGACCTAATTTCCTATAAATTCTAATCTAAAATGTTTCTAGTCATTGGACCATCGATTCGAGAATCGATGAATCCGATAAGACTAGCTTATCCTATATATGCTCAGTTGATGAGGGTGGTTGGTCTCACAGCCACTTGTGTAGAGATGCTAATACAAGGATAAGGGTGCTCATTAGGTTGTGAGTACATTGAACTGATCTGTACCGGGACTATCTTATGGAAGTCTTACTCCTTGTCAAAAGATAGGTCCCAGAGCAGAAGTTGTGCATGTGATCTTCAAACCTGAGGTCACCATGGTTCCTTGTGCACACTAAGCCATAATTTGGTTCATACTCATTCATGGCATTGTGACATATACGGGGTGTTCTGGGTATGATGGAAGGTATACGAAGGATGTGAGTGGACCAACAAAGAATTGATCAATCCTGGTAAGAGGATATGTTATCCCATGTAATCTCTTCAATGAGTGACTCAAGGAATCTTTGCAAAGTAGGATGAGATTAAAAGTGGCTTCTAATTAGTCATCAGCTGAGTCCTCATGATCGAGCTGAGATTCGATATGATTAAGTGTTAGGGTTTGACATTTATCCATACCCATCACTTAATCGGGATAATGGGAGATCAAAAATTGAATTGCACGGTAACTTACTACTGAAGGGTATTTTGATAATTTCTACCAAATTCTTTATCTTTCGGGTAGGCATGACACGTTGCTAGATATCAATCTTATCTTGTGGGTTTTCATGAACTAATTGAATTGGTTTCATGAGTCAATTCGATATGTGATTCGAATTGGACAATAAGGTGAGCCGATTTGACCTAATTAGGTCAATCGAATTTGATTGGATCGAATCAGCTCAAACCTAAACCTACTGCTAGCTAGATGTGGAACCCAATGGGTCACACACAATAGAGAGTTGCCCAAGGAAGTCACTCATGGTTTAATTAGAGTCATGGGATCCTAATTGGTTAGCCAGATTGCATACTAGCATATGTAGGCTAATCCAATTCCTAACCCAATTGGATTTGGTCCGGTTGCTTGCTAATTAGGCTAACCTAATTAAGAGAAACCTAAATTAGGTTGGGTCCTAAGTGGGAATAGCCAAATCAGAGCTTGATCTGATTTTATTTTGGTATTTTGGATGTCTTATTGAAGAGTCCATTTGAGTTGGGACTCTAGATGCCAAAATGATACCTTGGCATTCAAAAGGCCTAAGAGAGTCTATAGTCCTCTGATATGAAAAAATATTTATATGGATGGAAAGAGGACTTAATGCTCTTTCTTTTGACACCCATATTTCATATGTTTTTGACTAGTCAAAGGTTGCATGGGGTGTGGATAAAGTTGACCAAGAAATAAAGGGACTCTTGGCTCCTCTTGGCGCGCACGAGAGATCAAGGTGCATGCAGAAGGACAAGAGTCCTTCTACAGATGAAACACTGGAGTGTTTCATTTCAGGGGGCACCTTCTCATCTTACCCCACGCCTCTTGGATATGTTTGACCGGTTGAGGCCCTTTTTGAAATGGCATGAAAAAGGATGGAAGCAAATGCGCGTATGAAGAGATGCGTCTCTTCATGTGGTGCATGCCCTGAAGCAGAGTCCTGCTTTCAAGACTCTTCATATTCTCCGGTGTTTGGAGATTGAAGAGGCACCTCTTGGCTTCCTAGGGACCGGTACTTTCCATGTGGCAAGTCACAGATTGTCCAGGAAAATGGACGGATGCTAATATATCTTTTAGTACATGAGGAGACATATTGGATATGATTTTTCAGTCTTGAAACATCATATTTGATAACCTGTTGGAGGACATATCACACGCCCCTCTTACAACTATAAATAGGGGCGGTGATATGAGTTTCAGATAATCTTTTTCACCATAAAGATATTCTGAGTGTTCTTCCACTTCTCCCTCCCTCCTTATTACTTTAGGACAAGACTTGTCTTGTTAAGACAAGATCTTTTCTATTAGGACAAGGCTTAGTTTTAGGACATAATCCTAAGGGGTCCTAAAGGAGGGTTGTCCTAAAACCAAGAGTGGTTTAGGACTGTGTCCAGAGAGCCCTACAGTAGGATAGGATGTCCTACAATGGTCAAAGATCAAAAGGCTGACAAATGAGTCCTGTTGAAGCAAGCAACCCCGGTAGGGATTCTTCCTTGGATCCATTCTTGTGTGGATCACCGTTGGAGGGCTTGCACTTGTGAGCCTCATGGAAAGGATTGGATTTCAATGATCCAGGTATGTATTATAACTTCATTTTGTTTCGTTGATTGGTATTGCATAAGGGGTTCCTGGGAATTAGGATTTTCTAGCCATATTAGGGTTTCATGCTTATAATTTCAGTTTTGAAATTCACTTCAGCTCCTACTGCTCTAACTTCTACTCTATCTCTTCGAGAATCTTCTAAACGTAGAGACCACTTCGGGCTTCGCTAAGGAGGATCTATTTCCCTTGATTGCCCACTGACTTGATGTTGGAGTGCCCCCGCCAGGATCCCCGGCCTGGGTCTCCTCTCTTTTGCAGGACCAGTCATGCTTGGAGATCGCAAGGCGGGATGCCCACACCGATACCACGTAAGAGCTGTAGGCCACAGTGATCTAGGTAGCAATAGATTAGCATGCCAGGTAGGAGGGAGCCAGTTTAAACCAGCCCCTCATTGCTAGAAGAATTTCGTTAGCAACATGGTGGTGACGTGCGCGCTGGAGGCTTCTGTCAGCCACTTGGGGGACCCTCCTCACCGTGGTGACCTACATAGCCTAGAGATGGAGCTTCCTGCTTCACCATCGCCATCGCTGGCGGATCCATAGCTCACCGCACTTGCCTAACAAGTTCAGATGCTGGCTGTGGTAGTGCGACAGTTGCACCATCACAACACTCCTGGCAACTTAGCAGCAACTGAGGACCCCTGCGGTTCAAGCCACCAGACCCCGGGCAGCTTGCGATCCTTCCAAGGAAGGCCGTCGCATCCACGGTCCACATCCTACCCTCAGGGGAGCCTTCGAATCCTAGGAAAGAGGTAGTGGAGTGGTTCAGTTAGCCGGGAGAGTCAGTCCCCGGTCTCGGATCATAGTGCCTCATGGCACCGCAAGCACTACCATGGCAGGGCCCCCTGGCGTGACCTCCTCTAGCCCTTATCTCCCTCTCCTCTCGACAGCCTCACAAAAGGTTCCATCGATGAGGCTATCAAGCATCGAGCTGAGAGGTGCCTAGAGAAACAAGAGCAGAAGCTGGCCGAGCTTCCCACAAGTTTGCCAATCTACAGGGCTCCTCTGCAAGCCTGTGGGCTACAAAGCCCGCCCCCTTTCTCCCACAAAATCCAAGAGGAACCTATTTCCAGTCGGTTCCATATGCCTCAGGTGGATCCTTATGATGGGACCACCGATCTCCTGGACCACTAACGCCCTCCTTTGTATCGCCTTTTGGCTATGCTCTGGAAGGCTGCTCGAGTCTGGTATACCACCTTGAGCTAAGGAGCTTTGACTCCTTCGAGCAGTTCGAGAAGAAATTCATAGTGCACTTCGATGCCTGTCAGAAGGTGCCATGTGAAATCAACAGCTTCTTCTCCATTCACCAGTATGACCATGAGTCCTTGCGGGACTACATGTCCCATTTCAAAATTGTCACCATGAAAATCTACAACCTAGATGAGCCCGTCACCATGTTGGCATTAAGAGGGGGCTCATGACCTCTCGCTTTACCTACTCCCTCGATAAGAAGTCTCCGAAGACCTACTCCGAGCTCCTCCTCCGAGCCCATAATACATCCATCCATGCGAAGGAGGTGGACCGTAATAGACAGAGCTGGATGGGAGGCCCCTGAAGAAGCAACCCTAGGGGGAGCCCTCCGGGATGCATGGGCCGAGGGCAACCCCAAACTTTCGAGTGGGTCTGAAGCCAAAGAGCACTCCTGCCCAGGAAGAGAGGTACACCCCTCTCCTCGTCCCAAGATCTAAAATCCTCATGGAGATCAAGGACGAGCATTACTTGCACCGCCCTCCCCCACTGAGGCTATTCGATGGTCGCGACAAGTCGAAATACTGCTAGTTCCATCATGACCACGACCACAATACTGAAGAATGTCATCACCTCAAGAGGAAGATCGAAAACCTCATCAGAAGGGGCTACCTCGAAAAGTTCATGGGGGACAAGGCCCCATCCAAATCCTAGATGCTCGTAGCTCTTCCTCCTATCGACAACCAACCCACCGAGAGGCTAGTGGGCATGATCTCCTAGGGGATAGAGTACGGCTCGAAAAGTATCAGGATGGAGGAAGGGTCTGATAATGTACTCTCCTTTATGAAGAAAGGAAACTGGGGTGGAGAATGTGAATAATGTTGTTGTTGTCATCAAGATGATGATAGCTAAGCATCCTATAAAGTAGATTATGGTCGATAATGAAAGCTTGACTAATATCCTTTTTTATGATACTTTCTCTAAGATGAATCTATCTCCTAGTCTGTTGAAGCTGGTGCACACCCCTATGGTTGGCTTTACTGGAGACTCAGTAGGGGTGGAGTGGGAGATTACCCTCCCATTCACTACCGGGATACCTCCTCGGTAGAGCATTATTATGATGACTTTCATGGTTGTCAAGCTCCCTTCAGCCTATAACGTGATTCTTGGCTGCCCCGGGCTTGACCTGCTCGATGAGGTAATATCTACAAAATGGCTCCTAGTCCAGTTCCCAACCCCCCATGGAGTAGGGGAGATAAGGGGGACCCCGCAACCAGTTTAGCACTGCTTATAGGCCGTCCCTAGGGTTAGGAGTATCGAGGAGGACCCAGTCATCGATCAGCTCGACCAAAGAGTGCAAGATGCCAAGGGTGGCTCGGTCAAGTGCTTGTTGTCATACCTCCTCGGGATGGACCCCTTGAAGACGGTGCAGGTGGGAGCCCATTTACATGAGGACTAAAGGGCTCACTTCCTAAGTTTCCTTTAAGCAAATGCTGATATTTTTGCCTGGACCATGGTGGACATGCCTAGGATTCCTTCCGGCATCATCACCCATTGAACATCGATCCCAAATGCCACTCAGTTCGATAGAAGAAAAGAAGCTTCACCCCGAAGAGACAAAAGGCAATCAATAAAGAGGTGGAAAAGCTCCTCATCGTGGGCTTCATCCGAGAAGTCCAGTACCCTAGCTGGCTGGCGAACATAGTTATGGTTAAGAAGGCTAATGAAAAGTGGAGGATCTGTGTAGACTACACCGACCTCAATCGAGCTTGTCCAAAAGATAGCTCCCCCGTTCCAAGATTGACCAACTGGTGGATGCCACATTGGGGCACCGCTTACTTAGTTTCATGGATGCATTCTCTGGTATAACCATATTCGGATGCATCTAGAAGATGAGAAGCACATTGCCTTCATTATAGACCGAGGAACCTACTGCTACAAGATGATGCCATTCGATCTGAAGAATACTGGGGCCACGTGCCAGCATCTAGTCAACAATATTTTCAAAGACTAAATCGGTCATAACATGCATGTCTACATGGACGACATGCTTATTATGAGCAGTTAGGAGTCGAACCACATCGTGGACCTTGCATAAGCTTTCCAAAACCTCTATCTCTACCAGATGAAACTGAATCCCGCCAAGTGTACCTTCGACATCGCCGCTGGAAAATTCTTGGGCTTCATGGTCATTCAAAGAGGGATCGAGGCCAACTTTGAGAAGGTCTAGATGATCGTCGACATGGAGCACCCTACCTCAAAGAAGCAAGTCCAGTGCCTGACTAGCCAAATTATGGCTCTGAGCCAGTTCATCTCGTGCTTCGCTGACCGTTGCCTACCCTTCTTCAAGGTGCTGTGCAAGATGCACGACTTCACCTGGATGGAGGAGTGTCGAGAAGCCTTCGAGGAGCTGAAGAGGTTCCTTGCATCTCCACCACTGCTTTCCAGACCAGAGGGCGGGGAGGAACTCTTCTTGTATTTGGCGGTCTCCCAGGGGCTGTCAGCTCGGTGCTTGTTCACATAGATGGAGACAAAGTTCAGAGACTGGTGTTACTATGCTAGCAAGCTACTCTGAGATGCAGAGATCAGGTACATCTATTCTGAAAAAATAATTTTTGTACTCATTATGTCTGCTGAACATCTCAGGCCATACTTCCAAGCATAGCTGATCATGGTCCTCACCGACCAGCCTCTAAGGGTCATTCTTAGCCGATCGGACACATCCAGACATTTGGCTAAATGGGTGGTGAAGCTCAGTGAATTTGACATCACTTATCATCCAAGGCTATCTCAGAAGGCACAGGTGCTGGCTGACTTTCTAGTAGAGTGTGCCTGGACAAGTGAAGAGCCAGAAGAGGTCTCCTCCGAGCGTCCGATAGAACTGCCACCCAACGAGATGGCTAGGATACTTCATGTGAATGGTGCTTCCAATGTGGAAGAAAGTGGAGCTGGCCTCATCCTTGCCAACTCTGACAGGGTCATGGCCAAGTGTGCATTGCATTTCTTATTCAAAGCTACAAATAACCATGTTGAGTATGAAGTGCTCCTCGTAGGGTTAAAGGTATCTTGTGAGCTAGGCATGTCAAGCCTGAGAGTCTTCACCAACTCATAGTTGGTTGCGGATCAAGTCTCAGGAGAGTTCGAAGCCCGAGATCCTCAGATGGCAAGATATCTGGAGCGGGTGCATTCAAGGATGGTAGGCTTCTAGCATTTCAGCATCTCCCATATCTCTCGTGGAGAAAATGCCCATGCTGATGCTCTTTCCAGACTTGCAACCTTGCCGACTCGTCGCTGGGGCATGCCTACATCGAATACTTGGAGGCCCCCAGTTACGAGGCCCCAAGTGAGATCTTGCAGGTCATCCCTGAGGTCAGTTGGATGGATCGCTACATCAAGTACATCATTGATGGCACCCTGCTTGAGAGCCACATGAAGGCTAGTCTCCTCAAGAAGAAGGCCACATGCTTCGTTCCGATGGACGGATAGCTTTATCGAAGGTCCCACTCCTATCCTCTATTAAAATGTCTAAGACACTCAGATGTAGCCTACGTGCTCCATGAGATACATGAAGGCCTTTATGAGAACCACGTGGAGGGCAAGATGTTGGCATACAAAGCCCTCCAGCAAGGATATTATTGAGAGACTATGTGGGAAGATGTAGCTGACTTCGTGAGAAAGTGCGACCGTTGCCAATGGAATGCTCACATACAATGTCAACCGGTCGCACCACTATCCCAACTCTCCACCCCGTGGCCATTCGCTCAATGGGGATGGACATTTGGGTCCCTTTCCCCCAGCGCCCGACCAACAGAAGTACCTAATTATGGCCATCGACTACATCACCAAGTGGGTCGAGGCCGAGTCACTGGCACGGATTACTAAAGCGAAGGCCAGACCTTTTCTCTGGAAGTCGGTCATCTACCATTTCAATCTTCCTCACTCAATCATCATCGACAATGGATGGTAGTTCGACAATCAAGCATTCGAGAAGTTCTGCACCGACCTCAACATCCACTCTCGCTTCACTTCAGTGGCTCACCCTCAGACCAACGGAGAGGCCGAGGTGACCAACCGGACCATCCTTCAAGGGCTCCGCACCAGACTAAACGAGGCCAAAGGCCGATGGGCTGAGGAGCTCCCCATTGTACTGTGGACCTACCACATTGCACCTTGAATGGTGACAGGTGAGACACCTTTGAATCTTGTCTTTGGTTCCGAGGCTATGATTCTGGTGGAGGTGGATCTGCCTACACTATGGGTAGAGCAATACAACGAAGCTGAGAATCTGGTCCACCTCCTACTCAACTTGGACCTGTTGAAAGAAATAAGGGATAAGGCTCAGCTCCGCATAGTAGCCTACAGGCAATAGGTGGCCCAATACTATAATTTTCGCATGAAGCCGAAGGCCTTTCGCCCGGGTGAGTTAGTCCTATGGCAATCGAAAGTCTCATAACCTAGGAAATGTGACAAACTCTCCCTGAATTGGGAGGGACTCTACAAGGTGGTCGAGGCCCTGCCGCATGGAGCTTACTACCTCACTGGACTTGATGGCGCTGAATTCCTTCGAACCTGGAATGCTAGCAACCTAAGGATGTACTACCAATAGTGTAAGGCTCTCTTTTAATAATAAAAGTTTTTTTTTAGTACAACACTATTTTCTACCTATGCAGGAACTCTATCCGTCAGACTCCAAGTTCAGCGAAGCAAACCAGGAAACTCCATAAGCCCCGTGTTGCCATCAAGATCGTCGTGGCCCGTAGCTACTGCCGGTGCCGGAGTACGCTCCTCCTGCCGCCCGCCATTCCCGGTTCCCGGGCCTCCACTCTGTGCGCATTTGCCTCGCCGCCTGGCGGTCCCCCGCTCCTGAGCCTGCGAGACAGTGGTTAGAGACTCGGGCTGGTGTTTTCGGTGGGGGCACTCCGATGATCAAGTCAGTGATGATCCATGAGAACAAATCCTCCTGGTCGGGCCCCTCTTGATGGACTCCATACTAGGAGGAGTAAAAGATGTGCGTGAAGGTATAAACGTTGCAGGGGAAGAGTGATAGAGGGGACAGAGGGATGCTCTGTTCCTCTGCCTCTCCTTGTACCCCTCGTTTCCCTTCATCGATGGTGGTAGCGATGCTTTATCCTCTTGGTCAGGCTTGCGCTTGTGCTTATGGTGGTGATGGTGGTGCCCTCCCCCTCCTCTTGATGGGGGTTGCCTCTTTTCTTTTTTTTTTTTTTCTTTTTTCTTGGAGTTCTTTTGGGTCCCTTGGAGTTGTGGTGTTACCTCCGGGTTTGCTGTGAACTTGGTTACCATTCGGTGCTTGTCTCGAGATCCCCGCCGGGCTATCAGGCGCATGCGGCAGTGTTCCAGGGAGCCTTTCCTGATTCATGATAAGGTGCGTTGTTAGGCTCTCCGACACTCTTCTTGGTTGCCTCGTTCAGAAAATTTGGGGGTGCCTCGAATGGCGGGCCGCCACCTGCGGGATTTGAATCTCTCGGTTGGCCTTCTTTCTTGGATGATTTGAGTAGTTGGTGAGGAATGTAGCATCTCGATCAACGTGCTGCCTGCCTCTCTGGTGTAATTGGCGGTCTCAAACGGTCAGTATGGCCTGGGGGGCGCTCCGGTACGGTTCTTGGGCGGCTCACCGGTGTCCTCGGCTGGTGAGGTCTTCGTCCAGGCTAAGGCCGAGTTGGGACGGCAAGGCTCACTCCAGCCTAGGTGCTCCGAGCTCGTGGGGATGCCTAGGTGGAGGAGGGCGAGGTGCGGGCTCGGTCCGGAGGGCGCGTGCTCGGAGAGGCTCCATATCGGTGGGTGAGCTCTTGGCTCGACCTCGACCGCAGGGCACTAACCTCCAAGGGTCTCGCTCCGGAGGGCGGAAGGCGGACCCGGTCCAAAGGGCGCATGCTTGGAGAGGCTCCACATCGATGGGTGAGCTCTTGGCTCGACCTCTACCGCAGGGCACTAACCTCTGAGGGTCTCGCTCTGGAGGGCGGAAGACGGACCCGGTCCAGAGGGTGCGCGCTCGGATAGCTCCACATCAGTGGGTGAGCTCTTGGCTCGACCTCGACCGCAGGGCAATAACCTCTGAGGGTCTCGCTCCGGAGGGTGGAAGATGGACCCAGTCTAGAGAGCACGCGCTCGGAGAGGCTCCACATCGACGGGTGAGCTCTTGGCTCAACCTCGACTGTAGGGCACTAACCTCCGAGGGTCTCGCTCCGGAGGACGGAAGACGGACCCGGTCCAGAGGGGCGTGCTCGGCGAGGCTCCACATCGGCGGGTGAGCTCTTGGCTCGACCTCGACCATAGGGCACTAACCTCTGAGGGTCTCGCTCTGGAGTACAGAAGGCGGCTCCGACCTAGGCATCGAGCTCATGAGCTCGACCTGGTGGAGGACTGAGCTTGACTTACCATCCTAAGGGAGCTCAGCTCAGCTCGGTAGTGGAATCCGAGCCACAGAGTCGATGTGGTGTCTTCTCTTGACGTCACACCTGCCGGTTCCTCCACGTCAGCGATCCTGCCACATCATTTGCCCCCCACTCCTGAGACTCGTTGGTGCGTGGCGCTCGGGTCGAAGGGAGTAATTGCAGTGCTGACATGGAAAGGCAAAAATCTGGCATGATGATGGCTATGATTGCTGGCACTTCATGGATCGACCCTGCAGGCCAATGCGGGGATGCCATGTGGCCACATCCGAGGAGCAGTTAATGCTGGCACAGAATGCAAAGCAGCCGGGATGCCATTCTCACCGATGGATGGCACGTGGTGCAGATCCGTTGGTGGAGCGGTTGAATCGGTACGAATCCCTTGGATCACTTTGAAATGAAAGGATGGCCTTGCCCGAACCATCCATGCTTTTTGAATTCTCCGTGCCTGCTGTCGCCGCACCCAAGCTTCTTCTTCCTTCCAGTCATCCCGAGTCTTTCTAAGGCAATAGGTCAGCTTCTTCTTCCTCCTTCCCCCACTAAAACAGGGTTCTTTCCCGGGGTATGCCATCTTCTGTTCGGTTTACAATCCCTCGTCCAGGGGAACAGGTCACTTCGAGTGGCCCGGGCCGTCTTGCCTTCTACGAGGGGACCTTCTCCGGAGGTCTCCTCCGCTTTCCCTTCCATCCTTTCTTTCTGTCAGTCTTAGACAATTATCGTTTGGTCCCAACGCAGCTGGTGCCAAATGCTATTAGGGTCATTTTTCCCTTCATCGTGCTTTGCCATCTTCATGGGTTCGTGGCCCGATTCTCTTTGTTCAGGGCTTTCTTTGCCCTGAAGCGCCACCCAACTAAGGATGGGTGGTGGTCTTTGTCTTCTTGCCCGAAGGGCATTAAGTTTGAGCTCTCCTCTTCCATCAAGGGATGGAAAAGTAAGTTTTTCTTTGTTGAGGTCGAGGAGGTTGACTATCTGGAGCGATCCAGACAAGTCCCCCAACCAAAATTTTACGGTCGATGCGGCTGACCGAGATGATTATGAGTAACTCCGCACCATGTAGATTCCTCCTCTCGAGGTCCTATTGTCTGAGTAGAACCTCGCCGAATCCGGGGTCGACCCAACAAATGGGTCGGGTGAGTTCGACCTAACCTTTTCTTTTCCTTCTTTCCCGCACTTCTTATGTTGTTTCCCACAGGTTCTGACCGCTATGTGATTTGCATGCAGGTATGATCTTCTCCGAGAATGATCTTTTATCCATTACCAAGAAGAGGCCGTCGACTGGGCTGGCCAGGGAGCCCGTTTCCAGGCGGGCCCGGGGTGAGAGCGCTTCTGCGATCGCCCCCATGGTGGTGATCAGTCTAAGCTCGACCGTCGCTGCTGGCCCGAGCTCAGAGGTGACCCATGCTACTCCTGTGCCGGTGGAGAGGGCAGCTCCCGCAGCACCGAGGCCCGCCCAACAGGCCCTTACTGCAGAGCCCGAGGTGGTAGTCCGGGCAAGGGCTGCCACTACTGCTGCTGTGCCCTACCATCCTCCAAGTCCGCCGACCGCCGATGCCAGGGGTGAGGAGACCCAGACCACATCCAAGGCCACGATAGAGGTGCCGCCTGTGCCAGCACTGGCCTCCCAGCCTGCCCCCCGGGGCCCTTCGATCAGCAATGCAAGACCGCCCACTCACGGAGAGAGCCAGAGGGAGGAGGCGTAGTGCCATCTCCCCTTCAGGATGGGGCCGGAGAACTCGGTCCTCCGGAGCCCCGAGCTTGCAGAACGCTTGATGGACTTCTCCATCTAGGCATGCGACCGACAAGAGATGGCCGGGATGCAGGTGGCCGATGTCTTCAAAATCTTCTTTTCTCAATTATATTCGGTGAGCTCTTTCGCTTCCTTCATTTATTTTTCATTTCATTTTCATTCATTCATCTTTTTCTTTTTCTTTTTTTTCTTTTTTTTTGCTGACCTCTTCTATTTTTTCTTTCTTTTTTTTTTTTACGGTGCTGATTGGTGCTGAGGCCCTCTACATCAGGGGCCACTTCCAAAGCGGGGAGCGTCTCGAGCGATAACAGGCCACCGAGCTCGAATCTTTGAAGGCTGACCTGAAGGAGAAGGTCGGGGCAAACGGGGTCCTCGAGGCAAAGATCAAGGACCTTGAAAGAGGGCTCGCTGATGCTGTGGGGCGAGCGAAAGGGCTCTTGATGGCTCGCGATTTGGAGCGGAGCCGCTCAAAGAAGGCGATCGACGACCTCTCCGTCATCGAGAAGAAATTGAATTGGTAAAGTGTCAAGGCTGACCGGTGCAAGGAGATCGCCCGAGCTGCCGAGGCAAAACTGGCGATCATGAAAAAGAAACTTGCCGTTGCTGAGAAGGCAGCAGAGACGGCAACCAACTCGGCGGAGGTAGCCAGGCTGGAGGCCATCGAGTCGAAGAGGGTGGCCGCCAAGGCCATCAAGGGCGCTGAGAATGCCGTCACCAACTTTAAGGCTTCGAAGGAGTTCGTTGCTGACATCCAACAGATGGCATCAGACTCCTTTTATAAGGGTTTCATGTACCTGCACGGCCGGGTCGAGGGCTTGTTCTGACAAGGACCGTGGCTACCTCGAGTACCCTTCGGCCACGGAGGAGGAGGCTGACGAGGAGGCTGACGAGGAGGCCATCGCGGGAGGCACAGGCTCAGAGCCTCAGACACTGGCTGAGTGTGGCCCTTCTGTGGCTAGTGCAGCTCAGCCAAAGACTTCTGAGGGCGGGAGCTCTCGGCCTCAGGATCTGGCAGCGAAGCCGGCCGGCATGGAGTGACCATTTTCGCGGCACCGCCGCACCTCGTCCCGCACCATCGGCACCTCCGTCCCAACATAGCGCACTCTACCTGTCAAATCCCAAGTTTGGCGAAGGCAAGCTTGGATATTCTAGAAGCCTTGCACTCTAATGTGCATGATTCTCAGTCTAGCAAGTAGAGTCGAGAAATTTCCAAATTCCCCTTAGTCGTCTACTAGCTTCTAAACTTGGCAAGGAGGGCCGAGACTTTGGGAACCTTGCACTCGGCTACTATATGGTTCATGTGGTTCACATTTATACCATACAGAAAAGAAAGAAGAGAAAGAAAAGAGTCAAGATGAAGTCATTGTAGAACAAAAAACTTTGTTAATGAGAAAGCCTTTACACTGAGAAGGGACCCCCTGACAGCCTAGGGAGCCCCTCAAAATTTATCAAGTACAAAAGAAGAAAGGAAGAAAAGATGAACTAAAAAGAAGAAAGAGACACAATGTAGTCAAAGTCTATTTTTCATTACTATGAAAAAGGGGTTTACAATGAAAAGGACACCCCGACAGGCCAGGAGGTCCTTCAAAAATTCATGTACAAAAAAGAAACTGAAATCATGGCAATACTGTCAGAGCCTTGCCAGGTCGACGGGAGACCTCACTGGCTTCTCCCTGGCCCTTGGTCGGTGGGGTGGCTGGGTCGACTGCCTCTCTTATTTCGGCCTCCAGTGTGACCACCCTCGCCTTCACCTTCGGCATCGTGTCTCTCCCTGTGCTGGCCTCTTCTAGCAAAGCCTTCTCTTCATCATCGATGCCTGGCAGGTTTGGGATGATGGACTCCAGGCCCTTGTAAGAGAAGGCCTGGGCCACCTTCTTCTTACAATCCCGAACCCCTGGAGGAACGAGTCGATGACTGCTTCCCAGACCTCTTCAAACGAACACCTTGGAGGCCTTGAACTTCGGCATGGCTTCGATGGCCTCCTTCTTGGTGGCTTCCATTAGGGCCACAGCCACTATGGCCTTCTCCTCCACCGCCATAGCCTGGGCCATGGCTACTTCCAGATGGGCCTGGAGGGTCTGCACCCGCCCCTCCAGGCATGCCGCCTCCAGAGCGGACTCCTCTGCTTGGCAGGAAGCCTTCTCCCTCTCCACCGCCAGGGCTGTCTTAAGGTCTTTGGCCCATCTCTCTAGCTTTGCCACCATCGTCCAGGTGCCAACTTCTTTAGTTTGAGGGCTTTGGCCTACCTCTCCAATTCTTGCACTCGCTCGTTTACGCCCGGGCCTCCACCACAGTGGCCTCCAAGCACTTCCGGTGGCTGACATCTCGCCGAGCCAATGCCAGGCAGGAGTCGCGGATCAACAAGGCATTGGTGGCCACCTATAGTAATGGAAATGTCAGCCAAATCAACATATGTAATGGAAAGAAGACTAAGCAAGAGAAAACTTACTGCTAGCAATGAGGGAACAGGCTTGTAAGGAGGGATGGCAGCTATTTGCCACTCCTTTCTCGTTGGTCATATAGTTTGTTAGCTTTAGCCTTGATTTTGATGAATAACAAAATGTTGAGTATATGTTTGGTATTAATATTTCAATTGGAGTTATGAATCAGGTTACAGGTATATCAAATTCCTTACACAAAAGTATCAAAATCATTCACTTGAATGCAAGATGAATTTCAAATTTTAAGAAGTCTTCTCATCTTGGAAAGCTATGAAATTGATCACTTTGGCCTTAATGAAAAAGAAACTAGAAGTCTATTGGACAACATTGAGAATTTCAGAGTTTGACATACTTTTTGGAAATGGCATAGACCAAGTGTCGACCTAAGTGTCGACTAAGTATCAACTCATGAAGCAAGTGTCAACACCTCTGAAGACTGGCTACAGAGTTTCAGCTGGCATACCAAGTATCGACTCAAGTGTCAACCTAAGTGTCGACTCACAAGTCGACTCATAGATCGACTCAAGATTTGAGAACAAAAATGGACAGAACATGATTTTTTAGACTTCAATGAAGTGCCAACCCAAGTGTCAACTCACAGATCAGCTCAAGGCATGAGATAAGAAACAAAATCGAACAGTGTCAATCCTGGACTTTTTGCCTAGTGTGACTCAAGTGTCGACTCATAATTTCAAGTATCGACTCACAGGTTGACTCATAACCTGAGAACAGAAATGAAGCAGAACCATGGATTTCAAAGAATTAACCTGGTGTTGATCCAAGTGTCGACTCATAAAGACTCAAGTGTCGATCCAAGTGTCGACTTATAATTTCTGACAATAGTAATGGCTATATTTTCAGAAATTCTGAATTGGTTCAAACAGTCCATAACTGCTAGATTCTTCACTCCAATGGTCTAAAATGATTTTTTGCAAGTTTTTGAAGTATTTATCACTCACCAAACTTATTGAAGACATAAGAGAAAAGAAGGAACACTAGAGACAAATCCTATTTTTTGAGAAAGCTATTGAAAAGAAAAGAGTGAGCCATAATGAAGATTCCACCTGAAAAAGCCTTCATTCTTGCTGTTATGCCTTCAAATCATTATCCAAAAGTATTCATTGATAGCTTCCAAGAAGAAGAAGATAACTCAAGCATTCAAGAAGAGCTTCATCGACTTTATTTCTACTCTTTTAAGAGTTTATTCTTGTGCTCAAATTTGTACTTTGGTTTTAATTGTTGTAACTAGTTTCAAGGCTATTGAAACTAGGATTAAGTCCTTCCAAGCCATGAATTGAGGTTCAAGCCTAGGGTTAGCTTGAGGGAAAGGTTGTTGGTGAGCCTAAGTGACAAAACTAACAAGGAGTTTTAACTTATGAGCCCGGAAAACAAGTTGGATATAATCTTGGTCATTATAGTAAAAATTCTCAAGGGATAGCTTGGAGAGTGGATGTAGGTACTTGGTGTGCACCGAACCACTATAAATTTCTTGTATTTGTGCGTGTGCTTTATCTTCTTATTTACTTATATTGCATTGCTATTTATTCCTTAAAGCACAGCATCTAGATTATATTCAGCAGATTCACTTTGTCTCACAAATACATTAATTCAGCACATACTTGCTTTAGTTTAAAATTTTAAAAACCCAATTCAGCCCCCTCTTGGGTTGCTACACTAGACAACATGGTTGGATGGCAAAGTCGACCATCTTCTCTGCTAGTGCAGGGTCGAGGGTGATCGCCATATTCGGCGATATCGCTATTGACACCCTGGCCACCCTCGGGCCTGATGCCACGGAGGGTGCCACCGGGCCCGACATGGTCGACGGTAGAGGCATGGAGGCCACTGAATGGGCAGTGGCTACTTCTATGGTCCGGTGGCGTTGGTCTCCCTCTGGTTACCATGTCGGCCACCACTTCCACCACCTCCGGCGATGGTGGGGCTTTAGCACAAGAAGGGGCCACCTAGGGGGCCCGTGCTGCCCTCTCTCTGGTTGTGATACCCCCGTTGGGCTTACGGGCCAGGCTGGGTCATCGTTCCAGATGAGGTTGGGGCTAGCTTGGGCCTCCTTTCTCCCTGGTCGATCGATGACTCTACGATGGCCTCCATCTTGGCTCTTCACGAGCCATCTTCTATGGATCCTCCCTGGGTCCAAGAGATATGTGCCTCTTCCGGGACATCTCCTGGATCTGATCCATGGAGAACTTCATGCTTGCAATGAAAAGAATGCTCCTGTTAGACTCAAAGCAAAGAAGAATTCTTATCAAAAGAGAAGTTTGGATTTTGGGCCTTACCCAAGGATCGGATCGAGCTGACCCTGACCTTGAACAAATTATGTTCGATCAGCAGATCCCAAAGCAAAGGAACCTCGAAGGAGATAAGCTGGTCATACACCTCCCTGTCCGCAACCTCCACCTGGGCATTCCAATTGGGAGTGCAGTTTGGGTCACTCCAAACCCCAGTCAACTCCCTCGATTGAGACAAAAAAGAACTTATTCTTCCATCCCTTGATAGAAGTTGGTAGATCAAATTTGATGGCCCCCAGGTGGAGGGCCACGAACTACCACCCGTTATCGACCAGGTGGCATTTCATGGTAAAGAGGGCCCTGTACAAAAAAAAATGAGTAACAATCCCATGAAAGTGACAAAGGATGGTGAAATAAGAAATGGCACTGACAGCATTTGGAGCAAGCTGAGCAGGGACCAGGCAAAAGTTGCTGAGGAAAGAAAGAATAAAGGGATGAAGAAGAAGGCAAAGGCCCCCGAGGAAGAAGTCCTTGTACAGGACGATCTAGCCCGGGCCACTAAAAGTGACCCACTCCTTCGGCCCTGGAGTCAAGAGCCGGACAGAATCCGGAATCCTATAAGTGCTCCAAAGCTGAAGAAAGTCCTCCTGGGTCATCGCTGAAGCAATGCCAGAAGGACCGACTGAATCATAGCTAGCAGGAGGAGCAGAAGGAGGGGGAGGAGAAGGAACCCTAGGGGGACCTATGATTATCCCCATCCATCGGGGACCCTACGGATTCTAAGAGGAGCTTCCTCCTCACTATCGGAGGAAGGAGGCCTCGGTTGGGATGGCCCCGCTTTGCCAGAATGGTCTGGGCGATGGTGCCTCCAGCTAGAAGGATGCATCCTAGTGGAGGAGGCAAGAAGAAGAGGGACTGACCTAAATGCCTTGGGTGAGAGTGTTGGAACTTGGTGAAAAAGGCTATGGCTCTCCCTGCTCCCTCCCTCAAAGTTTCTAAAGAAATGGCTAAGGCAAAATGGCCTCTTTTCAAATGGCCTGACTGCACCCCGTTGCATCATACCAATCAAAACGTGCATCCTTTCACCTCTCCAACCATTGGATACCCGCCATGCATCAGGATCTGCTAAGAATGGTGCTTCGGTACACATAAAATCGCTCCGGGCCAAGTGCAACCAATTGGATGCCTGCCATGCATCAAGATCCATTGGGAACTATACTTCGACACACCAAAAATCGCTTTAAGCTGGGTGCAATCATCATTGCTTCTTTAGTGTTGGCTGATGTGGCACCTCCTCATTGGCGCTAAGGCACGATCTACGAGTCATCATCGATCGAGGCATTAAATGGTGGCAACCAAATGTCCCTCCATGTCAGCGTCACCATAACTCTCTTGACCTTAAGCACTGCATCGTGCTCTGGACTCAAGAGTGGGGGGCATCTGATATGGCCTGACCATTAACATGGAGCCCACATTGGGTCCAGCTGGAAGCCCGGCTGGCAGAAGGAGCCACCTAGATGCTGCCACCAGCTCCCATCCAAGGTAGAGCTCCCTACCAAGATCGAGCTCCTTACCGAGGTCGAGCTCCCTACCGAGATAGAGTTCCCTGCTGAGGTTGAGCTCCTGTCCAAAGTAGAGCTCCCTACCAAGGTCAAGCTCCCATCCGAGGTAGAGCTTCCTGCCAAATTCGAGCTCCCTGCCAAGGTCGAGCTCCTATCTGAGGTAGAGTTCCCTGCCAAGGTTGAACTTCGATTCGAGGTAGAGTTCCCTGCCGAGGTCGAGCTCCTGTCCAAGGTCGAGCTCTCATCCGAGGTCGAGCTCCTGTCCGAGGTAGAGTTCCCTGTCGAGGTCAAACTCCCATCCGAGGTAGAGCTCTCTGCTGAGGTAGAGCTCCTGTCCGAGGTCGAGCTCCTATTCGAGGTCGAGTTTCCATTCGAAGTTGAGCTCCCATCTGAGGTCGAGCTCCTAGTCAAAGTCAAACTTTCCACTTGAAATCAAGTGTGGATAAAAACAGGCAGACCTGGTCTCCCCCTCGAGCAATCTTAGGAGCGACCGGCTAGTGACCTAAGTAGGTGGTGTTACTATCCCCACTGGAACCCTTATGCTAATCAGAGAGACTGCCACCTTTGTGGAGTGGCACTCCACCAGGGCACACCTCCTGCAACCTCTATGAAGTGTGGCACTCCACCAGGGCACACCTCCTGCAACCTCTATGAAGTGGGGCTCCACCAGGGCACACCGCCTGCCATTTTTGTGAGGTGGCGCTCCACCAGAACATACCACCTGTATCCCTTATGGAGGAGCATCCCATCGGAGCACCATGCCTCTTAGCTTGTTGTTGCACCTTCTTTGGAAAGGCACTCTATCTGGATCATCGCACCCTTCAACCTACCACCTGTACCACCCAGAAGAGGAAGGTTTTACCAGGAGTCTCAGATCCTATAGCATCTCCCGCCAAGCTAGTGCTCTACTAGGCCCCAGAGATGGTGGCACGATGATTGTAAGAAGTAGTGTCCTGTCAGGGTGTCAGGTCCCGTGGCACGCCACTCATGCTCACCGTGAAATGGACATGCACTTCGTTGTACTTTGCCTGCACCCATGGCAAAACCCCCCTACAAGGGCTACAGACCCGTCTCCCTCCTTTCAGGAGGGGGGACATGCTTACGCTCCATCCACATAAGGTGCTCTCAGGGAGCATCAGACCAGGGCTTTACACTCTGCTAGATGAAATAGGCTTCTATAAGAAGCTCAATGGGGCCTCCGACAAAGGCAAGCGCAAGTAACAAGTGCAAGCGAGTCGAAATCAGTGCGAGGGAGAACAGGCGAGAGAAGCTTGGAGGTAGGAGGAACATCCGAAGACTCTGCCAAGAGCTCCCCTTGCTTCAGCTACCACTATTTCGCTCCCATTGCTCTAACTTCTACTCTATCTCTTCGAGAATCTTCTAAACATGGAGACCACTCTGGGCTCCACTAAGGAGGATCTGTTTTTATTGATCGTCCACTGACTTGATTATCGAAGTGCCCCCATCGGGATCCCAACCTGGATCTCCTCTCTTTTGCAGATCGGTCGTGCTTGGAGATCGCAAGGTGGGATGCCCACTCACCAGTGCCATATAGGAGCTGCAAGCCACGGCGATCTAGACAGCAACAATTATAATCTAAACAATCAAAATCCATATTTATTTTGAAATCTTTCAAACTAATATCTAGAATAGACTATCTTGTCAAGTACGAACCATATCTTGTTAAGATCATGGTCCGTCTCATAAGTATAGGCTATCCAACGATTAAGTTGAAAAGATTTTGACAAGATATATAAATAAAAATTCTAGAATTAATTATCTATTTTTAGCATGGACCATATCATATTAGGATCATAATCCATCCCACCTGGATAATTAGTTTAAAAAATCAAATAGAAAAGAGAAAGAAATTGAAAGCATATATTTAATTATATAAAAAATAAAATAATTACACAAATTAATAAAAGGATCCATGTACTTCCTTGCAGACTGCATCTCAGTCAAGCATGGCCCCAGGATACATCTTCTTAAAAATTTGGGGCTCTGTCATAGCACCTTCTCTCCTGAAAAACTCTTTTCTTTATTCCTCTCCCTCTTTCTCTTAAAACACAAACTAATTACAAGAAAAATAAAATAGAATTTTATTGGTGGAATTGATCCTTGGCTTTCTACCTGGGTTCCTCCTTTTATAGAGCTCGCCAAGTGCTTTCTCCCGGTTAAATTCGAAGTCAATCTGGATCAGAATCAATCATATATCATGAGGACTAATCTCGACCATTGATCTGTTGCTTGATGAATTGATTGACGCGTTCCTTCCTTCTCGGGCAAATAGAGTTTGAAATCCTTCCAGATCGAGTCCCGGATGTCTAGGACTCCTCCAATCCAAACTCCATTGATTGGTGACGAGGTGGCGACTTCGGATCAGGCAGACACGACAACAGATCACGCAGGTGGTAGTAAGTGGTTGATCACAATGATAGGGTGACCTAACGGCGACGGGCAGTTTGGCATGCTGAGGGGGAATAAACTAGCATATTGAATCGTGTGGTGGCTGATTACAGGAGGAACAGGAGATGGGAAGAAGGCTAGCTACAGGTGGTGATGGAAGTGATGAGCAGTGGCTGGCTATGATGGTCTTCCAGCGGCTTCTTCGGCCATGTATGGCCTCTTGGCGGCTCCTCCAGCGATGGGTAGTTCTCAGATGATGGATGGCCAACGATAGCGGTGGAGTTCAGATGGTGATGGGGTGCTTCTCTAGTGGCTTTGACAGTGACAAGAGATGGTTTTGGATGATCGAATGGTGGAGGAAGACGTTGGAAGGGAGGGAAGATGGAGAGTGGTCGGCAGGGAGCTTGGGAGGCGAGGGTGGTCGTCGGAGTCCATGGGATGGTCGCTGGTGGTTTCTCCAGCGAAATCAATGTTCAAGAGAGAAGATGGTCCACGAAATGGGCCGTAGACCAGGGTTCATGGCCGCCATAGACTGTGCCCGGCTTCTATAGACGAGTGGCTGGTCCACCATGGACCTGCTACTTTAAAATTCGTACTATTTATTAATGAACTTCAAATTTCGATTCCTGACTCATTTGAACTCTGATTTGAATGCTGTTTACATCGTTGGATTTCGAAAATCGAGCTCATTTCATTCATTAACTCTTTTTCTGTAAAACACTGATAAAAATATTAATTATTAATAAATATAGATTAATTAATATTATTTTAAAATTTAAATTAGGATATTTAATAGATTTATATAAAATGAAGCTAAAATGGATCTAAAAACCTATTCAAAAGCCCAAGATTTACGATGGCTTATGAAGCTCATGGTTTACGTGGACCATTGGTCTACCATCAGTCTACAAAAACGATTATTTATGGTCTTCATGCAGTGGGGTTTGCTGAGTGGGGTGTTGCTTTTGTTATCACTAGTGGGCGGCTGAAAGTTGTCCTGAAGTGGATCCAACAAATAAAAAAAAGCTTTCAACCTGATGAGAATGGGGGAGCTACACGGGATAAAATCCTCCTTACCCTTTTGTTCTATCAAAAAAAAAACCTGATGACAAACATGAGTTCAGTTAGTGCTTGAGTGCAATTAAAATAGGGTTTTTTACATGGATACCCTTCAAAATATTTGATTTTATGTGAATACCCTCCTTAAATCACTAATTATAACTATGCCCTCCTTAAATATTGTTTTTGCAAAAATATCCCTTCCATGATAGAAGAGATGGAAAAATAGATTGGTTTCAGGACCCATTAACCACCATCCTTTTCAGGTATAATAATGTCATTTGATAAATTTTATTAATTTTAATTTTTTTAAAAATACTTTTAGTTAAGAGTATTAACAATATGTTAAATGAAGGATATACATGCAAAAAATAAAATTTTACAAAAATATACAAACAAATATTAATTTTAAAAAAATATTATATAAATTTTAATATTTAGATGGATATGCATGTAAAAAATTTATTAAATAAAATATTGATGGAACAGTAACTAGGAAAGGGCTAGTCGACTAACAGAATGAAAGTGGCTGAGTGTTATCATGCGACAATCAACGGTAGGCAGGCGTCCAACTCGATGAGAAGTCTCCAAGCGGCATCCTGCGACGATACAATGGCCAAGACTGATCCCAACTGTAGACGGATTTCAGATGTGCAATTCTGGACGAGATCCAGTGCCTTCCGACAGCCAAAATCATCTGACGGATTATGGATTTTGATATAGCGAGATTTTAACTTGCTTTGAGATCCAAAAATTCTAAAAAAAAGTTTAGGAGTTCTATAAATAGGATCTGTCTATCTCTGCTCAATTTAAATGATCCTTAAGCTATAAAAAAAATTATCCTATAGAGAAACGTGCGGTACAGGATGTGGACTTAGTTTTGAATTACAGATTAGCTTTTAAGAATAAAATTTTTTAAGGTTTTTTTTTTTAAACTCTTATGCAAAAATTTAAAAAAAAAAAAAAGTCCAGTTCCTACTGCGGAGTATAACGGAATAAAGCGAGATAACATGGCTACCCTAATCTACTTTCAAATCTTTGTTACCATTTTATAATTGATTTAATTATTTTTTTAAATTTCTGTAACTAGATTTTTTAAAATTAATATAAAATTTATTTTTATATAATTTAAATTTATATTTCTTTACTTCCTCGCTAGTATATGCTAATATCTGATTAACAGATCGAAATAT
Source organism: Areca catechu (assembly GCA_021397845.1). NCBI lineage: Eukaryota > Viridiplantae > Streptophyta > Magnoliopsida > Arecales > Arecaceae > Areca > Areca catechu. The sequence goes on from CM038050.1 coordinate 33,567,407, forward strand.
CAAAATTTAAGTTTCTATTCTTTATTACCTTTTACATTTTTAATATTATTATTTTCAACTTCAAATAATTTTTTTTATATATGGGCAATCATCTTAGACGGATATGAAAACTGTTCAAAAGATCAAGAGAGAGAAATCCTAGAAGGATCTTTGAAATGTAATCATTCTAGTATCAAGATCAATCATCAGCATGCTGTGCAACAAAGATGCGATCTAGTGGGCTGCACAATTCGCCTTCCGATATACATGTCAAATAATTTTTTTTTTAATAAAATCAAAAATTTTAAATATCTAAAAATATTATCATTTTCGTAAATTCGATCCAAGTCGGCATTGCTGTCAGCCGTTGGATCATGCTATACTAGTTTTCTGGCAGTTAGATTGCGCATAAAGCATGGTCCTAATCATGCTTGGATGTCGTTTATCAAGTCGGGACCATCTCCTCACCGTTGGATCAACCATTGGAATTGGTTTGGGCCTTCGGAAAGCCCAGCAGTCCCTCTGCCAGTCGGCTTATCTCCCAGCCATCGGATCATCATCCAAATGCAATTTCCACCGCACAATTGCGCCTAATATCTCAGTCAGTAACAAATGAGGACCGTTGGATCATGGGCTGGAACTCGTCGATACCATAGGGTCGTGGCACAAGACCTTCCGCTTTAAATGCCGTTAAAGGATTGTTGACCGTTTGAAAGAGTGGACCAATTCTCCCAAGCTGCGACTCGGTTCTGGACCGAGCGGCTGTTTGTGGAGGTATTTAGTAAGCCACATGAGGAGTTCTTGTGGCATTCAATGCGGGGCATGAAGTGTGATTTTGGTAAGCCACGTGAAAACCAAAACCTTCCTGTTTAGGCTCCCGTGTAGTCCAAACAGCCGGTCTACTCTAGAACAAATGAATTGGATGGCTTTGGAATGGATTTGTGAATTTAATTTAAATTTAATTATTTATAATTTGAGTTTTTTAATCTACGAATCAAGCTTTTTATATCGATTATCATTTTTTCTGTAAAAAAATAAATAAAAATATCAATTTTTAAAGAATTAAGATAAATTGATCTATAAATTAATATTTTATTGATATATTTATGGAACCAATCATATCTTCTAACTTGAACTTTGCTTATTCTCGAATAAAGAAAGGATTTGGAGTTACATACCTTTAGCTTAAAGTTTCAAGTTTTACCAAGCAGTTTTCTTTAAAGGATCCTTGATACTCAGGTAGAGTATGAGTGAAGTATATCATTGGGGTATTAATACTTATCCAATATAAAAATTAAGTAAATAATACTAAATCTTTTCTAAATTTTTTCTAAATTATCCCTATATTATTTCTAAATCTTAATCTTTCCATGGACTAATGTTATTTATTTCATCCTTCATTTATTATAGAAGCATCTTCGCATTATTCACTTTTGATATGCTTAGGCAAAGGGTGAAGGAAATACTGGTAGTAGTATGCTAACAACAAGATTTCTATAATCCTAACAGGAGTAATTTTCAAAATAATTTTGCAAAAGCATGCTAAAATTATTTAAAAATAATACTTAAGGATCTATCTAACATGCTGATTAAGAATATATCACATAAATCACATTTGAAAAATAAAATAAATAGAAGATGATAGATCAACTTACCTTGATCTCCATTCTTATTCTTCTTAATTCGAGTTGGATCGGTGGACAATCAGGGTTGTAGTCAGAGCCGTAAATACCCAGCCTCTACTGGTATCTAGAGGGAGATGATGCTGATCGATTTTCCGAGGCTCCTAGTATATTAGCTCCTTACAGGCCTCTTCTCTAGCTTGAATTTGAAACTTTTTTTATGCGGGACGAACCTAGGACTGATGCAAACAGAAAACTAATTTTTAATGATTTTTAAGATTTTTAATTCAGTGGCTAATATCCAAAAATAAGTAAAGAATCAGCATAAAGACTAGTAATACTAGAAACTAACATACCTGTAAAAGCTAATGCAGAATAATAAATAGCAAGACTTGAAAGTTAAGAAATTTCCGGGTTTAGATAGCGTACCTGTCATCAGATCAGAACTCAAGAGGGGGAAGGCTTTTACCAGGCAGCAATTGTAGTTTCTCTGATGAAGAGATCTCTCAACCTCTGGATGGTGCTTGGAAGAACAAGCCTTTGGTTCCCAAATCTGAAGGTGATCTGTATCCGGTCTGAAGGCAAAGAAAGCCTCCTCTGGGGAGGAAAACATCTCAGGGATCTGTAAAACATCAAGGTTAGGCACGAAATAGGTAAGCAATAAAAGAAACAAAATATGGAAGAAAGAAAAACAAAAGAAAGGGAATTAGGGCTAGTAGGGCTGGCGGCCTGGAGAAGGGAGACTCCTGCTTTCAGGGATGGCTTCAGGGCTCCTTCTCAAAGGTGTGGCATGTCAAGATGACTGATTTCCTACTTGGGCGTGGAGAACAGCGAGGGTAGTGGTCAGCCAACACAAGAACAAAGAACCAAAAACAAAACCAAATCTGTAGTCGATACTAATTTGAGAACTGCCTAATATCGACACTAATTTTTAATTGAGTTCTCCATATTCGACACTAATATCGAGTGGGATATTACTAAAATGAGGGATCATGATTTTGAAAAATTTTTAATGATTTCTCCATATTCGACACTAATTTTGAGAACTGCCTTCAAATTTTTCCATGATATAAAATACTGTATGAAGATAGGGTTAATATTAATCTAAAAAAGGTGCCTAAATTTAAAATGAAAAGGGTTATTGACCAAACACATCATGCTTGAGAAGGGGAGTAGGGTAGACCAACCTATATTAAAAAAATTTTAAATACCACCTCCAATCTCGGCCCAATAAATACAATCCCTTCCTAAGTATTGTATAAATTATAATAATATTTTTAAATATGGAATAACATGCTTGCCCAGTGTACCTTATTGATTCAGGCTAATCTCATAGAGTACTCTGTGAATGGTTTTCTACCATGATGATAAGGCCTCCTGATTGGCCTTGTCCTTTTATTGACATGGAGGATATATTAAAGTCAATCATCCAATGGACTCTCTTATAATATCCGGCTGAAGATGTTACACTTAGCACTTATTAGGAGGCAACCCAATATTTATTTTTATAATCTTAAAAAAAAATAATAATAATAATAATAATAATAAAGTTTCAATCCAAATTGATTGTTGCAACTTTTATCTTGTTGATAAGCTCATCTTCTTAGGTAACCTTTATCCCTATATATATTTTTTTGTTCTTATGATTTGAATTTATTTCTTGTACTTATTTATACCATTAGGGATAATGATATTTAAGTTGGGAGGTAAGGACAAACTCCTAAACTTTAAAATTCTTTTAATTTTTTTATTGAAAATTATTTTGAAAATTTTTAAAAATTATTGGAAAACTCTTGAAAAAATTATGAAGAAATTTTTGATAAATCATGTGCCATGAAAAAAATTCTTGAGCTAAATAGACTAGGAAAAAAATAATAGAGTTAGAAAGCATTTACTAATTAATGTAGCGAGTCAAGAAGTAAACTAGTTGGTCAGATTTTTAGCGACCAACTTAGGTCACCTAAAGGCTATTAGCACTTCCATTGCACATGCACATTGATGAGATAAAGTAGGTATTAGTTGTAAGGTTAATTATATATTCAGTTATTACTAAAAAATTAATAATTGATATACACTCCCTATTTAACTTAAATTTAAGAAAAGAGCTACCTACCTGGAAAAAAGATAAAAAAAAGATAGAAGAAAAGAAAAAAAGGGGCAAGTTTTAAATATTAATTTTTCACCGAGTAACCGGGCACCTTCACCTAAGTAAACATTATTGTTCGCATAAAAAAGTAGGTAGTGTAAAGACATTACCAATCCAAAAAAAGGAAGAAGAGACAAATTCAGGTGGTGTGAAAGCTACCTCAATGATAAGTGCATAAATATTAGCCATAGAAATATTAATTTTTAAATTAAATTATCTTATTTTTAAATTTGATACTTTTATGTAGTGTTTAAGGAAAGAACCCTGCCAATGCGAAGGGTCCAATTTTTGGGATCCAACGATGCAAACAGTATTTAATTCGGAGTTCAGATGGCCCCATAATCAAAATTTGAATTTTGTTAAGAAAATTGCACAGAAATTAAAGGAATCGGTCCATCATGGACCGATTGCTAGGTTCACAAGAGCTATGTAGGTCCACCTCTGCCATTGTTGCTGGTCCACGGCATAGAACCGTGCACAGGCCTCCTCAAGCACCATTCCTACCGGAGATGTCGGAGCTCCTTCCCTCACCATTGGGACCCTCCCGTGGCCAAAAAAGTACTCGTCGGAGCCGCCATGACCACCATTCTTCTTTCGTCATCCCTCCATTCCACAAGTCATCGCTCACCACCGGGGGAAGCCTTCAATCGTCGATCGATCTCCGCCTTGTCTACCATCTCCTCCATCGGCACCCTTCACTGTGTCCATCTTCACCGTCCGTCACCATCCTCCCGAGCTACTGAGCCTCCTTCATCTCTGATCCACCACCGTCGTCTGCCCCATCCTCCATTCGCTGCACTCCTCAATGTCCCGCCATCACCCCCGCCTGACCGGTCGTCACTACCTTCTTCCCTACAATCCGCCCTTTAGTCGGAGTCGCGCTTCTTATGGTCCAAGCTTTTGCCCAGCCTACCAACATCCACCGAAGAAGCTCTCCACCATTACAATTCACTATAAGAGGTCCTCCTTTTTGAAGTCACCATCGTTGCATCACCACCCTCTCATCCTCCTCTTGTTGGTTTAGAAATTTGTCGGGGAGTGAAGATGTCTGAATGGGAAGAAAATATCAGAAGTGGTTTAGGATGTTCGATAGAGGAAGATAAGTCAAAGTTAATTTTAAAAATTAAGTTGGATGAGAAATGGAATACAGGTGCAATGGTAGGGCACGTGTAAGGATCGTGCGAGTGGGTACAGGATAAGATGAGAAACAAAAGTTGTTAAGGGGATAAGGATAAGGAACTACTATTGAGGCATATCACTATAGGAAACTAACACGGCTACCAAACGGACCCAACGCATTCCCCTTCGCCTATATAAGAGCATCATCTCTTCGTTACAAGGGATTATTCGGCATTCCACTTCCCATCCATAACCTCCCCATCCCTCGAACATCCGCTCCTCTACTTCCCACTTTCTTCCATCCTTTCAACATATGAGAAGGAGAGTAAGCTAGGAAGAAAGAGCCTCGATCTATCAACTCTTTTGATTTTTTTATTTAACTCTAAGCCCTGTTAATAGCTTAGGAGTTAAATCTTTTATAATTAAATTAGTTTTTGTAATAAAAATTTTATTTTCTTATTTTAATTTTTCTTATAATTTTTTTAATTTCAGTATTATGATAGTTTAATTTCCTGTAATTTAAATTCTTGCAATAAATTCCTGAAATTAGTGTAGTTTTATTTTTACACATTTAAATTTTGTAATTTACATTTCAGCAAGTAGTGTAGAATTAATTTTATTTTTTAAATAAATTTTTAAGTTTTAATTTAGATCAAATCTAGCTAAGCGAATCCTTTAGGGTTTGTGATGAAGCTATCCATGATTAGAAGCCCTTTCCTTGGATCTCTTCTTGGACTTTGATTTTTAAAAAATTTTTTTTTATTAAAATTCTTGCCAAGAGACTTGATGAACTATTATTGGGTTTCAATCCCTTCATAGTTCATACTTGATTCGTGAAAGAAAGGCAATAAATAGAAGGCTCTCAACAATATTTTTAAATTCTTTTCTCTTCTTCCTTGTAAAATCTTGATGGATTATAATTGGATTAAATTCTCTTCATAATCCATACTTGGTTAATACAAAGAAAGAAGTTGGAAGGGTGTTATAAGAGAAATCATTAGAAAGATTTTCAAGTCATTGGTCTAGTGGATTCAAAAGTCCTAGATCTTTAAATTATTTATCTTCTCAATTTAATTAACTTTTGCTTATCTTTTTTAAAGCACACATGAGCAAGGATTTGAATATAATTCAAACATAATTTCTTGTGGGATTGACCCGTACTCACTAGACATGCTACTCTGCATACCATGCACTTGCGGTTCAAATTAAAATTCACATAAATTTTTGGCACCGTTGCTGGAAAAATTTGTATGTTTTAAATTATATTTTAAAACTCTTGTTTTAACTTTAATCTGATCTATCTAACATTTTTATTTTTAAGTTTTCTAAGTTGATGAGTGCTAGAAGCCATGTACATAATTTAAATTATCCATTTTTCTTTCAGCATATTATCTTGATCTTAGTTTAGTTTAGTATTTAATTAAACTTGTGTTTCTTTTTGGTTGTTGTTGGCTTTGGCTCTTGATTTTAATGAATAACAAAATGTTGAGTATATGTTTGTACTAATGTTTCAATTAAAGTTATAAATTCTAGGTCACAGGTATATCAAATTTCTTACAAAGTCATTGACATCAAAGTAAGATGAATTTCAAGGTTTAAGAGGTCTTCTCACCTTGGAATGCCATGAAAATGATTACTTTAGTCTTTATGGAGAAGAAACTGGAATTCTAATGGACAAAATTTGAGAATTTTGGAGTTGGGCACACTTTTTGATAATGGCACAGATCAAGTGTCGACCTAAGTGTCAACTCAAGTATTGACCTAAGTGTCGACTTAAGTGTTGACTCATAAAGTAAGTGTCGACATCTCTGAAAACTGGCATGCAGAGTTTTAGCTGTCATGCCAAGTATTGACTCAAGTCGACCCAAGTGTCGACTCACAAGATTCAAGTATTGACTCACAGAGTAGCTCAAGGTCTGAGACAAGAAAGAAAATAGAATAGTATCATTCATGGATTTTTGCCTAGTACTGACTCAAGTGCCGACTTAAGTGGACTCATAAGATTCAAGTGTCGACTTACAAGTAGACTCATAGCCTGAGACCAGAAGTGAAGCAAAACCTTAAAAATAAAGAATATACCTAGTGTTGATTCAGTGTCGACTCTTGAAGACTTAAGTGTCGACTCACAGGTTGACTCAGGTTCTAACAACAGTAATGGCTATATTTTTAGAAGCCCAAATTTGTTTCAAATGGCACTAAACGGCTAGTTTCTTCACTCTAACGATCACCAACAATTTTTGAAGGTTTTAGACTATTTATCATCACCAAACTCATTGAAGACATAAGAGAAAAAGTGAGATACAAGAGACAAATATTATCTTTTGAGAAAAGACTTTGAAAAGATAAGGGTGAGCCATAAAGAAGATTCCACCTAAGAAAGCCTTTAATTTTGTTGTTGTGCCTTCAAATCATTTTCCAAAAGTGTTCATTGACAGCATTCAAGAAGAAAATAACTCAAGCATCAAGAAGAGCTTCTCGACAATTATTTCTGCTCTTTTGAGAGTTTTTTCTTATGCTTATTACTATACATTGTGTTTAATTATTGTAACTAGTTCCAAGGCTATTAAAACTAGGGTTAGGCCCTTCCAAGTCATGAATTAGAACTCAAGCCTAGGTTTGGGTTGAGGGAAAGGTTGTTAATGAGCCTAAATGACAAAACCAACAAAGGGTTTTAACTTGTCAGCCTGGAAAATAAGTTGGCTGTAATCTTGTTGATTATAGTGAAAATTTTCAAGGGATAGCTTGGAAAAGGATGTAGGTGCTTGAAGTGCACCAAACCACTGTACATCCTTGTATTTGTGATTACTTGCTCTTTCTTATTACTTTCACATATTTATTCTGCTTTTTCTGCGCATATCATTATAAGCACAATCATATTGTTACACAAGTATTATAGTTCAGCACATACTTGCTTTAATTTAAAATCTTAAAAATCCAATTCACGCCCTCCTCTTTGGATTGTACACTAGGTAAAAGTGGTATCAGAGCTTGGTACTCAGTGTATAGGTCTAACGATCTTGAGTCAAAGATCTTATGTACAGCCCAAATTGGTGTTAATATAGTTGAGGGTCAAGTCTCAAACCGTCCCCCACTCTTTAATAGCAAAAATTACACTTACTGGAAGACAGGCATGAGCATATACATTCAAGCTATAGATTATAATATTTGGAAGACTATAGTTAAAGGCCCTCATCAGCCCACTATCTTGGTTAATGGCATTCCCATCCCTAAGTTAAAAGAAAATTGGGATGAGAATGACATTAAGCAAATTGAGCTTAATGCTAAGGCCATGACTTTATTATTTTATGTACTAGACCCTAGTGAATTTAATAGAATATCTAACTGTACCTCTATCAAAGAAATTTGGGATACACTTGAGTTATCCATGAGGGTACATATCAAGTAAAGACCACCAAAGTTAACATGCTTATTCGTACCTATGAGATATTTAGGATGGAACCAAATGAATCAATTAGTGAAATATACACTAGGTTCCCTAATATTGTTAATGGTATGAGGAGTTTGGATAAAGTTATATCTAATGCTGAACTTGTTAACAAAATCCTCAGATCTCTTCCATCCTCTTGAAATCCAAAAGTCACTACTATTGAAGAAGCCAAGGATGCAACACTCTTCACTTGAGCAGCTCTTGGGTCACTAATGACATATGAGCTATCCTTAAAGCAAAAGGTAGTGGACAATGAGAAGAAAAAGAAGGCTATTGCATTCAAGTCTACAACCAAGGAAGATTCTAGTGATGATTTAGATGATTCAGATGAGGAAGATGAAACCACTTTTATCTCAAAAAAAATTAAGAAGTTCATGAGGAAGAAAAGGTTCAACTACAAGAAGAAGCCTCAAAGAGGAGAGCCAAATAAGGAGAAAGAAAAGAAAAAGAAAGGCAGCAACCAATACGCTTTGAGTATAAGAAACCAGGACATTATAAAATGGATTGCCCCACTCTCAAAAAGGGTAAAAAAAATTTAAAAAGAAAGCGATGATGGCAATGTGGAGTGAAAGTGAAGATTCAAGCTCTGATGAAAAGCAGCAAGAAGTGGCCAACATCTGATTCATGGCAAATGATGACGAGGTAAGGTCTGAAACTGAAAATGAATTTATATTTGAAGAATTACGTGATATTTTTGATGAACTTGTTATAGAGTATCAAAACTGAAAATGAAAAACAAAGAATTGAGAAAACAAAATTTGGATCTATCTAAAACCAATAATAAGTTTTTGATAGATAATGATAGTTTACTACAAGAAAATAAAAATTTGAATGATCAAATTACTCTTTTGAAAAATGAGAAGGAAGAAATCTTGAAAGAAAAAGAAGCTTTGAAAAAGGATAGAGTTTTTATAACAAATGAAAAACTTATCAAACAAAACATAGAACTTTTATAAGAAAACAAGAAATACAAAGAAGAACTTGAAAAAGTAAAATCTTTTATTGAGAAATTTACCTATAGTTCTGAAAAACTAAACTTGCTTTTGAATAGCCAAAGAGTAGTTTTTAACAAAGCAAGCCTAGGTTTTAAATCTCAAAACATCAGAAATATTTCAAAAAATTTTTTGTACCTGCATCCTCTACCATTACTTGTTATTCTTGTGATAAATTAGGACATAAATATTACATGTGTGATAGAAAGAAATTAAATAATGTTAGAAAAGTTTGGGTTCTAAAAGGAACAATATCAACTAACCTTAAAGGATCCAAGATGACTTGGGTACCTAAAGTTTTTACCTAATTTATTTTTGTAAATGTGTCTAGCAACCAAGGATAAAAGAAAATTATAGTACCTTAACAGTGGTTGCTCAAGATACATGACTGGAGATGTAAAGTAATTCTCATCTCTAAAGACTTTAAATGATGGAAACATGATATTTGGTGATAATAGAAAGGGCAAAATTATCGGTATTGGTAAAGTCCATATCACCCCCCCTCTACTTATGTTGATAATGATTTACTTGTTGATGGTTCGAAACATAATTTGCTTAGTATAAGTCAATTTTGTGATAAAGGATTTAAAATGGTTTTTGAATCTTCTATGTCTATTGTATCTAGTCTAGATGATAATGGCATCAAGTTTATTGGTCATAGACATGGAAACATTTACATGGTTAATCTTGATCTACCTATGCAAAATGGTCAATGCCTAGAGGCCATGGAAGCCAAAATCAATGAAATTAGTTGGCTTTAGCATCGAAGACTAGGACATGCAAGCATGCATTTACTTTTAAAATTGAATAAAAAGAATCTTATAAAAGATTTGCCAAAACTATTTTTGAAAATTATAAGATTTGTAGTGCATGTCAACTTGGGATTCAAACAATATCTACATAACAAATTTATCAAAAATAGATAAGATAGTCTAGAATATAGTAGTATGAACTCTTTGGACCTACTAGATAACTAGTTTGGGAGGCAAGAAGTATGGTCTAGTAATTGTAGATGACTTCTCTCATTTTACATAGGTAATATTTTTAGCTCACAAAGATGAAACGTTTTCTACATTCATTAAGTTTTACAAGAAAGTTTCAAATGAAAAAGGTGTTTCAATTATTTCCTTACATAGTGATCATGGTACCGAGTTTAAAAATCATGATTTTGAAACGTTTTATAATGAAAATGGTATTCATCATAACTTTTCTGCATGTAAGACACCTCAACAAAATGGGATAGTAGAAAGAAAGAATATGACACTAGAAGAAATGGCACGCATAATGCTTTGTAAAAATAATTTATCTAGATATTTTGGATGGAAGCCATAAATATTGCATGCTATATTTTGAATCATATTTGAAACTAACCGATTTTGAATAAAATACCTTATGAGCTTTGGAAAGGTAGAAAACCAACTATTAAATATTTTTATATTTTGGATGCCGTTGTTTCATTCTAAATAATGGCAAGGACAACTTAAGTAATTTGATGCCAAGTCAGATGAGGGTATCTTCTTAGGATACTCTACTTCTAGCAAGGCATACAGGGTCTTCAACAAAAGAACACTTTTCGTTAAAGAGTCCATCCATGTTTTTAATGAGACTAACAAAAAATCTTCTAGAAAAGAAGATGTTCTTGATGATGAAATAGGTATCCAAAAGATTGAAAAAATGACCATCAATGAAGGACCTTCCAAGGAGCAAAAAGGTGAACAGGATAATGAAGAAAAACAAGTACAAGAAGTTGGAGCTTCATTAACACCCAAGCCATTACCTAAAGAATGGAGGTATGCCCATGGACATCCTAAAGAACATATAATTAGTGATCCATCGACAGGGATAAGTAACCGTTCCTCTCTAAGAAATGTTTGTGATTATTTAGCTTTTATATCTCAAGTAGAACCAAAATCTATTGAAGAAGCTGAAAAGATTCAAATTTGATTAATGCTATGCAAGATGAATTAAATCAATTTAAAAGAAATAAAGTTTGGACCTTAGTTTGAAGACCTTCTAATGTTTCAATAATAGAAACAAAATGGATTTACAGAAATAATCTTGATGAAATGGAATAATACCTAGAAATAAAGCTAGATTGCTAGCAAAAGGTTTTAATCAAGAAGAGGATATTGATTTTGATGAAACATTTGCTCCTGTTGCTAGATTAGAAGCAATTAGATTATTACTTGCTTTTGCCTTTTTTTGGATTTTAAATTATTTCAAATGGATGTCAAAAGTGCCTTTTTAAATGGTTTTATTGAAGAAGAAGTGTATGTTGAATAGCCCCCAGATTTTGAAAATCATGAATGTCCTAATTATGTTTTTAAACTTTGAAAGGCTTTGTATTGTTTAAAGCAAGCTCCAAGAGCTTGGTATGATATATTAGGTAAATTTCTACTTGAAAATGGATTTTCTAGAGCCAATGTTGACACTATACTTTTTTGAAAAAGAAAAATGATGATCTTTTAGTAGTACAAGTTTATGTTGATGATATCATTTCGGTGCTATTAATGAAATACTTTGTCAAGAGTTTGCCAAGCTTATGCAGGGAGAGTTCGAGATGAGCATGATGGGAGAGCTAAATTTTTTTCTTGGACTCCAGATCAAGCAAACTAAAGAAGGGATCTTCATCAACCAAGCTAAGTACACAAAGAAAATCTTAAAGAAGTTGGGATGGAGACAACCAAGCCATTAGGTACACCTATGAGCCCTTCTTGCAAACTTGACAAAGGTGAATCAGGTAAAAATATTGATCAAAAATTATATAGAGGTATCATTGGTTCATTATTATACTTAACTGTAAATAGGCCAGATATTATGTTCAGTGTATGTATGTGTACTAGATATTAGTTGCTTCTAAAGAATTTCATTTACTAGCTGTTAAGTGCATACTTAGATATTTGTCTGGCATAATTGATATTGGATTGTGGTTCTCTAGAGATTCATCAATTGAATTAATTGCTTATTCTAATACTGACTTTGCTGGATGTAAACTAGATAGGAAAAGCACTAGTGGTACATGATAATTTCTTGGAGTTAATTTGATTTCATGATTTAGCAAGAAACAAAATTCAGTTGCTCTATCTATGGTAGAAGCCGAATATATAGCAGCTAGAAGTTGTGCTCAAATCTTATGGATCAAACAAGAACTCAAAGACTTTAGCATTAAGTTAAATAAAACTCCCATAAAATGTGATAACACTAGTGCAATTAATTTAACTAAAAATCCAGTTCAACATTCAAGAAGCAAACATATTGAAATAAAGTATCATTTCATAAGAGATAATGTATAAAATGATGATGTAATGCTTGACTTTGTATGTACTGATAGATAATTAGTAGATATTTTTACTAAATCCCTTAGCGAAGATAGATTTTGCATGATCAGAAGAGAATTAGGCATCATTGACCCCTTTGATTGAAACCCTTTCAAATTTCTTGTTGAACTCTCTTAGATGCTCAAAATCCTCTTAAGTATCATCTTTTATTAACCACAGACCCCTTGATTTTTTGCAAATTTATTAGAATTTATTCTAAATTTTTCTCTGATTTGACCAAGTGTTGACACTGGAAGTTGCCCAAGTGTCGACTCACCGAAGTGTCGACACTTAGAGCAAATTCCAAGCATCAACTCATGAATGATTCGACATTATTTCTAGGGCATCCCGAACCTCTCTTTTCTATTCTTTTTTCATCATCTTCTCTCCGTGTGGTCCCCACTCACCCAACCACCCATAAACAGTGATCTCCTCTCCATCCTTTTTCTTTGGCTAATTCCCCTTCTCTCTTTCGAATCCAGTTTGTTTCTTCCTTTTTTCGGTCCGTGCTTCCCTCTTTTCAGTCCATTTTTCCTTCTGGTTCATCCCTAGTCGGTTCTTAAAGCATGGGTCCGAGAAAGTAGGTTGCCTTCCGTAAAAAGCGAACCCACTTCCAGAGAGGTGAGGAAAACTCGAGTGAGAGGAGATCCAAGGCTAGACATGACCTGGTTAGGTAGCATGTGCAGCCCAAAGATCAGTAGGCAGCGGACAGATCACCCCCTCTGTAGTTATCCCCGTAGCGGAGAGAGTTGCCGGAAAAGTGATTGCCTGCGAGAGGAGGATTGACATTCAATTTTGGATTCAGAGGGTTTTGTCATTGGAGACTTGCTCAAAGCAGCTAGCCTTGTACCCTTCTGTATAATGAGGGAGAGATATTACCCACATTTGATGTGTGAGTTCTATGGGAGCATGGCCATTGATGGCATCAGATGGACTGCACAGGTCAGGGGAGTGCATATTCCAGTGACACCTGAGACTATCAGCCGAGTATGGGAAATTCCCTTTATGGTTTAGCCGCGAACTGTGTTGGAAACTGGGATACAGCATTTAGATGTATCTTGGAGCGAGAGGATGGATGCAGCATTTAGATGTATCTTGGAGCAAGAGGATGTCAGAGGAGTATCCACCATCTCAGCGAACCAGCTATCCATGGAGATGCAATTGTTACATCATATCATAGCCATGATCTTGATTTCGAAGACTGATAGATTTGATTTCATTACTAAGCAGGAGTTGGTGTTGATGGTCACCCTGACACAGCGGACGGCCATCAATCTTTCTATGATTATAACCCATGGAGTGGCCTCAGCTACCCCCTCTTTTCACCTCCGAGGCCTCTCCCCCTCTAAATCCTTCAGGGAAATTTGAGCTTGGTGGATTTCTTCTCCCAACCGGATGCCCTCACATTGGTAACATTCGGTCACTCCTGAAGGACCTTCGCATGGCCCTCGGTCCCTCGACTAAGAATCTGAAGTCCACTATGAGCCCTCTCTCAGCATAGGCCAAGGGAGAGGGGTAAAGGAGAAGGACATGAGAAGCAGGGCTTCAAGACCTAGAGCAGGAAGGGGATCGAAAAAAGAAAGAAGGGAGAAGATGCACAGTGGAAAGTTGGTCGCTTGTGCTTAAGAGGCCTTTAAAAAGGCAGAGGAGCAGATCCTTCACAATAAAGCCTGCCCCTGTCGCCTCGTTCTACCTAAAGGTGTGCGCCTCTTCAAATCCCTAGCCAACCAGGAGATGCCACGTGCTAGCATCCGGCGGCCCCGATGCTTCGATCTGCGGGGTAGTCGCCCCGATCCGTATGGGGAATTTACGATCCCTTTTAAAGAGGGAAGACATGGTGCCACCCTATTGGAGTGGAGGCACAATCTTTGGGCGCAGGCGTTTGAGGCATTGATGGCATAGTAGGTGTGCCCCTCCATGTCAGCGCGATCATTACTCCCTTTGTCTCGGGCACCGTTTTATTTTCTGGGCTCGAGAGTGGGGGGCATCTAATATTGCATTTTCACTGACGTGGAGCTCGTTGGCGGTCACGCTGGCAAGAGACCTACCACCTAGATATGGCGGCCTGATAAGGAGCCAAGATGAGCCCTCCTGTCGAGGTCAGCTCCTAGCTGGAGTCATGCTCAGGAGGTAAGCCTCCGTCTGAGGTCGCTCCCGATCGAGGTCGTACTCATGCTGCCAAGGTGAGCCCTCCTGTCGAGGTTAGCTCCCAGTCGGAGCCAAGCTCATAAGGCGAGTCCTCCGTCTGAGGTCAGCTCCCAGCCGGGGTCATGCTCATGCCACCAAGGCGAGCCCTCCTATCAAGGTCAGCTCCTAGTCGGAGTTGTGCTCAAGAGGTGAGCCCTCCGTCTGAGGTCAGCCCCCAGTTAGGATCGTGCTCACACTGCCAAGGCGAGCCCTCCTGCTGACGTTATCTCCCAGCCAGAGTCGTGCTCAGGAGGTGAGCCCTTCGTCTGAGGTCAGCTCTTGGCCAGGATCATGCTTAGGCTGCCAAGGTTCGGGAGGGCCCTCTCTGCTATACGAAAGACAAACTTCTCGCCAGCGGTGAAGGAGGGAAAGGTCAATAGGAATTCAAATCACGGCATGGAGGTCCTTGTCCACCTGCAACCTTCGGGAGGTGGCGCACGCCCTGCCATCAATACAAGCTCTGCGACACGCCGCTCACATGCTCTGTGCAAGATAAGTTCCATTACGCCCAGGGCCCTGTGATGTGCCGCCACGTCCACTACCGTACTGCCAGAGGATGCTGACCCATGCGGCATAAGATCTAGAGTTTTCCAAAAAGGAGGATCCTGCCAAGGCTCCAGGCCCTGCAACACATTGAGGCCCCTCTTGAAATAGAAGCGCAAAAAAGGGAGGCAGGGCATCCTAGAAACAAAAGGACGCCAGGACAAAGCCAAAAAGAAAAAAGAGAAAAAAAGAGAGAAGAGGTAAGTAAGCGAGAGGGGCGGGGGGAGAGGTAAGCAAGCAATCGAAAGCCCAGCGATCAAGGGATCAGTCGGAGAACCTCCCTGCTCCCCGCTCTCCATTCCTTCTTTCCTTTTGCTATTTGATCATTATCATCTTGTCACCCCCTGAGACGAGGGAGTCCCCCAAGCTCCCCACCTTAGAGGTTCTGTTTTCCTCGATTGTTCCACTGACATGATCGTCGGAGTATCCTCGCCAGAATTCCCGGCCCGGGTGTCCCATGTTTTGCAGGCCAGCAAATCCAGGAGCCAACCAAGAGAGAGGAGGACCTAGCTCCCCGATGGTGGGGGCCCACCCAATGCACCGGAGCTGTAGGCCACGACGATCTTGGCAGCAATAGTACTAACTTTTCTTATTAGAAATCGATTAAGTGATGGAACCAATCATGCACGGACCATGTTGACTTATCCAATAACATTAGAGCCAAGAGGAAGTCCTTTATTGATCAATGTCCAAGGCCGATGAATGGCTGAAGGATATATAGCAAGACTATCACTTACAAGATAAGAACTCTCACTCTCAATCTTATACAATTCTCTCAATAGAAAGTTTAAAATTTCTCACAAAGCTCTTAACTCTCAAGAAGACCCTCTAGCTTCTAAAGGCTATTTTTTGCTATTACCATATCTCTTGGAAGCTCTTTGGATTTTCATACATAGACTTCTCTAACCTCTGTCCCTCTTTTCTAGCCTTTGTATTGAAGAAAATTCTAGCCTTTGTTTGATCTCAAAAGACTCCTAGCCATCCAATCACTATTGAATGCACCTAAAATCATACGAATAGGTCCAAATCAAAGTTTGAATGCCTCATGGCCATCGGATCTTCGTTCAAAATGTATGCCACCATTGGATTATGCAAAATGCAACGTGGACCATAAAACACCGATCTCTCCTTATGGACCATGATGCTAGCCCATGGACCGAGCTTATGTCAAGGACAGCATGTGGACCGCGATCACTAGGTAGTGCATGGGCTGGGCTATTCCCATATGTCTACATGTGTGCTAGACCGTGCACCCACTTGGGTCGGGCTTATCATGTGCGCTGCAGGTTGGGCCATGTGCCTGCCCATGCCTGGGCCCCATTCATCATGTGCGAGTGCTAAATCACGTGCTTGGTTGGGATGTGGCTATGTGGGCCTACCTCCGTGTGCACATGCGGTCCTTCTTTCAAGCTTGGTTCCTCCTAAACTTGGTTTGGGATCCTGTTTCAGATCGAATCGAGATGCTAAACCCACAATCTCCACCTAGACTCGATGTTTAGACTCCATCTAACTTTAAAAGCTTGTGACTGCCACCCTCATGCCCTAAGACAAATGCCTGCTGCTTATTAATGAGCAAACATGGGAGTCAAGCCATGTTGCTTGATCCTATCCTTGTCTCATGCCCGATCCATCTATTCCTGATGCTCCATCTTGTACTAGGCTCCTGCCGCATCAAAGCTTACCTCACACTGGACTTATTGTCAAAAAGTAACGTCCTTTACACTTCTTTCTCTTTAAGATAACCTTGTTGCTGTAGATAACCTTCAGGAATCCATCACCGGCTCTCCATGTATAGCTATTTGAATCAAGTTTATTTAATGAGATTAGATTTATGTTGAAGCTAGAAATGTATTGGATCTCATCCAGTTTCTTCAATGTTCTACTATGAAGTTTTAAACTGACTGTCCCTTCATTCTAGATCACATAGCTCAATCCATCTGGTAGGTGGACATCATCCTTTCTATTCTCTAAAAAGTTGAACAACTCCTTGCTACAAATATATATGGGGACATTCAAAATCTAGAAGGAGAAATTTCATCAGATACTATGAGCACATTACTGTATCCATCACTATCACTAACACTGGTCATTACTATAGTAGCACTCATACGATTCTTAAGATATGGACAATCTCTAATACGATGTTCTAACTTCTCGCACCGATAGTACTTGAACTTGCTAGTATCCTTCACCTTAGACCGTCTATTTCGTGATACTCTGTCACTCCGCCTTCTATCGCCAACTCTTCTAGATCGAGACTACTAATACTAAGTTTTCGCCTGAACTCGAAGCTTAGTTTTTTTGCTGCTTGAAAACCTCATTTTGAAGCACCAAAGTGACCTCTATTTTTATGGTACTTTTCTTCACTAAAAGAGTAGTCATTAAGGACTCGAAGGAATATAGAAGTGATGATAGCAAGATCAATGCCCTGGTCTTCTCTTCAACCTTCTCACTATACTGAGAAAATTAGTGAGGATCCTCTGAAAGTTGCTCAAATGCTCTCCATGCTCTATCCTTCATTCATCAATAGTTGATAGAACTGCTTTTAGAAAAAGAGCATGTTGGTAGGATTTTGCCATATACAATTTCTCGAGTTTTGCCAATATCACTGTTAAAAAAGTCTCACTCAATATGTGAATCACCTATTATCCACCAGGTATAAGTGGATCACACTCACCATTTGCATATGAAGCCGCCTTCAACCTTTTTCCTTTATAGTGGTCGGGACCACTCCTTACACATGAAAGTATTGATCAACCCCTATTGGATGAACACATCTTTCACCCTCACTTGCCAAAGAAAGAAATTATTCTTCTAATTGAATCGGTTGAAATTAACTTTAATTGCTCATGTCTTCTCCATCTTTTTCAAGCTCGAGAAATAAAATAGATAACACAATCAATAGGATATGCAAGATTTCATTATAAGAAAATAATCACTTATAAGATAAGAACACGCATTCTCAATCCTGTATAATTTTTCTCAACAAGAAGCTCCAAATCTCTCACAAAGCTCACAACTCTCAAAGAGATCCTCTAGCTCCTACAAACTTTTCTACCACTATCATACCTCCTAAAAGCTTTTTAGATTCTCGCACACAGACCTCCATGATCTTTATCCCTCTTTTATAGCCTCTATATCAAAGATAGTTCAATAAGAGTTCAAGGCTTCAAACCACATCGAAAAAGGATTCCAAATCCTTGTCCAATTCCTATTTGACCCATAGAAGACTCCTAGCCGCACAATCATCATCGAACATGCCTAAAATAATGCTAATCATATCAAATCAAAGTCGAAATATCCTGTGGCCATTAGATCTTCATCCAAAATGTACGCCACCATCAGATCGTGCAAAACATGTCTTGGACCGCGATAAAACATCGATCCCGTCCCTATGGACCACGACACCGGTCCATGGACTACGCCGGCATGTCTGTGTGCATTTTGCATGCTGTGGGTTAGGCCACATGCCTGGCAAGGCCTACGGTTGTGCAGGCCTACAGACCTCCTTCCGAGCCTTATTCCTCTTGGACTTGATTTTGGATTCTGTTCAAGACCAAATTGAACACTAAGTCCAACATTTAGCACAAGTGTAAGCATAAGGTTTTTGCTCCTACAAACTAAGAGAGATTGTTTTCTACATTGCATGCAGCAACATGACCGTACCATGTCATATCATCTCATATGAGCCGATCACTAAGGTAAACGCATGATGGATGAGATCTACAGGAATGAGTTTACATGATTGATATGGTGCACTCAATGTATGATATATTCTTGTAAATTAGAGGCTAAAATTTAACTTTATCTTAGGGACATGCAACATGAAAAGATAGAAAAGTTGTCGACAAGAACCACTCAAGTTTAATGGAAACCCTAGCATATTAATACAATGCACTACGTGGGAAACACGCACAATCAAAACCGGCCACCATAATGTACAATTTAGCTTGCCTACCTGCCTAGCCTTTAATCTAGTTGCACTTAAAAACATTTTATAAGCTTCTTGAGTTACAGGCTAATTCCATCTGATTATTTACTTAACAGCATAATGATGAGCTTTCTCCAGCTAATCTCACACTTGACTTCGGAAAGAAGCAAGCTTTAGTTCGTGCTTCAAGGTAGGCATCAAAAAGTATACAAGAACTATATATATAAAAAAAAAAGTATACGATAATAAAAAATTCCATACAGATTGATAACCGGGGACATACAGGGGGAATGATTCATTGTCCATCCACAAAGAGATTAAATTATATAAATCAGGAATAAGGTTTCATCATTAGCTACTAATGATGGAGCTGGAGGTTATATTACGGTGGAATCACTAAGTGAGTCGAGCATCTTGTAAAAGGAGAAAGGATCCTAATTTTGGAAGGAACAAGTACCCTCGGTTTGCAATGTGGGAATTATAAAATGGTTTAGTGGCAATGTAAATAAAATAGAGTGGATGTCCTTTCCATCTAGAAGTGTCTGCCCTGCATTCCTTTTGTTATCTCTCGTAGTCTTCTTTTTTTTTTTTTTTTTTTTAAATAAAAAAAAAAGAATACGGGGTAAACCTGGTGTAGCTCTCCATTCTAGTTCCCGTCCATTAGGCGATTGTTCAATTAGGATCGCATATTTCCGCATATTTTTCCATAATCGATGAGTACGTCGACCTAATTCCATTAGGGTGCCGGAGTTAGAGCCGTTCCGCCCCCAGTCATGTGGGCCTAGAATTTTTGAAATTTAATCGAGTCATCTGAGGGATTAATCCATGACCGGTGAATTAATTACAAGGACGGGTCTATGCGCTAACCAACCGCGCTACCACCATAATGATTCTTGTTTCTTTTGGCAGGCTCCAGTAGTGACAGTAGAAAGGCGTGGAGGGTGCCCTTATGCCACCCAGATAAGATTAAAATAATCCATGACAATTATTGAGAAATGGGCATGAAGAAGGTCAATCTTTGTTAAACAGTTAAATAAGCACGGTATCATGCCTGCAAAAGGATAAAGCCTTCGATAAAATCTAGGTACGGTACCTTAAAACGGAAATAAAAATGAATGACGAGCATTGCAGCTACTTGGTTGGGAGAGCCCCATCCCCATTAATTCTAATTTCAGAGAAGATACGAATGCTCCGATCCCCTTACATCTAATTCTACTAAATCTAATCCCTATTTTTTTCAAGAATTCAAATTCTATTTCAATTTCATTTTGTGGCCATCCTTATTCTCGTTCCAATTCATTCTAATTCCCGTTTCAGTTGCAAAGCAAATGCCTCCTGGATGCATTTCCTTTTTCATGTTGCTTTTCATTGATGAAAGCCTAACCAGACCCTCCACATATGCATACCAATTCCATTCTAAACCCTAGGCATGACTCTTGATCAAGTAGTGTATTAATTTTGCCGTAGAACCTTCTCTTATTAGGAGAGCCATGACCATCGTGGCAATACCCTGTTCATATTTTTTTAGAAACATGACGGGCTCTTCTGCCATTGGTTCCAATTTCTGAACTCCCTGAAACTCATTTTAGAGAGAGGTGCCTGCCAACTAAATTCTAGCAAGTTCACAATGTTTGCTTCATGCTGCATACTGGTCTTGTCCCTTGATCTAACTTCATTTTCTACTACACAGAATTCATCCCATAATTAAACTTAAACATCCTCTAGGTTAGTGAAGATCAGCTTTGAATGTCATCCAAAAATTAAAGGGAACATCAAAAACAGCCTCATTGCGTTTGACCCATTTGCTTATGATTTACTTGATCTAACTTCATTTCTACTACACCACATTCATCCCATAATTAAATTTAAACACCCTTTAGTTTAGTGAAGATCTGCTTTGGATGTCATCTAAAAATGAAAGGGAACATCGAAAACAGCCTCATTGCATCTGGACCCATTTGCTTATGAATTTACTTTAACAACCTACGCAAGGTTCTAGCCCCGGAACGATCAATGACCAAAGGTTTAACAAACTTTCACCATGAATTAAAGTACTAGAAAAGATTAGGAATGATAGTTTACTTCATTCCATCAGATATCCGAGCCAAATGGGACAAAATTTACCCGATCCATAATGGATGTAGGATGGTAATCTGCCTTGAATTCAATCTGAATGCATATCTCTTTTCACGAATCCCATTTCCAAAGTTATTAAAAAATAATAATAATTATTGTTACTTCATCCAATTTGATCCATCTAACTTGCTTTGTTTAACTCTATTCGTCTCAGCTGTCCTGAGATTCAACCCACCCTGCCATTGCCAACGATTCTACCCATCCTGCTCCACTCTACCTCGAAGCAATAGTACAAGATGAGTACAGGGCAATGGCTTATCTGATCCATACCCGACGTTGCCATCCCTAGAAAGGATGAGGGCCGGCTTGCCAACGATGGAAAGTGGCCACCATGAGAATCTACTTACGTGGGAAAAAAACGAAACTAGTCGTTTCAAGCTCCATGCTTGCATGCGATCGACGAAGCTTGTCTACCCTGCAGACAGCTCCAAACGTTCTCCAGCCACGCTTCCCTTTGGAAAGGAAGTGGGAAACCCCAATCTCTGGTGCAACAAAAAAAAAAAAAAAAAAGGTTTGAGGAGCATGGGTTCAGGCTGACGACAATGATAGTCGAAAATCTCCACGGGCCCAAAGTTGGTGCATTGCATCTTATCCAATCATCCATCACTTCACCTTCTCTGTCCATATCGTCTGGACCAATCGACGAGGACTGCTACGGCTGCATGGTTAAGCCGGAACGTGACCTTTTTCTTTCGGCAAATCCGTGTTCAAAAGGGAAGGCATCATATTCTACAGAGATCGTGGCACTTAATATCCAACTCTAATAAAGATTATTCCACCATTTTAACTTTACTAAAAAAAAAAAAAAAAGGAGCAACATAGCCAATGCTAAAAACAAGAACAAAAACAAAAAAAAAGGGAGAGGTATAGAAATATAAAGGTATAGATAGCTTGGATTTCGAATGTTTGCATAGAATTTCAAATCATTGACAAGTGCTTGCATGCATGAGTCCGAAACCTATGTGAATATGTCACTCAACATATCCATTCTGTCATATAGAGGAAGCCTGATCAAATGTGAAGGAAAAATAATTTGATACTTGAAAATTTCAGTCTTGCTCGACTGATGTTATTTATTTTATGTTTCCATTCTCTAGATGCATATATCGGCTAATCAGCTGATACCTCGAAGAAGATTTGTATTGAAGCCAACATGGCATCTGGATATAATATTAGAAGTGGGGTTTGATAGGCCCTTCTTTCTTTGATAAGGCATTGACGACAGGGGAAAGAATCTTCTCATATTGTGTGTGTACATATGTCCTGTTCTTTTTGAGAAAATATTCTATTGTCCATTCTTGATGATTCGCACTAATCACCGATTAAGACATACATATCACATAAAATTAGACTAGAAGATGAGTTAGAGAGGAACCAAGCTCATGGTAAGGATCATAATTTTATCAGGGGGATAAGCTCGAGAGAGAAAATCTCAATGGTTTATGACCCTCAAATCATGGCTTCATAGATTAATTGATATTCGAATCATCTGTATATTTGTAAAAAACCTTGTCCTCTTGATCATGCCATGACATGGGAAAATTTTTTTAAAATATCAGTTGTCAGATCAAGGTCGTTTGAAGAAGCTGACTTGCCAAGCCACATTCTATGATGGTCCATTGGTTGGTTAGGTTTTGGTTTGGCACGTTAGGCAAGACATTTCCCTCACGCCTAACATGCTTTTGAGAAGGAGAATGTGCTATTGGGAGGACGCCTGCCATGTCCTCCTCCCTAAAGCAAAAGTAAAACAGAATAATGAGAAGCTACTGAAGGCAAAATTGCCAAGTTTGATAGTCGCATATAGTTCCTTCAAATTTTATTCTTCCTTGTGTTATTACTTTCTGTATTAGTTGTTACTTGCCTCTAGGTTACATGGTAGATCATGATAGCAAGCAATTACTCAAATTAAAACATCCTTCGCTGGTGACAAAAAAAAAGGTGTGTGTAGTAAATTGTCTCCATGCATATGTAATGCCCATGCAAGGGCTATACAGTAGGCAAATCTAGCTGTATGATGAAATCCAAGAAAGAAGTATACTTAATTTATTGCATTACAAGAGTTGAGATTTGCAAACCATCCCTTCGAATCTTATTTTTTGATTAATTGGAACTTCTTCGAACTAAGAAATTAACAAAAAAGCTCTGTTATTGGTTACAGAGAACAGCCAATAATTACTCTAATATATGAAGGATCTTTTATCCTCTCTTTTGCTTGGTGCCCGTCGTTTGAAACCTAAATCCATCCAGAGGATTATTCTTAAGAAGCCACCCCAGACTTAGTTCGATAAAAAAAAAAAAGAAAAAGGGAACAGAGAGGAATTCTTTGATGCTCAGGGAAATCACTTCAGATTTTGAAATCTTGGTCTGTTTTAAGGACAGCGACACAGACATGCCCAGGGTGTGATGCACACTCATGCAGTGGGATTTAGATACCCTTCCCCATGGCACGTCTCATGGAGCCCCCACGAGAAGGACATTGTATCCCTTGCCTCGTCCCTGCCGTGTCTCCGGCCACCGTATCTCGCCGTCGACCCTCCTCCTCGAGGACCTTGACAGATTAGGCCATTGCCTGGTATCCTCCTCGTCCATCCATTCGTTCCCAAACAGCTACTTAATTAGGCCATTTTAACACTCAACCATCACTGGCTGGTAAAAATCCTTGTTCTTTCTCTCCCCATGTTTTCATGCACTCCTGACATGCCATGCATGTTTTCCCATAGGACCTTAATTCCTTGGAATGAATCAATGTTACATATAAGCTGGCTAGTACCTTTGTTTTCATGTAATGTCTCGCATAAGAAAATATACCGTGACCACCACCATGGTTTATTTTCTATATAGGATCACAAAATGCAACAAACCATGCATGGTTTCTTGTAATTATCTTATTTGCATGCATGTAATGTTGTTCGAACTTAAAACGAATACAACAAAATAAATATTGGACAAGAAGTCTCCATAATTCCTGGATCTCAATGTGAGAACAGGACACACATGAAACACACGACACAGAAGAAACAAAGGCAAAAACCATGGAAAGCTCAAGCTCACACCAATGATATCTCAGCCACTACAGAGGTTTAGAGAGGAAGGCCACAGTTTTAGAAAGGAAATACTACATATCGATGACCCGGAAGGATTCGCGATTCTTGACGACGATGTCATACATGTGCATGGACTTGAACTGGCTGAATTCCCTTGGGAGCGAGATGAGGTCGATGGACAAGCGCTTGTGGAACTGGAGGAGGTCAGGGTCTTCGTAGTATCGCTCCCACCCTAGGCTGGTGAGCTTGCGTTCAAGAGAGGCGTAGGAGTTGATGACCTCATTTGTGGGAGTGTGAAGCAATACCTTCCGACGAACCGTGGAGGATTGCTCATTTGCAGGGTTCTCCACAAGCCTCACAACTCCATTTTTGAACACCCAGACTCCAGACATCTTTCCTGAGAGTAAATTTAGGACCGTTGGACTACCAACAGGAGGGAGAGAAGAAGTAGCTGAGGGATTGGAAATGAAGTAGCTGGTGGACTGGAAATGAAAGGTTGATGGGGTGTATAAATAGACGAAGTTAGAATTTGAAGTAAGAGAGATAAAGCGGCCAGGGTAGATAAAAGAAACGCACGCTTATATTGGCCATGGTAAAGATGTTTTGTTTTGTGTGGGGTCTTCAAGGATACAAAGATGCCACACGGGTTTTGAGCCCCGGAGACTTGTACCATTACCGTAGAAATGGCGGATTGGAGAGAATCTAGCTAGGCTTCCAGAGGAATCTTTGATGAAATTTCCATGAAGATAACAGGGAATTCTTGTGACTAGATTTTAAGGAATGGTAACATCCACGGATGTTAGCTTTTGGGATTACGAATGACCCGTTTCTGGGCACGAATTAGTGGCAGAATCCACTCAGCTAGTTGTCCCCGTCTCGATGCAAGCTTAAGCATCCATGATGACGAGTACATCACGGATAAACTTGGCAGAGAATTTGAGCAGTCCTGGGGGGGTTCACCGTACCAATCTATTAAAATTAAATATAATCACGACCACCAAGATGATAGTGCGGTTGGTCAAGGCACGATTCAGTTCCATGTATAATTTATCGATCACGGATTCGAAAAATAATTTCGTGGATGACACGATTAAATTCCAGATTAATTCCGTGACTGAATTGCTGAACGCTGAAACTCCGGTACCGTAGTTGGTCCGAATCGAGCAAATGTCTAACAGGTTGAGACCCGAGCAGGGAGCTACACCGGGAGATTCGCCCCCCCCCCCCTCCCCTTTTTTTCCATCCAAAAAAAATAAAAAATAGAACCATAGGAATCTGAAAATAAAATATTTTAATAAATCAGAAAAAATATCTAATGAAGCAGTCCATTTCTCCGTTCCTACATGATTAATGTCATGTAATGCCATTTAGTCTACTGTACTATTAGCTTGCTAATAGATATTTTTTTTGTTTCTGAGAAATATTACATATTAATAATTGTAGTTGTGGACTAGCTTAATTTAATATAATTTTTTTCTCTAAATATTCCTTTACTAGCATAACCAGCCCAGCCTATATTCAGGCAAAAGAAGGCTTTTTCAAGAATAAGATTCCATGGCCTTTTCTTCGCCATAATCTAGAAAGGACATTTTTGGTTTTAATGACTATGGGAGGAGCCTTTGCCAAGGATTTTCTGCTTTCTTTAGTCTTGTGTTAGGGATTAGTATACATATCGACACACCGACATTGGAATTTGGTAATTTTCTAAGGTAGGCAGCTTGCCTAACTATATATTTTGACGCCATGGGATACAACTGGATGGCTATCTTAATATCGCATTGGATACGAAGCATGAAATTGAGGATTTTGAGAGTGAAATTTTGCTCCATATTACATTTGATACGAAGCCTGATTTCACCTATCATGGATTAATTGTAGGATATATGCATGCATGTGTGTGAAAAAAAATAAAGATTAAAAATGATTAAAAATTATGAACCAAAATTCATTAGGTTTTGATGCTTCTCGACAACAAAATCAGATAGAAGATCGTATCATGTCAATAAAATTGTATCGTGTCCGGTTGATGATACAAATTTGTATCATCAATTAGACACCAAAAATAGATATCAATTTCTAAGCATTTTAGAAATCATAAATCATAAATAAATATTCAGCGGCTTCTTTTTAGTGTAAAATATCTTAACTATATGAATCACAAATTCATTCTAGTTATATAAGAGCCCTTGTGCTTTATCATGCTCATTTGATCTTTGTCATCTAAGTTTTCAATAAATTAAAGCCACCAAGAGAATTTATAAGCTATGAACAATAATTTATTTGTGAAGCTCCATGCAATGACAAACATAAAACACCAAAGTACATGGAATCAATGCACCTCTTCTTTTTTTTTTTTTTTTTTTAAGTTTCTACATATGAGAATTTGTGCCAATTATAACAAATTAGTTATCATTACATTCGAGTCAATAATCAATTGCAGCTCAGAAAAATATACTAATTAACACAGTCAGGCTAATCTCACAGTAGAGCTTCGCAACCAAGCTCGTCTTCGTTCCACTTTGCATGTATGCATGTTATAGACCCAAAAGACTTTTGAGAGCAATATATTGTTAATGTTTGATGCTTCAGTATTTAGGGCAAATTTTATTCTATACTGCATGCACCAATTTGATTGTGCACCATGCTAGTTAGGTCATCTCCTTCGTATATAGATGAATCATCGAGACATATGCATGATGAATGGGATCCAAAATAAAAAGTTAAGTTGATTGGCATGATGCTCGACTATTTGTTGGATGCAATTTGGGTAAAATTCTCTTCAATTAGATAATAAAATTTGGGCTTTGCCGCGTGTGATGCGACCTCGGCAAGTGGGATCTGGATCGCCTTCTCCACAACGCGTCGTCGCCCAGCAAAAGGCCTAGGGATCGGTTAACATGGCTCCTTTTCCCTCTTGTCTCCTATCCTATATCTTTCCCGTCAAATCCCATCGCATCATTGGCCAGAAACCCATGCTCAATCTAAAGCCCCAGGACCCCATGAACAGACTGACCTTAAGCCTTAAGAACGAGGCTTTTTGTGAGAAATATGTTTGTTGTTTGTCCCTTTCCTACCGCAGTCCACATGGTCGCTAATCCCTGGTCTACTGTTTGTTCTCTCGTACCGTATTGCAAAAGCAAAAGAACAGGTCATAAATATACAAGAACTTATTTTATCTATGACATGGCTAGTAGAACGTAAATACAAAGAAGAAAATTCTGATCTTTCATCCAATCTAACCTGTCACAAGCCTAGAGAACAATTTCTGGATTTATTGAGTCACCTCACGTGGATCATGTCTCGAACCTATCCTGGATTTAATTGAGTCACCTCACGTGGATCATGTCTCGAACCTACGACTGGTTGGGTGTGAGACAAGATTTCTATCAACCGAGCTACCACCTTAGCGTTTATCTGTGGCATTTACTATGATGCCCCAAAAGATAGAGTTATAAGGTAGAGTTATCTTTTATTTTATAAAAAAAACTAGCCATCTAATTTAATATGAATTGTCAAGATTTATTTATCGATAATTTTTTATAGCCAATCATGTGCATGATTGGTATGGATAATTTTATAGAAATTTATGTGCAATCTTTAGCAAAACCTTTCTTCCCCTTCCATTAGTGCCCCACATCCTCCTCACCCCTCCCCAACCTCCTTCTCCTCCCTCTCCGGCACCCCAAACCCACACCCCCTTCTCGGGGCAGTGCCACCTACACAATCCCCCCTCCCCCGATTCCTTTCCCTGCCCGCCCCCCTCCCCATGACCTTGGCCACCTCCTTCCTCTACACACCCCGCCTCCCAACCTCTCTCCTTTGGTTGTCATCCCCACTATGCGACTTGCTTCTTTTGCTCGTCCTCGCGACATGCTTCCTCTACCAGCCTCCCCTCCTCCCAACCTTCTTCGCCGCCCCTTTGGCCCCCCTTCCTCGTCCCGTGCATAGTGGCCCCACTCGCCTCCTTCCTCTGCACCCCCCACCCTCGTGCGTGGTGGAGCCACCCGTCTCCTATCCGTGCACGCCACCCACCATCCATCTCAACACTCTCCACCGTCTATACCACCTCCCCTTGACAAGACAAAAAAAAGAGAGTTGACTTTATTAACCTTATCCCATCAATGACCAGGATATATCTTACTTTTTAATAAAATATATTTAAAAAGTATAGTAGAAACTTCCATTAACCGTTTGGAGATTGTACAATATAAGAAAGGATTACATAACCAAACGATAACAAAGACCCACACTTAAACACCCATTAAGGTCGGAGTTCGCTTAGTACGGTTGTCAAGGCAGTGACTTGGTAACTATGCATTTGTTGAGTTCGCTTGGGAGTTTCATCGAATGGGTGGTGGGGTTGATGACAGAGGAAGACAACCCTCCACCGGCTACTGGTCAGGCATCGCAGAGGTCAGGCGATGGCAACCGGACATGGGCAAAGGTAGTCCAAGGTCCATCCCGGGGTCCATCGTGAACATCCCATAAGATTCACCCAACGAGATTGACCAGCACCAGGCATTCTTTTCGAAGGTGTTGGCGTTGCCGAAGACCATCCTTGAAGAATCACATCGGTAGTGGGAGGGCCTAGCCATCATGGTTAGGAGTCTGGGGCATCAGGTGCCTGTGGATTGGCTCTTTAAGGAGGTCAAAGCTAAGGCTAAGCTTGATTACGAGTTGGAGGTGTTTCCGATTGCTGAGGACCACCTTATCATCCGGTTCAAATAGGAGCGAGAGTGCTCTTTGGTTAGATCCGGAGGGCCCTGGTTCATCGGAGGTCAGCTTTTGGCTATGAAAGATTGGGTGCTAGACTTCATTCCAGGCCGATGGATGACCCAGAAGGTTGTTGTGTGGTTGAGACTTCCAAGTCTTCCCCTTGAGTATTAGCCGTCGACAGCCATTCTGGTGATTACAACTGAAGCCGAAAGACCGTTGGTGGTCGATGAGTTCACTGATCATATGAAAAAGACCGGCTATGCTCGAGTCAAGGTTAAGATCGATGCCAGCAAGCCTTTCAAAATAGGGTTTTGATTCGAGGGAGGAAAGGATCCTTTTGGCAGCAATTCATCTACAAGAACCTTCTGAGAGTTTGCTTCAGGTTTGGGAGAATGGGGCACAAAGATGAAAGTTGTAGGTTCTCGGAGGGGGAGAATTTTGGTGTAGGTGCTGATCTCCCAGCATTCGTTGGAGCTGAGTCTCTTCTAGGGGAGAAGATGCTGATGATCCTCTGAAGACTGTGATAGTAGAAGGTAGGGGGAGTGGGGGTAGTCCGGCCAAGTCTCGGCCCTTGGTTGGTAACTACCCGTATCTGCCAGCAATGGCCATCCAGAATGCCGGCAAAGGGGAGGAAGGAGCTCGACAAGGATAAGGTCCCGGCTTCAAATCCCATGATTTCACCTCTTCCTCTCCCCATCGGTCCTCTCCAACTGCTGGTCAATCCTCATCAAGCTCACCATCGAACTTCGACAGCTGGTAGAAGCCATCTAAGGTGGCACGCTGTCGATCATCGGGGTAAGCTTCGGTGATCTGTCTGGAGATGGGGCTGTTCAGGCCTATGCTTTCGGAGTTCTGGGCCCTCTTGGTGAATGTATGGACCTCGGCCTAGTGGAGGAGGATAGACCAAAGGATCTTCACATGGCTAAGCTTGGATCTGTATCACTGAAATGGGGCCGAAGCTCTACGGCCTCGCCTCATCCAGCCCGAGAGGAGTTCCCCCTCAACGGTGTTCATATCCCAGGTTCCGATGTTGGTGAAGGTACGTTCTTCTTTACCTTGTAGGTTGGAGACCTGGGGGTAAGGGGAAGGCTTTTTCTTCCACCTTGCTGTTTGTCAAGGTGGTTGACAGTGCCCCTTTGGAGGCTTCTTCATCGGGTGACTCGGTCAAGGCTGTGGACTCCTTGGTACAGGTTGGGGGTGAAGGGAGGTGGAATGGAAAGGTAGTGATCCAGTGATCCAGTTGATCAACCTTTGCCAGTGGTTGCTGTGGGAGGAAGTACTAGGTGGAGAGACAGAGTTGAAGGTCTGGACCATACCAATCTCCATGGGACTGTGAAGTCTAGTGTGCCTCCGGGTGGATCTATCAAGAGGACCGACCGTCACTTATCCAAGGATGAAGAGACTTCTCATTCTAGTAGAAATGAAGGTATTGGGGAGGATTACTCCAGACTATCTGCTATCTCTACTTCCCATCCACAGGGTACTGGAAAAGGCAGTAGGGTGAAATTGGCATTGCTTTTTGTTGGAGAGGCTATGAATGCTGAAGATGCTGATGATGATGGTGATACTGATGAAGGGAAGGGGAAGGGCTGCCCCTCCAAAGACTGCTAATCTTTTTGTAATGATACAGGGTATGGAATGTTATGGGAGCTAGCAAACCCTCCTTTTTTCATCCTTTCATAGAATTAGTTATTACATCACCTAGATATTTGTATTCTACTGGAGGCATTAATTGGTGGGAGTAGTTTGCTCCGGATCCATCGATGCTTTTCCAGATTGGGGCTTCTATGCTATGGACTCTGATGGGCTGTCTGGTGAGATAGTGGTGGCTTGGAATCAGGGTGCAATTAGAATTGATGTCCTCCATAGATGCTCTCAGCATGTGGCTCTTGAGGTTACTGAACCTATGGGACCTACGTGGCTTCTATCCAAGATTTATGCCAGTACCAACTACAGAGAGAGGACTCTCTAGAATGAGGTATCTTCCCTCATTAACCAAGGGATTCCTATTGTGGTAGCTGGCGATTTCAATTGTATTATCAGAGCTGAGGATAAGAGAGGTGGTGAACCCTTTGCTCAAGATATGGCCTTTAGGGAATTCAACCACCTTTTGGATTCCAATGGTCTCTTGGAATTAGGTTTTATTGGCCCTGTTTCACTTGGTGCAACATAGAGCTGGTGGAGTAAGGGTGTGGGAGAGGATTGATAGAGTCTTTGCATTGCCCGGGTGGCTCAACCTTTACCCTCAGTATATGGTGCACCATTTGGATAGAATTGCTTCTGAACATTGTCCTCTTCTTCTCACAAACTGTACAGGCTCCTTTTCATGTTCTTTTCAGATTTGAAAAATTTTGATTATCTTATCCCTCATCTTGGAAAGTGGTCATGGAGGTTTGAAGAATGCCGGTGTGTGGGGATGCTCAATATAGGGCCTCTCACAAATTGGAGCTTCTCAAGCATCGGCTTTGTAGGTGGAATAAGGAGGTAGAGAATATTTTTTCAAATTAGAATTGGTTGAGAGGGATATTCATGATCTTAAGAGGAGGAGAAGGAAGGAGGTTTACAGGATGCAGATTTGCACTCTTTTCAAAGGCACCTCTCTTTACACTATGCTCTCTCTTCTCATCGGGAGTTCTATGGAGGTAGAAGTTCAGGGTGCAGTGTTTGGCGAAGGGAGATAGACATACTTGATTTTTTCATCATGCCACTCTGGTCTGTAGGCATAGATTCCAGATTAGAGCATTGAAGTCAGTTGATGGCCACTACATGAGGAGGAGGATATCAGGTGGGGGGTTACATCTTTCTTCAGATCTAGGTGGTGTGATTCTTCTGGTCTTCTCACCCTTTCCTTGCTTTTCCCTCGAGGTTTTGGTCTCCTATGAGGAGAATCATAGTCTTCTCTTTCTGGTTACTGAGGCAAAGGTTTCTATAGTTCTATGGTCATTGGTGGAGGACAAAGCACCCGGTCTGGATAGCTTTCCCTCGCTGTTCTTCAGGAGATTTTTGAGTATTATTGGGCATGATGTTGTTTTGGCTGTGCAGAATTCTTCTCTTCTGGATACATGCCTGACATCTGGAAACGAACCTTTATCACTCTCATTCCTAAATGACCTGATGCTTGCGAGCGATCCCACTTTAGATCTATCAGTCTATGTAATACGCTTTATAAATTATGTGCTAAACTATTGGCTAACAGGATGAAGTCGATCCTCTCACATCTGATATCTCCCCGAGCAAGGTGCTTTCATTGGTGGTCGGTGTATTTCTGACAATGTTCTGTTAGCTCAGGAATTCATGTTTGATCTCCATAGAGCCCCTGCCAAGTGAGGATTGATGGCTATCAAGCTTGATATGGAGAGGGCTTATGACCGTATGCAGTGGAGCTTCTTGGATAAAGCTTTGAGGGACTTTGGTTTTCACCCCCTTTGGGCTTTTAGGATTATGTCATGCATCATCGGACCTTCTTTCTCAATTCTTATTAATGGCTCTCCATCAGAGTTCTCTACTCAAATACTAGTCTTCGACAAGGTTGTCCCCTCTCTCTTATCTATTTATCATTTATGCTGACTCTCTTTCACAAGCATTATGGGATTCAATGCGGGAGTCAGCTATTCAGCCGTATTATATAGCTCATACTGCATCCCCATTCTCGCATCTGTTATTTGCAAATGATTGCTTACTCCTGGGTAGGGCCTCTGTAACTATGGCACTGGGTTTCAAGAGGGTGCTCCAGTCATATTGCTTGTCTTTAGGATAGCGGATCAACATTCAAAAATCTAAGATCCATTTCAGCCCGAAGATCCCTGTTCATCATCGGAATGTGATTATGAGCATTCTTGGAATTCAGGAGAGGGGAGGGACTCTGTCTTACTTGGAGATCCTGATCTCTGGTGGGAGACTTCAGAAGGAGGATTGCTCTATGATGGTGAAGGCTGTTCAGGAGAAGGTGGAGGATGGAAGGGTCGAGCTCTTTCCTCTATGGGGAGGATTACTTTGATCAGGTCAGTTCTC
Organism: Areca catechu; assembly: GCA_021397845.1. Classification (NCBI taxonomy): domain Eukaryota; kingdom Viridiplantae; phylum Streptophyta; class Magnoliopsida; order Arecales; family Arecaceae; genus Areca; species Areca catechu. Next base: position 33,600,598 of record CM038050.1, read on the forward strand.
ACTTCACTCCCAGTATACATGCTCTCCATGATGTTAACCCAAATTCTATTATTCTTAAGGTTGAGCAGATTATTTAAGCTTTCTTATGGAGATCTAATGCTGCTTCTCGGGGAGTCAATCTGTTGGGGTGGCAAATGGTCTGTCAGCCAGTTTCTCAGGAAGGTCTGGCATTCACTCACATATTGTTAGGAGGGATGCTCTCTTGGCATGGATGTTACTCGACTTTATCTTGATTTGGATAGTATATGGTCTTCCACTATGATTGCTAGATATGGTCTTCCCTATACTACTTTGGGGGTTGGTGCTCTACAGGCTCGCCACTGCTCTACTATCTGGAGGGAGATGATGGTGAGGGTTTCTGATGTTATACATCATATGAGGGGATTGTTGGAGATGGCCGATCGATTGATTTTATGTCTGACCCTTGGATTTCGGATATGCTTTCTATAGGTGGTCTACCTTTATCTTTGTGGATATTCCTTGTTCTATATCTATTATGGACCTCTTACTGCCGGAGAGTCCAGGTGGAACCAAGTGCTGGTCACCCGATACTTTGGTGAGGTGTTGGGTGACAGGATTTTATCCATTACACTTCCAGGGTTTCCTTGTGCTGATCTTCGAGTCTGGAGGTCTTCTGCATCCCCAAAGGCTCCCCTTGCCGACCTCTATTCTATCTATTGTTCTGAGCCTTAGAGAAGTATTCATGTTGCTTGGATTTGGTCTCTTCCTGTGCATCCCATGGTGAGATTGTTCATATGGAAGGTTGCATGGCGTCAACTCCCCACTAGGTCCTTCCTATGCTCTAGAGGGCTTCATTGATGGGACATCATCCTGCACGAATCTCGGAGCAGCACAAATTCGGAGCAGCAAATAAATTTGAAAAATAAATTTAGGATTTATCTTTTATTGAAATTTAAATTAGGATTTTGTTGGTTATGATTGAGATGATAGGCTTATCTTATCCTATCTTTTATTTGAAATTTAAATTAGGATTTTGTTGGTTATGATTGAGATATGGATAGGCTTATCTTATCCTATCTTGTATTTAAATTTGAGTATCCCTATCCTGTATTCAAATTCAAATGAGGGTTATGGAGCTTATAAATAACCCCTCATTCCTATTGTAAAAGGATAGAAGAGAAATTGAATTTTTGGGATTTGGTTTGTCAGTTGGTTTGGCATTGTGTTGTTCAGGGCTATGGCCATTATGTCTTCACCTGCGGGTGTTGATGTTGTCTTTGTCCTTCGGACATCATAGGGGCGTGATGCCCTAGTTATCCCCCCATCTTCGTTTTCCTCCACGTTTTTGAAATCCCCCTCATGGCTCCAGGAGTGACCTGGGTGGCAGGTGAAATACCCTGGGCTCCGCGTGTAGTGAGATGGGTTGTAGGTGAGATACCCTAGACTGCATGTAGGAGGTGGGTGGTAGGTATAATGCCCTAGAGGTGTGAAGTCTCTCTGTGAGAGTGGGTTTCAGGGTTCGTGGTAGTCCATCCTCGTTATCCTCCATCCCTATTTTTTTTCCTTCGTCACCACCATAAAGAAATCGAAAATAGAAAAAAAATAGGATACCCTAATCTTCGGCGACTTCTTAGCTCGCCGACGATCCTATCCCTATCCCGTGCCCCATCATTCATCTATCTCTTTCTTGTCCACTATGTCGGGTGTGGAGGGTCCTTGTTCATATTTTGTTCACATATTCACGGGCTTTGGAGGTCTAGTGCATGGCAGGGTGTTATGGTTTATTCTTCGAGGGGAGGATTTGGGGACACCTTCCTTTGATTGTTGCACTCTGACTCTACCTTGCCTTTCTGACCTTTCTGGCCTACCTCGCTTATTATTTGTGGCTCTCTCGGAATGTTGCTATCTTTGCCTCTTCTCCTTCTTTGACAAGGCTCATTATTGAAAAAGCAAGGGCTCATATGAAGGAGTATTAGGGTTTGATAACAGGGAATGCAAAGATTTGGAGTTCCAGTTTTGCTCTTCGAGTGCCCTATCGGGTTCTTTTCTTGTGAGAGCCCCCTCCTCCATCTTTTACTACTGTGAGTTTTGATAAGAGTGTCAAGGGCAGACATGGGGTTGATGCTTTTGTCATCCGAGCATCTAGATCGGGATTCCTGCTTCAGGGAGGTCTCATCTCATCGATCCCATTGTCCCGATGGTGGAGCTTTAGGGTGCCTGGTTTGGGATTTGATGTGCTAGGAGGATCCTTTACTTGGACCGCCTTATTATTCAGGGTGACTCCCTCACGATCATCTCTTGGATTTGGTAGGGCCTTCGGTCTACTCCCGCCTATCCTTTCATCAGAAATATTGTTAGGATGTTGCAGTGGTGCTCAGGCTGCTTATCAAGCATGTTTATGGGGAGGCCAACTCGGGATGGACTGGGTAGCCTCCTTTGTTGCTGATCACTCTGGTGAAGTGTCTTGGTCTTGTCTTGGAGATACACCTAGACCTTTTAGGAATATTTTGCTTTCAGATTCTCTTGGTTGTACTTACTCCAAGACTAGTTCTTAATTGCTTCGTTTAATCAAAAAACAAACACCCATTAATTGTTGGAGATTGATTAGCTCCTGATATAGCCTTGATATAAAATAAGCTAAGAGTGGAAAGCCATCTCTCTTCTTTACACAATCTACACATACAATGACCCTAAATGATTCTCGATTCTTAACAACGATATCATTCATGTGGATGGACTTGATGTTGGCTTTTCACAGGAGTTTCAAAACTCCTCGTGACCCTTAACCGAAAGCCTGCACGAGCACAGACACATGCTCCGCACGTGGTCATTTGATTGTCGTCCATTTCTTTTTATTATTTTATTTAAATGCTGAAATGGCTAAAATATTTTTTTAATATTTTTTAATGCATTAATTGCTAATAAGGGGCATTTTGAAAATTTTTTTTGAGATTTTGAGCCTCTATCCTAGCCCTACAAGGCTTCCAAAAATTTTAAGCTCTCCATCTCCTATACATTCCTTTCATCCAAAATCTTTAAATTCTTTCTCTCTCCTATATTTTTTTTTAAGAATTTGGACTGAAGACAAGCTGATCGGCGTCCGTTCGAGATTGTGTCACCAACAGGTGTTAGAGTATTGGCTTCTAGGTTATGTCTTGGAGGAGAGCATGTGATCCAATCATTCTTTGTATGAAAGAGGACCAAATCTTTTTTAGGACAGTGATTATATCCGCCTCCCAAGCTAGCCTTCCTAACATTATTCTTTTGTATTTAAAATTATCTTATTACAACAAAATTATTTTGCCACACACCCCACAAAAAAATTATTTTTAATATATTTTAATATATATATACATATATATTTCATATATTACAAATAACAGTCTAAGGAAGATTTGAAATAGTTATAGTGCATATATATAAATATAATTGTTTGTACTTAATTATAGTTTACTTACCTAGCATATTTTATTTTAAAAATTATAATTTTGGTTATTTATAGCATAATACCTATTCCTTTTGTATTGTACAAAATTAATTGAAGATCTCTATTGAACTTGTAATGTAGCATGCAAATTAATTTTTAAAAGACTATATTAATAAATTAATCAAAGTTTTTAGGATTTAGAGATAAATAACTTAATTAAAAAACTTAACAAATCACAAGTCCGATCACATTGGTGGTCATTTTAATAAAATCTTAATTTCAAAAAATAGAAGATATTTTTAGAAATATATATATAATATTTAAATTATTTAAATAAATTTTTAATAAAATTATTTTTATTTTCTAAACTTTCTCTCTAAACCTGACTTGGATCCAATAGCAACCCTTAGGGATGATATCTGATGTAGCAAAGTGCTGACATGGGACACCCATCGGATACCGTGCCAACGTATGCTGCCACGGTGGATGCTCCCTCTCAAGCTCCCTCGCCGAGCTGGGCTCCCTCCTAATGCCGGATCCGCCCGTCGAGGTCGAGCTCCATCCTCTGCCAGGTTGGCCCCCCTTCGAGGCCGGGGCGCCTAGGTCAGAGCTGAGCGACCTTCTAGATCGGACCCCCCGAAGCCGGGTACTATGGTTCAGAGTAGAGCTCAGTCATCCTTCGCCATGTGGAGCCCCTTCGAGGTCGGGCCCTTCATCTGGGGTTGCGCACTGCCCTCCTCCTTCGCGAGGCCGGGCCCTCGAGGTCGAGCCCTGCGGTCTGGAGTAGAGGTCGGCCCTCCTCTGTCCCATGGGGTCACTTCAAGATCGTGCCCAGCGGAGCTCAGCCTTGCTCTCCAACTCGGCCACCACCTCGGCCAAGGTGCCAATCACTTGGGGAACGACGCCTTCCCTTTCAAGGCATCGGCAAGCCTCTTGAGAGCCATGAAGCAATGCCCATCATGCCACAATAACTGCCCGCTACTGCCAATTACGCCAGAAGAAAAGGGAGAGAAGTCCCCGGACCGGGATGCCATGCCACCCGTACTACCAGAAAGGGAGGCGGTTGAAGGGCACGAATCCCGTGGGCAGTGGGCCCCCGATCGAGGCCCTTCCAGGAATGGTGCAGCCAGAGAGAATGTTAGAACACATAGAAGCTTCCCCTACCGTATGTCAGGAGACACGTCCCATCCACGGCACGAACGTCACCACACGAATGATCGTCTCAACTACAAAGAACGAACGACGCCCCTGAAGGGAAGGTAACATGAAAAATTAACACAAACCTGTGTGAGCTAAACAGAGGGGCGAGACACCACCACCATCGAAAGAGAGGGAAAATGACAGGCAAAGGGGAGGCGGTTAAGCAGAGAATCCCTCTAGCTCCGCCATCATCCTCCTCCTGACTCACCTTCACCTCACTCTCACATCATTCATCCTCCTCGAGTGGAGTCCATCAAGAGGGCTCAACCAGGAGGATATGTTCTCTAGATCATCGTTGACTTGACCGTCGGAGTGCCCCCGTCGGAATCCCCGGCCCGGGCCTCTAACGTTCCTTTCCTTGTAGGTGCCGAGGACCTCCGGGATGACCGGCAGTTTGACGCACTGATAGCTATGGGCCACCGCGCTATGGCCAGCGGCATCTTGGCGGCACAGATTGGCGCGCCAGGAAGGGGGACCGAAAGGCTAACTATCGGAAGGACCTTTCTTAGCCCAAAAGATCGATCCTTCTACAAGCAATTCGACGGAAGGATGGTGACGACGAGGGCGATAGACGCCTCCACCAGTCGTGCAGGAGACTCCCCCTTTCAGGGAAATCCCCAACACGGAGGCGGGTCCACCCGCTCCCATTCAACCACCTCCGCTGGAGTCTCAACTGGCTACACTCACCCAGCAGGTCCAGATCCTTGCTTCAGCGGTGCGCCAGCTCCCAGCATCAGCACGGTCCCTGGCAACTCGTGGCTCCCCGCGATAGCCTGCGTTCCTTCCATGGGAGGCCTTCGCAACCGCGGGCCATCACTGATAACCAGGGTACCCATCAAACCCTGGCAAAAAGACAGCGAGCCGGGTCTGCCGACGGGGAGAGCCACTCGCCAAACCTTGAACGGGGAGCACCCAGACCCCGCCAAGGCAGGAAGAGCAAGACTCCCCGCCACGGGAGCCAGGCCCGTGTCACCTTCTCCGTCTCCATCGATGGAGGGGTCTACTGATGATGCCGCCAGCGTAGGATGGAGAAGCGCCTGGAGGAGCATGACACAAGTTGGCAGAGTTATCCCGCCGGTTGCTAACCTACTAGGCTCCGCTAGCGAGCCAACGGGCTACGATGCTCGCCCTCCATTCTCCCAAGAGATCCAGAGGGAGCCGATCCCGCATCAGTTCTGCATACCGCTGGTAGATCCTTATGACGGGACCACCGATCCCCTGGACCACCTAAAAAGCTACCGGGCCCTCATGAGGGTCCAGGGGCCACCGACGCACTTTTTTGCACACCTTTCCTGCTACTCTCCGAAAGGTGGCCCGAGTATGGTTCACCCGCCTGGAACCAGAAAGTGTCAACTCCTTTGCCCAGTTGGGACAGAAGTTCTTGGCCCATTTTGACGCTTGCCGGAAGATGCCATGCGAGGTGGACAACCTCTTCTCCATCAGGCAGCAAGACCGCGAGCCACTAAGAGACTACATGGCCCGCTTTAAGGCTGTTGCATTGGAGATCTACAATCTTGAAGAGCCGGTAGCCATGCTGGCCTTGAACCGAGGGCTTAGGACTTCTCGCCTAACCTACTCGCTTGACAAGAAGCCCTCGAAGACCTACTCCGAGCTCCTTCTCTGGGCCCAGAAGTACATCCGTGCTGAGAGGCGGATCGTATTAGGTGAGAGATCGACGGAAGGCCACTGAAGAAGCCAACCACCACCGAAGTGTCCGGGGCATGGAAGCCGGGACCGTCTGCTCTGAACCTCTGGTGAGAACCGCGACCGAGAGGCGTTCCTATTCCTGAGGAGAGTTACACCCCTCTTCTCACCCCGAGGACAAAAATCCTTATGGAGATTGAGGGCGAGAAATATTCGAGGCACCCGCCTCCAATGAAGCCATCCTCTGGCCGGGACAAGATGAAGTACTGCTGCTTCCACTGAGACTATGGCCATGACATCGAGGACTGCCGCAACCTCAAGTGGGAAATCGAAGAGCTCATTAAGAGGGGCTACCTTGGAAGGTTTGTGGGGGGCAGACCTCCAGCGGAACCCCAAGCGCTCGTCGCTCTCCCACCAGTTCCAGTGGTCGACAACCTTCCTACGAGAAGCCGGTGGGGATGATATGCTGGGGAGCCGAGCACACATCCAAGTGGGTCCGGGGGGCAGAGCAATCTAAAAATGTACTCCCCTTTATGAGGGAAGGGGTAGATGAGGAAAAACCTATAAGTAATGATGCCATGGTCGTTGAGATGATGATCGTGAAGCATCTTGTAAAGTGCATCATGGTTGATACTGGAAGCTCAATGGATGTGATTTTCTATGATGCCTTCCTAGGATGAACCTTTCTCCCACCCAACTCAAACCTGTGCGCACACCCCACGTTGGGTTCACAAGTGATTCTATAAGGTAGAAGGGGAGATTACTCTCCCAGTCACTACCGGGACCCCACCTCGGCAAAGCATAGTTATGATGACTTTCACGGTTATCAGGCTACCTTCAGCCTACAACGTGATCCTGGACCAACCCGGACTCAATCTGCTCGATGCCTTCGTCTCCACCAAGAGGCTGCTTGTAGAGTTCCCGATCCCTTACGGCATCAGGAAGATGAGGGGGCCAACCCAGCCAGTGCAACATTGCTTCCAAACCCTCCTGGGGCTGATACCCCCGCGGTCGGCCATGGAGCAGATGATCTCGACCAAAGGGGGCAAGACCCCAGGGGAGCCCGGTCGAATGCCTATTGTCTTACCCGCCTCGAGCCGACCAGACGAGGACGGTGCAGATCAGAGCCCAGTTGCCCGACAAGGAGAGGTCCCACCAGCTGGAGTTCTTGCGGATGAATGCGGATGTGTTCGCCTGGATGGCGACAGACATGCCGGGTATCCCGTCTGACATCATCACTCACAAGCTAAGTATCGATTCGAGGTATAAGTCGGTCCGGCAGAAAAGGAGGAGCTTCGCCCCGGAGCGGCAGGCGGCCATCAACGAGGAAGTAGGCAAGCTCCTTGCCGCTGGTTCATTCGAGAAGTGCAGTATCCAAGCTGGCTGGCGAATATGATGATGGTGAAGAAGATGAATGGTAAATGAAGGATCTATGTGGACTATACCGACCCCAAACAGGGCATGCCCAAGGATAGCTTTCCCTGCCAAAGATCGACCAACTAGTAGACGCCACCTCGAGGAAACCGCCTGCTATCATTCATGGATGTGTCTCTGGGTACAACCAAATATGGATGCACCCGGAGGATAAGGAACATACCGCCTTCATTACAGACCGAGGGACCTACTGCTACAGAATGATGCCCTTCTGATGGGGAACTAATATGCATGCAATTTTTTTGTATGTTTTAATGTTGAGTTAAATGATTAATTCCCGAATTCAGATCAAAATTATTGTAGGGAATTTTGTATGAATTTTTGAAGATCAGCATGCAGATTTGGACCTAGAAAGTAGCAAAGAAGGATCGCCGGGGCTGAGAAGCCTCGGTAGGGCAAGTTCTCCTACAATAAAATACTGGAGGTAGAGGGGTGTACTGACAACGTAAGAAGATCGCAGCAAAGGGGTCTCTCGTTCCTCGATGGATGCGGCCTGGAAAACCGAGCCAAAGACCCGCGGATACCCCGGCTTTCTGCTCGGTGATCCGATTGAGCTTGGCTGGAGTCGTTGGATTCGTAGGAACTCGGGGACCTGCAAACGACCTGTCAGGGATTAGAAAACTCACAAGGAACAAGAAAACAAAGGAAAATAGCAAGGGAAGGCTTCTTTTGGAGTGGGCATCCAGGGATCTAGAGGCTTGGTGGCAGCAGGAAGATGATTGCAGCACTGGGAAGAAAAACCTCTCACAAACCCTTTATGCACACACCAGGGTATCACACAACTCAATAGAAGAACTCAAGGTTTTTAATTCATCAAAAATTCTCTTGACTTGGCCAACACTCCAAGATGCCTAGGGGGGCGTGTTGGGCTTCTAGGAGAGGCAAAAGGCTGGCCCAATGGGGCGCGGGTGCATGGGTTTGGGCCTCTGGAAGCTGGGGTGGCCTGGTAGCCAGGTAGCAGGAATATTCCCTGGTATCTTGCTTCTTAGGGGCTGGGCTTGGCACCTGGGCTTGATTCTTTGGACTAGGATGCAGATGGACCTCTGGAATCATGGATGCCCTTATCTATGAATATACTTTGGCATCTGGAAGGGAATCTTGGCATCTGGAGGGCATCTGCAAGAAATTAGGGTTTTCTGAATTTTCCTCCTGGGGTCTTCAAATCTTCAAGCTGGGTTGGGACTTGGGCTATACTTCCATGTCTTCAATCTAGTTGGACTTGGTCTTCACTTGTATGAATAGTCTTGAGTCTTCAGTATGCTTGGATAGGACTCAAAAAAATAAAATTAGCTCAAACATGAGCTGACTAGCATTGGACTGAACTAGCTCAACATAAGCTGACTAGTACAGAACTGAAATAACAACTCAAAAGACTCAACACAACCTAAAAAAGGACTCAGATGGGCCTAAGCCCTTATTACAGATGGACTCATAAATTATTGATCAATTCACAGAGGATTGAAAAGCCTCTGTCTTATTCTGGTACCTCCGGTGTCCCCACCAATCTCTCCGGGTGGGAGGAACTCGACCCTATCGAGTGAAGATCAAGCTGGCTCACATATCTCTCGAGGAGGTCTGGGTTGAGGTGCTGCAAGTCCTCCGAGAAAATCCACGAATCGTCCGACTCTGGCCGGCCATGCCATCGGACCAGGAAGCGGTGATAGTCATGGCCCTGGGTCGTGATGGCTTGATCGTCCAGGATACGCTCGATCCGTTCTCCTCTCTCAGGCCAATTTGTTAGTGGACACTCTAGGTTAGGGTCACTCACAATGAAAAGAAATAGGTCCAAAGGTCTCACTAGGTAGCGCTGCCGGTTCCCTATACTCAACCAGGTCTTGAATATTAAAAGTAGAACTAATGCCCATATTCGAAGGCAAGTCTAACACATAGGCATTTGATCAATCCTTCTCTATCACTTTAAAAGGTCGGCTCTGCGAGCATGAAGCTTCTTTTAAGCCTAAGCCTAACCAAGATAGAATCCACTACATCAAATTCTTTGATCCATCTTCGGGAATAGCCAGTTTGTTTAAAATTAGTGTAGGGGTGAACATGCTGGGCACATGCAAACTCCTAACAAATGATTCAAAGGACTCATACTAACACCTAACAGAATTGACTATGCATTCCTATAGAAGGAAATTTTATTGAACTTTTGGATCTAAACCTAAGAGATTATAGGTCCCTAGGTTTGATCCTATCTTGACATGCACATGAAATTTACAGTGAACTCCTAGCAAATTCCAAAGAGTGTGCCAGAAGTAAGATGCAAACCTAACATGCGTGATGAATACATGCAGTATGCTAATCTCAACTAAATGCAATCTAATGATCCTAGAAATGTTGGAGACGTCTGGAAAGGGCAGAAAATAAGAAGTGGGTTCAGAATTAGTTTGGTAGGGTAGAGAAAAAGGTTCATGGTTAGTTGGATAAAGTAGGATAAAAGACAAAGTGTCAGGAACTAATCTTATACTAATGAGGTTAACCTTACGAGGTTGAGCTATATCTACAGGATTTGCTTAATGGAAGGATGGGTTGCCAATTTCGGGGAAGAGGTCCTTAATGGGAATTATAGGAGGGGACTCATCTTGAAGGTATTGATTCAAAGAGATCAGGTCCTTAATAAATTCTTCTGGTTCTTGTATTTTTGGACTAGACTTTATAATTTGGCTCTCATCTATGGTTTCCTCAGGTAAGGCTCTAGCAGCAGTACCTAGGTTCTCTTCCTCTATTTGTTCTTCCATTATAGCTTTAGGTTGGATGTGGTTAGGGTCAACTACCTCTAGGTTGGCTTCTACCTGGGTATCTATTGGGTCAGCTAATTCTAGGTCATCTAAAGGAGTCTCCTCTTCTCCCTCATACTCATCCACTAGGCTCGCATCAGCTTCATACACTTCCACGTTAATGTAAGCCTTGTCAATCTTAGGAATGGTTGGAGAAGGTCGGTTAGGGGAAAAATTGGCTAGGTCCTGGTTTCTGATTATGGACACTAATCCTAGTAGGTTTAGGTTGCTTAAGGGGTAGTGGCTCACTACTGGGCTCATATTTAGGGGTACTAATCCTATGGGGTTCAAGTTGACTAGGGGAAGCATGACTAGTACTAGATTGATACTTAGGGGTTATGGGTTCTTTGGGCTCATAGGACAAGGGTGCAGATCTATGGGTCATGGGATTATAGGATCTGGGGTCATAGGATTTTGGGTCAGCTCTATGGTTAGGTTCTAAGGATGGATCATGGTATGGGGTCCTCCTAAGGTTGGGCTCTCTATATGGGTCAGGATATTGGGTCCTCCTAGGGTTGGACTCCCTATATGGGTCAGAATACTGGGTTCTCCTAGGGTTGGACTCCCTATATGGGTCAGAATATTGGGTTCTCCTAGGATTGGACTCCCTATATGGGTCAGAATACTGGGTGTTGGGTCTACTAGGCTCATAGTGTGTGGGTGCATAGGATCTATGATCATGGGATCTAGAGTCATAGGATCTAGGTTCATAGGTTATGGATTCATAGGTTCTAGGTTCATAGGATTTGGAGTCATAAGATCTATAGGTTGTGGGTATACTAGGCTTGTAGGGAGAAGGTAAATAGGATCTATCTTCCTGGTCTATAAAATCCTGATTGGGTCTTCTAGGACTAACCCTAGGGATTGGGTCATGACGATAGCCTCTTCTAGTTTCAACCTCAAGATATGGATCAGGGTTTGGGGTCCTCCTAGGCTCTGGATTGTAGTATGGGTCAGGTTGAGGGGCTCTCCTAGGTTCTACCTCTTGGTATGGGTCAGGGTCTGGGGTCCTCCTAGGCTGAGGGTTATAGTATGGGTCAGGATGAGGGGCTCTCCTAGGTTCGACCTTAGGGTATGGATTAGGGTTTGGGGTCCTCCTAGGTTGAGGGGAATTAGGATCTGGCTCAGACTGTGACCCATGGGTTTTTCTTGGGGTCCCTACCCGGACTTTTAACTGGTCAAACCTATTGGCAAGATGGTCAATTCTATTGTTGGTTTGGGTAGCAGACTGAGTTAACTAGGTAGTCAACTGGGTAGTCATCTGGGTAGCCATCTGGGCCATTTGATCAGCTAGGGCTTTTATTTGGGCTTGTAAGTTTTCCATGGGTTCAGACATTTGTGAAGGAGGTGGGTGATATGAAACTCCTGATCTAGTGCTCATGCAAGACTCGATCAGACCGACTATAGCTGACTAGACCTAGAGTCCAAACTAGATGCTCAATCAGGGTGGCAAACTAGCCTATAGTAACCCTGCACTCAGCCAGGTAGGTGTAAGGGGAGTGTTAGGTCCCTGATTGCCAATCCTAGACACCAATCAGAGATTGGCCAGGTAGGCGGACCAGCACACAAGCCCTTCAGGATTGAATCCCTAAATCACCATTCTAGACACTGAGCACAAGGCACACATAGGTTATCTTGACACAGTGATCTAACACTAGCCCGGACCCGACCAGTTGGTGTCCCTAGCCCACTAGGGCAAATTAAGTCTAATTAATTTTAGGTTAAGGCTTGGGACCGAATGCAAGGGATGTGGTTTTGGGCTAAGGAGAGGTTAACAACTCCTCCCCTTATCTGATATAGTAAGAGTGCCCTTAAAAAGTAAATTATGCAATGATGGCAGGCAGATGAGGATGCAAATTAGGGTTTAGATGTTTTTGGTATTTTTGGAGAATATGTATTTTTTTTTTGTATTTTCTTAAATAGAAGAAAACTTGCAAATCATGGCCTAATATGTAGGAAATATACTAAAATTAACAGATATGCAAAAATGCTAAACAAAACCCTAAAATTTCCAAACTTGTCTTGCTGAAAAAAAACAGAGCTGAAAACTTGCAGGCTGTATTTCGGCTTGCAGAAAATTCATAGGCTATAATAAAATCTGAAAAGATTCTTGAAATTACTTTGAATTATTTTGAATCCATCAAAGTAAATTTCATAATTTTTGGAGGTTTTATCAGGGAGAAATAATTAAACTAACAGAGCATATACGGATAAAAAAATTGCAGAAAACAAGCCCTAATATAAGCTCTGATACCAAATGATGGGGAACTAATATGCATGCAATTTTTTTGTATGTTTTACATGTTGAGTTAGATGATTGATTCCCGAATTTCAGATCAAAGTTATTTGTAGGGGATTTTGTATGAATTTTTGAAGATCAGCATGCAGATTAGGACCTAGAAAAGTAGCAAAGAAGGATCGCCGGGACTGAGAAGCCTTGGTTAGGGCAGGTTCTCCTACAATAAAACTACTGGAGGTAGAGGGTGTACCTGACAATGTCTGAGAAGATCGCAGCGAAGGGGTCTCTCGTTCCTCGACGGATGCGGCCTGAAAAACCGAGCCAAAGACCCGCGGATACCCGGCTTTCTGCTCGGTGATCCGATTGAGGCTTAGCTGGAGTCGTTGGATTTGTAGGAACTCAGGGACCTGCAAACGACCTGTCAGGGGTTAGAAAACTCACAAAGGAACAAGAAAACAAAGGGAAAACAACAAGGGAAGGCTTCTTTTGGAGTGGGCGTCCAGGGATCTGAGAGGCTTGGTGGCAGCAGGAAGATGATTGCAGCACTGGGAAGAAAAACTCTCACAAACCCCTTTATGCACACAGCAGGGTATCACACAACTCAATAGAAGAACTCAAGGTTTTAATTCATCAAAAATTATCTTGACTTGGCCAACACTCCAAGGATGCCTAGGGGGGCGTGTTGGGCTTCTAGGAGCAGCAAAAGGCCGGCCCAATGGGGCTCGGGTGCTTGGGTTTGGGCCTTTGGAAGCTGGGGTGGCCTGGTAGCCAGGTAGCAGGAATATCCCTGGTATCTTGCTTCTTAGGGGCTTGGGCTTGGCACCTGGGCTTGATTTCTTTGGGCTAGGATGCAGATGGATCTCTGGAATCATGGATGCCCTTATCTATGAATATACTTTGGCATCTGGAAGGGAATCTGGGCATCTAGAGGGCATCTGCAAGAAATCAGGATTTTCTGAATTTTTCTCCTGGGGTCTTCAAATCTTCAAGCTGGGTTGGACTTGGGCTATACTTCCATGTCTTCAATCTAGTTGGACTTGGTCTTCACTTGTATGATATAGTCTTGAGTCTTCAGTATGCTTGGACAGGACTCAAAAAAAAAATTAGCTCAACATGAGCTGACTAGCATTGGACTGAACTAGCTCAACATAAGCTGACTAGTACAGAACTGAAATAATAACTCAAAAGACTCAAACAACAACTAAAAAAGGACTCAGATGGGCTAAGCCCTTATTACAGATGGACTCATAAATTATTGATCAATTCACAGAGGGTTGAAAAGCCTCTATCTTATTCTGGTACCTCCGGTGTCCCCACCACCTTCGGTCTGAAGAACGCTGGGGTCACATACCAGCATCTGGTCAACAGGGTCTTCCGAGACTGGATCAGCCGGAACATGCAGGTCTATGTCGATGACATGCTCGTCATGAGCAAGCCGAGCTCGGACCACATCGCCAACCTCGCCGAAGCCTTCCACAATCTCCACGGGCACCAGATGAAACTGAACGCGACGAAGTGCACCTTCGAGATTGCGGCGGAAAAATTTCTTGGCTTCATAGTCACTCAAAGGGGGATCGAAGCCAATCCAGAGAAGGTCCGAACGATCATCGACATGGAGCACCCCACGTCCAAGAAGCAAGTCCAGCACCTGACAGGGTGGATCGAGGCCCTAAGCCGGTTCATCTCGAGGTCGGCTGATCATTGTCTCCCCTTCTTCAAAGAGCTGTGCAAGCTACACGACTTTGCTTGGATGGAAGAATGCAGGACAGCCTTCGAGGAATTGAAGGAATTCTCAGCCTCTCCCCCGCTACTATCCAGACCACAAGAGGGGGACGAGCTCCTGCTTTACTTGGTGGTCACACCTGGAGCCATCAGCTCGGTTCTCGTCCGTACAAATGAGGATGAGTCCCGAAAGCTGGTGTATTATGCCAACAAAATCCTCCGCGATGCGGAGATCAGGTATACTCGCTCTAAGAAACTCATTTTTGCACTAATAATGTCTGCTAAGTGCCTCAGGCCCTATTTCCAAGCGCACCCTATCATGGTCATGACGGATCAGCAGCTGTGGACCATACTTTGCCACTCCAGATATCTGGGAAGCTAGCCAAGTGGTCCCTATTGCTCAGCGAGTTCGACATAGCATATCAACCAAGGTCTTCGCAAAAGGCCCAAGTCCTAGCCGACTTTGTGGTTGAATGCACCGGGCTTGCCGAAGAGCTTGAGCAGACAATGAAGGAGCACCAAGTGGAGCTCGAACTAGGGGAGGAGCCCTGGATCCTCCATGTAGATGGCGCGGCCAACTCCGGCGGGAGCGGAGCAGGCCTCATCCTCGCCAATAGCGACGGGGTGGTCGCAGAATGTGCCCTCCGCTTTGGGTTCGCCGCTATGAACAACCAATTGAAGTACGAGGCGCTTCTCGCAGGTCTGAAAGTTTCCCACGAGCTGGGCGTCCAAAACTTAAAAGTTTTCACCGACTCCCAGTTGGTTGCCGGACAAGTCTTCGGGGAGTATGAGACCAGAGATCCCCAGATGATGAAATACCTGGATCAAGTCCACGCCAGCACGGCAGGCTTCCGAAGCTTCAGCATCTCCCACATCCTACAGGGAGAAAACGCACGCGCAGATGCACTGTCAAGGCTTGCGACCATGCCAGATTCGTCGCTGGGGCATGCCTACATTACGTACCTTGATAGTCCAAGCCACGAGAGCCCTGAGGAGGTGCACCAAGTCACCCCGAGCCGAGCTGGATGGATAGGTACGTCAAATACATCGCCGATGGCACCCTACCAGAGGACTGCACGGAAGCCAGCCTCGTCAAGAGAAAGGCTTCCTGGTTCATCCTCTTGGAAGGCCAGCTCTACCGTCGATCTCACTCCTACTCGCTCCTAAAATGCCTCAGGCCTTCGTAGGCAGCCTTTGTACTCCAGGAAGTTCATGAAGGCCTTTGTGGGAACCATGTAGGGGCAAGAACACTGGCTTACAAAGCTCTCCGCCAGGGGTATTTCTGGGAGACCATGAGGGAGTACGCCGCCAACCTCGTCAAGAAGTGCAACAAGTGCCAGTGCCACTCCAACATCCAATGTCAGCCGGCAGCGCTGATCTCCCAGCTTTCCTCCCCTTGGCCTTTCGCTTAGTGGGGAATGGACATCCTAGGGCCATTCCCCCCGACGCCTGGACAGCGAAGGTTCCTGCTAGTGGCGATCGACTACTTCACCAAGTGGGTCGAAGCAGAGTCGCTGGCCAGGATTACCGAAGCCAATGCCCGCCAGTTCTTCTGGAAGTCGATTATCTGCCATTTTGGACTACCCTGCTGCGTCATCACTGACAATGGATAACAATTTGATAGCCGGGAGTTCGAAGGGTTATGTGCCAAGCACGGCATCCAACACCGCTTCACCTTGGTAGCCCATCCACAAACAAACGGGGAGACCGAGGTGACAAACCGGACGATCCTCTAGGGACTCAGGACTCGGCTGGATCAAGCCAAGGGCAGATGGGCGGAGGAGCTCCTGAGCATCCTGTGGGCTTACCACACGATGCCCAGAACGGCAACCAAAGAGACGCCCTTCAATCTCGTCTTCGGCACCGAGGTAGTCATCCCGGTTGAGCTCGGCGTACCCATGCTACGGGTGCAATAGTACGATGAGACGAGTAATTCAGCGCACCTTTTGCTCAACCTGGACCTCCTTGAGGAGACAAGGGACAAAGCACGGTTTCGAATGGTGGCCTACCGACAACAGGTGGCCCAGTACTACAATGCACATGTAAAGCCGAAGGTCTTCAGACCTGGTGACTTAGTGCTATGCCGAGCTGAAGCGTCCCAGCCTCGGGAGTGCGGCAAACTCTCCCCAAACTGGGAAGGCCCCTACAAAGTGGCCGAGGCCCTCTCGCACGGGGCCTATTACTTTGAGGATCTTGACGGTGCCAAGTTCCCGCGAATGTGGAACGCCAGCAACTTGAAAAAATACTATCAATAATGTAAGATTCTCTTCCAATAATAATAGAAGTTTTCTTTTGCACGGGTGGCTATCTGCTTTGCAGGGAAACCCAACTCCGAAGCCCAACTCTCTGGCCAATCAAGTCTTCGAGCCCAGCTCCAATACCCCAACTCCGAAGCCCAGCTCTCTGGCTAATCAAGTTTTCAAGCCCAGCTCCAAGACCCCAACTCCAGAGCCCAGCTCTCTAGCTAATTAAGTCTTCGAGCCCAGACCACAACTCCGGAGCCCAGCTCTCCGGCCAATCAAGTCTTCGAGTCCAGCTCTCCGGCCAATCAAGTCTTCGAGCCCAGCTCCAAGACAACAATTCTGGAGCCCAACTCTCCAGCCAATCAAGTCTTTGAGCCCAGCTCCAAGACCCTAATTCCGGAGCCCATCTCTCCAGCCAATCAAGTCTTCGAGCCTAGCTCAAAGATCCCTGGGCTCTCCAGCCAATCAAGTCTTCGAGCCCAGCTCCAAGACCCCAATTCCAGAGCCCAGCTCTCCGGCCAATCAAGTCTTCGAGCCCAGCTCCAAGACCCCAATTCCGGAGCCCAGCTCTCCGACCAATCAAGTCTTCGAGCCTAGCTCCAAGACCCCAACTCCAGAGCCCAGCTCTCTGGCCAATCAAGTCTTCGAGCCCAGCTCTAAGACCCCAATTTCGGAGCCCGGCTCTCCGGCCAATCAAGTCTTCGAGCCTAGCTCCAAGACCCCAACTTCGGAGCCCAGCTCTCCGGCTAATCAAGTCTTCGAGCCCAGCTCCAAGACCCCAACTTCGAGCCCAGCTCTCCAGCTAATCAAGTCTTCGAGCCCAGCTCCAAGACCCCAACTCTGGAGCCTAGCTCTCCGGCCAATCAAGCCTCAAGCCTAGTTCCAAGGCATCCAAGACCTGAGCCCAACTCTCAAGCATCCAAGCCCAGGGCCCAGCTCTCCAGCACCAAAGCCTCGAGCCTAGCTCCAAGGCACCCAAGACCTGAGCTAAGCTCTCAGGCACTTAAGCCCGGAGCCCAACCCTTCGGCACTAAAGCTTCAGGCCTAACTTCTAAGGTACCCGATTCTCGAGCCTCGCTCTCAAAAAAAAAAAAAAAAAAAAAGAGAAAGAAGAAAGGTGAAAAAGAAGAAAAGAGAAGAAGAAGAGAGATGAGGGGAAGGAACGAGATGAAAGAAAGGAGTTAGACTAAAATGTTCTTTATTATTTCATAAGAAAGGTTACATTATAGTCTGGACCCCGACAGGCCAGGTCGCCTGGATCAACAAAAAAAAAATTATTACATCAAGAGGATCAGGTGTCCTAGTATACTCGACCGGCCTTTCCTGGATGACGTTCGAATCGGACCTCCCCTTCGGTCCCCGCTATTGGAGCGTTTTCTTCAATGACTGTTGAAGAAGGGGCCACTTCAGCTGCTCCCCCCCGGGGCCAGGTTCGGCCACTGTTACTTGCGGGACCGGCTCGGAATGCGCCGGTGCAGCAGAATCCGCCTGCGGGAGCGACCTAGCCATCACCCCCCCCCCCTCCTCCACTGCGGCCAGTGCCGGGGATGAGGCAGCCATGCCCGGAAGCAACAACGCGGCCATCCTCTTCGACGAAATGATGCCGCGCAGTTGAGACCGACAGTAGGTGAACCCCTTGAAGAAGGAGTCCATCGCTGCCTCCTTGAAGTCTGCTAGGTATTCCGGGGAGGCCTTGAAGTTGGCCATCGCCTCGGCGACCTCTTTCTTCACAGCCTCCACCTGGAGAAATGCCTCGGATAACTTCTCCTCTGCCCGTTCAGCATAGTGGGTCGCCTCGGCCATCCTCCTCTCCGCCGCCTCGGCCAAGCTGGCAACAGTGGAAGCTTTCCCTTCTGCCTTTGCGGCCCTCTGCTCAGCGGCCGCAGCCTTCTTCTCGGTGGAGGTGACCCACTCCCTTACCGCCTCCGACTCGGCTCGGAGCTCCTTCAGCCAAGTCCTCTTTGCATCGAGCTCATCCTGGAGCACTTTCCTAGCCCGCTCGACATTGGCGACCGTGCCCGTGAGGCTCTTGACCTTCATATTGGCCTCCCATGCCTCATTGTTCTTTCGCCTCAGCTCGGCCGTTTGGGACTTGTGCTCCGCCTCCCTCTCTCTGTCCCTCCTGGCCCAGTTATGGAAGAAGTCTCGGATAAGGATGAGCTCCCTACCTTGCTGTAATAGAAAACATGTTAGCCACGCCGGTCGGACATGTGGAAAGGAAAAGTGAGGTAAAGTAAAGAAAAACTTATGGCATAGAAGTTGGAGAAGGACGCATTGATGATGTCGTCAATGCGTCTGCCGCTCCCCTCTCGCCAGTCGGAGGACTGAACGGAGAAGTCCATCATCCACTCAGCAAGGGCTGGATCCTTCATGAGGGAAACGTTGGGCCCTAGCCTGAAAGGGACCCGGCAGCAGTCCCTGTCACTTTGCCCCGCCGCTAGCGCAGACTCTTCCATGGTGGGAGATGCTTCTGGAATGGGTTGTGGGCTCGACACCGGCTTGGATTGTGCCGCTGGCGCCGACCTCGCGTCTTCCAGCTCCCCCTCCACGTCGATGATCTCCAGGGGGTCATCATGGCAGCGGATGACCTGGCCCGGGCCACCACCTCCGACTCTGGCGCCGAGGTCAGACCGCATTGCCTCAAAGGCTCCAGGACGGGCTCAGCTGCCCTCTTCCACCTCCGCTCAGGTTCAGGCGCAGTAGGCCCCGCCTGTGCTGGCCTCATGCTGTTGTCTGCACGGGCCCTCTTCGGAGTGGGCTCACTGTCTCCTGCCGCCTGATTCCTCCTCTCCTCAGTGAAGGAGAGCAGCTCATCCATTGAAAACTTTATGTTTGCACCAAGGAAGACACTGTCAGCCTCAAAAAAAAAAGAAAAAAAAGAAAAAGAAGAAAGAGCAACATATGTCGAGCCGAACTCACCCGACTCCCACGCCGAGTCGATCCCAGCCTCACAAAGGTTCTGCTCTGACAGCAGGATCTCGAGCGAAGGGATCGCGGCGGAGCAGAGCTGCTCATACACCTCCAAGTCGGGCCTATACTGCGGAGTTCCGGTTAAGGGATCGATCTGGGTCACTCCAAGCCCAGTCGACCCCCTCGACCGAGACAAAGAAGAATCTACTCTTCCACCCCTTAATGGAAGAGGGAAGGTCAAACCTAATGCCCCTAGGGCAGGAAGAAAGAGACCACCACCCCTCCTCAAACTGGTGGTGCTTCAGGATAAAAAACGCCCTGAACAAGGAAAAACGGGAAACTATCCCGTGGAAGTGACACAGAACGATGAAACAAAAGATCGTTCTGATGGCGTTGGGGACAAGATGAGCGGGAACAAGATGATAGTTGGTCAAAATAGAGAGAAAGAATGGATGAAGCGGGAATCGAAGGCCCCCGGCGAAAGTCTCCTCGTAGAAGGATATCCGTTGAGGGCCGTTGGAAGTGACCCCTTCCCCCGGACAGGGGATCGAAAGTCGAATGGAGTCCGGGATCCCATAATCATCCTGGATGGTCACGAGCTCCGCGGCGGTGATCACAGAAGCAATCCCCCTGGGACCTGATGACCGAGGAGGTTCAGAAATGGGGGCAGAAGGAAGAAGGGGGCGAGGTGGAGGAGAAGAACCAGGCTCCCTAATCGATATCCCCCAGGTGAGGACCTCCTGTTAAACTCAAAGCGAGCCGCATCCCCTTCCTCATCAAAGAAGAAAGAGATTTCGGTCTAGAAGACCCGGCCTCGGCTTGACAAGAGGGACAGAAATTTGGACCGAAACGAGACATGGAGAAAGGACCAGGTGGAAGAGAACCTAAGGAAACCCCTATTTGGCTGACAGGAGGAGAGAAAGGGCTAACCTGCAGAAAGCTTGAGGAGATTACTCGAACGACCGAAGGGGACGGAAGGAAAACTCCGGTACGACTGCGGGGATGAAAAATTTGAAAGAAGGTGAGTTGTGGGAAGCAACCTTTCCTTTCAAAGTGACTGACACCTGGCCGTACCGTTATAGCCCTCCGCCAAAAGATGTCCGCCACGTGTCACCGATCAACGGGGCAGGCACCTCTTTCCGACTGCGGCCACTCGGCTGCCATAACTACTCCTCGGACGTGGCCACGTGGCACCACCGCACTGGCTCGGTGACCCGCTTCGCGAAGCACGGTCAATCACGGTCATTACTGCACCGGATCTTCACCTTTCCACGTCAGCACTGTAATTACTCCCTTCGCCCCGAGCACCGCGTGCCAACTAGCCTCGGGAGTGGGGGGCAAATGATATAGCAAGAGTGCTGACGTGGGACACTCGTCGGATACCGTGCCCACGTATGCTGCCACGGTGGATGCCCCCTCCCGAGCTCCCTCGCCAAGTTGGGCTCCCTCAGAATGCTGGATCCGCCCGCCGAGGTCGAGCTCCGTCCTCCGCTAGGTTGGCTCCCCTTCGAGGCCAGGGCACCTAGGTCGGAGCCGAGTGACCTTCTAGATCGGACCCCCCGAAGCCAGGTACCGTGGTTCGGAGTTGAGCTCAGTCCTCTACCACGGGGAGCCCCTTCGAGATCGAGCCCTTCCGTTTGGGGTCGCGCGCCGCCCTCCTTTGCCAGCCGGACCCCTGAGGTCGAGCCCCACGGTCCAAAGTCGAGCTCAGCCCTCCTCCACCCCATGGGGTCACTTCAAGATCGGGCCCGGTGGAGCTCAGCCTTGCTCTCCAACTCGGCCACCACCTCAGCCAGGATGCCAATCACCTGGGGATCGGTGCCTTCCCTTTCAAGACGTCGGCAAGCCTCCCGAGGGCCATGAAGCAATGCCCATCATAACACAATAGCTACCCGCTACTGCCACTTACGCCAGAAGAAAAGGGAGAGAAGTCCCCGGACCGGGATGCCATGCCGCCCGTACTACCGGAAAGGGAGGCCGATTGAAGGGCACGAATCCCAGGGGCGACGGCCCCCCAATCGAGGCCCTGCCAGGAATGGTGCAGCTAGAGAGAATGTTAGAATGCATAGAAGCTTCCCCTACCGTATGTCAGGAGACATGTCCCATCCATGGCATGGATGCCACCGCACGAATGATCGCCTCAACTACAAAGAATGATCGATGCCCCGAAGGGGAGGTAACATGAAAAATTAACACAACACCGATGTGAGCTTAACCAGAGGGGTGAGACACCACCACCATCGAAAGAGAGGGAAAACGACAGGCAAAGGGGAGGTGGTTAAGCAGAGAATCCCTCTAGCTCCACCGTCATCCTCCTCCTGACTCACCTTCCCCTCACTCTCACATCATTCACTCCTCGAGTGGAGTCCATCAAGAGGGGCTCAACCAGGAGGATATGTTCCACTGGATCCTCGCTGACTTGACCGTCGGAGTGCCCCCGCCAGAATCCCCGACCCTGGCCTCTAACGTTCCTTTCCTTGCAGGTGCCGAGGACCTCCAGGATGACCGGCTGGCAGTCCGACGCCACTGATAGCTACGGGCCACGGCGATCTTGGCGACAACAATATCATTAGCCTTAAACCCAAAAAACTTAATGGATCCCATTTTAGGAGGTGGCAATGCCAAATAAACTTTTGACTAACTATCTTAGAATTTTGGTCAGTGATTGACCAATCCGCCTGTTCCTCTAATTCAACCACACTAACTATCCCAGAAGAGGATGACCTATGTAAAGGTAGAATCCTTAGTACCCTATCCGACTCACTTTACGATATTTACATATCAGCTAAAAGTACAAAAAAAATATGGGAATCCTAGAGTCTGGGTATAGCCTTGATGATTCTGGGGTTGAACGATTTAACACTCATCATTTCTTAGATTTAATATGGTAGAAGACAAACCCATCAATGATCAGCTTCACCAATTCCAAGAATACCTTAGGAAACTTCAACCAATTGAGACAAATTCTCTGAAAAATTTAAGGTATCTAGCCTTCTAGATAAAATACCTTTTTCTTGGAATGGCTTTATCAAAAGTCAACTCTAAAAGCAAGAAGAGCTAACCCTAATCCAACTTCTAAACTTAATCAGGATAGAAGACCAACATAGGTCTAAAATCCAGCAAACTAAAATTCTAAGTGTCCAAGCTAATCTAACCCACCAATACCGGTCAAACATATGATAGAATTAAAATTAATTCCTAAATCAAACATAGATCTATCTAAGTGCAAAATATGTACTGAGTCTAAACAACCAAGAAAATTATTCAAATCAATTAAAAGAAATTCCTCAATCTTACTGTTAATATATGGTGATGTATGTGACTCCACCAAAACTACAACTCATTGTGGCAAAAAGTACATAGTGATCTTTATAGATGATTTTTTAGATATTGTTACTATTATCTAATTAAATCTAAAAATGAAACCTTCAACAAGTTTAAAATTTATAAGAGTAAATTAGAAAATCAACAAGAAAAGAAGATTAAAATTCATAGGTCTAATAGAGGATGGGAGTATACATCGAATAAATTTTTCCAGTTCTGTCAAAAACATGGTATAATTCATCAAGTAACTACTCCTTACTCTCCACAGTCCAACGGTGTAGCTGAGTATACAATAAACACTATGCTTATCAGTTCTGGTTTACCCAAGAACTTGTGGAGAAAAGCTCTTCAATCTTCTTGTTTCATCCTAAATAGAATACTTATTAAGGATAGTGACAAGACTCCTTATGAATTTTAGAAAGGAATGACTCATAACCTATATTTTTTCAAAGTATGGGGGTGCCTAGCTAAGGTTAATATCTCTAAATCCAAAAAGAGAAAACTAGGACCTAAGATCATAGATGCTGTATTTATAGGCTATGTCCAAAATAATAATTCCTTTAGATTTTTAGTAATAAAATCAGAGGTTAGTGATATAGCTGACAGCTCAATCTTAGAAGCTAGAGTGTCTCTTTCTTTGAGGATATATTTTCTTTTAAGACTAGAATTTCTAAATCCCTAGAATGTAAACCATCTTTCTTTAGAGCTATAGAACCAGAATTAAAAACTGAACCTGAATTAAGAAGCAAAAGAAAAAGAGTTGAAAAAAGATTTTGGAGAAAACTTCCTTACATTCTTTGCAGAGCACCAATCTTTTATATATGATGAGGCGATGTCGTTATCAGAATCATCGTATTGGAAGGAAGTCATAGATAGTGAGATTCAATCAATCTTAGAAAATAAAAGCTGGATTTTAACTGATTTACTTTCTGGAAACAAACATATATGAACAAAATGAATTTTTAAAAGGAAATTAAAGCCAGATTGTTGCCCAGAGATGATGCAACCCAAGAGGGGGGGTGAATTAAGTTTTATAAATTATTTAAACTTATGTCAATGGATATAAAATAAGTATGTGCTAATTGTAATTAAGTGCTTGTGTTTTGTCAAAGTGTTTGTGTGCTTCAAAATAATATGCAGCGGGATTTATAAAGTAAATGCATGAAGAAAATAATCACACAGATACAACAAATTTATAGTAGTTCGGTGCACTCCAAGACACCTACATCCACTCCCCAAGTTTTCCTTGAGAATTCACTATAATCATCAAGATTACAGTCGATTAGTTTTCCGGGCTCACTAATCAAACCTAACTTATTTTCACCGGGCTCACAAGTCAAAACCCTTGTTAGTTTCTAACTTAGGCTAACCAACAACCTCTTGGTTTTCATGGCTAACCAAAAACCTTGTTGGTTTTACGGGCTCACCAACAACCTATGTTGGTTTTACGGGATCACCAACAACCTATATTGGTTTTACGGGATCACCAACAACCTATGTTGGTTTTACATAAAGGCTAACCAACAACCTCTTTGGTTTTCTAAGGCTCATCAAAAACCTTGATACAACAATATAAGAATGAAAGTAAAGAATATAATAAAGCTTTCTAATAAAAGCAAATATCTCTTTGAAGCTCTTTGAATGATGTTGAAGAAGCTTGTCTTCAATTTGTTGAAACCTTTGAATGAAACTTGATGTTGTGGACTTGGATCAACTCTCTTATCTTTGGAAGCTTGAAGGCTTGAATCATTCAACTCTTGAATCCTTGAAGGATATTCAATAATCTCATCAAAGGATTACTTTCCTATTTGATTTTTGGTATTTATATAGCTCTCCAACCCATAGATGACCATTTATGATCGTTGGAGATAAAAAACTAGCCATTTAAAGCAAGTTGGAGTCAATTCTGCACTTCTGAAAAGCTAGCCATTACACCAAGTGTCCATACTTGAATTTCCTAAATATTTTTCATGAGTCGACCTCTTGAGTCGATACTTCACCATGAGTCAATCTCTTAAGTTGACACTTAGATCAGCTCAAGGCAAAAATTTTAGTTTGATACTGTTCTGTATTTTTCTTATTCTCAGGCCTTGAGTCGATACTTAAACTTCTTCATGAGTCGACACTTACTTGTGCTACTGTTGAAACTTGCTGAAACTTCTCCAAAATTGATTTTTAGCCTTTTTAAGTTCTTCCATATCAATTCCAAAGTCCATATACTTGATTTTTCATTAATTTAATAACTTTCTTCAATTGAAAACATGGATTTCTTCATTCAACATGGATAGTACTAAGATCTGATAAACACACTTAAAAATATAATTAGTACTCATATATATTTAAATATTTTGTTAATCATCAAAATCAAAATCAGAGTCAACAATCTTTTCCTTTTTGATGATGACAAAATCTTTAAGTATATGAATAGAATAAGCTTAAAAAAGATTAATAACAATATAAACATGTAAACTTAAAATCAATAAGTATCAAGCTCCGCCTCATAATATGATTTCAAAAATATTTTCAAAAATCATTCAAAATTTTTAAACATTCTCTCCCTTGCTAATTATTCCCTTAAGATTATAACATTTTGCTTTCTTCTTCCCCTTTTGCCCTTTATTTCATTTCTCTTATAATTTTTCATGTTTATGATATATTCCCCTTTTCATACTTAACATATTTCTTCCCTTTTTGTCATCATGAAAAAGGGTGAAAGGCAATACAAAATTAGAATGAAGGTGGAAAGAATAGCAAGTAGATCATCAAATCAATATATGAAATCAATTAATCATGGTACCGATTAAATATGATACTAATTGAATATGATACCACAAAAGGAGATGCACATGCAAAAAATAATTCAATGTATATTAGCTCTAATATGCATAACCATGGATGATTAAGACAACAATCCATTCACCTCACTTGTTCATGGGATAAGGCCACAGTGGCACCCCAACATATCATGAGAGATCCCAGTGAATGGGAAGAGAGGGTCTTTAAATCCTACTTAGCTCCTATAACCAGACGGCCATGGTGACTAACCCAATCGAAGCAGTTACTAGGAGCTCTTCTCTTCTCTTTTTAAGATTCTTAATAAAATAAATCTTGATACCAATTGAATATAACTCCCCTCAAAGGATTAGATTTGAAAACAAGGAGGAGTATAAGAGCAATATAAGTATGATATCAAGAAAATATTGAAAGCATCATACATTACAATAAATCTTTGGATGCTCTCCCTAAATATTATTCTCCCTTAAAAATATGCATTCACTGAGGAAAAAAACATGAAAGCACAAGAATATCATAATTTCAGATATGAACATAAATACTAAGTCTAAAAGCAAAGATTTGAATTTCCAAGATATACAAATTTTCAAAATGCAAGGGATTGATCATCATGATTTTAAATTTATTTGAAATGATTTGATATCCATACAGATGCTAAAAGTAATTTAATAGCAAGTATAGTTACTAGAAGTTTATCAATATGTATACTTTCTTCTTAAATGTAATCCTAACTACCAGTTCTATACTTATTCCAAATTATTTCTAGTCTAAGCATGGATACAAAATAGAATACATTTCATGAAAACCATATGATTTGAAATGATTTTGATTACCCATACAAATGTTAGAAGTAATCTAGTACCAAGTTTAGCTACTAGAGCAAGTATTTATTAATATGCATACCTTCTTCTTAAATATAATCCTTAACTACCAGTTCTAGTTTTGATCCAAATCATTTCTAACTTAAGTATAGATGCCAAAAATAAAAATACATAAATCATAATATTTCACTTAAAATGGTTTAAAACTATATTAATCAAAATCAAGTGAAAGTCTAATAATCACAGGTTTAATCATGAGAGCATGAAATCCATCACCATCAAAAGTTCATAATCACAACAAATGACTATTAGTCTAAACTTGATTCTAATTAATCAATTAAAATAATTTTCAAAGCAATATACAACTTTAAAAGTATTTTTCATTAAGTAATTTAAGATACATTAATCAAAATCAAGTGAAGGTCTTATAATCACAAGTTTAATCATGATAGCATGAAATTTGGTGCGGGCACCAGACTCAGAAGAAGACTTCAGAGCTCCATTTGGATCTCTGATTGACATTGCCCGAGAAATTAGGGTTTGTAATAAAGGTTGACCTGGTCAACCAGTTTATTTATTTTATTTATTTCTTGAGTCACCATTTAAATTTTGTTGAGTCATGTTGACTCGGTGCAAGTCCCAATGTGGTTTCAATTTGGTCCAAAATGGTACCACATTTCTCTTCCAATCAACTCAAGGTTCAAGCAAGTGGAGGCCACACTCCAAGCCACACGCCCAGCCACACTCCGAGCACATGCCAGAGTCCAGGAGGCGCCATAGAGGCATCCCAGTGTCATGGTCCCCACATCCAATGAAGAAAAAATCAAATTGGAGGCTAAATTAAAGGAGGCGCCCACACCTGCCTAATTTACCTAAGCAAAGAAGGAAGAAAACTTCTCTTGGAGAAGAAATCAAAGAAGGACATCCAACCTACTCCTAATTGAAGTTCAAATCAAAATCAAAGAGCTTAACTTGGAGTGGAAGAAAAGAAGAAATACCATAAGAAGAAGAGGACTCCAAATCCAAATCCAACTCCAAAGGAGGTGCCATAAAAGTTCCAAAACAATTCCTTTATGGCCGTCCCAATTTTTTTTGGACTCTTGGTCGGCCAAGGGAGAGGATTTTCTACCTAATCTAGGGGTTGGAAGAGTTTAGTCCCACATGGGAATTTGTACAAGCTAGGAGAAAATTTTAGGTCTATATAATAGACCTCTCTTTGTAACTTTAGACAATCAATGAAGAAAAATTATTTTTGCTATTCTCTTGTGTTGAGTGACCTAGGTTTCTCTTCTTCCGCACTATTCTAAGTGTTGAGCTCCGTGAGGGGGTAATCCGGGTTCCATTGGAGCCTTGAGGAGGTGAGAGATCTCCATCTTTATCCAAACCCTAGGTTAGCCACTTGAAATTCCAAAACCTAGCCACCTTTCATTATTTTCCATCCACCAAACCCTAGATCCATCCATCTCCCATGGCCTCTCTCTCTCTACAAGTCCAGGCCGTCCACCTTCATCCAGATCCAGTCCGGCTACTTCAGATCCAGAGCAAGTTCCAAGGAAATCACATCAGCATCCAGGAGAATCCAGTTTTCAGCAATTTCGATCTTCAAGTTCATCAACCTGGTAAATCTTTTCCTTGACTCTCTGATTCCATCAATTGTTTTTCTTCTCTTCCAGATCTTGAGTTCAGGAGAAGCCAACCCGCCAAAGGACCAGTATTGGAGGATCCATTACGAAGATATCCGACTCCGAGGATCCAACAATCTGCTCGGGAGAGTTCTTCCACCAAAATCTGTGAAGATCATTGTCTGGTTAGATAAACCTTCCCTTCTCTTTATTTCTGTTTGTTGAAAGCTCGGAGTGAAACCCTAGGTCTGGGAGTTTCTCAACCCCAGCGATCCGTTGCTTCTAAACTACTCTGATAATTTAGTTTCCTTAAAATTGTGCTTTCAATTATCATATTAGTATCTTTCAATATTAGGTTAACTTTTCTTTGATTTGAAGCCAACTTCTACAAACCTATAAAAACAACAAAAAAATTAGTTAATCTTAATTTACTTCCGCATCGCATCCCTTTATTTGTTCTGCATCATTTTTGGTATCAGAGCTTTCGTGCTGCACCAAAATTCATCAACATCAAAATGTTCATGATCATAACCAATGACTATAAGTCTAAACTTGATTCTAATTAAATATTTAAAATAATTTTCAAAGTAATTAATACAATATTTATAACTACATTTTCAATTATGAAAGGAAATGTTTAGAATTTACCAATATGTATAATCCTTCCTTTACCATTTTGTCAAAAAATATAGCTTGTCCACTCTTTGTATTATCTTGTACAGCCACTTTTTAAAAACTTCCTTTTTTCATGTTGGGCTGTAAGACATTCCTGCAAAATAAACTAGGTAGACAATTTTAATACCCAAACTTTCTTGGATTCTTTAGGGTTAGTAAATATGGTTCCTTTTAGAATCCAATTTTTTTTAATTTACAAGGATATGTATTATGTCCAATTTTATAATATCTAAAACAAGTCAAATAGAATATGCATCAACAAAGAAATTCTTGTTTTTTAACTCAAAATTTTTATTTTTCTTTAAAAGCTCATCATTTGATACAAAAATCTAGGACCTTCTTAGAATTTCTATTTCATTTAATAAAATATTTTCTTATTTGAAAACTTATTATATAAATCTTTCAAATCAACATTTTCTTTTTTTAATATTTTTTTTTTAGAAAGATTATTCTTATCATTTTCTAAAACATCAATCTTTATATTTAAATCATGATTTTTTTGGTAAGATTGGTGTTCTTAAGAGAAAAAGAAACTACATGTCTTTTTAATTTTTTATGCTTAATTTTTAATACTTTGTATAAAGGATATGCATGCTATGCAGATAAAAAGTATTTTAAAATAATTTTAAAATGAACAGTGGAAGGCTTGGTAGATCGATCAAAATGATCTACCAATCTGCCGCAACAGGATCTAGTAAGATAATGCAGCATGCAATATACATCAAGAACAAGAAAAAATAATCAAAGATATAATAGTACCTTACCGTTATACCTTTGAAAATACTATGAAAAAGGGCAAAGCGCTCGAGCCACACACATGTCTAGCCTCCACAGGTAATCCACACCAGGGCTCGACACTGATCAACTCCCTCGGAGTGCTAGCTCCTTAGGATCCTTCAGGTCGATCTTCTTATTCTCAGAAGATAAGGAGGAGAGGTGGAACCCTTCCTAACTTTGTCTCTTCCCAAGACCTAGCTTGAATGCTAGGTATTCTCACACCCAATCCCAAGTCCTCACAAAACCCCTTTTCTTTTCTAGTTCTTCAACCAACCAGCAACCCCTAAAACAACATTTATTTATAGAGGCAACCAAGAGAGGGAGAAAGAGGAAGGAGTGATTGGGGGAGAAGGTCAAGGAGCATACCAATTTGGCTCTAACTACATTAGGAAGGAATGATAATCATTCCATGAAAGTTTGGAGCCAAAACAACTTGAGTTTGAAATTCAAACCAGGTCAAAACCTTCTCAAAAAAGCTTCCCAAAATACCGTTCAAGGTTTTCTGGTCGAGCAGAGACGAGTCGACTCGAGCAAGGGTTGAGTTAGCTCATCTAGAACATAGAACAGTCGGACTGTTCTTTCAGTAGAAACGAGTCGGCTTGAGCAGGGGTCGAGTCAGCTCATCCAGAACATAGAACGAGTCAGCTCGAACATGGGTCGAGTCGATTCATCCAGAAAAGACTTTCAAAAATATTTCTTGTCAAAGCCAAGTGTTGACCCCCTCAAGTGTCGACACATGGTCAATCATATTTACTGCCAGTGACAGCAAATGATTCTTAATCGTCGATCAGCCTTAAGATCAGATAGAGACCCCTATGGTATGTGACCCTATAGGTTCGAACACTAAGCTGGTAGTATTGGAACATTTCCAGTACCAGTCAAAGTCCTCATCTAGCAATGATATCCGACGTCCGGATAGATCAAAAATTGCAGAGCAACTTACAAGAACCGCTGGTATATGGTTACTGCATAAATCATCCCTTTAATCTCCTAATACTCAGGATGACCTAGGATTTGAATGTCAACCCTAATTTGGTTCATCCAGATCGTGCTCAACTTTACAAGTTCTATGACTCCTCACAAGAACTATCCTAGCCAAGGTTTTGCTAAATTGAGACACAGTGAGTCATTCACTCCAAACTATTTGATGGAGTCAATTCCATCTTGATCCACCACCGTTCCACAAGTACATAACTGCACCCAGAAACCTTCCATCACTTGATTAGAAATCCAGGTGGTCCAGCACCAAAGTACAGTGAGTTGCTTGCAAGGTGACATGGTGACCTCAGGTCTAAGGGACACATGTACCTATATCCCTTTACGAGCAACCCTTTGGCAAAAGGGAGCTCCGCAGATGGTCACGTTCAGTGAGATGTCACACATTTCACTTGCATGTCACACCAATATCTCCACACTCCTTGATTAAGAGAACAACCAATAAATGTGATATACAATAACCTACACTTGATACATTGTCGTCCTATAACAATGTATCATTTGATTATGAACCAATTTAAGAACTACTTGATATATCCTCTCTATATCAAATATAATATAGCTTTAAAGACTCCATCACATAAGAGTTCTTTTCAGGAAAATGAACATGTGATGAACAGCCAAAAAAATAACTTTTATTTATTAAAAAATTATATACAATTATAAAATTAGCACAACTGTCTACAGCCTAGACGATTAACTTTGGGACAAAATTTCTAACATTGTATTCATGCACAAGATCATTAATTTATCATGTAATTCATCAAAGATAAAATCATATTCATTTTTAGTACATACCTCTTCCTCATTTGCCATGAAGCAAATATTGGCAACTTCTTGTTCTTCCTCCAAACTAGAATCTTCACTATCGCTCCAAGTTGCTATCATTACCTTGAATTTCTTTTTGGCCTTGAGAGCTATTATCTTCTTCTTCTCTTGATTAGCAACCACTTCCTTTTGATCAGCAACCACTTCCTTTTGTCATAAGTTCAACTCATAGGTCATGAGTGAACCGATGAGCTCCTGCAAAGATAAGGTTTCAATATCTTTGGCTTCTTGGATCGTCGTTACCTTTGGATCCCTTGATGTTGACAAAGACCTAAGAATTTTATTAACCAAATCAACATTAGTATAGACTTTGCCAAGACTTTTGAATTCATTAACAATAGTCATAAATCTAGTATACATGTCAGATATAGATTCAAAATGCATCATTTTAAATATTTCAAAAGAATGAACAAGCATATTAATTTTAGTATTTTTTACTTGAAAAGTACCCTCATGAGTAATTTTAAGTGTGTCCCATATCTCCTTCGCCTATGTGCATGTGGAGATCCTATTGAATTCATTGGAGTCCAATGCACAGTAAAGCAAGTTCATTGCTTTAGCATTAATTTCAGATTGCTTAATGTCATATTCATTCCAATCCTCTTCGAGCTTTGGAATGGAAATGACATTAACCAAAATGGAAGGAATATGAGGACTACTAACTATAACTTTTCGAAGATAATAACTAATAGATTGAATATAGATGCGCATGCGAGTTTTTCAAAAAGTGTAATTAGTGCTATTAAAAAATGATGGTCTATTAGTTACATGTCCTATAGCAAAACAAGCACCTTCTAGGGCTGCCATGATCTTTTAACTCAAAACCATTGGATTCTTTACAAAGCATAAAGTTTAGATACCAATAATTTTGGGTTTCGGGCTTTGATACCAATTGTTGCCCAAAGATGATGCAATCCAAGAGGGGGGGTGAATTAGGTTTTATAAATTATTTGAACTTATGTCAATGGATATAAAACAAGTATGCGCTAATTGCAATTAAATGCTTGTGTTTTATCAAAGTGTTTGTGTGCTTCAAAATAATATGCAGCGGGATTTATAAAGTAAATGCACGAAGAAAACAATCACACAGACATAACAAATTTATAATGGTTTGGTGCACTCCAAGGCACCTGCATCCACTTTCCAAGTTTTTCTTGGAAATTCACTATAATCACCAAGATTACAGCCGATTAATTTTCTGGGCTCACTAATCAAACCCAACTTGTTTTCACCGGGCTCACAAGTCAAAACCCTTGTTGGTTTTCTAACTTAGGCTAACCAACAACCTCTTGATTTTCATGACTAACCAAAAATCTTGTTGATTTTGCAGGCTCACCAATAACCTATGTTGGTTTTACGGGATTACCAACAACCTATGTTGATTTTATTGGATCACCAATAACCTATGTTAGTTTTACATAAAGGTTAACCAACAATCTCTTTGATTTTCTAAGGCTCATCAAAAATCTTGATACAACAATGTAAGAATGAAAGTAAAGAATATAATGAAGCTTTCTAATAAAAGCAAATATCTCTTTGAAGCTCTTTGAATGATGTTGAAGAAGCTTGTCTTCAATTTGTTGAAGCTTTTGAATGAAGCTTGATGTTGTAGACTTGGATCAACTCTCTTTATCTTTGGAAGCTTGAAGGCTTGAATCACTCAACTCTTGAATCCTTGAAGGATATTCAATAATCTCACCAAAGGATTGCTTTCCCATTTGATTTTTTGTGTTTATATAGCTCTCCAACCCATAGATGACCATTTATGACTATTAGGGATGAAAAACTAATCATTTGAAAAGTTGGAGTAAATTCTATACTTCTGAAAAACTAGCCGTTACACCAAGTGTCAACACTTGAATTTCCTGAATTTTCTTCATAAGTTGATCTCTTGAGTCAACACTTCACTATGAGTCGACCTCTTGAGTTGACACTTAGATCAGCTCAAGACAAAATTTATGGTTTAACACTATTTTATATTTTTCTTGTTCTCAGGCCTTGAGTTGATACTTGAATTTCTTCATGAGTCGACACTTGCTGTGTTAGTGCTGAAACTTACTGAAACTTCTCCAAAATTGATTTTTAGCCTTTTCAAGTTCTTCCATATCAGTTCCAAAGTCCATATACTTGATTTTTCATTAATTTAAGGACTTTCTTCAATTAAAAACATGTATTTCTTCATTCAACATGGATGAGTACTAAGATATGATAAATATACTTAAAAATATAATTAGTACTCATATATACTTAAACATTTTATTAATCATCAAAATCAAGATTAGAGTCAATACAAATGAAACAATATAAATATATAAAGCTAGGTTAGTAATAAAATAATTTAACCAAAAGAAAGATATAGATTACTTTGATATCTATGCTCCTATAATGAGAATAACTATCCTAAGAACTTTAATAGCTTTAGCATTAATTCATAAATTAATAATTCATCAAAAGAATGTAAAAACTGCATTCTTAAAAGGAGAATTAGAAGAAAAAACTTACATAAACCAACCTCAAAAATTTGAAGTAAAAGGATAAGAACATAAAGTATGTAGACTAATTAAATCACTTAACAAGTTTCTAGACAATGGCATATTAAATTTGATAAAACTATCTTAAAAATAATTTTAAAATAAATAAATATAATAAATATATATATTATAAAAGATAGAATACTGATTGTATAATACTATGCTTATATGTAGATGATATATTATTATTTGGAACATCAATGAAAATAATTCAAGAAACTAAAATCTATTTATCAAATAATTTTGAGATGAAAGACTTAGGAGAAGCTGATATAATTTTAGAAATGAAGTTAAAAGAATAGATAGTGGAATAGCAATATGCCTAGCACACTCAATAGAAAAAAATGTTTAAAAATTTGAATATTTTGATTTAATTAAAATTTAGGAAATCCAGTTAATCAATTAGAATATCCTCAAAAGATATGATCCCTATTATATATTTCAAATACAACCCATCCAGATATAGCTTATGCGGTAGGCTGACTAAGTAGGTATACTAACCATCCTAGTCTAGAATATTGAAAGGCTCTAGAAAGAATCTTTAGATATCTTAAGAAAATCTTAAGAAAATCTTAGATTACTCTCTAATGTACTCTGGTTATCCAAAACTACTTAAGAATTATAGTAATGCCGATTGGGTAACAGATAACTTAGATGTTAAGTCCACCACAGAGTATCTCTTCTTGTTAGAAGGAGCTGTAGTATCTTGGAGCTCTTATAAACAAACAATAATCACTAGAAGCATATTGGAATCTAAATTAGCATCTCTTGACATTGCATGTACTGAAGTACAATGGCTAAAAGATTTAATAAATGATAGAGAGATTCTTTCACCAAAAATCTTAAAAATTTCTTTAGATTATGATTATAAAGCTCTGATTGATTTGTTAAATGAATAAATAACTAATAAAAAGATGAATAATCATATCCTGATCAGGTATAAAACTGTAAAAAATAAAATAAAAGAAGTGATATCACTAAAATTTATAAGATTAAAAAATAATTAGGCAAATTTTTTGACTAAAGACCTTTCGAAGGCTGCAATATCTGAGATATCGAGGGGGATGGGGCTTAAGCCCATATATTAGTCATCAGAGTGGACCCCTACTATAATGACAATCCCATGATTAAGGTTTAAAGGGAAACGATTTCTGAGGTGACATCTGGGAATACCAGTTTGGAGTCTATCTCCACCCATCCTTATAATGTGGTGCTCTATTATGATGGTTAAGTTGAGTATAACTCTTAATAGATATAAGATTGTAAGTTTAGTGAGGTACGATTCCATTGCACGTATCCTTAGAGGATCTACCTTAGGAGAGTAGTCATGAGGCCATGATTATGGATTTAGGGTGAATCCCTAGTAACTCTCATGAAAATCAAGGCAAGCATATGACCTAGATAGTGCTACCCCGTATTATGATCAGTTTATTTTCATATTGTATGATGTGGCAGGATCGCTGATATGGAACAGCTGTCAGGCGCCACGACAAGCAAGACCGCCACATCAGGTCCTTCGGCCTGACCCCTTAGCCAGGTCGGCCCCCTTCAGGAAAACGGGGCCAACCGCCGAGCCGAGACCTGTCCTCCACCAGATCGAGCCTCTCCGGGATCGAGCCTCGTGGTCGGAGTTGAGCTCAGCCCTCACCCGCCACGTGGAGTCTCTCTCCGAGGTTGAGCCCTCTGGGCCGGAGCCGCCACCTGTCCTCCACCAGATCGAGCCCCTCCGGGATCGATCCCCGTGGTCGAAGTCAAGCTCAGCCCTCACACGCCACGTGGAGTCTCTCTCCGAGGTCAAGCCCTATGGGCCGGAGCCGCCACCTGTCCTCCACCAGATCGAGCCCCGTGGTCGAAGTCAAGCTCAGCCCTCACCCGCCACATGGAGTCTCTCTCTGAGGTCGAGCCCTCTGGGCCGGAGCCGCCACCTATCCTCCACCAGATCGAGCCCCTCCAGGATCGAGCCTCGTGGTCGGAGTTAAGCTCAGCCCTCACCCACCACGTGGAGTCTCTCACCGAGGTCGAGCCCTCTTGGCCAGAGCCGCCACCTGTCCTCCACCAGATCGAGCCCCTCCAGGATTGAGCCCCATGGTCAGAGTCGAGCTCAACCCTCACCGGCCACGTGGAGTCTCTCTCTGAGGTCGAGCCCTTTGGGCCGGAGCCGCCACCTGCCCTCTACCAGATCGAGCCCCTCCAGGATCAAGCCCCATGGTCAGAGTCGAGCTCAGCCCTCACCCGCCACGTGGAGTCTCTCTCTGAGGTCAAGCCCTCTAGGCCGGAGCCGCCACCTGCCCTCCACCAGATCGAGCCCTGCCTTCCCTGCTCAGCCTCCAGCTCGGGCAAAGGCGACTGCAGACGGGAGGACAGTACTATCACCCCAGGATATCGGAAAGCCATCCAAGGACCGCTGAGCAGTGCCCACCATACCACAATGACTACCTACCCGCCACTTACACCAGAAACAAGGGAAACACCCTGATCAAGGTGCCACACCCTCCACCGGTCACCCGTACTGCCAGAGGGATGGGCCAGCCAAAGGGCTCGAATCCCACAGGCGGCGGCCCACAGATCGAGGCTCTGCCAAGTTTCCTGGAACGAGGTGACCGGAGGGAATGTCAGAGCGAATGAAAGTTTTCCCTACCGCATGTCAGGAAAGACGTCCCGTCTATGGCACGGTACCCCGCCGCACGCGCCTGCCAGCCCAACAGGAATCCTAAGGCAAGCACCCAACAGTCACCTTGACTACAAAGAATAGTCGACACCCCCGAGAGGAGAGGTAACAAAGCTCAACTCAACTCAAACTCAAAAGAACGCTGGTGCAAGCTCAACCAAAGGGGTGAGGCACCACCACCACCCTAAGAAAATAAAGGAGGAGCGGTTACGCATAGAATCCCTCTAGCTCTGCCATCGTCCTCCTACATACTTTCATCTTGTTCTTGTACCATCAACTCCTCCTAGCATGGAGTCCATCAAGAGGGAATCGACCAGGAGGATCTGTTCTCCTGGATCGTCACTGACTTGACCATCGGAGTGCCCCGCTGGAATCCCCAGCCCGGGTCACTAACCCTATTTTTGTAGGTCTTGCAGGACAGGACCCCCCAAGAGCAACAAGTCACGCACTCTGACGTCGACAGTAGCTACAGGCCATGGCGATCCTGGCGGCAACAGATTGGCGCGCCAGGTAGGGGGCGGCGATTGATCCAGTCTAAGCCGTCTCCCATTCTTCTTACAAGAAATCCTACAGAGGGATGGTGACAACACGAGCGAGAGAGGCTTCCACCAGCCGTGCGGGGGACTCCCCATCTGGGAGAACCCGTACCACCAGGAGGTGGAGCCACCTGTTCCAGTCCAACCACCTCCGCCAGAACCCCAGCTGGCCGCACTCGCCAGCAAATGCAAATCCTCACCATGGCAGTACGCTAGCTCCAGCATCAACATCGATCCTTGGATACCCACCAGCAGCCAGGGACTCCCGCGGCCCATGCCGCAGCTCCCCGCGACAGCCTGCGCTCCTTCCAGGGAAGGCTTTCGCAGTCGCGGGCCACTACTGACAACCGGGGTAGCCATCAGACTCCGGCGAAGAGACAACAAGCTGGCTCTGTCGACAGGGAGAGCCACTCGCCAAACCTCGAGCAGGTGGCATCCAATCCCCGTCAAGGTAGAAGAGGCAAGACCCCCCATCATGGAGACCACACACCTATGTCACCTTCTTTGTCTCCTTCGGCGAAGGGGTCTACTGATGAAGCCGTCAGGCGCACGGCAGAAAAGTGCCTGGATGAACATGAGCGCAAGCTGGCGAAGTTTTCCTGTCGGTTTGCCAACATGCATGGCTCCGCTAGCGAGCCACCGGGCTATGACGCCCATCCCCCATTCTCCCAAGAAATCCAAACAGAGTCGATCCTGCACCAGTTTTGCATGCCACAGTGGATCCTTATGATGGGACCACCGACCCCCTGGACCACCTGGAAAATTACAAGGCCCTAATGAGGGTCCAGGGGGCCACTGACACTCTCCTTTGCGTTGCTTTCCCTGCAACTCTTCGGAAGGCAGCCCGGGTATGGTTCACCTGACTAGAGCCGGAGAGCATCGGCTCTTTCATACAGTCGAGGCAGAAGTTCGTGGCCCACTTCAATGCCTACCGAAAGGAGCCACGGGAGGTAGACAGCCTCTTCTCGATCAGACAGCAGGACTGCGAGCCCCTAAGGGACTATGTGGCCCGTTTCAAGGCTGCTGCTTTGGAAATCTACAGCCTTGATGAGCCAGTTGCCATGCTAGCACTGAAGCAAGGGCTGAGGACCTCCCACCTGACCTACTCGCTCGACAAGAAGCCCCCCAAGACTTACGCCGAACTCCTTCTTTGAGCTCAAAAGTACATCCATGCCAAGGAGGCAGATCGTACCAGATGGGAGCTCGATATCAAGCCACTGAAAAAGCCGGCCCCTACCGAAGCATCCGGGGCGCGGAGGCCAGGACCGCCAGCTTCGAGCCCCCGCCAAGGACCAAAGCTAAGGGGCCCTCCCATTCCTGAAGGAACTTACACCCCCAAGCTCGCCCCAAGAGCGAAGATTCTCATGGAGATCGAGGGCGAGAGCTATCTGAGGCGCCCAGACTCGTTGAAACCATCCACTAGCCATGACAAATCAAAGTATTGTCACTTCCACCATGATCACGGCCATGACATCGAGGAATGCCGCAACCTCAAGTGGGAGATTGAAGAGCTCATTAAGAGGGGCTACCTCGGGAGGTTTGTGGGGGGCAGACCTCAAGCAGAATCTCAGGCGCTCGTTGCTCTCCCTCCAGTTCTAGCTATCGACAACTACCCTACCGAGAAGCTAGTAGGGATGATAAGTTGGGAAGCCGGGCACGTGCCCAAGAAGGCTCGGGGGGCAGGGTGTTCTGAAAATGTACTCCCCTTTATGAGGGAAGGGGAAGATGGGAAAAAAAATGTAAATAATGATGCCATGGTCATCGAGATGACGATCGCGAAGCATCCTGTAAAACGGATCATGGTTCATAGTGGAAGCTCCACCGATGTGCTTTTTTACGATGCCTTCTCTAGGATGGATCTCCCCTATGCTCAACTCAAGCCTGTGCACACCTCCTTATTGGTTTCACAGGTGATTATGTAAGGGTAGAGGGAGAAATAACTCTCCTAGTCACTGCCAAGACCCCACCTCGGTAGAGTATAGTCATGATGACTTTCACGATTGTCATGCTTCCCTCAGCCTACAACGTGATCCTGGGCCAACCCGGACTCAACCTACTTGACACCGTCGTCTCCACCAAAAGGTTGCTCGTGCAGTTCCCAACTCCCTACGGTGTCGGAGAAATGAGGGGAGCACCCCAGCCAGTGCAGCACTGCTTTCACACCCTCCCTGGAGTCGAAACTCTAGAGGTCGATCCTAAGATGGACGACCTTGATCAAAGGGCTTAGGACCCTAGGGTAGGCCTGGCCGAGCGTCTACTCTCTTATCCGCTTAGAGTTGACCCCACGAAGATGGTTCAAATTGGAGCCCAGCTACCCGAGGGGGAGAGGGCTCAACTATTGGAGTTCTTGCGGGTCAATGCGGATGTGTTCGCCTGGACAGCGGCGGACATGCCATGTATTCCTCCTGACATCATTACTCATAAACTGAGTGTTGATCCAAGGCACAGGCCAGTCCGACAGAAGAAAAGAATCTTCACCCCGGAGAAGCAGGTAGCCATCAAGGAGGAAGTAAACAAACTCCTAGCCACCAGTTTCGTCCGAGAGGTCCAATATCCGAGCTGGTTGGTGAACGTGATGATGGTAAAGAAAAACAATGGCAAGTGGATGATCTGCGTGGACTACACGACCTCAACAAAGCATGCCCGAAGGATAGCTTCCCTTTATCGAAGATTGACCAGCTGGTGGATGCCACCTCTGGCCACAGGCTACTCTCCTTTATGGATGCATTCTCCGGATACAACCAGATCCGCATGCACCCCGAGGACGAGGAGCACACCGCCTTCGTCACCGACCAAGGGACATACTACTATAGGATGATACCCTTTGGCCTGAAAAATGCTGGGGCCACGTACCAGCATCTGGTCAACAAGGTCTTCAAAGACCTGATTGGCCAAAACATGCAGGTATACATGGACGACATGCTGGTAATGAGCAAGCCGAGCTCAGACCATGTCACCGACCTCACCGAAGCTTTCCATAACCTCCAGAAATATCATATGAAGCTCAACCCAGTGAAGTGCACCTTTGGGGTGGTAGCCAGGAAGTTCCTTGGCTTCATGGTCACCTAGAGGGGCATCGAGGCAAGCCCTGAGAAGGTCCAAGCAATCGTTGACATGGAGCTTCCCATGTCCAAGAAGCAAGTCCAGCACCTAACGGGGCACGTCACCATCCTGGGTCGGTTCATCTCGAGGTCGGCCGATCATTGCCTCTCCTTCTTCAAGGCACTGTGCAAGATGCACGACTTCACCTGGATGGAGGAGTGCAAGACGGCCTTCGAGGAGCTGAAGCAGTTCCTCGCCTCTCCCCCATTGCTCTCCAAGCCGAAAGAGGGGGAGAAGCTCCTGCTTTATCTAGCGATCACACCCACAGCCGTCAGCTTGATTATTGTTCGCATAGACGAG
The DNA here is from genome assembly GCA_021397845.1 of Areca catechu. Classification (NCBI taxonomy): domain Eukaryota; kingdom Viridiplantae; phylum Streptophyta; class Magnoliopsida; order Arecales; family Arecaceae; genus Areca; species Areca catechu. The sequence continues at coordinate 33,641,131 of CM038050.1, forward strand.
GACAAATCTCAAAAGCCGGTATACTACACCAGCAAAATCCTCTACGACGTGGAGATCAAGTACACTGACTCCGAAAAACTTATTTTTGCATTGATAATATCTGCTAAGCACCTCAGGCCCTATTTCCAAGCGCACCCTATCGTGGTCGTGATGGATCAGTCGCTGAGGACCATACTTAGCCACCCCGAGACCTCTGGGAGATTGGCCAAGTGGGCCCTGTTGCTCAGCGAATTTGACATAGTATACCGGCCAAGGTCTTCACAAAGAGTCCAAGTCCTAGCTGACTTCGTGGTCGAATGCACCGGATTTGCTGAGGAACCGGAGCAGACAATGACGGAGCGAGAAACGGGGCTCGAACTAGAGGAAGAACCCTGGATTCTTCACATGGATGGCACATCCAACTCCAGCGGGAGCAGGGCAGGCCTCATCCTTGCCAACAGCGATGGTGTGGTGGAAGAGTGTGCCCTCCGCTTCAAGTTCGCCTCAACAAACAACCAGGCGGAGTATGAGGCGCTCCTCGCAGGTTTGAAAGTTTCCCGTAAGCTGGGCGTCTGGACCTTGAAAGTCTTTATCAACTTCCAACTAGTTGCCGGACAGGTCTCCAGAGAATATAAGGCCAAAGATCCCCAAATGGTGAAGTATCTAGGTCGGGTCTGCTCCAGCATGGCAGGCTTCCGACGCTTCGGCATCTTCCACATCCCCCAGGATGAGATTGCACATGCGGATGCACTGTCAAGGCTCGCAACTCTGCTATACTCATCACTAGGGCCCGCCTACATAGAGTACCTCAACAATTAAAGCTACGAAAGCCCGGAGGAGGTGCACCAAATCATCCCCGAGCCGAGCTGGATGGACAGGTACATCAGATATATCACTAATGGCACCCTACCAGAGAACCATATGGAAGCCAGTCTTGTCAAGAAGAAGGCCTCCCGGTTCATCCTAATGGAAGGCCAGCTCTACCGACGATCTTACTCCTACCCCCTCCTAAAGTGCCTCAGGCCTGTAGAGGTGACCTTCGTTCTCTAGGAGATACACGAAGGCCTCTGTGGGGGTCATGTGGGAGGAAGAACACTGGCTTATAAAGCCCTGTGCCAAGGATACTTCTAGGAAACTATGAGGGAAGACGCCGCCGACTTCATCAAAAGGTGTGACAAATGCCAGCGCCATGCACACTTACAGCGCCAGCCGGCGGCATCGATCTCTCAACTCTTATCCCCTTGGCCCTTTGCTCAATGGGGAATGGACATCTTAGGGCTATTCCTCCCTGCACCTGGACAATGGAGATTCCTGCTGGTGGCGATCGATTACTTCACCAAATGGGTCGAAGTGGAACCGCTAGCTCGAGTCACTGAAGCCAATGTCCGCCAATTCTTCTGGAAGTCAGTCATATGCCGCTTTGGACTCCCTCATTGCATCATCATTGACAACGGGCGATAATTTGACAACCAGGAATTTAAGGGTTTTGCACCGAGCATGGCATCCAACATCGTTTTACCTTGGTAGCTCATCCCCAAATGAATGGGGAGGCCGAGGTGACCAATCGAACCATCCTTCAAGGACTCAGAACTCGGTTGGACCAAGCCAAAGGTAGATGGGCGGAAGAGTTGCCAAGCATCCTGTGGACTTATCACACCACGTCCAGGATGGCAACCAATGAGATGCCCTTCAACATTGTCTTCGGCACCGAAGCAGTCATCCCAGTTGAGCTCGGTGTGCCTACAATACGAGTGCAGCAATATGACAAAGCGCAGAACTCGGCACACCTCCTGCTCAACCTAGACCTCCTCGAAGAAATAAGGAATAAAGCTTGACTCCGAATGGCGGCGTACCAGCGAGTGGCCCAGTACTACAACACACGGGTGAAGCCAAAGGTCTTCAGGCCCAGAGACCTGGTCTTGCACCGAGCAGAAGTGTCGCAACCTCAGGAGTGTGGCAAGCTCTCGCCAAACTGGGAAGGCCCTTATAAAGTAGCCGATGCTTTCTCACAAGGGGCCTACTAACTAGAGGACCTAGACGGTGCCAGGTTCCCTCGAACATGGAACACCTGCAACTTGAGGAGATATTATCAATGATGTAAGGTTTCTCTCCAATAATAATAAAGATTCTCCTTTGCGCATATCGCTATTTGCCTTGCAGGAAAATCTCGAACAAGTCTTCGAGCCCAGCTCCAAGACATCAACATCCCCGGAGCCCAGCTCTCCGGCAGGCAAGTCTTCGAGCCCAGCTTCGAGACCTAAACAATCCCCGAGCCCTGCTCTTCGGCAGGCAAGTCTTCGAGCCCAGCTCCAAGAAATCAACATCCCCAGAGCCCGGCTCTCCGGCAGGCAAGTCTTCGAGCCCAACTCCGAGACCCAAACAACCCGGAGCCCAGCTCTCCGGCAGCCAAGTCTTCGAGCCCAGCTCCAAGACATCAACATCCCTGGAGCCCAGCTCTTTGGCAGACAAGTCATCGAGCCCAATTATGAGACCCAAACAACCCCAGAGCCCAGCTCTCCAACAAGCAAGTCTTCGAGCCCAGATCCAAGACATCAACATCCCCAGAGCCCAGCTCTCCGGCAGGCAAGTCTTCGAGACCAGCTTCGAGACCCAAACAACCCCGAAGCCCAGCTCTCCGGCAAGCAAGTCTTCGAGCCCAGCTCCGAGACATCAACATCCCTGGAGCCCAGCACTCCGGTAGGCAAATCTTCGAGCCCAGCTCCAAGACATCAACATCCCTGGAGCCCAGCTCTCCGGCAGGCATGTCTTCGAGCCCAACTCCGAGACCCAAACAACCTCGGAGCCCAGCTCTCCGGCAGGCAAGTCTTCGAGCCCAGCTCCAAGACTTCAACAACCCTGGAGCCCAGCTCTCCGGTAGGCAAGTCTTCGAGCCCAGCTCCGAGACCCAAACAACCCCGGAGCCCAGCTCTCCGGCAAGCAAGTCTTCGAGCCCAGCTCCGAGACATCAACAACCCTGGAGCCCAGCTCTCCGGTAGGCAAATCTTCGAGCCCAGCTCCAAGACATCAACATCCCCGGAGCCCAGCTCTCCGGCAGGCAAGCCTCGAGCCTAGCTCCAAGGCATTCAAGACCTGAGAAGCCCTCAAGCACCTAAGCCTGGAGAAAAGTCCTCCGGCACCAAGACCTGAAAAGCCCTCAGGCACCCAAGCCCGGAGAAAAGTCCTCCGACACCAAAGCCTCGAGCCCAGCTCCAGGGATCCAAGACCTGAGCTAGCCCTCAGGCACCTTGGACTGGGGCCAGCTCCCCGGCCAAGAGATCTTTGAGCCCGGCTGCTCTTAACTACCCAAGCCCTGAGCCTAACTAGCCGACATTGAAGCCTCCTCACTGGATCCAAGACAAGATGGAATACTTCTCCCTGATCTCGCTACATACAAAAAAAAAAAAGAAGAAGAAGAAAGAAAAGAAAAGAAGAAGGAAGAAGAGAATAGAGGGAGGAAGTGGGAGGCAGTAAAGGTACAGGACGAGGTAGTTCAAAATCTTACTTTCATTAAATAAGATGTCTTTACAAAGCATCCTTGGACCCCCGACATGCCGGGCGATCCAGTTCAAGCATAAAAAGAAAAAGGAGAAAAAGGGGGGAGAGAGGAACTACTCCCCGCCTGGCCCCCCAGCTGGGCCATAAGGCTGAGAGGTCCCATCTACGGGGACCTCTGGCTGAGCAGCTCCGGACTCGGGTGGTGCAGCTCCATCCTCGGCTGGCATAGAAGGCTCCGGAGTGAAGGCTTCCCCAGCATCCATCTCCTGGTCTAAAGCCCCGGGGTAGCTGAGGCGGTTGTGCCCCTCATCAAGAACGAACCCCTCAACTCGACGGTGCAGGTACATGAAGCCCTTATAGAAGGAGTCCAACGCTGTTTGGTGAATTTCGGCGAGGAACTCCTCTGAAGCCTTGTACCGTGTGATCGCCTCCCCAGCCTCCTTCTTTGCCTCGGTGGCCTCACATCTGGCGGCCTCCGCTGACTTGGTCGCCTCGTCCGCCACCTTTAGGGCCCCGGCTGATTTCTCTTTCTCCGTCGCCAGCTTGGTCTAGAGGGATCGAGCGATCCCTTGCTGCCGGGAGGCCTCGGCATTGAACACACCCAGCCTCCTCTCTGCATCGGCGAGCTCCTCCACCTTCTTCTTCGACTAGGCCAGCTCCCGGTCGAGGCCCTCCTGGAGTTCCTTCGCTCACCCCTCAAAGCTGGTGAGCTGCTTCTCGAGATCCTTGACCCGCCGGTCAAGCACCCCGATGGCATCAGCCCTCTTCTTCAGGTCGGCTTTCAGCCACTCGACCTCTGCTGCCCGCTGCTGGTCATTATTCTGCCAGTTCTGATAGCAGTCCCAGATGAAGAGGATCTCGGCACCATCTGTACGATGCAAAGGGTCAAAAAAGAAGAAGAAGAAGAAGAAGAGAAGTGGGGACACTTACCGAATAAAGCTGGGAAAAGATTCTGCCGATCACATCTCCCAACCACAGCCCAGCCATATCCTGCCGATCGCATTGCTGGATGGAGAAGTCCATCATGCGCTCGGCCAGGGTAAGGTTGCCTAGCAAGGAGCTCTCCGATCCCAGCTTGAACGAAAGTCGACACCGTGCCTCTTTCCTCCTGCTCTCTCAAGGAGAAGGAGCATCCATCCCACCGATGGTGGAGCCCCCAGGCGCCGATCGAGGATCCGGCACCCTCGCAGGCGGAGCCCTCATCGTAGGCTCACCTTCGGCTCGAGCTTCCCCCTCCTCGATCTCCACCATAGTCGGGCTCGGGGAGGCTGGGGACTCGGCAGCAACGGCGGCAGCGATGGCCCTAGCCCGAACAACCACCTCGGGCTCCAGGGCGGGGGCCGCGGCCTGTTGATTCAGCCACTCAGGAACTTTTTGAGCCGCCCGCTGGCTCGGCCCTGGCATTGCAGACAGCGTGGGAGCGACTTCAACCTCCCCCCTACTCGAGGCGGCCGGCACGGCGAGAGCAGCCGCCGGAGCACTCTCGGCCCAAGCCTGCCTCGAAGGAGTCTCATCGGCCACCCCAATGGGCGGCCTCTTCCTGGTGATCAACAATAAGTCGCTCTTCGAGAAGATCATCCTTGCACACAGATCAACCACGGGTTAGAAGCCAGGAAGATCAGTACAAAAAAAGGGGAAGAGAAAAAAGAAATGAAAATGAAGTGAATGAAATGATGAAGGAAAGAAAGACCTAAGCCAGACTCACTCGACCCCCTCGTCGGGTCGACCCTGGTGTTGAAGGGGTTTTGCTCCAACAGCAGAACCTCGAGAGAAGGGATCTAAGCGGTGCGAAGCTGCTCGTAGTCATCCCAGTCAGATGCATCAACCGCAGAGATTCGGTTGGGAGACTGGTCCAGATCACTCCAGACCCAGTCAATCCCCTCGACGGTGGCGAAGAAGAACTTACTCTTCAATCCCTTGATGGAAGAGGGGAGCTCAAACTTGATGCCCTTAGGACGGGAAGACAAGGACCACCACCCTTTCTCGGTAGGATGGCGTTTCAGGACAAAGAACGCCCTGAACAAGGAGAACCAGGCAACAAACCCGTGGAAGTGGCAAAGGACGATGAAGGAGAAGATGGTCCTAATGGCATTCGGAACTAACTGGCAGGGACCAGATGGTAGTTGTCCAGCACGTACATGAAGAAGGGATGGAAAGGAAAATGAAGCCCTCCCGAGAAGGTCTCCTCGTAGAAGGCAATCCGGCCCGAGCTACTTGAAGTAACCCTCTCTCCAAGACGAGGAATCTGGAGCTGGACAGAATGTGGGATGTCGTAAACATCCCGAATGGTCCCCAGCTCAACAGCAGAGATCGTCGAAGTGACCCTACTAGGACCTGTTGACCGGGCAGGTTCGGGTAGAAGAAGAGCATGAGAAGGATGAGAGGAAGCGACCCCCGGTTCCCTAATGGACACGGGGCAAAGTGGAAGGGCTGGCCTCCTACTGAACTCAAATCGCGCCCCCTCCGACTTCTCATCGAAGGAGGAAGATGACGGTTCCCACGTAGAAGGGCCGGCTTCATCCTGATTGGAAGGATGGAAACCAGGACCAGGACAAGACATCCTATGAGAAGGAAGGAAGAAGGAAGATGAAAGACCCAGGAAGAAGAAGGACTGGACTCGATTTGCGGAAGGCCCTAAACTCGGAAGAGGAACCCTACCACAACGGCGAAGGAGGAAGAAGGGAGACCAACCTGGTTCCTTAGGGGAAGGAAGGACAGAAGCAAATCGTGAAGAGGGAGGAGTCCAACCACTGCAGCAGGCGCGAAGGATTTGAAAGAATAGAAGTTTTGGATAAAAAAATTTTCTTTTCACTTCGAAAAGACCCTTGAAATCTGTACCGTTACGACCCCTCCACCAACGAGTCCACGACGCATATCGCCCATCAGTAGGAAAGGCACCCCGGCTTCTCTGAATTCCGTGCCAGCATTAACTACTCCTCAGACGTGGCCACGTGGCACCTCTGCAGTGGCCTGGGGGACTGTCCCGCGAAGCACCGGCGATTGTAGCCATCATTGCACCGGATGTCCACCTTTCCATGTCAGCAGTGCATTTACTCCCCTCGACTCGAGTGCCGCGCACTAACGAGCCTCGGGAGTGGGGGGCAAATGATGTGGCAGGATCGCTGACATAAAATAGCTGTCATGCACCACAATAGGCAAGACCGCTACGTCAGGTCCTTCGGCCTGACCCCTTGGCCAAGTCAGCCTTATCGGGACAACGGGGCCAACCGCCGAGCCAAGACCTGTCCTCCACCAGATCGAGCCTCTCCGGGATCGAGCCCCGTGGTCGGAGTCGAGCTCAGCCCTCACCCGCCACATGGAGTCTCTCTCCGAGGTCGAGCCCTCTGGGCTGGAGCCGCCACCTGTCCTCCACCAGATCGAGCCCCTCCGGGATCGAGCCCCATGGTCGGAGTCGAGCTCAGCCCTCACACGCCACATGGAGTCTCTCTCCAAGGTCGAGCCCTCTGGGCCAGAGCCGCCACCTGTCCTCCACCAGATTGAGCCCCGTGGTCGGAGTCGAGCTTAGCCCTCACTCGCCATGTGGAGTCTCTCTCCGAGGTTGAGCCCTCTGGGCCAGAGCCGCCACCTGTCCTCCACCAGATCGAGCCCCTCCGGAATCGAGCCCCGTGGTCAGAGTCGATCTCAGCCCTCACCCACCACGTGGAGTCTCTCTCCGAGGTCGAGCCCTCTGGGCCCGAGCCGCCACCTGTCCTCCACCAGATCGAGCCCCATGCTCGGAGTCGAGCTCAGCCCTCACCCGCTACGTGGAGTCTCTCTCCGAGGTCGAGCCCTCTGGGCCGGAGCCACCACCTGCCCTCCACCAAATCGAGCCCCTCCGAGATCGAGCCCCGTGGTCAGAGTCGAGCTCAGCCCTCACCTGCCACGTGGAGTCTCTCTCCGAGGTAGAGCCCTCTGGGCTGGAGCCGCCACCTGCCCTCCACTAGATCGAGCCCTGCCTCCCCTGCTCGGCCTCCAACTCGGGCAAAGGCGACTGCAGACGGGAGGATAGTACTATCACCCCAGGATACTAGAAAGCCACCCAAGGACCACTGAGCAGTGCCCACCATACTGCAATAACTGCCTGCCCGCCACTTACACCAGAAACAAGGGAAACACCCTGATCAAGGTGCCACACCCTCCACCAGCCGCCCGTACTGCCAGAGGGATGGGCTAGCCAAAGGGCACGAATCCCGCGGGCGGCGGCCCACGGATCGAGGCTCTGCCAAGTTTCCTGGAACGGAGCAACCAGAGGGAATGTCAAAGCGAATGGAAGTTTCCCCTACCGCATGTTAGGAAAGGCATCTCGTTTATGGCATGGTACCCAGCCGCACGCGCCTGCCAGCCCAACAGGAATCCCAAGGCAAGCGCCCAACAGTCACCTTAACTATAAAGAACAGTCGACACCCCCGAGAGGTGAGGTAACAAAGCTCAACTCAACTCAAACTCAAAGAATGCCCATGCAAGCTCAACAAGAGGGCGAGGCACCACCACCACCCTAAGAAAACAAAGGAGGAGCGGTTATGCATAGAATCCCTCTAGCTCCACCGTTGTCCTCCTATACACTTTCATCTTGTTCTCATACCATCAACTCCTCCTAGCATGGAGTCCATCAAGAGGGGCTCGACCAGGAGGATCTATTTTCCTGAATCATCACTGACTTGACCGTCAGAGTGCCCTCGCCGGAATCCCCGGCCCGGGTCACTAACCTCGTTGTTGCAGGTCTTGCAGGACAGGACCCTCCAAGAGTAACAAGTCACGCACTCTGGCGCCGACAGCAGCTACAGGCCACAGCATCCTGGCAGCAACACTGTATATATTATATACTAAATGCAAGTTCAACCTAGAAGGTATTGGCACTAAGCACAGTAAAAGTCCAAAATTTTATTATTTAAATTATTTATTGAATTTAAATATTTTATAAGTTTTGAGACTTGTGGAAGATTGTTGGCTTTTCACAGGAGTTTCAAACTCCTCGTGACCCCTGACCGAATGCCCATGCAAGCGCGGGCGCGTGCTCCACGTGCAGCCATTCGGTCGTCCTCCATTTCTTTTCTTTTATTATTTCATTTAAATGCTGAAATGGCTAAAACATTTTTTTTAATATTTTCTTTTCATGCATTACCTGCTAATAAGGGGGTTTTGGAATTTTTTTTAGAATTTTGAGCCTATAAATAGGTCTCTATCCCATCCTATAAGGTATCCAAAATTCTAAGCTCTCCCTCTCCTATACATTCCCCTCTTCCAAATTTTTAAATTCTTTCTCTCTCCTATATTTTTTTATTTTAAAACTTGAGCTGAAGATGAGCTTATTAGCATCCGTTCGAGATCGTGCTACTGACGGTATTGGAGTGTAAGCTTTCGGGTTATACCTTAGAGAAGAGCATGTAGTCCAATCATTTTTTGCACGAAAAGATGATCAAATCTTTTTTAAAGTAGTGTTGTATCTGCCTTCCAGGCCCAATTTCGTACCTTGTCCTATTATATTTAAATTTTTTGTTATACTAAAATTTTACCACACATACCATAAAAAAATATTTTTTAAATATTTTAAAATATAATATGTTATACCTAATCGGCTTTCCTCCAAACTAGATCGAAGCCGATGGCCCTTCGATCGGGTCGGATCAAAGGTCCGGCTGACCCACCGAAAGTTCGACCGACCCACTTGAGGTCCGACCGATTCACCAGGGGTCCGATCGACCCACTAGAGGTCCGACCGACCCACTTCAGCCGGGCCTATATCGGCCCAAGGTGGCTGCTCCAAGGACGGCCGGAGGCTCTAGAGGCCCCTTCTAGCTGGTACCAGGATTCCGTTACAACAAAATCCTAACATCTCGGTGCCATTACTCTGCGGATCCCATGATCTCGGCACCGTTACTCTGCAGGTCCCACAATCTGGTGCCATCTAGCCACTACCAAGATTCCTCTGGAGGCCGATTGGCCATTCCTAGCCTGGTCCCTAACAGATTCTGGTGAAGTTCCATGCCTATATAGGTAAAAGGAGGACTACGAGCGATAAGAGAGCTTCTCATTCCCCACGAGCTATCTTCCTTGATTCCTCCATTCTGTTGCTCTAAGGCTCCCACTAACTTAGCCATCGGAGGGTCTCCCGCCATAACACTACCGGCCCGTGGGACATTTTTGTAGAAACCAGAAAGACACACACTCTAGCCAGATCGAGAGAACCCGATCCGAGAGATTCAGCAGCAACATAATATACATATTCCATATATTATAACTAATACTTGAATCGGCTGGTCTCCTAGAATTGAGACGAGATCGAGTGATGAACGTATGCTAGCAGAACTGGGTGGGATTGGGGTCATCATATTACCTTTCCCATCCCAAGCTCAAAAGCTTGTTCTTGAGGGAGTTTTAAGAGACGATGATCTCGTTGGCAGGACCGTGGAGCAATACTTTGCATCGAACTGTTGATGACTGCTCGTGTCTTCTTCTTCTTCTTTTTTTATGATGAAATAAAAGGAGAGAGGAATAAATTCCCTGATATAGCTCCTTCCATTGGATCCCACCCCGCCACAATGTTCGATACAGACCGCATATTTTCACGTACCTTTTCCATCCATTTGTAAAGGTGAGTATGTCAGCCTGGCCCCGCTAAATTGCAGGAATAAGTGCTCTCTCACCCTTTCAGTCATGTATCCCAGATTTTAATCATGGATTTAATCGAGTCACCCGCAGGATCGTGTCTCGAATCCATGATCAGAGAGAGATGAGCTAAATTTTTACCAACCGAACTACCGTCTTAGCGGAGAGAGGTGCCCCAGGACTGCTCATTGGCAAGGTTCTCAACGACCGAAACCACACCATATTCCTGAGCACCCAAAATTAGTGAGAGAGAATTGATGTAAAGGTTCTTGATATTGGCTTTGGGGTTGGGCTCGGTACGTAGCACCTGGCAAAAAGATTCTTAAGACTTCGGTTCAAGTTTTAGCACGCATAAATATCTAATTTTTCTAACTAGGAGTTGCCTAACCATTCTCGTTCTTCTTATAAGTCATCCAACTTGCCTAACCCGTCTCTCTTCTTATCATCCTGTGGCTTTCATTTCGTTTTAGTACTCGTAGCGTGGTCTCCACGACATCACAAAAATAAGTTATATGCAATGTTTACCTTTCTGTTGCTCATCCTCAAAAATTAAAAAAAAAAAAATTATAAAAATTTAAAAATTTCAGTTGCTCATTTATCTGGTGCGAAAAGAAGTACAAATAGGTTAGGTCAGATAAATGAAAGGAGTGCAAATAGATTAGGTCAAAGATCCTGACCCAACCAAATTCTTTGATCAAGTTTTAATGCTGGATCTGGATCTAATTCTCCAAATCCAATTTAATAGAAAATTGGATCATGTCTATATATAACCTGTCCCAACCTGAAAATTTGGATTCAAATCAGGTCCGGATCTATAATCCCAAAATACTATTGTACCCATTTCTCAACCATGATTTATAATTCTATCTACTTCTTTCTACTTAATTTTATTTTTATTTTTTTTTCTAACTTTTTTGTTTACTGGAAGAAAATTCCTTCTTGAATATCTTCTCCCTCACGTTTTCTATCCAACTTTAATATTCTAATGCCTACACCTGAATCAGTGCAACATGATTAATTTGGTAATTAAACGGGCCCTGCTCTACATGTACATGCCCATGATACACTTTTGGCTATATATTGTAATAAGTTTTGACACATTTTCTGATTTTTGAAAGGAAAAAGTCTTACAAAGTCAAAAATATATATCTCCTATAGATGCTGGAGGCAGCATTGCTCTACCTATACAAGAACTTGTACATTGAATTATTTAAATAAAAAGGAATTCATGTTTAATATTGAGTCCAGGTCAAGTCAGGTCATTGAGCAAAAGATCCTAATCAATTTATAAAACTAAACGGATCAGATCAGGTCAAGTCTGAATTTGATAACCTAGATTTGATTAGCAAATAGAACAGGTTCATTTAGAATCCGATCCGATCTTTTAGTGCAGGTCTGGTCATGGATGAATCCAATCCATTTGCAACCTCCTTAAGGTGAAGGAAAAAGGTATGCACTATTATTGTTTTGGTAGTTTTTTTTTAATTTTTTTAATCTGTTATTTTAGCATGATTCCTATTTCAATAATATACCATTTTTCACAACACCCAACTCAGACCTTGGGTGGGTTTTACTTAAATTAACCACTTCGCTCATGTGCAAGATCATATCGGCTAGGACCATGGATCATCCTATGGAAAATAAAATTTAGAGTTTTGGGAAGTCGGTGTATGAGGTATGGTTGTTTTAGCCTAATAAATCACATGAATTACTGGGACATTTATCTTTACTCGTTAACATTATCAGCACTCGAGGGTTTTCTTTTTAATGTAAACGTACAAGAGGAAAAGATATTCCCTTACAGCTGGAGTTGCCTTTATATTCCTTTGGAATTTGTATGGATGAGCTTTATATTAGATAGATCTCGAGAACTTGCTAAGGATAAATCTAATAAGATCTCCCAACTAATTTTTTTAGGTGAATCTTAGATCAGTTTAAAATAATATCAAAGTAAATCCAACCTATAGCTCATATAGACTAAAAGATACTAAATTACATATTCATTTGGATTGATCACAAAATATTTATGGCTGGATTTATGATATCTATGATTTAATTTGAATAGACTTTCGATAGCTTAAATAGGAAGAGTTTGCAAGAATCCATCTAGGCTTGTATTTATTGCAGTATCTATTATACATTGGATAGATTTTAACTACTTATACAGGACTAAGAAAATAATACTTTTCCGCTAGTATTTTGAATGGGATCTGGATCACTATTGTTTCCTTAATTTACAAATCCACCACTGATTGACCTCTACACTTGTTTGAAGACAATTCACAATGCTGACCTCAAAAGATTAGTCTATGTCTTCAATCCCAAGCCTTAGAATTATATATAATGGAACAATAAGCGATATTCCTGCCAAATAATTAGAAGAATTGTTGTTGGCTTGATTTAGATATGGGATAACTATCATTGTCCTATCATGCACCAAAATATCAACAACCAAGTTGGCAAGTAGTTGAAAGTGATTTTTCTCAACGGAAAGTAGTTTTGTTCCTTATTGAAAACGTGGAGAAGCCCACAAAAGCAATGAAAAGAAAAGATTGTGGTCCTTAAGCATGACCAATTCCGGACCTAGATTGGTAGATAGGGGATAACAAGCTAGAGTCGACGATGCCATGGGCACCATGCTTCTTTTGACTGACCAAATTCTTGTACATGTTCATTGGTTCCTCTTTCTCACGGAATTCGGAGCTCATAATTAGAGTCCCTATGCTGCTACTTTTATGACCTCCCCTATGTGTGCTACGTGATTGATCTCATCGGAACAAAATGGTCCACACTGGATCACAATTTAAACAATATCAGCAAGATGTCATCCCTCCAAATAAGGACCAAATCAACGGCCACGTGGAGGCCACACCTTGCAGACCACAAATTAATTATAAGGATCTAAAGTCCTTATAATATTGAAGTGTTTTTATTTATAACAACATATTTGAACAAGTTTTGCCATATTTATCTTTTTTGCAGTATCATTTTCAATCAAAGAGTTTTTTCTCTCATTAATCAAACTTTTTTTAAAAAAAAAAATTCCTAGTTCATTTAGTGCTTAAATACTAACATCTAGCAGGCATGACATATATCAAGATATACAAAATGTACTCAAGTCAAAAAATTATGTTAGAGCCCTTGGTATGATACATGACATGGCTCCATCCACCCACATATATATCTTATGTGCACATGCATTCCTGAATTGAGTCATGTTCTATACCACGTACCACCATGGGTATGCAATCCTGTGTGATGTGGCTGGAGGCTGACGTGCTGACATGTACTCTCTGATGGATGCCATGTCAGAAGTTCGTCACGGTGGATACCCCATCTCGGGCTCCTTTGGCCGGGCCGAGCTCCTCCGGATGAACGAGACGACCCGTCGAAATCGAGCTCCATCCTCCGTCGGGTTGGCACCCGCAAGCCCGGGATGCCTAGGCTGGAGCCAAGTGACCTCCTTCGCTAGATCGAGCTTCCCGGAGGCTGAGCCCCCAGAGTTGGAGCTGAGCTCAGCTCAACTCTCCTCCGCCAGGTCGAGCCCCTTCGAGGTCGAGCCCTTTGGGCTGGAGTCGCGTGTCGACCTCCTCCGCCAGGTCAGCACCCGCTAGCTTAGGGCGCCTGGGCCGGAGATGAGCGACCTCCTCCGCCAGACCGAGCTCCCCGGAGGCTGAGCCCCCTAAGCCGGAGTCGAGCTCAGCCCTCCTCCGCCAGGTCGAGCTCCTCCGAGATCGAGCCCTCCGAGCAGGAGTCGAGTCCCAGCTCTTCAGTTTGGCAACCAACTCGGACAGCACCGCCGGCCAACAAGGGGGTGGAGCTGCCTCCATGAGACATCGACGAGCAACCCGAAATCCATGAGGAAGCGCCCCGAAATCCATGAGGAAGCGCCTGTCACGCCCACGGCCACCACTTACACCAGAAGGGTGAGAAGCTCCCTGACCAAGGTGCCATGCTCTCCACCAATCGCCTAAACAACCCGGAAGAGGAAGTCAACCAGGAGATTCGAATCCTAGAGGTGGCGGCCCCCGATCGAGACACTATCAGGCTTTCCGGAATGGGGCGACCGGAAGGAATGTCAGAGCATGCGGCAGTTCCCCTTATCATGAATCGGGAAAGACGTCCCGTCCACGACGCAGAACACCGCTACACGTGCCTGACAGCCAGGGGAGATCTCGAGGTAGGCACCCAACGGTCACCTGGGCTTACAAGAAGGTTCGACACCCCCAAAGGGGGGAGGTACGCGAACGCAAACACAAGCTAATCCACGAACACCACTATTCCACCACCAAGCTCAAGCAAGTCAAGGAGAAAAGGCCACTCAGAGGATCCCTCTAGCTCGGCCACTCTTCTCCCAATGTACTTGCACCCTACTTTCACACCACTCACTCCTAGCATGGAGTCCATCAAAAGGGGCTCGACCAGGAGGATCTGTTTTCCTAGATCGTCACTGACTTGACCGTCGGAGCGCCCCCGCCGGAATCTCCGGCCCAGGTTACTAACCCTGTTTTTGTAGGTTCAAAGGAGCAGGATATCCCAAGAGAACCAGAGGGGCCATCTGACCATGATAGTAGCTACGGGCAACGACGATCTTGGCGGTAACAGATTGGCGCACTAGGAAGGGGGGCAAACGAAGCGATCTTTGATCTAGCTCTAGCCCCCTTACAAGCAGTCTGACGGAAGGATGGTGACAATGCGGACGAGAGAGATCTCCACTAGTCGTGCTGGGGACTCCCCTTCCCGGGGGAACCCACACAACCTAGAGGTGGAACCACCCGCTCCAGCTCAACCACTTCCATCGGAGTCTCAGCTGGCTGCACTTACCTAGTAGATGCAGATCCTTCTACGGCAGTGCACCAGCTTCAGCACCAGCACCAGCACCGGTCCTTGGCTACTCATCAATAGCCAGGGACTCCCGCAGCCCACGCCGCAACGCCCTGCGACAGCCCGCATTCCTTCCAAGGAAGGCCTTCATAGCCGCGGGCCATCACTGACAACCGGGGTAGCCACCAAACTATGGCAAAAAGACAATGAGCCGGGTCAGCCGACAGGGAGAGCCACTCACCAAATCTTGAGCGGGTGGTGTCCAGACCCCACCAAGATAGGAAAAGTAGGATCCCCCGCCACGAGCGCCATGCACCCATGTCACCTTCTCGGTCTCCTTCGGTAGAGGGGTCCATTGAAGAAGCTGTCAGGCGCATGGCAGAGAAGCGCCTGGAGGAGCATGACCGCAAGCTGGTAGAATTATCCCGCTGGTTTGCCAATCTACCAGGCTTCACTAGCGAGCCAACGGGCTACGATGCCCGTTCCCCTTTCTCCCGAGAAGTCCAAGAGGATCTGATCCCACATCGGTTCCGTTTGCCACAGTGGATCTCTATGATGGGACCACCGACCCCCTGGACCACCTGGAAAGCTATAGGGCCCTCATGAGGGTCCAGGGGGCCACCGACGTCTTCCTCTGCGTCGCCTTTCCTGCCACTCTGCGAAAAGCAGCTCGGGTGTGGTTCACCCGTTTGGAGCCGGAGAGCATCAACTCCTCGTCCAACTGAGGCAGAAGTTCATGGCTCACTTCGATGCCTGTCAGAAGATGCCGCAAGAGGCAGACAACCTCTTCTCCATCAGGCAGCAGGACTGTGAGCCCTTGCGGGACTACGTGGCCCGTTTCAAGGCTGTCACATTGAAGATTTACAACCTCGAGGAGCCAGTTGCCATGTTGGCTCTGAAGTGAGAACTCAGGACCTCCCGCCTGACTTACTCGCTCGATAAAAAGCCCCCAAAGAGCTACTCCGAGCTCCTTCTCCGAGCTCAAAAGTACATCTACACCGAGGAGGTGGATCGTACGAGGTGGGAGTTCGACGGGAAGCAACCTGGCCCTACCGAGGCATCTGGGACGTGGAAGTCGGGACCTCTAGCTCCGAGCTTCCAGTAGAGACCAAGGACGGGTGGCGCTCCCATTCTCGAGGGGAGTTATACCCCCCTTCTCATCCCGAGGATGAATATCCTCATGGAGATCGAAGGTGAGCCCTACCTGAAGCGCCCACCTTCGATGAGGCTGTCTTCTAGCCATGACAAGATGAAGTACTGTCGCTACCACCGCGACCACAGCCACGACACCGAGGAATGATGTAACATCAAGAAGGAGATTGAGGAACTTATCAAGAGAGGCTACCTTGGGAGGTACGTGGGGGGCAAACCTCAAGCAAAACCTCAGGTGCTCGTCGCTCTCCTGCCAGCTCTTACAGTGGATAACTACCCTACCGAGAAGCCAGTGGGGATGATAAGTTGGGGGGCCGAGCGTGCATCCAAGAAGGCCTGGGGGGCAGGGCAATATAAAAATGTACTCCCTTTATGAGAGAAGGGAAGGTTGGGAGAAAAATGTAAATAACGATGCTGTGGTCATCGAGATGACATCGCTAAGCATCCTGTAAAACGCATCATGGTTGATAGTGGAAGCTCCACGGATGTGCTTTTTTATGATGCTTTCTCCAGAATGAACTTGTCTCCTTCATGGCTCGGGCCTGTGCATACACCCCTTGTCGGCTTCATAGGGGACTCTGTGAGAGTTAAGGGAGAAATTACTCTTCTGGTCACCGCGGGACCCCATCTCGACAGAGCACTGTCATGATGACCTTCACAGTAGTTAGACTCCCCTCTGCCTACAATGTGATCCTCGGCCGACCCGGACTCAATCTGCTCGATGCAGTCGTCTCCACCAGGATACTACTTGTGCAGTTCCCAACCCCTTACGGTGTCGGGGAGATGAGGGGAGCACCTCAGCCAGTCCAACACTACTTCCAAACACTCTCGGGCACCAGGGTTCCCGAGGAAGATCCCAGAGCGGACGAGCTCGACCAAAGGGCGCAGGACCCCAGAGATGGCCCGGCCGAGCACCTGCTGTCTTTTCCGCTCAGAACCGACCAGGAGAAGACGGTGCAGATTGGGAACCAGCTACAGGAGGGGGAGAGAGCCCGCCTATTGGAGTTCCTACGAGCGAATACAGATGTGTTTGCTTGGACGGCGGTCGACATGCCAGGTATCCCCCCTGACATCATCACTCATAAGTTAATTATTGACCTGAAGTGCAGGCCAGTTCGACAAAAGAAGAGAAGCTTCTCCCCGGAGAGGCAGGCAGCCATCAATGAAAAGGTAGACAAACTCCTCGTTGCCAGTTACATTCGGGAAATGCAATATTCGAGCTGGCTAGCAAATATGGTGATGATAAAGAAGAGCAGTGGTAAGTGAAGGATCTGTGTGGACTACACCGACCTTAACAAGGCGTGCCCGAAGGACAGCTTCCCCTTGCCGAAGATCGATCAGTTGGTGGACGCCACCTTGGGCCACAAGCTTCTCTCCTTTATGGATGCATTCTCCAGATACAATCAGATCTAGATGCACCCAGAGGACGAGGAGCACACCGCCTTCGTCACCGACTAGGGGACATACTGCTACAAGATGATGCCCTTTGGTCTGAAGAATGCCAGGGCCACATACCAGCGTCTGGTCAATAGGGTCTTTAAGGACTAGATTGGCCAAAACATGCAGGTGTATATGGATGACATGCTTATCATAAGCAAGCCGAGCTCGGACCACATCGCCGACCTCGTCGAAGCCTTCCACAACCTCTGAAAGTACCAGATGAAGCTAAACCCGGTGAAGTGCACCTTTGGAGTAGCGACAGGAAAGTTCCTTGGCTTTATGGTCACTCAGAGGGGCATTGAAGCCAACCCGGAGAAAGTCCAGGCGGTCATCGACATGGAGCACCGGACATCCAAGAAGCAGGTCTAGTGCCTGATGGGGCGGATCGCAGTGCTGAGCCGGTTCGTCTCGAGGTCGGCAGATCGCTGCCTCCCTTTCTTCAAGGCGCTGTGCAAAATAAATGACTTCACCTAGACGGTGGAGTGCAGAATGGCCTTCGAAGAATTGAAGGAGTTCCTGGCCGCTCCTTCGCTACTCTCCAGACCGGAGGAAGGGGAGGAGCTCCTACTCTATCTGGCGATCACACCCAGAGCAGTCAGCTCGGTCCTCATCTGCCCGGACGAGGAAGGGTCCCAGAAGCTGGTGTACTACACCAGCAAAATCCTCCGTGACGCGGAGATCAGGTATACTTGCTCCGAGAAACTCATTTTTGCACTAATAATGTCTGCTAAGTGCCTCAGGCCATACTTCCAAGCATACCCCATCGCGATGGTGACAGACTAACTGCTAAGGACCATACTTATCCGCCTTGAGACCTCCGAGAGACTGGCCAAGTAATCCCTGCTACTGAGCGAGTTCGGCATAACGTATCGGCCGAGGTCTTCACAGAAG
The DNA here is from genome assembly GCA_021397845.1 of Areca catechu. Classification (NCBI taxonomy): domain Eukaryota; kingdom Viridiplantae; phylum Streptophyta; class Magnoliopsida; order Arecales; family Arecaceae; genus Areca; species Areca catechu. Next base: position 33,659,518 of record CM038050.1, read on the forward strand.
GTCCAAGTCCTAGCCGACTTCATGGTCGAATGCATGGGGTTCGCTGAGGAGCCAGAGAAGACAGTAACAAAGCGACAAGCGGAGCTCGAACCAGGGGAGGAGCCCTGGATCCTCCACGTGGACGGCGCATCCAATTCCGGCGGGAGCGGAGCAGGCCTTATCCTTGCCAACATCGACGAGGTGGTGACAAAATATGCCATCCGCTTCAAGTTTGCCGCAACCAATGACCAGGCGGAGTACGAGGCGCTCCTCGCGGGTCTGAAAGTCTCCCGCGAGCTGGGTGTACAAAGCTTGAAAGTCTTTATTGACTCCCAACTGGTTGCTGAGCAAGTCTCCGGAGAGTATGAGGCCAGAGACCCCCAAATGATGAAGTACCTGGAATGAGTCCGCTCAAGCACAACAGGCTTCCAGCACTTCAGCATTTTCCACATCCCCCGGGGGGAGAATACACGTGCAAACGTACTGTCAAGGCTCACTACCCTACCGGACTCATCATTGGGGCACGCCTACATCGAGTACCTCGAGAATCCAAGCTTCGAAGGACCAGAGGAGGTGCAGCAAGTCACCCGGAACCGAGCTGGATGGACAAGTACGTCAGGTATATCACTGATGGCACCTTGCCAGAGGACCGCGCAGAGGCCGGCCTCATCAAGAAGAAGGCCTCCCGATTCATTTTGATGGAAGGCCAGCTCTACCACCGATCTCATTCCTACCCGTTCCTGAAATGCCTCAGGCCCATAGAGGCGGCCTTCATGCTCCAGGAAATACACGAAGGCCTCTGTGGGAACCATGTGGGAGGGAGAATGCTGGTGTACAAAGCCCTTCGCCAGGGATACTTTTGGGAGACCATGAGGGAGGATGCCACCGACTTCGTCAAGAGGTATGACAAGTGCCAGCGCCATGCTTATATACGGTGCCAGCCGGCGGCACCGATCTTCCAGCTCTTATCCCCTTGACCCTTTGCTCAGTGGGGGATGGACATACTCGGACCGTTTCCCCATACACCGGGACAACGAAGGTTCCTACTAGTGGCAATCGATTACTTCACCAACTGGGTTGAAGCAGAACCGCTAGCCCGGATCACTGAAGCTAATGTCCACCAATTCTTCTGGAAGTCAGTTATCTGCCGCTTTGGACTCCCCCGCTGTATCATCATCGACAACAGGCAGCAATTTGATAACCGGGAGTTCGAAGGATTTTGCACTGAGCATGGCATCCAACACCGCTTTACCTTGGTGGCCCACCCCCAAATGAATGGAGAGGCCGAGGTGACTAATCGGACCATCTTTCAAGGACTCAGAACAAGGCTGGACCAAGCCAAGGGCAGGTGGGCAGAAGAACTCCCGAGTGTCCTATGGGCCTATCACACAACGCCCAGGACGGCATCTAGCGAGATGCCATTCAACCTTGTCTTCAGCACCGAGGTAGTCATCCCGGTTGAGCTCGGCGTACCCACGCTTCGAGTACAGTAGTACGATGAAGCGCAGAACTCGGCACACCTTCTGCTCAACTTAGACCTCCTCGAAGAAACAAGGGACAAAGCTCTGCTCCGAATGGTGGCATACTGGCAATGAGTAGCCCGGTACTACAACGCGTGGGTAAGGCCAAAGGTCTTGAGACCCGGAGACCTGGTGCTACGCCGAGCTGAAGCATCTTAACCCTGGGAGTGCGGCAAGCTCTCACCAAACTGGGAAGGCCCCTACAAAGTGGCTGAGGCCCTCTCACATGGGGCCTACTACCTCGAGGACCTGGACGGTGCCAGGTTCCCTCGAACATGGAATGCTTGCAATCTGAGGAGATACTATCAATAGTGTAAGGCTTTTTTCCGTTAATAATAATAAAGATTTTTCTTTGCGCAAAAGGTTATCTGCCTTGCAGGGACATCCAAGCCCGGAGCCGAGCTCTCCGGCTACCAAGTCTTCGAGCCTAGCTCCAAGACATCACAGCTCGGAGCCAAGCTATCCGGCCACCAAGTCTTCAAGCCCAGCTCCAAGACATCCAAGCCCGGAGCCAAGCTCTCCGGCCACCAAGTCTTCGAGCGCAGCTCCAAGACATCACAGTCCGGAGCCGAGCTCTCCGGCCACCAAGTCTTCGAGCCCAGCTCCAAGACATCCAAGCCCAGAGCCGAGCTCTCCGGCCACCGAGTCTTCAAGCCCAGCTCCAAGACATCCAAGCCCGGAGCCGAGCTCTCCGGCCACCAAGTCTTCGAGCCCAGATCCAAGACATCCAAGCCTGGAGCCGAGCTCTCCGGCCACTGACTCTTCGAGCCCAGCTCCAAGACATCACAGCCCGGAGCCGAGCTCTCTGGCCACCAAGTCTTTGAGCCCAGCTCCAAGACATCCAAGCCCGGAGCCGAGCTCTCCGGCCACCAAGTCTTCGAGCCTAGCTCCAAGACATCCAAGCCCGGAGCCGAGCTCTCCGGCTACCGAGTCTTCGAGCCCAGCTCCAAGACATCAAAGCCCAGAACCAAGTTGTCCGGCCACTAGGTCCCAGAGCCCAGCACCGAGACCTCAAAGCTCAGAGCCAAGCTCTCCAGCAAGCAAGTCTTCGAGCCTAGCTCCAAGACATCAAAGCCCGGAGCCAAGCTCTCTGGCCAGCAAGTCTTCAAGCCCAGCTCTAAGACATCAAAGCCCGGAACCAAGTTGTCCAGGCACTAGGTCCCAAAGCCCAGCACCGAGACCTCAAAGCCCGGAGCCAAGCTCTCTGGCCAGCAAGTCTTCGAGCCCAGCTCCAAGACATCATAGCCCGGAGCCAAGCTCTCTGGCCAGCAAGTCTTCGAGCCCAGCTCCAATACATCAAAGCCTAGAACCAAGTTATCCAGCCATCAGGTTCTAGAGCCCAACGTTGAGACCTTAAAGCCCAGAGCCAAGCTCTCCGGCCACCAAGTCTTCGAGCCCAGCTCCAAGACATCAAAGCCCGGAACCAAGTTGTCCGGCCACTAAGTCCCAGAGCCCAGCATCGAGACCTCAAAGCCCGGAGCCAAGCTCTCCGGCCAGCAAGTCTTCGAGCCCAGCTCCAAGACATCAAAGCCCGGAACCAAGTTGTCCGGTCACCTGGTTCCAGAGCCTAGCACCGAGACCTCAAAGCCCAGAACCAAGCTCTTCGACCACCAAGTCTTCGAGCCCAACTCCAAGCCATCAAAGCTTGGAACCAAGTTATCCGGCCACTATGTCCCAGAGCCCAGCACCGAGACCTCAAAGCCTGGAGTCAAGCTCTCCAGCCACCAAGTCTTCGAGCCCAGCTTCAAGATATCAAAACCCAGAACCAAGTTGTCCGGCCACCAGGTCCCAGAGCCCAGCACCGAGACCTTAAAGCATGGAGCCAAGCTCTTTGGCCAGCAAGTCTTCGATCCCAGCACCAAGACATCAAAGCCCAGAACCAAGTTGTCCGGCCACCAGGTCCCAAAGCCTAGCGCTGAGACCTCAAAGCTTGGAGCCAAGCTCTCTGGCCAACAAGTCTTCGAGCCCAGCTCCAAGACGTCAAAGCCCGGAACCAAGTTGTCCGGCCACCAGGTCCCAGAGCCCAGCACCGAGACACAAAGACCCAGAGCTCAGACCTCCAACCACTAAGCCTCCGAGCCCAGCTCCGAGGTGCCGAAGCCCAGATATCAGCTCTACAACACTGGAGTCCAAGATACCAAGCAACAAGGCCAAAGCCTTCCCTCTCACCCCGTTGCATGCATACACAAAAGAAAAGAGAAGAGGAATGGGTTGAGGCCTGAAGTGCACAAGTCAAGACAATTGAAGAACGAACTATTTCCATTAAGAAGCAAGTGTTCATTTACAACTATCCTCAGGCCCCCGACATGCCGGGCGACCCAAGCCAATGCTGAGAAAAAAAAAAAATTAAAGTCCTAGTCTACCCTAGCAGCCCCTTTGGTAGGGCTTTGCGGCGGTGGAGCCCCCATCCCCAACGCTTTCAGGCTACTCAGCTCCGGACTCGACAGCCGCCACCAGTGGGAGAAGATCAGGGACGGTCTCCGGATCCTCTGCACTGCTCAGCCCCATGCCCGGAGCCCGAGGAAACCTGAGCCGGCTTTGACCCTCGTCGGGGATAAACCCCTCAATCCGGTCATGCAGATACATGAAGCCCTTAAAGAAGGAGTCTGACACCGTCTGATAAAACTCGGTGATGAACTCCTCCGAGGCCTTGTACCTGTCTACGGCCCCTTCCACATCCTTCCTCGCTTCAGCGGCCTATGCCTTGGCTGCCTCCACCGATCTGGCCGCTTCCGCCACCTCCATCTCGATTGTGGCCAACTTCGTCTTTGCCGCGGCCAGCTCAGCCTAAAGGGACTGAGCGATCCCCTTCTGCCGGACTACTTCGGCATTGAATAAGGTCAGCCTCCTCTCAGCATCCGCCAGCTCCTCGGCCTTGCCCTTTGAGCGACCCCACTCCCGGTCGAGCTCCTTCGAGCGCTTCTCAGCGCCAGTGAGCCCACTCTAGAGCTCCTTATTCCTCAGGCCGAGCTTTCGGGAGGCTTCAGTCTTCTCCTTCAGCTTGACCTTCAGGTCCTCGACCTCGGCTGCACGTCACTGGTCATCCTTCAACCAGTTCCGACAGCAATCTCGGATAAGGAGCATCTCGGCCCCGATCTGCAATAAACAAGGTGTCAAGAAGGGAAGAGGAAATAGAAGGAAGCTCCGGAAGATCAGACCCACTTACCGTGAAGAGTAGGGGGAAGATACTGCTGAACGCCTCCCCCGACACCTTTCCCGCCATCTCCTACCAGTTGCATGCTTGGATGGAGAAGTCCATCATGTGCTCGGCCAACTTCCAGTCTCGAAGGAGCGACACGTCGGGCCCCATACTGAATGGAAGCTGACGATGCTTTCTCTCTCTCCTACCTGCCCCTGAGGCGGAGTCACCAGCTCCGTCATCAGCAGAGCCCTCGGGGGCTGGTTGAGAGCTCGGCACCCCCTCTAGTGGCGCTCCCAGTGCCAGGTCCGCTCTTCCTCGCGCTTCCTCCTCGACGACGATGACGAGCTCTGGAGGAGGTGGCATGATGGTGGCAGCTGCAGCGGCTGCCCTGGCCCGGACAACCACCTCGGGCTCCGAAATGGGGGCTGCCTCCCGTTGCCTTGACTGCTCCGCCGCAGGCCCAATCGCCCTCCATTCTGGCTCGGGCGTGGCAGTTACTGCTCCCCTTGCCCGTACGGGAGCAGAAGCAGGCTCTCGCCTCCTTGGCTCGGTTCGCTCTATGGGGGTGACCGTCGATGCACCCTCTTCATCCCGAGCCCTCTTCCGAGAAGGCTCCTCTGCCAGGCCAGCTGGAGGCCTTTTCTGGGTGATCGAGAGGAGGTCTTCCATGGAGAACCTTATGCCTGCATACAGAAGATAAAAAGTGTAGTGTCAGCCTTGGCTTAAAAAGAACAAGTTAAAAAGAGCAGGAAAAAGACTCAAGCCAAACTCACCCAACTCTCCCGTTGGGCTGACTCCAGCCTCGGCGAGGTTTTTCTCTGATAGCAGAACCTCAAGAGAAAGAATCTGAGCAGTCCGGAGCTGCTTGTAGACGTCCTTATCAGCCTCGTCGACTGTAGAATTCCTATTCGGGGACCGATCTGGGTCGCTCCACACCCAGTCATCCCCTCGATGGTGGCAAAGAAGAACTTGCTCTTCCATCCTTTGATGGAAGAGGTGACCTCGAACCTGATCCCCCTCGGACAAGAAGAGAGGGACCACCACCCGTCCTCAGTGGGGTGGCACTTCAGAGTGAAGAAGGCTCTGAAGAGAGAAAAACGGGCGATGACCCCGTGAAAGTGATAGAGTATAATGAAATAGAAAATGGTTCTTATAGCATTGGGGACCAGCTGAGCGGGAACCAAGCGGTAATTGCTCAGCACGGACAGAAAGAATGGATGAAAAGCGATAATTGCTCAGCACGGACAGAAAGAATGGATGAAAGGGAAAACAGAACCTTCCCGAGAAGGTCTCCTCATAAAAAACAATTTGGTCCGGGCTACTGGAAGTAACCCAGTCCCCCGGTCGAGGATCAAAAGCCGGACAGAGTACGAGATGCCATACACATCCCGGATGGCTCCCAGTTCCTCAGCAATGATCGTCAAAGCGATCTTGCCCGGACTTGTTGACCAGACAGACTCGGGGACGGGTTCGGGTTAGGGAGGAGGACGAGAAGGACCGGAAGGGTAAAGGCCAAGCTCCCTGATGACAATACCATCAGGGCGATGCCTCCCCCTAAGCTCGAAGCGCATCCCATCTCCCTCCTCATCGAAAGAAGAAGATGATGGCGGCCTCGACCTAGAAGACCCGGCTTCGCCCTGGTTGGTAGAAGGAATGAAGTTAGGCCCAAACAGGACATGACGGGGAAAGATCAAAGGAAGAAGAAAGGGGATAGACAAAGGTCACAGGAAGAAGAAGGAACCTCTACCCAACCTAACGAAGAAGAAGGGGACTGACCTGCCGGGAGATTTGGATGGACAAGGACTTCCGGAAGGACAAAAGTAGGAGCTTCGGAACAATGGCGAGCACGAAAGGTTTGAAAGGAGACATATTTTGGGAAAGATAACTTTTTCTTTCGAAATGACTGGCACCCGACCGTACCATTACAAGTCTTCGCCATTGGATCTGCGCCATGCATCACTCATCGACAATGCTGACGTCTGGTTTCAACTGCGGTCGCTCTGGGTTCTGCGCCCGCAATAACTGCTCCTCGGACGTGGCCACGTGGCTCCTTCGGGTAGGCTGAAGAAATCGTTCCCCGAGACACCGCCGATCGTGATCATCATTGCACTGGATCCCCTCCTTTCCACGTCAGCAAGCGCATTTACTCCCTTCGCCCCGAGCGCCTCGCACCAACAGGACTTAGGAGTGGGGGGCAAATAATGTGGCTGGAGGCTGACGTGCTGACGTGTACTCTCTGACAGATGTCATGTCAGAAGATCGCCATGGAGGACATCCCATCTCGGGCTCCTTTGGTCAGGCCGAGCTCCTCTGGATCAACGAGGCGGCCCGCCGAAGCCGAGCTCCGTCCTCCACCACATCGGCACCCGCAAGCCCGGGGCGCCTAGGCCAGAGCCGAGCGACCTCCTTCTCCAGATCGAGCTCCCCGGAGGTTGAGTCCCCAGAGCCAGAGCCGAGCTCAACTTAGCTCTCCTCCGCCAGGTCGAGCCCCTCCGAGGTCGAGCCCTCTAGGCTGGAGTCGCGTGTCGACCTCCTCCGCCAAGTCGGCACCCGCTAGCTCGGGGTGCCTGGGCTGGAGACGAGCGACCTCTTCCGCCAGACCAAGCTCCCCGGAGGCTGAGCCCCCTGAGCCGGAGTCGAGCTCAGCCCTCCTCCGCCAGGTCGAGCTAGTCCGAGGCCGAGCCCTTCGAGCGGAAGTCGAGTCCCAGCTCTTCAGTTCGGCAACCAACTTGGACAGCACCACCGGCCAACAAGGGGGTGGAGCCGCCTCCTTGAGACACCAGCGAGCAATCCGAAATCCGCGAGGAAGTGCCTGTCACGCCATAATAACTATCAGCGGCCATCACTTACACCAGAAGGGCGAGAAGCTCCCTGACCAAGGTGCCACGCTCTCCACAAACCGCCTGAACCACCCGGAAGAGGAAGTCAACCAGGAGATTCGAATCCTGGGGGCAGCAGCCCTCTGATCGAGACACTGTCAGGCTTCGCGGAATGAGGCAACCGGAAGGAATATCAGAGCACGCGACAATTCCCCTTATCATGAATCGGGAAAGACGTCCCGTCCACGATGCAGAACACCGCTGCACATGCCTGACAGCCGGGGGAGATCCCAAGATAGGCACCCAACGATCACCCGGGCTTACAAGAAGGTTTGACACCCCCAAAGGGGGGAGGTACGCGAATACAAACACAAGCTAATCCACGAATACCACTGTTCCACCATCAAGCTCAAGCAAGTTAAGGAGAAAAGGCCACTCAGAGGATCCCTCTAGCATGGCCACTCTTCTCCCAACGCACTTGCACCCTACTTTCATACCACTCACTCCTCCTAGCATGGAGTCCATCAAGAGAGGCTCGACCAGGAGGATCTGTTTTCCTGGATCGTCACTAACTTGACCGTCGGAGTATCCTCGCCGAAATCTCCGGTCCCGGTCACTAACCCCGTTTTTGCATGTTCAAAGGAGCAGGATATCCCAAGAGAACCAGAAGGGTCATCCGATTACGACAGCAGCTATGGATCACGATGATCTTGATGGCAATACTGTGTGTCATGCACTTCGCATGAGAACTCATGATATATATTTATTTATAGCTTCTTGTAATAATGATCATAAACTGCAACATAACCATGCATATAGCCTTTTCAATAATATAACCATACCGCATGCTAAAACAAACAATTGGGGAAACACTTTTGAGTATAGATATGCATCGCCCAGTCTAGCGGTAATACATGGAATCATGTCAGAGAGAGAGAGAGAGAGAGAGAGAGAGAGATGACTCATGTCAGGCCGGAGCACTGTTATGCCGGAGCACTGTTATGCCATCAGACATGGCTCCCTGCGAACCCATCCTGACACGGCACGGGGGAATTAGTGTTATTCACGAAGGTGTTCTATGTAATTGAACGAAGTGGTGGGTTATTTTTAGGATAAATTTGTCATTTTGCCCAAGAATACTGTGAACAAATATGAAGCTGGATGGTCACACCCACCCCCTTCCGCCCATGGACCTCCAGTGAAAAATTTACTAGAGAGGGAAAGAAATAAGACGGTAACTCGGTTGGTAGAGATTTAGTTTTCCTTCAATCGATCATAGATTCGAGGCATGATCTTATGACTCGATTAAATCCAAAAAATTTCTAAAACACGTGATCGGGATGGGAAGAGAATGCACTACTCCTGCATCTTAGTGATGTCAGACTGACGTACTCATCATCATTGATGAGAAAGGCATATATAAAATTTATGATCAGAATCGAACATAGTCTGATAGGATTGGGATCCGAAGGAGATAACTATGCTAAAATTTATCTTCCTCTTCTTTTTTTTATCAATATATATATATATATAAGACACTAACGAGGTATCTAGTTTAATTGTGAAAGAAAAGATGAGTCTCATTTAACCATGCTTCCCATTAATCACAGCATGGATTCCGTAGATAACCGGTTGGACTACAACATTGCAACATCAGTCCATACTTAGCCCCGTGTGGGGTACAAGAGCACCTAGCTCGATCTATAGACATTATGTCAGAAAATTGTGTGTAAAATCTACGAATCAATAGATAAAATCTCCCTCTTTCTTTTTAGTGATCATAGCAAGATATGTTTCCATGTAGACAACAAACAAACATCTAGAATCCAAAAAGCAGATTTCCAAGCTTCTTCCGTAAGCTATTTAATCTTAATTTCAGATTCTACTATCGTATAAATTCTTCCTTGATTATTATGTTTCTCTATAGAATTTTTTTATTGAAAGAATTTTTCTTTTTATACTAGCAAAGCAGCATCAAATGCATTCTTTTAATAATTTACCCCCTTTGATCAAGGAAAGGGGATACCCTATTTAGATAGGCCAGGATACTACTTGTTTCTTCTCTTGTGGTGCCCTCTCTCTCTCTCTCTTCTTTTCCTCGAAGCCATGATACTAACGGTTGTAATGTTTACATGCTAAACTTTATAAAAGTAAAAATCCCTTAGGATTTGGAAAAGATGGGAGACATGGAACCAATATATATTACAAAAATATATCTGGATTATGTTTGTGCTTAACAACTATACCGAGGAATATAGAAAATAATAAATAATTTGTAATTAGAGCTAAAGTTCAGAATGTTCTATGCACCAACTTTAGTTAATATATATATATATATATATATAAGGACTATTAAAGGTTGTCATGGTGAGCTTGAATTGCATTACAATGAGAATAAAGTCTATGATATTGAGAATGTTGGATCAATTCCCCTACCAAAATAGCCAAAAGCATTTGTAAAGTTGTAGGTCATGTTTGAAAAGGGAGATCAATTCCATCCAATTAAACGAGATAAGAATCATTAAGGCGCTATCACATGTGAATATCACATGGGAGCATGCTTTGCATATATGAGCTATTCATCATTTCATGCCTACTTTTTGTTTGCATGTAAAGATAGATAAAAACAAGCATGCACTATAAAATAACAATGGTAGGGTCTCTCAAATTCTAGCTTGCTGATTTGATAGAGGACTTGGATTAGAGTTTGGACTATTACATTTTTGGCATTTGCCTAAAGCAATATGATCTTCCATGTTATTGATAGATGAACAAATCACATGGATTACAAACCTAAGACCTAGTGCTCTCTATATTGAAGATGTCTTTGTATTGGAATCCATTGGAGAGCTCTAGGATTTTAAGCATATGCTGCTTGATGATAGCTGCGGTTGTATACATGGTGGTGATCATAAAAAACTTATGGCATGGAGTCCAGGTCGATCTTTGGGCTTCTTGCTCATTTGTTATAGCAACTTCATAGCTAGGAAAGGGATGTAAGACTAGATGGTTCATCAATTTTAAAAATTATTTAATCAAAATTAAGATTGCTCATGAACTAAGTTTAATCTAAATAAATAATGAAAAATGTGATAAATATTTAAATTACTTTCTTTCTTCCCTTCTCCACCTACCCTCACCAACCAAAAGAGAGAAAAATAATGAAAACTTTATAGCAATGTCTTGATGAATGATATCAGAAGCAACAAAAAATGCAACATGATACCAAAGATTTTAAAAACTAAATGCCAACTCATTTGTTTAAGTAAAAGTCAATTTTGTTGATGGTAATTGTAATTATTGACTTGGAGGCGAGAAGAAAGTGAAAAATACAAACAAATCAGAAAATATTTTGAATAAATCTAAGAAAATTTAAAAATATTTTTAAAAATCTAAGAATATCAACTGATATATGCTGTTGTGCTTAAATGAACAATTACTGCCAACAAGAATAACTAAGATTAACTTGATGAAAATAATAAGAATTCTCTAAACCCCATGAGTAGTTTTTAAATTATTATGGGGTACTTGAGTTTGCTCCCAACTAATTAGTGAACCACTACTTGTCCGGTGGTTATTCCATTTTGCTTAGCAGCCAAAGAGTTTATATTTGATTCTTGGATGATGCATGCCCGAAAATCTAGAACTGAGTAACATATCTCTCCCTTTTCAGAATAGGAAAAAAAGGTAAATGGATTATTTTGATACTTCAAAAACTGTAACCAGGTAATTCATTGACAATAATATTTTGAATATTTCATTTACAATACAGATCGACAAAAAAATTGAATAATTCTGGATCCATCTTTCCACTGCTCTTACATTGTTTCTAAATGTTGAGTACTAAAGCAATTTGGCGAGGCACACTTCTAAAGAAAATAAAGGGCACTCATTAACATATACAAATACACAATCACACCTTTCCATCCAATTTGAACCAAATCAGAACCTAATTATAAATTGCTATAGCCTAAACAATTCACAATATGTTTGATGTAATGTAATAAAAAAATATACACATGTAAACACACACAAAAGATGAGATGATATGAGATTTAATAAAAAGTTGATCAAACTAGCTCCTATGCATAGTTAATTTTCTAATGCACTTCCCTTCTAACTCACCTAACAAGTGCTTCCATCTTCATAATTCTAACTGTTTCTTCTAAAAACTTTCCAGATATCTTGATAAAACTTTAAGCTCTTTATCCTCCTCTTGGCAAATTTTATTCATCAAGCAAATTACACATCACAAAAACAAACCTGAATCCAACAAACCAAGTAGCAACAAGAGAGACCATATATAGAAATGTCTCATTAATTTGATATTAACAGTACAGCAAGTCATTTGACTATGGATCGATGATATTTCCAAAAGCTTAGGACATATTATAAATGTAGACCCTTCATCTTTCAATAGATTCAGAGAACCGAACACTACAAAATGTGCCAAAGAAGTCCACAATTGCAAATTTTTAAGTGATTCAACATTCATAGCTCCAAGATCATCTCTTAGACTCTATTTTCATAAACTATGGTTTGTTCAGTGGATAAGGTTTATTAAAACAGATATATAAAATTAATGAGTTTTACAAAAATATTTATCTGACTGTCTTCTATAAATCTATTTTGTCAAAATTAATATCATAAACTATGGTTTGTTCAGTGGATAAGGTTTATTAAAACAGATATATAAAATTAATGAGTTTTACAAAAATATTTATCTGACTGTCTTCTATAAATCTATTTTGTCAAAATTAATATCATAAAATCTAAAAGATGAGTATCATGAAAAACAAGCCCTTTCCCGTTGTCATAAGACAGCTGCTCATCGGTTGAAAAGTTTTACTAAAGTGGATAATATAAAATACATGAGTTTTACAAAAATATTTATTTGGTTGTTTTCCACTAAATCTACTTTGTTAAATTATTAAATCATAAAAGCTGAGAAAAATATAAAATAAATGAGTTTTACAAAAATATTTATTTGATTGTTTTCCACTAAATCTACTTTGTTAAATTATTAAATCATAAAACCTGAATAATAAGTACTATGAAAAAATAAATCTTTTCATGTTTTCATGAGCCTTGATTAAGAATCATGGTTTATGGGTATTTTGACAACCAAACAGCCCCTCCGAGAGTTTAAAGAAACCGCCTCTATCTAGCAGAGTGGAGTAAATTTTGCTTAGCTTGCTGAAGACAAAAACATGATAAACTTCTTTGAAATAATTATGCACTGAAGAGATCAAGAAGTATTTTCATATTTCTCAAGGCCATATTGCATGATATGACATCCCCTAATGAATAGACATGCACACTACAACAAGATAAAAGTCCCCTCTGAGGGTGAAAAACTGTTTCATCTCAACATTCCAAAACAACATGCACACTACAACAAGATAAAAGTCCCCTCTGAGGGTGAAAAACTGTTTCAACTCAACATTCCAAAACAACTGTTGCAGTACAGAGCTACATGAAAAGGAGGTATAAGAAAAAAACAGAAATTGGAACCGTCTCCATTTTTCATGCCCAAACTTCCTTCTGCAATAGTTCTCATAAAAATGCATATTTTACTAGGAAAATGCACCATATACCATCATACAACTACAAGTGGAACAGAATGGTGATCTTTGAAGCTTGGTGGCCAACATTATATCTGCAAAAATGAGGAAGCCCGAAGCCAGATTAGAATAAGGCACTACACTTTAGGTATAAACATGATTGAAAAGGAAAAACTAACAGCAAAATCCAAAGCTACACTAATAACATGATCAAGTGTAAACCACTAAACTCAAGACAATGTATTCAACAAAATGGGCAAAACCTTGTGAGCAAATAGGGCCAGTCACCTTCCACAAGCTTCTCCCCCAGGAAATGAGATAGCGACAAACAAACTTTTATCAATTAACAGCTGTTAATTGGTGAAGCCTACTTTGAGTTCAACGGACTATACCATCAAGTTTCCTCCAACATCACATGTGAGACCAATTGATCGCTCACTACCCTGCCAACCAGTTGCCAAGCCTAAGAGGCCTGTAACATCTAGGTAGTTGGGCACCATATTTTCTGTCTAAAGATTCACAAAATCCCTATCATGTCATCAAGAAGATTTCTTTTCTACAAACAGAAAGCAAGTGATCAATGACATAATCCGAAGCTGCAAATAGACTCATTTAAAGCTCAACTTCTTGGAGTGTATTACAAATGCTTGCTGTAACCAAACTTCAATGACTATTGCGAGCACCTTCAGTTAACAAAGACAGGCACCTATCATGGATCTATTTTGCATATAAAACAAGTTTTATAACAACAATGTTGATGGTTGTCAGCTCAACCGGTTAGTGTGGGCTTGCTAGGTCCAGGGTTCAAACCCTGGTGGCAGCACATTATTACCATACTGCTCAGAATAAATAAATAATGCTTGACATGTTCAAATTGATGGCTAATAAATAGATTATCACAACAGCATTTGTTTGAAAATTTTCCCCATTAAACATCAGTCTTAAAGATAGGGAGATATAAGAAAAAAAATATATGACTGCATGGAACTTGTATGGGCAACACATTTGCCACATTTCTATGGTAATTTAGGTCAGCAAACAACTACGAAGGGAAACTGTTGTAGGAAATTGTGAAATACAAATTTAGGACTGAAAGTTCAGGAGTGGTGGAAGTGATTGATGAAATTCAATCCTAGTGAATTAAGAAAATCATATAAAGGCTTTCGAGGGTCTAATTCCAATTAAGTTTCATCTGAATTCACTTGACATCACTTTCATGGGTAGCTAAGGAATTATACGTTTAAACACTTTCACATTTAATGAGGAAGTTGTTAAACTCTAAAATCTAAATGCATTACGTGATCTCCAGTTTGTGTAAGAGTATCTAATTTTAGTATTGTTGAACCAATGTGATATAATCGAGGTGTTCAAATAGTGAAAAAAATCTTCTTCAAGCATATCTACTGAACTAATACCTAAATCACGATCCTAAGAAGTGATAGATCCATCTGCAATACAAAGGACTTTATTTTGATTTGTTATATTTTTGCACTTCTCAAAAAAACGAAAGAGATGAATAAAAAAAGAAAAATAATGTCTGTATATCAAGTGATAATCAAAATCTCTGAAGAAGATCAACTAGGACATCAAACCAAAATAATAAAAAAATTTGATATCATCAATAAAAAGATAATACCATGAGCACCCTAATGAGACATGATGGACCTTGGATCAGGCATATCAAAATGTTTTTTGCTTAATGTTTGCAGCAAAACAACATGACATATCAGGAATTTCAAAGAACTGGATACAGAAATTAAGCAGCAATGTTATCCAGCCACTTAATACTGTGACTACAAGATTAACATCTTTCTTTTGTATGCATTGCAAAGGTTTTATTTTCTACTGAAGTAAAATCCCAAGTGGATGCATATCAGTAAATAAGGGATCGGAGATCAACTAAGCTCATTTCTGATTTGATATTCAAAATTGTAAATGCTTCTGTTTCTCTTGGTTATTTGTTCTTTCCTTGCTTTATCCCTCCATTATTGTTGTGAGCTCGGGTACATCAAAACCAGAAAAATTCCATTAAACAACCCTCTAACTTGATGCCCTCTCAACATTAAAATCTTGAAAAGCAGTAAACCTACTAATTCTCTTGAGTCACCATAATTTGGCCTTTGACCTGCTAAAGACAGCAGGACAGGGACCCATTTCTTTCAACTTCTGAATCCTCAGACCAGTTACATCAAATGACTGCTAATCAACAGGGTATAATCTGACAGAACTCAAATTTTCCTTACCATGGTTCCTCATGTTTGGCTTATGCTTTTGAAAAGACCTTGCATATAACTTGCAAGAAAACATATAATATTTTCTCTATATAATGCCAACAGCTGTAAGGCCAATGGATTCCCAAATCATAAGCTTACTTCTCTGATCATTATAAAAGCCTTTGAGCTCAAAAAAGGAAGTCCTATTACATGACTACTATTAATTTTTTTACTCTCAAAATCTGCACCAAACTAAGTCCAGTCATCCTATGCAAAGAAAAACGGTATTTTACTTCACTAGATTATCATTGAACCACCAGTTCTCTAAGCAAGAGATTTATTCGCATGCTAAGGTATATGGTATTATGAGCTACCACAGCGATGTTTTCATGTTACTGAAATGTGTACGCTAAATTAGCAAATTAATGAGGCAAGGAGAAAAAGGCATAATCTGGTATCTAACTCTTATAACTATACAAATAAAACCTCGAAAAGCAAGCAATGAACCATTTTTATATTTCTCATACCATCTATATACTTGTAAACAAAAAAAACTCTTACTGTCTTACACTTTGCATCAATTACAGTTTGACAACCATAATTAAGTTGCAATGCTACAATCTGAAGTTGAATCTAGCACTTATTAGAAAATTTGTACAACTCCCTGTGCATAATCATTGCCAGTTTCTGAGTTTCAGTCGGAGTCCTATACTGAAATTGAAACTTTTCAGTTTCACTAGAACTCAGTAAGCAATTTGAAACCAACAACTTTTTCATGGATATAACTGCAAAATAACCTGAGGCCATATTCGATGCATATATGGACAAATTATGTTATTTACAGTCACATACTCATCTATTGTTTTCTCAGAAGATAGGATTCCTGATGATTTCCTTTTTCTTTCTATGCATGCACCCACGTGGTGGTTTTAAACATATTTTAAAGAGGAGATGGGTTTGCATAGTATACTGGATTGTCTAAACAATGGATCTATGATATTTAAGATCTGTAATATTTAATTTCATATCTCCTCTATCAGGCATCAACTTCCAAAGTACAAGAAATCATAGGAACTTCTCTTGATCCCTTTTCCATAGAATTAAATGACCAACCACCTTTATGTGACATCTTGTGGATCTATTTGCAAAAATTTAAAGTTTCACGTGAAACTTGCAACTTTTCATGGAAAAAATATGGAGACAGTATCTAGTTTTTTCATTTACAATGTCATACACAGAATACAGTTCATAACTCATAGGTTCATACTTTAGTGGACATTTAGATGCTCATGTATTAAACTGTCATCAAATTACTAAATGTTTATGCACTCCAAACAGGAACGAAGGCTTTTTCTTAATTCATAACTTCACAATCAATGATAGTTCCAATCCACAACAGCTAAAACTATACAAGCAAAGATTAATACTCTCTAAAGAAATATCTAATGTCTTCCTCACAAGTTCTATACATTTTATTTCTACAAATTCTAATGATTTAATCATTTTATATTTTCCATTTTTTCATATAATTTCTGGCTGACTCTAAAACCACAAATAAATGCAGTGAAACTGCAGACACTCCAAAGGCCAAAATTGATTAGCCAATCAAGACCAAAACCAGGATTTTGAGCCTTGGATTATTCAAAGATAGACCAAACGAAAGAATATTATAATGTTATATGAACGATCCAAATGTCTGAAAAAAAAGACATAGCAAACACAACTCCTATGGGCTTTGTAGTAGAACTACATCTGATTATTCAGTCCACAAGATTATGATCAAAATCCTTGATGTATGGTGACCAAAATACTTAACCATGAGGATGAGTGAAATAACCAACCTATCACTTTGTTGAGATACAACTAAAGTTTAATTATGATTTTATCTGCTTCAGGGGAGGCGGGGGTTGGGGGGGTAGGGGGGTGGTGGAGGTTAGGATCAGGCTGGAGATAAGCATATGTGCGGAGTTAGTTTTTATGTCTACACATCACAAGCATCCAATAACATCACATTACAATTTTTATTTTAACTTAAGAACTGGTCACTCTGAAAAGATATCATGATGGATATTTCCATGTTTAAATTGCAAAAATCACTAGTCTTTTTGGTTATGAGAAGGTCCTAGCAATTAAACTAGAAAGCTCACAAGTCTAGTCCAGCAACTTGACATATTTGCTAGTTGTTGTTTGTCCAAGCAATAAAATGACAACCATGTGCTGTAGACAAACCTATAGGCTATAGTCAATGGAAGACAAAGATATCCATCCAACAATGAAACAAATAACTGCTTACTGTTGTCAATCTTTGGTTCATACAAATACTGACCAAGTCACTCATATTAGTTCACTCTTGACTCCCTCAAAATGCATATCAATCTTTGTATACGGTTAGAATTCCACTTTGGCCCAAAATGACCAACAAAATTAGTTATCAGTCATTCAAGCTGAAGGAGTGTCTTGAGATTCTTAACACAAGTTATGTAGGCTGATGTATTAAGACACAAATTATACAAGATCATAAAGATTTTCATAGGCAGGTTTACAAAGCATAATCATAATTCATTATAGTATGAAATACATTATTTATCTAGATAAGTCGGTAAGAAGGACTCATAGTTTTTTCTCAAGTTGTTGATTAGTTAGGTAATGCCAATAAGGTATCTGTTTGTACCAATGTGCTTCCTGATCTCATGTATAGTCAGTGAGAAAGTGTACCTTAGATGATTGCAGGTGCCATATTTGAAATTTTTGACTTGTTTAGATAAACTCATCCATAACCCTAAACTAAACTGACAAATTTGTCAAGGTTATTTTTACAAAATAGTAGTTTTGGCATGCAAAATAGAACAACATAGAACCTACTCTGCCAATCTCAGACCTCCTACAAAGCAATGATCAAGGCAATGACAAATAGGAGATGCTAAAATCCTTGAAAGCAGGGGTGGAACCCATTAGGGGATCATCAGCAGCAACAACAACCAAAAACAAAGATGATACCAAATTATAATCACTCAGCCAACTGATCCAATACTGGCAAATATATATATATATATATATATCTTTTTAGCAAAACATGCCTACCTTACATTATTGTTTTGCAAAAGAGAACAAAAACGTAAAAGGTTTTTTTTTTTTTTTCATCTTTATGCACAACATTGATCCATCCCATAGAACTATACAAACACACTTCCTCCTAGGCTAAATTTCATTCTGAATTGCTATTGTTTCAAAAAACCATAAATATTAAATTCTCCTAAAAGAACATCTTTCCGAAGAAGAAAATTAATCTCATAACAAAGAAGGCAGCAAGAGGAGACCAACATCATTCCAACACATAGTAAAACTCTACACATCCATATCCAATCTGACAAAGAAGTAAACACATAGTAAAACTCTATACATCCATAACCAATCTGACAAAGAAGTAATAGGAAAACAAAAACTCAACCTTTGGGGATGAAACAAGCTCCATAAGTCTATCAGAGGTCAGCCTCATTGCGGAGGTACTCCCCAGCATCAGCTTGATGGTTGACAACGATGGCATCAGCGTGCGCCTTGCGGCAGTCCTGTGTGGACCGGGCAGCGACGCCAAACCCAAGCGGCACGTCGGACATGGAGAAGATGACGACGCCATCGCCGGATTTGACGTTGTCGGTGATGCGGCCGAGGCCGGACTTGAGGACGGAGTTGCCGTAGAGGAAGGACATCTCGGCGGTGGGCTTGAGCCAGACCTTGTGGCGGGCATGGGCAGCAAGGAGGTCAAGGGCATGGACGGTGAGACGGAAGGCGCCATGGTGGGTGAACTTGCCGATGCAGGTGCCGACGCCGGCGAGGCGGCCGCGGGAGACGTTGGTTGCGCGACGGACGAGGGACTCGCTGGCATAGTATACGCGGTTCTTGTGGAGGCGGAAGCAGTAGTGGCCAGGAGGATCGTCGGGGCCCTCCACGGCGGAGCGCTCCACAATATGTTTCAGATTGGGACCGGTGAACTTGAAGAGCTTCTCGAACACCGCCGCCGTCTCCTTCTCGTCCAGCGGCCGCATGCCTCTAGGCTTGGAAGGGTTTAGGGTTTCTTTCGGTTTTTGATACAATAGGGAAAAAGAGTCCGGTCAAAAGATATTTAAGGCTGGAAATAGGATTGGACCGGCCCCATTGCGGGTTGGGCTTCGGGCCAGGCCGGGTTTAAGTTTGGATATATAGCATCTTTTATTTTCAAATCCAGCTCGGAACCAACTATTAACCCGGTTCAAACCCGAGCCTAATTAGAAGCCTGATCCCTGGACCCCAGTATCTCTTTTACACTCTCTTTTTTCCTCCCGAGTCCCGAGCCTTCTTCTCCTCATGACTTCCCTTCATCGAAGAGGAGCTCTAGTACCATTGAAATCTCCAAGGCACCGGCCATAATCCACCGAGTAGATCGCACAAGCAAAATCGAGTATACGAAGGAGATGGACGATGGCAATATAGGCATCGACGAAGGTCACAAATAAAGAAATCTTAAAAAAAACTATCAAATCCCATCTTCAATGGAGTTCAAGAAATACCATTAATAGGAGAGGAGGGCGGCGAAGTAACAGAAGTGACTAAGGGCAACAAAGTGGAGATGGAAATCGAGTGATTGGATGGAATCAGGGTCGTCGAGCTAAAAATGGAGGAGAACATCGACAATAGCAGGATCGTTGAAGCCACCAGGGTCGGAGGTAAGTTGGAGGAGGGGTGGCAACAAGGAGGGGGGGATTCTTTGAGTTCCATCGGAGCCAAAGGCGAAGAGGGATCTGAGGGGAAGAGATGGGTTCACTCAGGCTGGCCCCAATGGATTCGGGCTTGGACTTGGGTTTTTTCAAAATCATCGGGCCTAAGTCTAGCCCAAAGCCCGAAAATATGGACCAGGCTCATGTAGGGGTAGGGCCTAGACCAGCCTAGTTCCACCCTTAAAAGGTATTGGATGTCAGAGAAAGTGGATCGCAGTGGGATGATAAAAGCTTGCAGAGAAAACAAAAAGAAAGCTTGAAAGATAAATAAAAACAAGCACAAGTAAAACACATAGGGATTACGTGGTTCAGAGCCTTTTGCTCCTACGTCCACGGTCGCACAGGATCAAATCTCCACTATCAGGAAGAAATACAGGAAGTTATTATATAAGAGAACCCTCCCTGGATGCAAACCCCAGTCCAATATGAAGAAAGAAGAAAGAATAACATAATATAGGAAGAACCCTTGCCCTCTCTCTACCTCTCTCTCTCTTCCCCTTGTTTTCTCTCTTGAAAAATTCTTGGACTATACTGGATTGCAAAACCTCTGGCTCTCTATTGCTTTGCAGGCTCTTCTCTGGTCTGCAGGCTCTTCTTAGCTCTATGTCGCTCTATCGGCGTCTCTCAGTGACCCCCTGATGAAAAGAGAATGACAACAGTTCCAATCGGAGTCCCAAATCGCGTCTCAGAAGTCTAAAACCATCAGGAAAGCTCTCAAGTCATTGAATCTGAGATCAGTGTCTCAGATCATGCCAAAATCCATATCGAATAGCCCTGATCAAGCCTAATCTCTATTGAATCAGTTTTAGCCATCCGATCAGGTGATCGGACGGTCCAGATCATGCAGAAATGCCATGGACCGCGAGAAACCGATGGAAAATGCCTGGGAAACGCCCCAGGTCACTGCCGCTCCGTACTGGGCCGAGCCCATGTGGTCGCGCGTGGGCCTGGGCCGCGACCCGCGTGCCTGCACGCTCGCCCGCACGCTTGGGCTGTGCGCTGGGCCACGCGCGTGGGTTGAGCCTGGTCCAACCTACGGGCCTGCTGCTTTTTTCTTTTTTTTCTTTTTCCTTTATGATTTTTTTTGGTTTTTTCTCTGGGCTTCTAGGTTTCTCTGAGGACTTGGGTCTTGGATGAATATGGCTCCATACCCAACAACTCTCCTACTTGGAGACTTAGACACCTAATCTTGCATCCACCTGAAATATCAAAAAAATAAACTTCTAAGGAAAAATAAAAAACAAGTCAATATCCTGTGCAACGCCTCCAATCAACTAGCTCCAGAGGCCAATAGAGGCCATGCATGGCCCCAATTTTTCTGTAGTGACCATCTCTGTCAGCATATCTATCTCAATGTTAGAAAGAGCCATGATCTCCTGTAACTGCGAGACCCAGCTCAATGTTGTCCCGCCAACGGTATCCACGTACCCTATTGTGCTCCTCCTAGTATCAACATCACCACCAAGATCTTCTTTCTGTTGGAACCCTTTCACAGCTAACCTTGCCTTGTACCTCTTGCTGCCATTGTACTTTTTCTTAGTCTTGTAGACCCACTTGTTATGCAGTGTTTTCTTTCTTTTTGGTAGTGTGCTGAGCTCCTATGTCTGGTTCTTTGTTAAGGACTGCATCTCTTCCTTTATTGCCAACTCCCACTTGACCGAATCTCCGCTCTCAACGGCTTCATCAAAGCACTATGTGTTAGATGTCTGCCCTAAAAGCCAAGTTGGCATGACACATTATAATTTTAGGACATGGATTTTATACATAATTCTTTTTTATAATAAAGGGCAATGTTATTCATATTGATGTGTCTATGAATCGTCCATGGAGTTAATGGACAATGACACATATTCTCAAGAGTTGAGAATCTGAGACATGTGTCTTTATAGATTAACTCCTAAAAGCTCACGATTGTTGGAACATCACAAGGACGGTGACTGATCCGTTAAAATCGGTGCACGGATCACTTCCATTCTGGGTAGGTAAGTCTCTGACCTACAGTGTGGTGACGCTGGAGTGAGAGTGCAGGTAGTTGATGGAGATCCATGCTACTGAGCGTGAACATCTATGGGAAGTTATATGAATGACTACTCACTCGTCGATAACTTCCTGATGCTGTAGTTGTGTGAATAGTTCTTTGACCTAGAATGTCTCGGCTACTCACAGTAAGGTTGCTATAGTTTGACAGCACAATCTCATTGTTCCTATCCATATGGGACCTTGCGGTTTTTGTTGGCTGCAGTAAGTGTATTGTAGGAGTAGGGTGTTCACTCGTAGGGATCTATCAATCTCAGTAGTAAGGAATAATCCTATGTAACTTATTGAGACAGTCCAAAAAGTCTATGGCCATAGCAGGGTGATGATGAAAAGGTATTTTCATGGTATCACAGTTGGACTTGAGTTGATTAAGTTTAAGTATATGACTGATGGGTTTGGCAAGATTTCGTAACCAATATCAAGTCGGGGATTTTGATAGAGAAACCGAATCATACGGTAACTACACCTAAGGGTTCCAATCTTATTCTACTGGGTTGCCACTACATACTGCTAGGTGTCACTAGTGGATTATGAGAGCCCGTTAGGATCGTTCTCGATTCGATGATCCTAATTAGGGTTGAGCAGAAATTATTTCTATTCATCGAAAAGTGTTTCGATGATATACAATGGAGATTATAGCATGTCTCATTACAAGACAGAATAGGACTTGAGGGGTCACATACATTAGGGGCTTAAGTAACTAATCAGCAAATCAATTTGGACCTAATTATAAGTGTTACAATTAAGATTTGACCTAATTAATTATGGATTAATTGTTAATTAAATTAAATCAGATTTAATTTGATTTTAATTAATCCAAATTATGTTGGGTCAACAGCCTTTTCGAAATAGATTCGATTGGGTTTAAATCTGGCTTTGATTTGAGTGTCAAATTGGATCACGAGTCAGAGCCCAGTTGGACTGGGACTCTCTCTCCTCATGCTATATGGCACTCTCCCTCTCTCCTTGCTTCTATATGCCATATGGCATGAGAGTTTTTATGAAAGAAGAGGAATGACTTAGGAAAACCAAGTCTCCTCCCATTAATGCTTGAAAATTTTCTAAGTCTTGTGTTCGTACTAGTCTCCTCCCATTTATGACTTTATAAACCTTTCATTAATTTGTCATGATAAATGAGGGTGAAGACATGGCATAGGAAATTTGACCTCATTAATGGGAGTGGAGAAGAAGGAAGAAACTCTTCCATGTGAAAACAAGAAAAGGGCTTTAGAAGGTTTTCATGGAAGTGTGAAAGCATTAAAAGAGAGAAGATCTTCTTCTCTTTAAATGTTTTCATACACATGGTCTTATGCCATTAATAGGATGATGGCCTATATAAGGAGAGGGGGTGGAGGGTGGCCGGCCAAGCATGAAAGGAAGAGGCAATGCTTGGGTGAGTGAATGAAAGGAGAAGGGAAAATCATCCACTTGGGTGTGTGAGGCATTTTGCTACTAAAGGTTCCTTCTCCTTTCCATTCTTACTTCCTCTCTTAATCTTTCTTCCAAGTGTTAAGAGGTTACTTAGATACGAGCAAGGAGAGGAAAGAAGGTCCTAAATCTTGCAAAGGTCAGTTTGCAAGATAGAAGCCAAAAGCCGGTCCAGTTATCGATTGGTATAACTTTTGAAGCAAGGCCAATTTGTTGAAAGAGGAGAGGGCTGCAAGGATCTAGCTGGTGGGGACACCTGAGGTACCAAAATAAGACAGAGGCTTTTCAACCCTCTATAAATTGATCAATAATTTATGAGTCCATCTGTAATAATGGCTTAGCTCATCTGAGTCTATTTTAGTTGTTATTTGAGTTTTTTGCGTTGTTATTTCAGTTCTGTACTAGTCAGTTCATGTTGAGCTAGTTCAGTCCAATGCTGGTCAGCTCATGTTGAGCTAATTTTATTTTTTTTTGAGTCCTATCCAAGCATACTGAAGACTCAAGACCACATCATACAAGTAAAGACCAAGTCCAACTAGATTGAAGACATAGAAGTTTAACCCAAGTCCAACCCAGCTTGAAGATTTGAAGACCCCAGGAGGAAAATCAGAAACCCTGATTCCTTGCAGATGCCCTCCAGATGCCCAGATTTCCTTCCAGATACCAAAATATATTCATAGACCAAGGCATCCATGATTTTAGAGGTCCATCTGCATCCTAGCCCAAAGAAATCAAGCCCAGACGCCAAGCCCAAGCCCCTAAGAAGCAAGATACCAGGGAATATTCCTGCTACCTGGCTACCAGGCCACCCCAGCTTCCAGAGGCCCAAACCCATGCACCCGGGCCCCTTTGGGCCGGCCCCTTGCTGCTCTTAGAAGCCCAACACGCCCCCCTAGGTGTCCTTGGAGTGTTGGCCAAGTCAAGAGAAATTTTAGGGATTTTTTCTACCTAATGTTTCCTTATTTTCTAGCTAGGGTTTGAGAGGGAAAAGGATTCTCATGTAAAGACTAATGTGCCCTTACTTGGAGCCCAAGGTTAAGGATCTATTTAAGGGACCCTAGCCTCTTGTATGAAGGGAGAACTTTTGATATGAATTAAAATCTTGAGTTCTTCTATTGAGTTGTGTGATACCCTGCTGTGTGCATAAAGGGGTTTGTGTGAGTTCTTCTTCCCGGTGTTTGCAATCATCTTCCTGCTGCCAACAAACCCTCCAGATCCCTGGACGCCCACTCCAAAAGAAGCCTTCCCTTGTTATTTTTCCTTTGTTTTCTTGTTCCTTTGTGAATTTTCTAACCCCTGACAGGTCATTTGCAGGTCCCTGAGTTCCTACGAATCCAACGACTCCAGCCAAGCCTCAATCGGACCACCGAGCAGAAAGCCGGGTATCCGCGGGTCATTGGCTCGATTTTTCAGGCTGCATCAGTCGAGGAACGAGAGACCCCTTTGCTGCGATCTTCACAGACATTGTCAGGTACACCCCTCTACCTCCAGTAGTTTTATTGTAGGAGAACTTGCCCTAACCGAGGCTTTTCAGCCCCGGCGGTCCTTCTTTGCTACTTTTCTAGGTCCTAATCTGCATGCTGATCTTCAAAAATTCATACAAAATTTCCTACAAATAATTTTGATCTGAAATTTGGAAATTAATCACCTAACTCAACATGTAAAACATAAAAAAAGAATTGCATGCATATTAGTCCCCCATCATTTGGTATCAGAGCTTAGATTAGGGCTTGTTTTCTGCAATTTCTTAGTCCATATATGCTCTGTTATTTTAATTATTTCTCCCTGATAAAAACTTCAAAAATTTTGAGATTTGTCTTGCTGGATTCATCATAATTCACAATAAGTTTAAGAGTTTTTCAAATTTTATTATGGCCTGTGAATTTTCTGCAAGCCGAAATACAGCCTGCAAATTTTTGGCTCTGTTTTTTCAGCAAGACAAGTTTGGAAGTTTTAGGGTTTTGTTTAGCATCTTTGCATATCTTTTAATTTTAGTATATTTCCAACATATTAGGCAATGATTTGCAAGTTTTCTTCTATTTAAAAAAAAATACCAAAAAAAAAATTTACATATTCTCCAAAATACCAAAAATATCTAAACCCTAATTTGCATCCTCATCTGCCTGCCATCATTGCATAATTTACTTTTAAGGGCACTCTTGCTATATCAGATGGGGGGAGGATTTGATCACCTCTCCTTAGCCCAAAACCACATCCCTTGCATTCGGTCCCAAGCCTTAACCTAAAATTAACTAGACTTAATTTTCCCTAGTGGGCTAGGGACACCAACTGGTCGGGTCTGGGCTACGTGTCAGATCATTGTGTCAAGCTAACCTGTGTGTGCCTTATGCTTGGTGTCTAAAATGG
This sequence comes from Areca catechu, assembly GCA_021397845.1. Taxonomy (NCBI): domain Eukaryota; kingdom Viridiplantae; phylum Streptophyta; class Magnoliopsida; order Arecales; family Arecaceae; genus Areca; species Areca catechu. The sequence goes on from CM038050.1 coordinate 33,685,338, forward strand.
TGGTTTAGGGATTCAATCCCGAAGGGCTTGTGTGCTGGTCCGCCTACTTGGCCAATCTCTGATTGGTGTCTAGGATTGGCAATCAGGGACCTAACACTCCCCTTACACCTGTCTGGCTGAGTACAGGGTTACTATAGACTAGTTTGCCACCCTAATTGAGCATCCAGTTTTGGACTCTAGGTCTAGTCAGCTATAGTTGGTTTGATCGAGTCTTGCATGAACACTAGATCAGGAGTTTCATATCACCCACCTCCTTCACAAATGTCTGAACCCATGAAAGATTTACAAGCCCAAATAAAAGCCCTAGCTGATCAAATGGCCCAGATGGCGACCCAGTTAACTCAGTATGGTATTCAAACTAATGATAGAATTGACCATCTTGCCAATAGGTTTGAGCAGTTAGAAGTCCGAGTAGGGACCCTAGGAAAAACCCATGGGTCACAGTCTGAGCCAGATCCTAATTCCCCTCATCCTAGGAGGACCCCAAACCCTAATCCATACCCTGAGGTCGAACCTAGGAGAGCCCCTCATCCTGACCCATACTATAACCCTCAACCTAGGAGGACCCCAGACCCTGACCCATACCAAGAGGTCGAACCTAGGAGAGCCCCTCAACCTGACCCATACTACAATCCTCAGCCTAGGAGGACCCCAGACCCTGACCCATACCAAGAGGTCGAACCTAGGAGAGCCCCTCAACCTGACCCATACTATAATCCTGAGCCCAGGAGGACCCCAAACCCTGACCATATCTTGAGGTTGAAACTAGAAGAGGCTATCGTCATGACCCAATCCCTAAGGTTAGTCCTAAAAGACCCAATCAGGATTTTATAGACCAGAAAGATAGATCCTATTTACCCTCTCCCTATAAGCCTAGTATACCCACAACCTATAGATCTTATGACTCCAAATCCTGTGAACCTAGAACCTATGAATCCATAACCTATGAACCTAGATCCTATGACTCTAGATTCCATGATCATAGATCCTATGCACCCATACCCTATGATCCTAGTAGACCCAACACCCAATATTCTGACCCATATAGGGAGTCCAACCCTAGGAGAACCCAATATTCTGACCCATATAGGGAGTCCAACCCTAGGAGAACCCAATATTCTGACCCATATAGGGAGTCCAACCCTAGGAGAACCCAGTATTCTGACCCATATAGGGAGTCCAACCCTAGGAGGACCCAATATCCTGACCCATATAGAGAGCCCAACCTTAGGAGGACCCCATACCATGATCCATCCTTAGAACCTGACCATAGAGCTGACCCAAAATCCTATGACCCCAGATCCTATAATCCCATGACCCATAGATATGCACCCTTGTCCTATGAACCCAGAGAACCCATAACCCCTAAGTATCAATCTAGTACTAGTCAGGTTTCCCTTGGTCAACTTGAACCCCATAGGATCAATACCCCTAAATATAAACTTAATAGTGAGCCACTACCCCTTATACAACCTGAACCTACTAAGAGTAGTACCCATAATCAGAGACCAGAACCTAACCAATTTCCTGCTAGCCGACCTTCTCCAACCATTCCTGAGATTGACAAGGCTTACATTAACGCGGAAGTATATGAAGCTGATGCGAGCCTAGTGGATGAGTATGAGGGAGAAGAGGAGACACCTTTAGATGACCTAGAATTAGTTGACCCAATAGATACCCAGGTAGAAGCCAACCTAGAGATAGTTGACCTTGACCACATCCAACCTAAAGCTATAGTGGAAGAACAAATAGAGGAAGAGAACCTAGGTACTGCTGCTAGAACCTTACCTGAGGAAACCATAGAGGAGAGCCAAATTATAGAGTCTAGTCCTAAAATACAAGAACCTGAAGAATTTATTAAGGACTTGATCTCTTTGAATCATTACCCTCAGGATGAGCCTCCTCCTATAATTCCCATTAAGGACCTCTTCCCTGAGATTAGTAACCCATCCTTCCATTATGCAAACCCCATAGCTATACCGCAACCTCGTAAGGTTAGCCTCATTAGTCTAGGATTAGTCCCTGACATGCCTTCTTATATCGAACTTTATCCAACTAACCTTGAACCATTTTCCCTACCCTACCAAACTACTTCTGAACCCACTTCCTATTTTCTATCCTTTCCTGACACCTCCAGCATTTCTAGGATCATTAGATTTTATTTAGCTGAGATTAGCATACTGCATGCATTCATCACGCATGTTAGGTTTGCATCTTAATCTTGGCACACTCTTTGAAATTTGCTAGGAGTTCACTGTAAATTTTCATGTGCATGTCAAGCTAGGATAAAACCTAGAGAACCTATAATCTATTAGGTTTAGATCCAAAGAGTTCAATAAAATTTCCTTCGATAGGAATGCATAGTCGAGTCTGTTAGGTGTTAGTTTGAGTCCTTTGCATCATCTTGTTAGGAGTCTGCATGTGCCTAGCATGTTCACCACCCGCACTAATATTAAACAAACTGGCTAATTCCCGAAGATGGATCAAAGAATTTGATGTAGTGGATTCTATCTTGGTTAGGCTTAGGCCTAAAAGAAGCTTCATGCTCGCAAAGCTGGACCTTTTAAAGTGATAGAGAAGGTTGGATCAAATGCCTAGGTGTTAGAATTGCCTTCGGATTTGGGCATTAGTTCTACCTTCAATATTACAGACCTGATTGAGTATAGGGAACCGGCAGCGATACCTAGTGAGACCTTTGGACCTATTCCTTTTCATTGTGAGTGACCCTAACCTAGAGTGTCCAAAAACAAATTTGGCCTGAGAGAGGAGAACGGATCGAGCGTATCCTGGACGATCAAGCCATCACGACCCAGGGCCATGACTATCAACGCTTCCTGGTCCGATGGCAAGGCCGACCAGAGTTGGACGATTCATGGATTTCTCGAGAGGACTTGCAACGCCTCAACCCAGACCTTCTCGAGAGATATATGAGCCAGTCTGACCTTCACTCGACAGGGTCGAGTTCCTCCCACCCCGGGAGAATTGGTGGGGACACCTGAGGCACCAGAATAAGACAGAGGCTTTCAACCCTCTGTAAATTGATCAATAATTTATGAGTCCATCTGTAATAAGGGCTTAGCTCATCTGAGTCCATTTTAGTTGTTATTTGAGTTTTTTGAGTTGTTATTTCAGTTCTGTACTAGTCAGCTCATGTTGAGCTAGTTCAGTCCAATGCTGGTTAGCTCATGTTGAGCTAATTTTATTTTTTTTTTGAGTCCTATCCAAGCATACTGAAGACTCAAGACCACATCATACAAGTAAAGACCAAGTCCAACCAGATTGAAGACATGGAAGTTTAACCCAAGTCCAACCCAGCTTGAAGATTTGAAGACCCCAGGAGGAAAATCAGAAACCCTGATTCCTTGCAGATGCCCTCCAGATGCCCAGATTTCCTTCCATATGCCAAAATATATTCATAGACCAAGGCATCCATGATTTTAGAGGTCCATCTACATCCTAGCCCAAAGAAATCAAGCCCAGGCACCAAGCCCAAGCCCCTAAGAAGCAAGATACCAGGGAATATTCCTGCTACCTGGCTACCAGGCCATCCCAACTTCCAGAGGCCCAAACCCATGCACCCGGGCCTCTTTGGGCCGGCCCCTTGCTGCTCTTAGAAGCCCAACACGCCCCCCTAGGTGTCCTTGGAGTGTTGGCCAAGTCAAGAGAAATTTTAGGAATTTTTTCTACCTAATGTTTCCTTATTTTCTAGCTAGGGTTTGAGAGAGAAAATGATTCTCATGTAAAGACTAATGTGCCCTTACTTGGAGCCCAAGGTTAAGGGTCTATTTAAGGGACCCTAGCCTCTTGTATGAAGGGAGAACTTTTGATATGAATTAAAACCTTGAGTTCTTCTATTGAGTTGTGTGATACCCTGCTGTGTGCATAAAGGGGTTTGTGAGAATTCTTCTTCCCGGTGTTTGCAATCATCTTCCTGCAGCCAACAAACCCTCCAGATCCCTGGACACCCACTCCAAAAGAAGCCTTCCCTTGCTATTTTTTCTTTATTTTCTTATTCCTTTGTGAATTTTCTAACCCCTGACAGGTCATTTGCAGGTCCCTGAGTTCCTACGAATCCAACGACTCCAGCCAAGCCTCAATCGGACCACCGAGCATAAAGCCGGGTATCCGCGGGTCATTGGCTCGGTTTTCCAGGATGCATCCGTCGAGGAACGAGAGATCCCTTCGCTGCGATCTTTACAGACATTGTCAGGTACACCCCTCTACCTCCAGTAGTTTTATTGTAGGAGAACTTGCCCTAACCGAGGCTTCTCAGCCCCGGCGGTCCTTCTTTGCTACTTTTCTAGGTCCTAATCTGCATGCTGATCTTCAAAAATTCATACAAAATTCTGTACAAATAATTTTGATCTGAAATTTGGAAATTAATCACCTAACTTAACATGTAAAATATAAAAAAAGAATTGCATGCATATTAGTCCCCCATCACTAGCAGTCCAGTATCCTCTACGACTCTACTATCACAAGCCCTGTGCGGATACCAGCAGAGACGGGGCTTGCACGGCTGCAATTGAACCCCGATCTAAAAGAGGATCTATACGGATTTCAAAGCAGCCCAGGATAGCGATCCAGGTGTGTAACTGTTACTTAAAATTATCATATTTTCAGATATGTTCTTGTTCTCATCCTCTAATGCATGTTTAAGAATATTATCATGAATAAATTAGATTTATTTATATTGCATGCCGGATATAAAATTATTTTTATATCTGCTTCCGCTGTGTCACTTTGATTGTGAGGCCTAATATTTGATGCAATATATCGATACTAGAAGAAACCCGACACTCTGACTCGCCTCCATCTGTCAACAGTAGATAATATAATGAGGGTGAATACCTGACACATGGTTTCGGGGTCCTTATTGATCTCCTTAGCTGAGGTGTCTCTAGCTCAGATTTAGGATCTCTTTCTCCCTCGGCAATATCCTCTTCTATGATCTCTTTCAACTCTACTTGTTATGTCTTCTTGTCTGCTTGTCCTGCTCTATTTGGAATACTCTGGTCCTTGTACAGGCTTCTTTCATTATATACCACATCCTTGCTCTTGATGATCTTCCTGTCCTTCTCACTCTAGAGCATGTAATCGGCCTCATCAGTGCCATACCCAATGAAGAAGCACCTCTCTGACTTCTTCTCTGCATTGACGTATACGTAGGAGATACAACCAAAGACCTTCAGGTGAGATAAACTTGCTAACTTCCCTGTCCACTCTCTTCATGTGAGATAAACTTGCTGACTTCCCTGTCCACTCTTCTTCTGGTAGCTTGTACTCAAGAGGGACTGAGAGACTCCTGCTGATCATATAGGTAACAGTGCTAACTGCCTCAGCCCAAAATACCTCGGGCAATCCAGCATGGAGCCTCATGCTCCTGGCTCTCTTGTTCAAGGTCCTGTTCATGCGCTCAGCTACCCAGTCCTGTTGTGGCATCTTGGAATCGTCTTCTCCATCTTGATCCCATTAATTTTGCATAACTCCTTGAACTCGGTGCTATCATACTCGCTTCCATTATCCGATCTCAGGCACTTTATCTTTTATCCAGACTCATTCTCTACCAGGCTTTTCCACTTCCTGAAAGTATCAAATATATCAGATTTATTCTATAAAAAATAAATCCATACATTTCTGGTGGAGTCATCGATGAAAGTCACATAATATCGTGAAGCTCCAAAGGATGCAACTGGGGAGGGACCCCATACATCGATGTGCACAAGCTCCAGCTTTCTTGATCTTGGTACCATGCCAATCTTGGAGAAGATGACTCTCTTCTGCTTCCCAAGAATACAATTTTCATAGAAACCAATATCTGTTGTCTTCAAACCTGGTAGCTTATCCTTCTTCAATAGTACTTGCATTCCTTTCTCACTGATATGACCCAACCTGTGGTGCCACAACTCTGAGTCTCCCTATGCCAGTGCCACTGCATCTCTGGTATTACTAGTCATATATACGGTACCTAACTTGTTTCCTCATGCTATCACCATTGCACCTTTGGTGATCTTCCAAGAGCCACCAATAAAAGTTGTAACGTACCGCACTGAGTCTAGCTACCCGACTGATATCAGGTTTCTTTTCAATCTTGGGACATGTCTAAATTCTTGAGCTTCCAAACTGATTGATCTAGCATCTTGATGTGTACATCATCCTTTTCTACAATATCCAAAGGCTCTTCATCTGCAAGATAGACCTTTCCAAAGTCTCTAGCAATGTAGTTGCGCATAGACTCCTTTTGGTGGTAGAGTGAAATGAAGCATCAAAGTTTAGAATCCAAGACTCCATCAGACTGTCCATGCTGAGAACCAATGCATCTTCAATTATCTCGGTCACTGCATTGATTGACTCTTCATTCTGCCCCTTGTCCTTCCTTGCCCAATAGTTCTTTCTGATGTGCCCCTTCTTGTCGTAGTGCCAATAGCCATCACCCTTTGATCTTGACTGGCTCCTTTGCTTGGACTTGGATCTCCCATAGCCTTCATTGTGCTATGTAGTTCTTCCTTTGCCTTCTTGAGTCACCAAGGAAGAACCAGAGCACCCTTTGATTTCTTTCCTCCTGATATCTTTACTGAGAATCAGGTTTTGGACCTCTTCAGATTTTAGCTTGTTCGAGCCACACAAACTACTCACCGCTATCATAGTTGCACTCCAGCTCTCGGACAAAGAGGATAACAGGATTAGGGTACGGACTTTATCCTCGAAGCTTATATCAACTGAACTCAACTGACTCGTAATCAAATTAAACTCATTGATGTGATCGGTTACGAATGCACCTTCACTTATCTTCAAGTTAAATAGATGATGCATGAGATAAACCTTATTGGAAGCCGAAGGTTTCTCGTACATGTTGGATAGTGCCTGCATCAATTTAGCTATCATCTTTTCCTCCAGGATGTTGAACGCGATATTCCTGGCCAACGTCAAATGGATAATTCCCAAGGCCTAGTAGTCCAGCAAATCCCAATCTGCTTGTGACATCTCGGTAGGTTTCTTCCCCAACAGCGGTAGGTGAAGCTTTTTCTGGTACAGATAGTCCTCGATCTATATCTTCCAGAATTCGAAGTCTTTCCCATCAAACCTGTAGATCTTGACCTTTTCTTCATATGATGCCATCACTTTCACTCGAACCAGGTGCTCTGATACCAGTTGTTAGGGAATGTGGATCGCAGTGGGATGTCAAAAGCTCGCAGAGAAAATGAAAAGAAAGCCCGAAAGACAAATAAAAACAAGTACAAGCAAAACATACAGGGATTACATGATTCAGAGCCTTTTGCTCCTACGTTCATGGCCACACAGGATCAAATCTTCACTATCAGAAAGAAATACAGGAAGTTATTATATAAGAGAACCCTTTATGGATGCAAACCCCAGCCCAATATGAAGAAAGAAGAAAGAATAACACAATACAGGAGGAACCCTTGCCCTCTCTCTACCTTTTTCTCTCTCTTCCTCTTATTTTCTCTCTTAGAAAACCCGTGGAATATACTAGATTGCAAAACCTCTGGCTCTCTATTGCTCTGCAGGCTCTCCTCTGGTCTGCAGGCTCTTCTCAGCCCTCTGTCGCTCTGTCGGCATCTCTCAGTGACCCCTTGATGAAAAGAGAATGACAACAGTTCTAATTGGAGTCCCAAACCGTGTCTCAGAAGTCTAAAACCATCAGGAAAGCTCCCAGGCCATCGAATCTGATATCAACATCTTAGATCATGCCAAAATCCATATCAAATAGCCATGATCAAGCCTAATCTCCCTCGAATCAGTCTCAGCCATCCGATCAGGCGATTGGACGATCCAGATCATGCAAAAATGTCATGGACCGCTATGAGCCCCGAAAAACCAGTTGGAAATGCTTGGGAAACGCCCCAAGTTACTGTTGCTCCATACTAGGCCGAGCCCACGCGCCCGCGCGCACCCCATGCATGGGCCTGGGTCGTGCCCCGCATGCCGCGTGCCCTCCTGCGCATCTGCCCGCGCACCTGCCAGTGCACCCGCATGCCTGGGCCGCGCGCGTGGGTCGGGCCTGGGCCGCGCGCGTGGGCCTGGTCCGACCTGTGGGCCTGCTGCTTTTTTCTTTTTTTTTTTTATTTTTCCTTTCTGATTTTTTCTAGTTTTTTCTCTAGGCTTATGGGCTTCTCTAAGGACTTGGGTCTTGGGTGGATATGGCTCCACACCCAACATTTGAGAGGGTTCAGGGCCTATTTCTTCTAGGTTTTTGGGCCGACAAGGTTGGTCTCCTAGTTCCAAGGGCCATTCTTTTGTAGATAAATATCATGAAAAAGTTGCTCAACTTTTTTATTAACCAATTTATCTATATTTTTATGATTTTTAAGATAGATGGTTACTTTTTCTAGGTAGTCTTTATCTATAAAATGGGAAAAAATCTTACCTATATGGAAGATGGCTAAATCATTTTTTCACCAACCAGTAAAATAAACATTCAAATTTATTCTTAAAATACCCTCCTCCTAATTTCCAATGCACTCTCATTCAATATCCAATAATTCAATTGTCCATTGTCCTCAAATTCTAGTTCTCATATTGGATGTTATGGAAAATATGGATAAATGTTAGCAACTTATCCAGAATGTAATAATATAAAAGAACATAGCTAACAAATTTTGAAACTACTTTTTTATGTATAAAAGAACAAGACTAAATTATTTTCTTATCGAAATATTATCTAAAAAATATTTATCCAAGAAAAAATAAATTTTCAGTTAAATCTTTTATCCATAAAAGAATAAGCCCTATGGGTGAAGACTGGAATGGTTTGCTAGATTTGCAGTAGTCTCTCTTGGATTTGGCAAAGAAAAAAATCATTTTATAACATATTTTGCACATATATATTATAAAATAATATATATTTAATATTATCACTTTGATATTTTTGATGCCGATTTATATCCCTGCATGCCATCATATACTTCGAGCACCACCCGCGGGGGTTGGGGGTGATTGATGAGGTTGAACAGGTGTTTTCTCTGTCCTAAGTAATTCTTTGTTCACTGCGGGCGGTATAGAAAAATATATCGACAAATATCATTGAGCCATGTAAGGGTCACATAAGTCTCACTTTTCAATGCATATTTAATGCCTACAGTTTTATCTTTTTATTAAAAATTTTAGATGATAAAAATTCTCCTCTTATAAAAAAGTTATGACACACTAGCTTGCATTATGACATCTCTTGGTTTAGATTATGACATCCATGTATCATAAGACCTAGAGATATTTTTGTCATTGAAAAAAAGTTTAAAATTTTTTCAATGATGAAAATATCCTTGATTTTATGACATTTCATGAACAGAATAATGACACCCTATTTACAAAGGAGTATCATAAATGGAGGGCATTTTCATCATTCAAGATTTTTAAGAAAAAATAAACCACAAGTATTAAATGCATGTTTGAATGATAAAAATGTCCTTCCCTTATGACACCTGTTACTACCAAGATCGTCGTGGCCTGTAGCTGCTGTCGGCGTCAGAGTGCACCTCCTTCACTGTCTCGCCATCCGATGGTCCTGGATCTGCAAAACAGGGATTAGTGATCCGGGCCGGGGTTTCCGGCAGGGGCACTCCGATGATCAAGTCAGTGACCCAGGAGAATAGATCCTCCTGGTCGAGCCCCTCTTGATGGACTCCACACTAGGAGGAGTGATTAGTGTGAGAGTGGGATGCAAGTATGTCAGGGGAAGAGTGGCCTGGCTAGAGGGAGTCTCTGTGTGGCCCTTCCGCCCGACCTTACTTGAGGATGCTGGTGGTGCCGTGCACTTTTTGGTTGAGCTTGCAGCTGTGTTCCAGTGGTATGGCTTGTGCCTCTCTTATATTATGGTTGTTACCTCCAAGTTTTGTATATTAGGTTACCGTTGGGCATTCATCTTGGGATCTCCACCGGGCTGTCAAGCACGTGCAGCAATGTCCCGAGGAGTCTTTCCCGATCCATGATAAGGGAAGCTGTCATATGCTCTGACATTCCCCTTGGTCGTCTCATTCCGGGAAACTTGGCAGTACCTCGATCGATGGGCCACTGCCCCTGGGATTCGAATCTCTTAGTTGACTTCCTCTCTCGGGTGGTCCAGGAGGTTGGTGAGGAGTGTGGCACCTCGATCAGTGGGTTTCTTCCCTTTCTGGTATAACCGGTGGCCGCAGGCCGTCAGTACGGTCTGGCAAGTATCCCAGTGTGGTCCTCGGGTGGCTCGCTAGTGCCCTGAGATGGCGGTGCCCACGACTGAGTGGGGCAGAGCTAGAATGGCAGGGCTCGCTCCGACCTAGGCACCCCGAGCTTGCAGGATCGCCTCGATGGAGGAGGGCAGAGTGCAGGCTTGGTCTAGAGGGCTCAGCCTCGGAGAGGCTCCATGTGGCGGAGGAGGGCTGAGCTTGACTCTGACCATAGGGCTTGATTTCTGAGGGTCTCGCTCTGGAGGGCAGAGTGCAGGCCCGGTCCAGAGGGCTCAGCCTCGAAGAGGCTCCAGATAGCGGAGGAGAGCTGGGCTCGACTCCGACCACAGGGCTCGATCTCCGAGGGTCTCACTCTGGAGGGTTGAGTACGGGCCTGGTCCAGAGGGCTTAACCTCGGAGAGGCTCCACGTGGTGAAGGAGGGCTGGGCTTAACTCCGACCACAGGGCTCGATCTCTGAGGGTCTCGCTCTGGAGGGCAGAGTGCGGCTCCGGCCTAGGCATCCCGAGCTCGCGGGATCGACCTGGCGGAGGATGGAGCTTGGCTCGTTGTCTCGAGGGAGCTCAGCTCGGCAGAGGAGTCTGGGCAGGAGAATTGACATGGCATCCAACGTGGTGGCTTCCTTTGATGTGGTGCCTGTCAGCTCCCCCATGTCAGCAATCCTGCTAGATCATTTGCTCCCCACTCCCAAGGCTCGTTAGTGCACGGCGCTCGGGCCGAAGGGAGTAATTGTGATGCTGACATGGAAAGGCGGAGATCTGGTGCAATGATGGCCATGATTGCTAGCACTTCGTGAGACGGTCCTGCAGGCTAATGCGAAGGCGCTACGTGGCCACGTCCGATGAGTAGTTAATGTTGGTGCAGAATTCAGAGCGACCGGGATGCCATTTTCGCTGATAGGCAACACGTGGTGTGGATCCGCTAGCGGAGGGGTCGTAGTGGTACGGATCCATCGGGTCATTTCAAAACGAAAAGAGGGCCTTACCCGAAATATCCATTCTTTTGAATTTTCCGTGCCTGCTGTTGTATTTGAGCCTTCTTCTTCCTCCCAGTTGCCTCAGATCTTCTAAGGAACCAGGTTAGTCCCCTTTTTCTTCTCCCTTCGCCAGAGTAGGGTCCTTCCTCCGGGTCTAGGGTCTCCTTCGAGTCGAGTCCGTTCTTTCATCCTTTACCTCGAGTCCTCCACTTCTCTTGTTCTTGAGGATGTCCCACTTTAGCCCGAACTTCCGCCCCTTCACTGATCAGGGCGAGGTCGGTCCCTCCGAGCGGAGGCCAGTGTCTTCTTCTTCCTCCGGTGAGGAGGAGGATGCGACTCGCTTCGAGTTCAGTAGGAGGCGTTCTCCCGGTTCGGTGCTCATCAGGGAACCAAAGTCCCGTCCTTCTCGCCCTCCTCCTTCCTCTATACTTGTTCTTGAGTCTGCCCGGTCCACAGGTCCTGGCGGGGTCGCCTCGACAATCACCACCGAGGAACTGGGGACCGTTCGGGATGTCTATGGCATCCCACATTCTGTTCGGCTTATGATCCCTCATTCGGGAGAACAGGTCACTTCCAGTGGCCCGGGCCGCATTGCTTTTTACGAGGAGACCTTTTCAAGGGGTCTCCGTTTTCCCTTCCATCCCTTCTTCATGTCTGTCTTAGAAAAATATCATTTAGTCCTTGCCCAATTAGTGCCAAACGCCATTAAGGTCATCTTCTCCTTCATTGTGCTCTGCCACCTCCACGAGTTTGTTGCCCGATTCTCTTTGTTCAGGTCTTTCTTTGCCCTGAAGCACCTCCCGACTGAGGATGGGTGGTGGTCCTTATCCTCCCACCTGAAGGGCATTAGAGTCGATGGTGCGGGCACCAGACTCAGAAGAAGACTTCAGAGCTCCATCTGGATCTCTGATTAACCTTGCCCGAAGAATTAGGGTTTTTGGTTTGTAATAAGAGTTGACTAGATCAACTCAATTTAGCTTGAGTCTATATTACCTGCATTTTATATTATTGAGTCATGTTGACTTAGTAGTGGACTAGGGCTTCAACCTGGGGTATTATATTTTCTCCCAAGGCCAAGCAAGTGGGCACCACACTCCCAGCCATACGCCTGAGTCCAGGGGGCGCCATTCTACATCCAGCAGCCTTTGGTCCCCACACCATAGATAGCAGCTTCCTTCTCTCATGTGCCAGTTGAGGAGAAATCCATCAGGAGTCCACAAATCAAGGGGGCGGCCCAAGACTTTCCCAAAAGAACCAAAGTAAGAAAGGGAAGAAATTCTCTTGGAGAGAACTTCAAGGAGGCGCCCACTACCTGCCAAAAAAATCCAAAACAAAGATGGGAAGGACCTTGACTTAGGGAGGAAGAAAAGGAGGAGTCCAAAAGAGTTGAGCCATAGAAGGAAAGAAATCCTCTCTTGAAGACCCAAGCATGGAGGCGCCATCTACCTACCTTTTATAACCCAAATCAATTTTTTTGGGTACCTTGGCCGACCATATGTGTATGGATTATCCTGATTTGTAGATCCCCTCCTTTAGTCTCACATGGGAAGATGTAAAACCCTACTCTCTTGTAAAGCCCTATAAATTAAACCCCTCTTGTAAGTTTAAATCATATAGATGAATGAAACCAAATTTCTTTTGTGAGCAAACTTCGTGTTTTCTCTCTTCCGCACTTGCATCCAGGTGTTGAGCTCCGTGAGGGAGTAAATCCGGGTTCCCCAGGAACCTTGAGGAGGTGTGAGATCTCCAAAACCCCAAACCCTAGGTTAGCCACTTCACTCCCAAACCCTAGCCGCCCATCACCCTTCTCTTTCCACCAAGCCCTAGCATATCCCGCCTCTCACGGCCACCCTCTCCAAGTCCAGGCTGACCACCAGCATCCAGCTACAGTCCGGATACTTCAGATCCAAAGCTCTTTCCAGAGGGAGTCGAATCAGCCTTCAAGAGAATCCGGATCTCAGCGACATCAGCCTTCAAGTTCTTCGAACTGGTAAATCCTTTCCTGAGTCTCTGAATCCATCACTTGTTTTTCTTCTTCCCAGATCTTGAGTCCAGGAGAAGCCGACCAAACCACAATACCAGTATTGGAGGATCCATTGCGAAGATAGCCGAATCCGAGGATCCAACAATCTGCTCGAGAGAGTTCTTCCACCCAAATTCTGAGAAGATCACTGTCTGGTTGGTAAACCATCTCTCCTCTCTATTTCTGTTCTGTTGAAAGTTCAGAGCGAAACCCTAGGTCTGGGAGTTTCTCAACCCCCAGCGATCCGTTACTTCTGAACTACTCTGATAATTTAGTTTCTTCTAAATTGTGCTTTCAATCCTTACCTAGTTTCCTTCAACTTAGTTTAGCTTTACTTTGAGTCAAAGCCAATTTCTGAAATATATATATAAAAAAAAAAAATCCTAAATTTACTTTTGCATACGCTTCTTTGTTCTTTGTTCTACATCATTTTTGGTATCAGAGCCCTGTCTAGGGTTTCTATTTTGATTGCTTGTTTGAGTCTCTCTCTTTTTACTTTGTCTACTCGAAGTAGACTCCCCAGGATGTCCGGTCCTAGGAATGAAGCGAGGTGAAAACCTCCTCTTCCCATTCCACGGGGTGTTCCTAGGGCGTGTAGGGGATCCGTTGGGTTATAACTTCGTAGCAGGAATTGTAAACGGGGAAGTGCTCTATTTTTAGCCCATGATTTTCCTATTGCAGGAATTATTTCTCACTGCAAGTAACTCCAAATTCAGTGATTTTTGTTTTGCTGGAACCAGTGTAATTGAAAATATTTTTCATAATTTTCCTATGATTTATTGGTTTCCGTGGGATTTCTGAGAATTAAATTACTGCAACTCTATTTTTGTGTTCTGCAATCTAATTATTTTTGAGTGTTCATCTCTTAATTCATCTTAAGGGCATTTGAGCTCTAAGATAAGGGGAGGAGTTGATAACCTCTCCTTAGCCCAAAACCATCACCCACTCATTCGAACCTAAGCCTTTAATCTAAAAATTGATTAGACCTAATTTGCCCTAGTGGGCTAGGGACATCAACAAGTCTGGTCAAGGCTAGTGTTGAGTCAGTTTGTCTGGTTACTCTGTGTGTGCTTTGTACTCAGTGTCTAGAATGGTGGTTCAGGGATTCCATCCCGAAGGGCTTGTGTGCTGGTCCGCCTACCTGGCCAATCTCTGATTGGTATCTAGGATTGGCATTCAGAGACCTAACACTCTCCTTACACCTGCCTGGCTGAGTCCTGAGTTACTACAGGCTAGCTTGCCACTCTGATTGGGCATCTAGTTTGGGCTCTAGGTCTAGTTAGCCCGTAGTCGTTCAGTTGAGTCTCATTTTATGTGTTTGCTTGCATCATGTCTACCCGGAATGGAGTGCCCTACCAACCTGGTCAAACCCAACCTGATTTAGAGGCCATGGTTAGAGTTCTTACTGAGAGTATGAACAAACTGAGTCAGGATGTGACTACCACTGTTGCCCAGTTTAAAGAACAAGTCCATGAGGATTTTGCCCAGCTTAGGGATCGAGTCCAAATGCTAGAGGAACCTAGGCATCAGAACTGGACTCCTGACCCAGATTTTAATGTGCCTCAACCTCACCCACACCAAGAGCCTAGAAGACCTTTATATCGAGATCCTGAACCTAATCATAGGAGGCCTGACCCAGAACCTAAGGATAGAGATGATAGGTTCATTCGGAACATCAAGTTAGATGCACCCACTTTTGATGGTAGCTTAAATCCTAAGGTGTATTCTGATTGGGAGGGTGAGATGGACCAGTACTTTGAGTGGTATGCCATGTCTGAGGAGAGGAAATTCAAGTTTGCCAAGATGAAATTAATACGTCAAGCTAGGTTATACTGGGGGAACATTGAGCTGACCACTAGAAGACGAAATGTAGAGCCCATAACCACTTGGCAGGGTATGAAAGAGAAGCTTAGAGACAAGTACCTACCCATTTCATACCAGCAAAATCTATTAGACCAATGGCAGACTTTGAAACAAGGGAACCGATCTGTTTCATACTACATAACCACCTTTGATGAATACCTAATGAGATGTGATGTGAGTGAAGCCCATAAGGTCACTTTGTCTAGATTTAGGGCTGGACTTAGGGAAGATATTAAGAGAGAGTTGTTTCTGAGAGAGGTTACTGACCTAGACCAAGCCTATCAGATTGCACTGAACACTGAGAAGTTTTAGAGAGGACCCATGCCATCTAGGGTTAGTGCCCCAATCCCAAGAAATGGACCTAGCCAGGTTACCCCTAGCAAGCCTAATCAGGGTATTCCCACCCCTAGGCCCATGGACAAAGGTAAGGCACCTGACACCCAGAGAACCCCTAGTATCGTCTGTTTTAAGTGCCAGAAGCCCGGTCATATCTCCAATCAGTGCACAGCCATAGCTTGTTTTAAGTGTCATAAGGTAGGTCATGTTTCTAGCCAGTGCCCTCGTAGATCCCTATATATAGAAGAGGGAGGAGAAGAGAATTTCGAGCCTAATGAGGAGTTTGA
The DNA here is from genome assembly GCA_021397845.1 of Areca catechu. Lineage (NCBI taxonomy): Eukaryota > Viridiplantae > Streptophyta > Magnoliopsida > Arecales > Arecaceae > Areca > Areca catechu. The sequence goes on from CM038050.1 coordinate 33,701,005, forward strand.
AGAAGAAGTTTATGAGACCGGAATGAATTTGGTTGATGAGTATGAAGGAGAGGAAGAATCCACTGAGTCTGACCACTTAGGGGTTGTGAGATGCATCCTGTCCCAGACTAAAGTTCAGGAAGATTGGCGTAGGACTAACATCCTACAGACTTTCCTTAAACTAGGGGATAAGGTTTGTAAAATCATCATAGATAGTGGGAGCTGTGTGAATGCCATTTCTACTAGCACTGTCAAAATGTTAGGCTTAACCCCAGTCCCCCACCCCAACCCCTATAAGGTTTCTTGGGTAGACTCTACCTCTATACCCATCCAATCTAGATGTCAGGTCCAAATCCAAATGCAATCCTATCAAGAGAAGATTTGGTATGATGTCTTGCCCATGGGGGTGAGCAGTATAATTCTTGGAAGACCTTGGTTGTATGATTATGATGCCACCCTCTTAGGAAAATACAACACCTGTGTCTTTAGTTTCAATGGGAAGAAAATCACAATCCATTCAGTCCCACCTAAGGATAAGGTAGCTAAAGGAACCAGTAAGGTCAGAGAAATGAAGACTGGAGTGAACCTAATTAGTGCCAAGGATCTAGAACAAGAGATTCATAGTGGTTCACCCATTTGGATGTTGACTGCTAAGGAACTTAGGACTCTTACACCCTCAGAGCCTCCTCAGGAAGTTAAGCCTTTATTAAAAGAATTTGAGGATGTTTTTCCCGAGGATTTGCCAGACCACCTTCCACCTCTTAGGGATATTCAGCATTCCATAGATTTAGTCCCAGGAGCTACTTTACCCAACTTGCCCCATTATAGGATGAATCCATCTGAGCATAAAGAACTGCAAAAGCAGGTTGGCGAATTGTTGAAGAAGGGGTTCATTAGAGAGAGTCTTAGCCCTTGTGCAGTCCCTGCACTTCTAACCCCGAAGAAGGATGGCACGTGAAGGATGTGTGTTGACAGTCGTGCCATCAATAAAATCACAATCAAGTATAGGTTCCCCATCCATAGACTAGATGATATGCTTGATATGATGGCCGGTGCCATGGTTTTTTCTAAAATTGATCTCAAGAGCGGCTATCATCAGGTTAGGATTAGACCAGGGGATGAGTGGAAAACCGCCTTCAAAACTAAGGATGGTCTCTATGAATGGGTTGTTATGCCTTTTGGGTTGTCCAATGCCCCTAGTACTTTCATGAGGATTATGACCCAGGTACTTAGAGCTTTCATAGGGAAGTTTGTAGTGGTCTATTTTGATGACATCCTGATCTATAGTAAGACCCCTGCAGATCACCTAGGCCACCTTAGACAAGTCTGTCAAGTTTTGAGGAATGATAGTCTCTACGGTAATCTCAAAAAGTGTGAATTTATGACCAGTAAAATTATCTTCCTTGGATTTGTTGTAACCCCTGACGGCGTGGCTGCCGATCCTGAAAAGATTAGGTCCATAGTAGAATGGCCAGAGCCGACCAGTGTGCATGAAGTCAGAAGTTTTCATGGCTTGGCTACCTTCTATAGGCGATTCATCAAGGGGTTTAGTACCGTAGTTGCTCCTATCACAGACTGCATTAGGAAGGGAGAATTTCAGTGGACCAAAGCAGCCCATAAAGCCTTCCTAGATCTTAAGGATAGGATGATCCAGGCACCCATTTTGAGACTACCGGACTTTTCAAAGATATTTGAGGTTGCCTGTGATGCTTCAGGAGTAGGTATAGGTGGAGTCCTAAGCCAAGAGAACCATCCCGTAGCATTCTTTAGTGAAAAACTTAATGATACTAAGCTTAGGTATTCTACCTAAGATAAGGAATTTTATGCGGTAGTGCAAGCTTTGCGTTACTGGAGACATTATTTACTATCGCAAGAATTTGTGCTATTTTCGGACCATGAGGCTCTTAGATTCTTGAATTCTCAGAAGAAGCTTAACCCTAGGCATGCTAAGTGGGTAGAGTATATCCAGTCCTATACTTTTGTTTTGAAGCATAAGGCTGGGTCTGAAAATAAGGTAGCTGATGCCCTTAGTCGTCGATCTTTGTTGTTGAATTCTGTTAGGGCTGAAGTCATAGGGCTTGAGCAAATCAAAGAGGAATATGAGTCGTGTCCAGATTTTAAGACTGTGTACCAGGATCTAACTCAAGGACCATCTAGTGAACATAAGGATTATTCCCTTTTAGATGGCTTTCTGTTCTTTAAGAATAGGCTTTGCATCCCTAGAACCTCTCTTAGGGAATTTTTGATTTGGAAAACTCATGCTGGAGGTTTAGCTGGCCATTTCGGAAAAGATAAGACCACCCTGGCTATTGAAGACCATTTTTTCTGGCCTAGCTTAAAAAGAGATGTAGCACACATTGTGGCTAGGTGTCGAACCTGCGCTGTTGCCAAACAGCGAAAACAGAACACCGGCCTTTATACCCCACTCCCTGTCCCAGATCGTCCTTGGCAAGATGTGAGCATGGACTTTGTGTTAGGTTTGCCTAAGACCCAGAGGAGGCATGACTCCATCTGCGTTGTAGTAGACCGATTTTCCAAGATGACCCATTTCTTGCCTTGTTCCCAAACATCTGATGCATCTAAGGTAGCCACCCTGTTCTTTAATGAGATAGTTCGACTCCATGGCCTACCCAAGACCATTGTTTCAGATAGGGATGTTCGGTTCACTAGCTATTTCTGGAAAACCCTTTGGCATAAGTTAGGGACAAAACTTAAGTTTTCAACTGCCTATCATCCCCAGACTGATGGCCAAACCGAAGTAGTGAACCATAGTTTAGGCAATCTACTAAAGTGTCTTGTTGGTGAAAACATTAGGAACTGGGATTTGTACTTACCTAGAGCTGAATTTGCATATAATGACTCGGTCAATAGGTCTACAGGTAAGAGTCCATTTGAAATTGTGCATGGTTACAAACCCCACACACCTCTTGACCTAGCTCCTTTACCAGTCCACACACGGGTCTCCGAGTCTGCCGAAGTTTTTGCACAGCATATAAAAGACTTGCATAAAGAAATTCAAGCCAAAATAAATTTAAGTAATGAAACTTATAAGAAATTGGCTGATTCTCAAAGGCGAGTCAAAACTTTTGACGAAGGAGACTATGTAATGATTAGGTTAAGGCCTGAACGGTTTCCCCCTGGAACTGTTAGAAAACTACATGCTAGGGGAGCTGGACCATTTAGAGTGGTAAAGAGAGTAGGATCCAATGCCTATGTGCTCGAGTTACCTCCAGAACTAGGCATTAGCTCCACTTTCAACATTACAGACCTAGTAGAGTATAGGGAGCCAGCTGTGATTCCTAGTGAGGCTTTTGAACCTAATCCTGCTCTTGAGAGTGAACCTGACCCTGTGTGTCCACCAACAAATTGGCCTGTGAGGAAAGAGCAGATTGAAAAGATCCTGGATGATCAGGTTATCTATACTCGTAATCGAGGATACCAAAGATACCTGGTCCGCTGGCAAGGAAGGCCAAACTCTGATGACTCTTGGATCTCCCGAGAAGAATTACAAGAATTGGACCCAGACCTCTTGGAGAGATACCAGAGCCAACTTGATCCATACTCGACAGGGTCGAGTTCCTCCCACCCTGGGAGAATTGGTGAGGGCACCAGACTCAGAAGAAGACTTCAGAGCTCCATCTGGATCTCTGATTAACCTTGCCCGAAGAATTAGGATTTTTGGTTTGTAATAAGAGTTGACTAGATCAACTCAATTTAGCTTGAGTCTATATTACCTGCATTTTATTTTGTTGAGTCATGTTGACTCAGTAGTGGACTAGGGCTTCAACCTGGGGTGTTATATTTTCTCCCAAGGCCAAGCAAGTGGGCACCACACTCCCAGCCACACTCCCAGCCATACGCCTGAGTCCAGGGGGTGCCATATCTACATCCAGCAGCCTTTGGTCCCCACACCATAGATAGCAGCTTCCTTCTCTCATGCGCCAGTTGAGGAGAAATCCACCAGGAGTCCACAAATCAAGGGGGCGGCCCAAGACTTTCCCAAAAGAACCAAAGTAAGAAAGGGAAGAAATTCTCTTGGAGAGAACTTCAAGGAGGCGCCCACTACCTGCCAAAAAAATCCAAAACAAAGATGGGAAGGACCTTGACTTAGGGAGGAAAAAAAGGAGGAGTCCAAAAGAGTTGAGCCATGGAAGGAAAGAAATCCTCTCTTGAAGACCCAAGCATGGAGGCGCCATCTACCTGCCTTTTATAACCCAAATCAATTTTTTTGGTACCTTGGCCGACCATATGTGTATGGATTATCCTGATTTGTAGATCCCCTCCTTTAGTCCCACATGGGAAGATGTAAAACCCTACTCTCTTGTAAAGCCCTATAAATTAAACCCCTATTGTAAGTTTAAATCATATAGATGAATGAAACCAAATTTCTTTTGTGAGCAAACTTCGTGTTTTCTCTCTTCCGCACTTGCATCCAGGTGTTGAGCTCCGTGAGGGAGTAAATCCGGGTTCCCCAGGAACCTTGAGGAGGTGTGAGATCTCCAAAACCCCAAACCCTAGGTTAGCCACTTCACTCCCAAACCCTAGCCGCCCATCACCCTTCTCTTTCCACCAAGCCCTAGCATATCCCACCTCTCACGGCCACCCTCTCCAAGTCCAGGCCGACCACCAGCATCCAGCTACAGTCCGGATACTTCAGATCCAAAGCTCTTTCCAGAGGGAGTCGAATCAGCCTTCAAGAGAATCCGGATCTCAGCGACATCAGCCTTCAAGTTCTTCGAACTGGTAAATCCTTCCCTGAGTCTCTGAATCCATCACTTGTTTTTCTTCTTCCCAGATCTTGAGTCCAGGAGAAGCCAACCAAACCACAAGACCAGTATTGGAGGATCCATTGCGAAGATAGCCGAATCCGAGGATCCAACAATCTGCTCGAGAGAGTTCTTCCACCCAAATTCTGAGAAGATCACTGTCTGGTTGGTAAACCATCTCTCCTCTCTATTTCTGTTCTGTTGAAAGTTCAGAGCGAAACCCTAGGTCTGGAAGTTTCTCAACCCCCAGCGATCCGTTACTTCTGAACTACTCTGATAATTTAGTTTCTTCTAAATTGTGCTTTCAATCCTTACCTAGTTTCCTTCAACTTAGTTTAGCTTTACTTTGAGTCAAAGCCAATTTCTGAAATATATAAAAAAAAAAAAAATTAATCCTAAATTTACTTCCGCATACGCTTCTTTGTTCTTTGTTCTGCATCAGTCGAGCTCCCCTCTTCCATCAAGGGATGGAAAAGTAAATTCTTCTTTACTATGATTGAGGGGATCGACTGGGTCTGGAGCGATCCGGACCAGTCCCCCAACCAAAGTTTTATGGTTGATGCGGCTGACCGGGATGACTATGAGCAGCTCCGCACTACCCAGATCCCTTCCTTCGAGGTCCTGTTATTAGAGCAGAACCTCTCTGATGCCGGGGTCGACCCAATGAATGGGTTGGGTGAGTTCGATCTGAACTTTTCTTCTTCTTCCTTGCATTTCTTACATTGCTTCTTATGGGCTCTGACCGTTGTGTGACTTGCATGCAGGGATGATTTTTATAGAGAGTGACCTGCTAGCGATCACCCGGAAGAGGCTGTCGACCAGGCTGGTTGAGAAGCCTCCGGCGAGGCGGGTCCGAGGCAAGAGCATGCCTGCGGCTGCTCCTGCCGCGGTGGCCGGTCCGAGCTCTGCTGCTCCAATCGGTCAGAGTTCAGGGATGACCCGAGCTTTCCCTGCACCAGTGGAGAGGGTGGTGTCTGTGGCGCCGGGGCCGGTCCAGCAGGAGGCCCAAAAGATCCCAGAGCGGCTCGGTCATCAGGGGGCGGCTCCCACCGTGGAGTCGAGGTAGTACCCCGGGCAAGGGTCGCAGCTGCTGCCGCTGCGTCCTTCCATCCTCTGAGTCCGCCTGTGATCGAGGTCAGGGATGAGGAGGTTCAAGCCACGACCAAGGCTGTGATTGAGGCACCGCCTGCACCGGTATCAGGTCCTCAGCCTGCCTCCAGGGCCCTGCGGCTAGTGGGACAAGGCTGCCTACTCCATAAGAGAGTAGGAAAGAGGAGGTGCGATGTCGTCTCCCCTTCAAGATGGGACCGGGGAGCTCTGTCCTCTTGAGTCCCATGCTGGTCGAGTGCATGATGAATTTTTCAATCTAGACATGCAACCAGGAAGAGATGGCCAGACTTAGGCTGAACGACATCCTCAGCGCCATCTTCACCCAGCTTTACTCGGTGAGTTATCCATTTCTTCTCTTTTCCTTCTTCTTTTTCTTTTTTTATTCCTTGCTAACCTCTTTTCATGGTGCAGATCGGTGCCAAGGCGCTCTTCATTAGGGGCTGCTATCATAACTAGGAGCGTATCGAGCAGCAACCGAGATCAAGTCTCTGAAGACCGATTTGAAGGAGAAGGCCGGGGTGAACGGGGTGCTCGAGCAGAAGGTTAGGGACCTGGAGAAGCAGCTCGCTAATGCTGAGGGGCGAGCGAGGAAACTGCTGGAGGCCCTTGACCTAGAGCAGAGTCGCTCAAAGAAGGTTGTCGACGATCTCTCCACCATCGAGAAGAAACTGAAGTGGTACAGTGTCGAGGTTGATCGGTACAAGGAGGCCTCCCAAACTGCCCAGGCAGAGCTGGTGGCAGGGAAAGGGAGGTTGGCCATGGCTTAGAAGGTGGCGGAGATGGCGGGCAAGTCAGCGGAGGCTGCCAGGTTGAAGGCCGCCGAGGCGAGGAAGGGGGCCGCCGAGGCTAAAAAGATGCTGAGGAGGCCATTGCCAAGTTAAAGGCCTCGGAGGAGTTTGTCGCCAAAATTCATCAAACGGTGTAAGACTCCTTTTATAAAGGCTTCATGTTCTTGCATGGCCAAATCGAGGCGTTTGTTCCCGGCGAGAACTGCAATCGCCTCAAGTACCCCTCGGCCTCAGATGTGGAGCCTGATGAGGAGGTCATCGTCGAGGAAGCTGTGGCTCCCAAGCCTCCGACGCCAGTCGAGGCTGAGCCATTCGAGGTCGGAGCCATCCAGCCGAAGATCCCTGAAGGTGGGGCCTCTCAGTCTCAAGGCTCAGTAGGGGGCCGGCCGGTGCAGAGTAGCCCTTTCTTTTTTATTTTGTACTTTATTTTTCTCTTTGTACTTGGTCGGGGTCATCCAACATGTCGGGGGCCCGTAAAATGTTTGTAACCGGCTCTTCATCAATAAAATTTGAACTTTCTTGCAACCCATCATTCCCTCTTTTTCTCGTTCTTTCCTTCCCCTCCCTCTCTTTCTTTGTTCTTTCTCTTTTTCTTCTTCTTCTTTTTTTTCTCTTTTTTTTTTTTTTAGATGAGTGGGAAGATCAGAGAAGAGGGTCTCACCTTGCCTGGGGCTTAATTACTAGGCTTTGGTATTGGCGAATCAGGTGCAAGGTTCTGGCAGTTGTGAGCAGTTGGGCTCGTTGGTTTCTTGGTCGGAGAGCTGGGCCTTGGTCCAAGGTGCCTGAGAGCTGTTCTCGGGTCTTGGATGCCTTGGAGCTAGGCTCAAGGCCTTCCTGGCCGAAGCACTAGGCCTCGATCCAGGGATTGCTTGAGAGCTGGGCTCAGGTCTTTGGCGCCTTGGAGCTATGCTCGAGGCATTGATAGGAGCTGCTTGGCTCGAAGATCCTTTGGCCGGAGAGTTGGGTTTCGGTCTTAGGTTGGCATCTCGGAGTTGGGCTCGGAAACGTTGATGATTGAGAGTAGCTTGGCTCGAAGGTCCCTTGGCCAGAGATCTGAGCTCCGATCTTGGGTTGTCATCTTGGAGCTGGGCTCGAAGATGTTGATGATTGAGAGCAGCTTGGCTCGAAGGTCCCTTGGTCGGAGATCTGAGCTCCGGTCTTGGGTTGGGTCTCGGAGCTGGGCTCAGAGGCATTGATGATTGAGAGTAGCTTGGCTCGAAGGTCCCTTGGTCAGAGATATGAGCTCCGATCTTGGGTTGGCATCTCGGAGCTGGGCTCGGAGACGTTGATGATTGAGAGCAGCTTGGCTCGAAGGTCCCTTGGCCGAAGATCTAAGCTTCGATCTTGGAGCTGGGCTCGTCTTGGCCGGAGATCTAAGCTTCGATCTTGGATTGGCATCTTGGACATTAATGATTGAGAGCAACTTGGCTCGAAGGTCCCTTGGCCGGAGATCTAAGCTCCGGTCTTGGGTTGGTGTCTTGGAGCTGGGCTCGAAGGCGTTGATGATTGAGAGCAGCTTGGCTCGAAGGTCCCTTGGCCGGAGATCTAAGCTTCGGTCTTGGGTTGGCATCTCGGAGCTGGGCTCGAAGACATTGATGATTGAGAGCAGCTTAGCTCGAAGGTCCCTTGGCCAGAGATCTGAGCTCCGGTCTTGGGTTGGCATCTCCGAGCTGGGCTCAGAGACGTTGATGATTGAGAGCAGCTGGGCTCGGAGACGTTGATGATTGAAAGCGGCTTGGCTCGAAGGTCCATTGGCTGGAGATCTGAGATTCGGTCTTGGGTTGGCATCTCAGAGCTGGGCTCGAAGACATTGATGATTGAGAGCGGCTTGGCTTGAAGGTCCATTGGCTGGAGATCTGAGCTCCAGTCTTGGGTTGGCGTCTTGGAGCTGGGCTCGGAGACGTTGATGATTGAGAGCAGCTTGGCTCGAAGGTCCCTTGGTCGGAGATCTGAGCTCCGGTCTTGGGTTGGCATCTTAGAGCTGGGCTCGGAGACGTTGATGATTAAGAGTAGCTTGGCTCGAAGGTCCCTTGGCCAGAGATCTGAGCTCCGGTCTTGGGTTGGCATCTTGGAGCTAGGCTCGGAGACGTTGATGATTGAAAGCGGCTTGGCTCGAAGGTCCATTGGCTGGAGATCCGAGCTCCAGTCTTGGGTTGGCATCTCGGAGCTGGGCTCAGAGACGTTAATGATTGAGAGTGGCTTGGCTCGAAGGTCTATTGGCCGGAGATCTGAGCTCCGGTCTTGGGTTAGCGTCTCGGAGCTGGGCTCGGAGATGTTGATGATTGAGAGCAGCTTGGCTCAAAGGTTTCTTGGTCGGAGATCTGAGCTCCGGTCTTGGGTTGGCATCTTGGAGCTGGGCTCGGAGATGTTGATGGTTGAGAGCAGCTTGGCTCGAAGGTCTCTTGGCCAGATATCTGAGCTCCGGTCTTGGGTTGGCGTCTTGGAGCATGGCTCAGAGGCTTTGATGATTGAGAGAAGTGCGGCTCGAAGGTCCCTTGACCAGAGATCTGAGGTTCGATCTTGGGTTGGCATCTCGGAGCTGGGCTCGGAGGCATTGATGATATTTTCCTACAAGACAGTTAGATACTTGAGCAAGGAAAAATCATTATCATTATTATTGATGGGAAACCTTACATTATTGATAGTATCTTCGCAAGTTGCAGGCGTTCCACGTTCGAGGGAACTTGATGCCGTCGAGATCTTCGAGGTAATAGGCCCCTTGTGAGAGGGCCTCAGCCACCTTGTAGGGGCCTTCTCAGGTTAGTGAGAGTTTGCCGCACTCCCAAGGTTGAGATACCTCTACCCAGTGTAGCACCAAGTCTCTGGGTTTGAAAGCTTTTGGCCTGACCCAGGCATTGTAGTACCGGGCTACTCGTTGCCGGTATGCCACCATCCGTAGCCAAGCTTTATCCCTTGCTTCTTCGAGGAGATCCAAGTTGAGCAGGAGGTGTGCCGAGTTCCACGCCTCATCATACTGTTGTACTCGTAGCGTGGGCACCCGAGCTCGACTAGGATGACTGCCTCGGCACCAAAAAAAAGGTTGAAGGGTGTCTCGTCGGTTGCCATTTTGGGCGTTGTGTGGTAGGCCCACTGAACGCTTGGGAGTTCTTCCGCTCACCTATCCTTAGCATGGTCCAGCCTAGTCCTAAGTCCTTGAAGGATGGTCCGATTGGTCACCTTGGCTTTCCCATTTATTTGAGGGTGAGCTACCGAGGTGAATCGATGTTGGATGCCGTGCTCGATACAGAACCCTTCGAACTCCCGGTTGTTGAACTATCGCCTATTTTCAGTGATAATGCAACGGGGGAGTCCGAAGCGACAGATAATTGACTTTCAAAAGAACTGGCGGATGTTGGCTTCCGCGATCCGGGCCAGTGGCTCTGCTTCGACCCACTTGGTGAAGTAGTCGATCGCCACCAACAAAAATCTTCGTTGCCCTGGTGCAGGAGGAAACGGCTCCACGATGTCCATTCCCCACTGGGCAAAAGGCCAAGGGGCTGAGAGCTGGTAGATCGGCGTCGCCAGCTGGCACTGTATGTTTGCGTGGCGCTGGCACTTGTCACACATTTTAACGAAGTCGGTGGCGTCCTCCCTCATGGTCTCCCAGAAGTATTCCTGGTAAAGGGCTTTATAAGCCAGTGTTCTCCCTCCCACATGGTTCCCGCAGAGGCCTTCATGTATCTCTTGGAGCACAAAGGTTGCTTCGACGGGCCTAAGGCACCTCAGGAGTGGATAGGAGAAGGATCGGTGGTAGAGCTGGCCCTCCATCAGGACGAACCAGGAGGCTTTCTTCTTGACGAGGGCTGCTACTACCCGGTCCTCGAGTAAGGAACCATTGGTGATGTACTTGATGTACTTGTCCATCCAACTTGGCTCGGGGGTGACTTGATGCATCTCCTCTAAGCTTTTGCAGCTGGGACCTTTGAGATACTCGACGTAGACACATCCCAGTGATGAATTCGGCAGGGTCACGAGCCTGGATAGTGCATCCGCGCGCACATTCTCCCCACGAGGGATGTGGAAGATGCTGAAGCGCCGAAAGCCTACCATGCTCGAGCGAACCTGCTCTAGGTATTTCATCATCTGGGCATCCCTGGCTTCGTACTCTCCAGAGACTTGTCCAGCAACCAGCTGGGAGTCGGTGAATACTTGTAGATTCTGCACACCCAGCTCACGGGAGACTCTTAGACCCGCGAGGAGTGCCTCGTACTCTGCCTGGTTGTTTATAGCGACGAATTTGAAGTGAAGGGCGCATTCCGTCACAACCCTATCACTGTTGGTGAGGATGAGGCCTGCTCCACTCCCGCCGGAATTGGATGCTCCGTCCATATGGAGGATCCATGGTTCCTCTCCTGGTCCGAGCTCCGCTATTGTCTGCTCTGGCTCCTCGGCGAACCCGGTGCACTTGACCACAAAGTCAGCTAGGACTTGGGCCTTCTATGACGGCCTCGGTCGGTACACTATGTCGAACTCGCTGAGCAACAGGGACCACTTGGCCAATCTCCTAGAAGTTTCGGGTCGGCTGAGTATGGTCCTCAGCGGCTGGTCCGTCACAACCACTATAGGGTGTGCTTGGAAATATGGCCTGAGGTGCTTAGCAGACATTATTAGTGCAAAAATGAGTTTCTCGGAGCGAGTATACCTGAACTCCGCATCATGGAGAATTTTGCTGGTGTAGTATACCGGCTTCTAAGATTTGTCCTCGTCTGCGCGGACAAGCACCGAGCTGACGGCTTTTGGTGTAACCGTCAGATAGAGCAGGAGCTCCTCCCCCTCCTCGGGCCTGGAGAGCAACGGGGGAGAGGCGAGGAGTTTCTTCAGCTCCTCGAAGGATGTTCTGCACTCCTCCATCCAGGTGAAGTCGTGCATCTTATGCAGCGCCTTGAAGAATGGAAGGCAACGGTCGACCGACCTCGAGATGAATCTGCTGAGAATGGCAACATGCCCCGTCAGGTGCTAGACCTGCTTCTTGGAGGTTGGGTGCTCCATGTCGATGATTGCCTGAACATTTTCCTGGTTCGCTTCGATGCCTCTCTGGGTGACCTGAAGCCAAGGAACTTCCCCGTTGCCACTCCGAAAATGCACTTCGCTGGATTTAGCTTCATCTGGTGTTGCCGTAGGTTGTGGAAGGATTCGGCGAGGTCGGCAACGTGGCTCGAGCTCAGCTTGCTCATGACGAGCATGTCATCCACATATACTTGCATGTTCTGGCCAATTTGATCCTTAAAGACCTTATTGACCAGACGCTGGTATGTAGCCCTGCATTCTTCAGACTGAAAGGCATCATCCTGTAGCAATACGTCCCTTGGTCGGTGATGAAGGTGATGTGCTCCTCGTCCTCTGGGTGCATACAGATCTGGTTGTACCCAGAGAATGCATCCATGAAGGAGAGCAGCCTGTGGCCAGAGGTGGTGTCCACCAGCTGGTCGATCTTCAGTAGAGGGAAGCTATCCTTCGAGCATGCTTTGATGAGGTCGGTGTAGTCTACACAGATCCTCCACTTGCCGTTGTTTTTCCTCACCATGACTACATTCGCCAGCCAGCTCGAATACTGGACTTCTCAAACAAAACCAGCAGCTAGGAGTTTGTCAACTTCCTCCTTGATAGCTGCCTGCCTCTCCGAGGTGAAGCTTCTCTTCTTCTGTCGAACTAGCATGTACTTTGGGTTAACACTCACTTTGTGAGTAATGACGTTAGGAGGAATACTTGGCATATTTGCCGCTGTCCAGGCGAACACATTCGCGCTCGCCCGTAGAAACACCAACAGTTGAGCCCTCTCCTCCTCGAGTAGCTGGGCTCCAATTTGCACCGTCTTCGTAGGATCATCTCCAAGTGGATAAGAGAGTAGACATTCGACCGGGCCTCCCCTGGGGTCTTGGGCCCTTTGGTTGAGATCGTCTACCTTGGGATCGTCCTCAGGGACCTTGGCCCCAGGGAGGGTTTGGAAGCAATGCTGCACCGGCTAGAGTGCTCCCCTCATTTTTCCAACACCATAGGGAGTGGGGAATTGTACAAGTAGCCTCTTAGTGGAGACAACGGCATCGAGCAAGTTGAGCCCAGGTTGGCCCAAGATCATGTTGTAGGCGAAAGGAAGCCTGACAACCATGAAAGTCATCATAACGGTGCTCTTCTGAGGTGGGGTCCCAGCGGTGACCGGGAGGGTGATCTCTCCCCCTACCCTTACGAAGTCACCCGTGAAACCGATAAGGGGTGCATGCATAGGTTTGAGTTGATCGAGAGGAAGGTTCATCCTGGAGAAGGCATCGTAAAAAAGCACATCTGTGGAGCTTCCACTATCAACCATGATGCATTTTACAGGGTGCCTCGCGATCGTCATCTCGACGACCACGGCATCATTATTTATATTTTTTCTACCATCTTCTCCTTCCCTCATAAAGGGAAGTACATTCTCAAGATCCGCTGCCCCCCGGGCACTTTTGGGATCGCGCGCAGCTCCCTAGGAGATCATGCCCACCGGCTTCTCAGTAGGACGGTTGTCGATAGTTGGAGCCGACGGGAGAGCGACGAGTGCCTGGGATTCCACCTGAGGTCTGCCCCCCACGAACCTTTTGAGGTAGCCCCCTTGATGAGTTCTTCGATTTTCCACTTGAGGTTGCGACATTCCATGGTGTCGTGGTCGTGGTGAAAGCAACAGTACTTCATTTTATCACGACCGGCGGAGGGCTTCATTGGAGGCGGGCATCTCAGGTAATCCTCGCCTTCGATTTCCATGAGGATTTTTATCCTCGGGGCAAGGAGAAGGGTGTAACCCTCCTCAAGAATGGGAGCTCCTTTTGGTCTTGGCCGATCCCTCCGGGAGTTCGGAGCCTGAGGTGCTGGCTTCCGGGTTCCGGGCATCTCGGGGGGGCTGGCTTCTTCAGTGGCTTCCCATCAAGCTCCCACCTCGTACGATCCACCTCCTCAATGCGAATGTACTTTTGGGCTCGGAGAAGGAGCTCGAAATAAGTCTTAGGGGGCTTCTTGTCTAGCGAGTAGGTCAGGCTGGAGGTCCTGAGCCCTCGCTTCAGTGCCAGCATGGCAACTAGCTCATCAAGGTTGTAAATCTCCAATGCAGTGGCCTTGAAGCGGGCTACGTAGTCCCACAGGGGCTCGCGGTCCTGCTGCCGGATGGAGAAGAGGCTGTCCACCTCTCGTGGCAACTTCCGACAGGCATCGAAATGGGCCACGAACTTCTACCCTAGCTGGGCAAAAGGGTTGATGCTCTTGGGCTCCAAATGGGTGAACCACACCCGAGCCGCCTTCCGAAGAGTAGCAAGAAAGGCGATGCAAAGAAGAGCATCGGTGGCCCCCTGGATCCTCATGAGGGTCCGATAGCTTTCCAGGTAGTCTAGAGGGTCGGTGGTCCTGTCGTAGGGATCCACCTGCGACATCCAGAACCGGTGCGGGATCGGCTCCGCTTGAATTTCTTGGAAGAAAGGGGGACGGGCATCGTAGCCCACTGGCTCACTAGCTGAGCCCTGCATGTTGGCAAACCAGCAGGAAAACTCCGCCAGCTTGCATTCATGCTCCTTTAGGCGCTTCTCTGCAATGCGCCTGATGGCTTCATCAGTAGAACCCTTCGCTGAGGAAGACAGAGAACATGACATGGGTGCACAGTCTTCGTGATGGAGGGTCTTGCTCTTTCTGCCTCGGTGGGGTCTGGGCACCACTCGCCCGAGGTTTGGTGAGCGGCTCTCCCTATCAACAGAGCCAGCTCGTTGCCTTTTTGCCAGGGTTTGATGGCTGCCCCAATTATTAGTGGTGGCCCGTGGCTACGAAGGCCTTCCTTGGAAGGAATGCATGCTGTCGCGGGGGGCTGCGGCGTGGGCCGCAGGTGTCCCTAGCTGTTGGTGAGTAGCCAGAGACCAGTGTTGCTGCTAGAGCTAGTGCATTGCCATAGCGAGGACTTGCATCTGCTGGACGAGTGCGGCCAGCTGGGATTCTGGTGGAGGTGGTTGAACCGGAATGGGTGGCTCCACCTCTTGGTGGTGCGGGTTCCCTCAGGACGGGGAGTCCCCCGCATAGCTGGTGGAAGCCTCCCTTGCCCGTGTTGTCACCATCTTTTCGTCGGACTGCTTATAGAAGAGGTGGAGGGCTTGGACTGAATCAAAGACTGCTCACTGCCCCCTTCCTAGCTCGCCAATCTGTTGCCGCCAAGATCGCCGTGGCCTGTAGCTGCTGTCGACGTCGGAGTGCACCTCCTTCGCTGTCTCACCGTCCGGTGGTCTTGGACCTGCAAAACAGGGGTTAGTGACCCGAGCCGGGGTTTCTGGCGAGGGCACGCCGACAATCAAGTCAGTGATGACCCAGGGGAACAGATCCTCCTGGTCGAGCCCCTCTTGATGGACTCCACACTAGGATTGATTAGTGTGAGACTGGGATGCAAGTGTGTCGGGGGAAAGAGTGGCCTGGCTAGAGGGAGTCTCTGTGTGGCCCTTCCGCCCGACCTTGCTTGAGGATGCTGGTGGTACCATACTCTTTTTGGTTGAGCTTGCACTTATGTTCCAGTAGTATGGCTTGTGCCTCTCTTGTATTGTGGTTGTTGCCTCCAAGTTTTGTAGATTAGGTTACCGTTGGACGTTCGTCTTAGGATCTCCACCGGGCTGTCAGGCACATGCGGTGGTGTCCCGAGGAGCCTTTCCTGATCCGTGATAAGAAAACTTGGCAGTACCTCGATCGATGGGTCGCCGCCCCTGGAATTCGAATCTCTTGGTTGACTTCCTCTCTCGGGTGGTCCAGGCGGTTGGTGAGGATCCTGGCACCTCGATCAGTGGGTTTCTCTCCTTTTTGGTGTAACCGGCAGTCGCAGGCGGTCAGTACAGTCTGGCAGGTGTCCCAGTGTGGTCCTCGGGTGGCTCACCGGTGTCCTGGGAGGGCGATGCCAATGTTTGAGCTGGGGCTGAGCTAGAATGGCAGGGCTCACTCTGACCTAGGTGCCCCGAGCTTGCGGTATCGCCTCAGTCGAGGAGGGCAGAGTGCAGGCCCGGTCCAGAGGACTCAGCCTTGGAGAGGCTCCACGTGGCGGAGGAAGGCTGAGCTCGACTTCGACCATAGGGCTCGATCTTCGAGGGTCTCGCTCTGGAGGGCTGAGTGCGGGCCCGGTCCAGAGGGCTCAACCTCGGAGAGGCTCCACGTGGCGAAGGAGGGCTGGGCTCGACTCCGACCATCGGGCTCGATCTTCGAGGGTCTTGCTCTGAAGGGCAGAGTGCGGGCCCGGTCCAGAGGGCTCAGCCTCGGAGAGGCTCCACGTGGCGAAGGAGGGCTGGGCTCGACTCCGACCACTGGGCTCAATCTCCGAGGGTCTCGCTTTGGAGGGCAGAGTGCGGCTCCGGCCTAGGCATCCCGAGCTCGCAGGACCGACCTAGCGAAGGACGGAGCTCGGCTCGTTGTCTCGAGGGAGCTTAGCTCGGCGGAGGAGTCCGGGCAAGAGAATTGACGTGGCATCCGACGTGGTGGCTTCCTTTGACATGGCACTTGTCAGCTCCCCCATGTTAGCGATCCCGCCATATCAATACCTATTTGTGAGTAGGATATCATAATCTTGTTGATATGATATCATAAGGTCGAGGGTATTTTCATTATTGAAAAATTTTTAAACTTTTTTCAATGACAAAAATATCCTCAACCTTATGACATCCTGTGAACGGGATTATGACACCTTGTTCACAAGCGGGTGTTATAAGGGAAGGATATTTTTGTTATTTAAGATTTTTAATAAAAAGTAAACTACAGGTATTAAATGCATATTTGAATGATAAAAATATCCCCCCTATATGACATCTCTTTGTGAACAGGTTGTCATAAGCCTGTTCACGGGATGTCATAAGGCTAGGAATATTTTCATCATTAAAAATTTTTGAACTTTTTTCAATGATGAAAATATCCCTTAGCTTTATAACATCCTTTAAACATGGAGATGTCATAAGCGAGCCACTGGATGTTATAATCCAAGCCAACGGATATTATAATTTTTTCATAAGGGAGGGGTATTTTTATCATTCAAATTTTTAAGAAAAGATAAAACTGCAATCTTGAGTGTGCATTGAAAAGCGGGGTTTACATGATCCAATTAGATTATGCGATATATTTGTTTTTCACAAGGAGTGGTGTACAAAGACATTCTCATTTGAGGGGTGCAAATTAGACCGTTCAAAGTCGGCCTTAAAGTCATACCCCCTTATCTCTCTCCCCCCTTAAGGCTTTGAGTTGACTCCTGATTCATTCCATTTAGACCTGCCTCAACCCGTCCTTGAAGACATATAGAGTTTGGATTGGGTTTAAATGTTAGATTCATTTCATATTTCAGGTTATATTTGAGTTCCATAAACTTCGACCCAACTCAATATGAGGTTTTATTTTGGATCTTTCTATTATTTACCTGACCCAACTCAACCTAGCCGAAAGAAAGTATTTATCATTATTTTCTATTTTCTTTTATTAAAGAGAAAAGCGTTCAAACTAATTTCACTGTATTAAGAAAGCACCGGCTAAAATTGTAGTTCTACAGACACATTAATTTATGGAGTTTTGATCATATTAGCAAATAATTTTATGATAGTCAAAATTTAGTTTGATTTGGAAGAAATGATTTTTTTTTTCATGAAATCTTGTTAGTAGGCACTGGATTGGAAATAAATCCAAACCGGACCCAACTTTCACTTGACCTAGACCCAACTTGAATTGGAATATTTTGGATTGGGTCCTGGTCATACATGACCCCACTCTAATAAAAATGGTCACCCGGCATATGATAAGTCTAAAATATTTTTCATATATGCAATCTTGTTTGACTCGATGATCTATTGGATTGGGTCAGTATTTTTATCAAGATCGATACAAGAAATTGGGGGTCAGATCAAGCACGCTTGGTCCGACCAAATCTATTTGGAGCCCTACTCAACAGCCCAAAAAGTAATGATATTGTAAAATCTAATACACTATTTCATTACATGCATTCATAGTAGCCCAGGAAGTAATAATAATCTGCATTTATATTATTGCAATATGATTTATCTTTGTTGCAAGTTCTATCACAATTGCCACCTGTTATAAACTTTTGTTGTACATGGTAATTTCCACAATGTGATATATTATTACAATGCCATGTAGTGTTGTTACAATAGCCGTTTGAATATTTAATTTAGTTAGCCTGTCTAAGCCAACCTGCTCAACATTTATTCAATTATTTTTCTTTATTTGAACCTTATGTAGGATATGTTTAAGGAAACAAAGTCTACCATCAACCTAGTAATAGCCAGTGGGCTGATCAACAGCTACCAAGAGGCCAATCAACAATAATTAGTGGCAATGGTGGCTATTGTGGCCAGCATTTCAGTATATTTATTTTGCAAACTAGTTTTTTTCTTCGTCTACTTTGTCTTCTTTTTCCCCTACTCCCACCTCATGTTCATCTTGTCACTCATTCTTTTTTTTTTCTTCTTCATTCTACTTGATAGTTATTACTCTGCTTGCCTCCTAGCTCCTCCTCTTTGTTCTACTTCTTTCCCTCGTCCTCCTCCTTTTGCTTCTTACTAGGTATTGAGTGCTTGGTTTATGTCCTCCTAGTTATTGTGCATGCCAGTATTGCTCTCTTTCTTTTTTAGATTTTGATCTTTAAATTTTTATAAATATATAAAATAGATCTTATGATGTTATATATAGTAAAAATAGAGTTCATATATGGTATATGCACATGTTTATTTATACGTATACTTGAAAAGACATATATTAAAAATATAAAGTGCTTCCTTCCCTAGATAGCTGTCTAAGCACCTAGGTGTTAGCATAAGCCATTTAAGGTATTACCTGATGGCCTTGTTGAGACAATTTGACAATCTTGATGCCACACAATAAAAGAGAGTACTAAAACTTGTTAGATAAGTGCTAGATTAGTTTTGAGTTTTTTAGTTATTTATAATTTTAATCAACCTTTATATATCAATGATCAATAATTATGATATTTACTACATTATTATGACATCACAATTCGATTATTCTAGTTGATCCAATACTGAGCCAATGGTCCATGATTTGGTCCCACACACAATCCACATTTTTGGAAATGCACCACTAGATATTAAACCCAAGACCTTTGGTGAATTTTGCAGGAAAGAAAATAAAGTAAAATCCTTCATCAAACTTAATAATGAAGTCTACATTTTATGCTTCTCCAATGTATATTAGCCTATGATTATCTAGATGGTCGATGGTATAGAGATTTTCATCATCCAAAAGGCACTAATGTATGACCTAGATTTGCCAATTCATTAGAGGTTGATAGAGCCATATTTTTGAAAAGAAAAAGAAAGCCCTAAATTTGCCATCTTGAGCCCGAATAATGCTCTAACCATCCAAATGATGCATCGCCAGTAGATTTATTCTAGCTGATGGTCTGTCATGAAATTGATGGAGAAGTTTGATGTTCAAAAGACTAATTAAGCTATATGTTGGAGATGTTAGTCATTTTCTTAATTAGAAGATTGGATCATCATCGAGTAGACAGCTTATTAGTATTGGAGAACCGATTTTGACTTAGGCAACCTACAACTTTGGAGTCACCTGGCTCATGGTTTGGTTACCCATCGACTCAAAGTCCGATCATAGATTGACCTTGACATCGGACACTGATCAACCCTGTGATGACTAGGCCCACACCCAACAGGACTCATTCCTATGGTGGTGCCCTATGGTTATCCAAATTGAAAAATAGAGGAGGGAAATTATTTCTCATCTTTTCATGATCCTTCTTCCCTTCCATGCCCAAAAGCCCCCCATCACTCCCCTACCTTTTCCTTCTCTCTCTCATCCTTGTGCACTCTCCCTTCGCTTCCATTGCTCTCCTCTTTTTCCATCTCTCTCTTGCCAGTGTGCACTCTTGCTCCCTTCCTGTCACTCTCTTTCTCCCCTCCATAGTCTCTTTTCCGCTTTCTTCTTCTTCCTTTCTTCTTTTTCATCCTCCTCCTCCTCTTCTTCTTCATTCTTTCTCCTCTTTCATGTTACAGGCTGCCCTTGTCTTCATCTTCTTCAACTTAGGTAAGATCTAAATCTCTCCTTACATTTGATTGGATGTAGATTTTAAATTTAATCATTAGATGGTTTAGAGTAGTGAGGTACTGACTCAAATTTTGAATAAGAGAATAGAGAGAAATTTGAGAGAAAGAATATTAAGGGAAATTCATGTTAATCTTTGGGTGAAATAGATTTTTCTCTATTTTAATCCAAGGATTTTAACTCCTTAATGATTAAGTATTTCTATCTGAGTCAATATATGGTTACAAAGAGAATCTACGAACTTGATACTTGAGTAGGTATCTTCAATGTGCATAGGGTTACAAATGATTGAAATAATTATTGATATGAATTTCTCAGGTGTCATCTAAGTTGATTAGACTTCAATAGAATATAATAGTAAGTACTAGTGTACAAACAAACAATGTTGATATAAGTAGTTAAATTAAAGATACTCTTAGATATCGGCATATTTAGTGATAAAAAAATTAAAATTAAAATTAGATTTAACTTTGTTTTAGACTTGGAGACTTAAAAATTATTAGTCATAAGATACTGATTGAAATATGGGTTGATCTAAGAATAGAATTATCTCTTATTGTAAGAGATTGAACATGTAATGGCTAAAGTAAGGTTATTTATAAAAGGGTTAGGGGGATTCAATAGGTTTTAAGAAATTTGATATTAGAATAACATGTTAGAATTGGATTGATGAATGCTAAATAGAGTGAGAATAGAGTATTATGATTGCTAGGATGATCAAGTTGATCTAAGATAGTACGTTAAATAGATTGCTATTTGACACCCCAATTGCATAAAATATGAGGAATGCTTAAGGCTAGGTTTTAAAGAGATCTTCATGATCACAAGAAGGAATTCTAACTTTTTTTTACTAAGTCTTAAGTGTTTAATGATTCTTGATTCTTTGAAGGTTGGTATAGAGTTTGGTAATGTCAACAATCTAGAATTATATTTAAAATTTTATCAGGACTCCATTAAGCTTTGAGGATGTGTTGAAATTCATTCTACCCATATTGAATAGAAGATTAGTTAGGAAAGACTATTCAAAGCTTGAAAAATATACTAAGACTTATGATTTTAATCCAAGAAAATGTTTATCATTATTCAAATAATATTATGAAAAATGATATGTAACAAAACTTGATTTCTTGCTTATTATGATGGTAAAGTCAATGATTGGGATTTATGATTAGTAGAATAGATTTGATAATGATAGATTTTATGATATGATTATTTTTTAGTTTATAGGAAGGAAAAAGATAAAATAAGTTTGGAATATTTTCAAACTTCAGGGTATGTTAATTTGGAGGATAAAATTTATTTTAAGGAGAAGAGAATGAGATAACCAGGCCCCCATCCAGCAAGGCCCGTCCTTATGGCAATGCCTTGTGGTTATCCAAACCAAGAAATAAGGGAGAGAAATTGTTTCCTATGTTCTCTCCATCCTTCTTCCCTTCCATGCCTGAAAACCCTCTCCTTATCACTCCCCCACCTCTTCCTTCTCTCTCTCTCTCTCTCTCTCTCTCTCTCTCTCTCTCTCTCTCTCTCTCTCCCTTGTGCACTCTCCCTTCCCTTCCATTGCTCTCCTCTTTTCAATCTCCCTCTCTCTCTCTCCTCTTTTCAATCTCCCTCTCTCTCTCTCCTCATTTTGATCTCCCTGTCTCTTGCTCATGTGCCCTCTCTCTCTCTCGCTTCCCATTGCTCTCTCTCCACCATGGTCTTGTTTCAACTCTCTTCTTCTTCCTATCTTCTTCTTCATCCTTTCTCTTCTTTCATGCTACCAGCTATCCTTATCTTATTCTTCTTCAACTTGGATAAGATCTAAATCTCTCATTATATTTAATTTTATATAGATTTTAGATTTAGTTATTAGATGGTTTAGAGTAGTGAGGTAATGATTGAAATTTTTGAAAAAGGGAATAGAGAAGAATTTAAGGGAAAGAATATTAAGAAAAATTAATGTTAATTTTTGAATAAAATAGATTATGCCCTATTTTAATCCAAAGTTCTTAAATCTTTAATGGTTAAATATTTTCATCTAAAATTTAAACTAGAAGTAGTCAACTTATTGTTCAATCCATCTGCAAAGTTTAGAAATTTTTGGATGTTATTTGCTAGGATAAATAAATCTCAGAATAGGACTATTATGTAAGAAAGAGTAGCTAGCCAAAAATTGGGATTATAAAATTTTAAAAAAAATTTATGGATTATTATAATGCAATAGTATGGCATTGATTTTAGATTATGCATATTTTGGAATTATTAGGTTCGAAGAAAGTTCAAGTGAAGCATTAGATAATATGTTGTGGATAATTATAAGATAAGTAATATTTATATTTTATATTAATTAATTAAAACTAAATAAAAATTATCTCATCTTTCGAAATGATTTAAGTTGTTGTAATTAAATCTGATTTAAATATGCACTAGATTTTTATAAATATGGATAATTAAGCAATGACTTGAATTCTATGAACTAAAATGAATAGTGATACCTATTATGATTAGATCAAATATGCAAAATCTTGAATACTACCTATTTGATTTATATATTTCAAAGCTATATTAAAAAATAAAATACCTAAATTATTTATATTTATATGTATATTACTTGATTCTTAGCCCTATTATGTATGAGTCGAGACTAATTACATTAAGATCCCCGCTATGAGGGTAATTATGGTGATACCTTGTCACAGGACTATGGTATGATGACCCCATCATGGAGATGATCTCTATCTCGATGGATATCATGGTGACCTCATCACAAAAAAAATCATGGTGATACTTGAGCTACAAAGGTATAAATATACTGCAGTAGAAACTATAAAGCAAAAAAAATTGGATACTCGAATTTAATTATATCAATATTACAATGAATATGTATTGGATTCTAATATGATTTATTAATTTTTTATGTTGATATTATTGAAAGAGGACATGTAATTTTGATGTGGATGTCACTGATTATACGATTATGATATTGGATAACTATATGTGTTATATCTTATATGACTTAATTAAATTGCTTTATTAATGTGATTTGAATCTATTTTTTAAAGTGTACTTATTGCTTATTGAGTTGCAAAGCTCATAATCTTTACCTATTATTTTTCAGATTCAGGAATTACTAGCTACTTTGTTATTGGCATTTTGGGGAGTATTAGAGGCAAGGTTGAGTTTGTGGATATTGGAACTAATTTGATCAATGCATGTATGTTATGGGATTTTTGGATATTATATAAAACCTAAAAATTAGGAATTTTGGATTGTAAATCTAGAAGAATAATCATGTGATATGGTTTGTAGTGATGTTTACAACATATGTGATCTTTTGAGTTAATGGTTTAGTTACTCAGATACTTACCATCTCTTATATATGAATTACATAATTTCTATATTGTATTAAATTCTTTGATAAGGGGTTGCATTGCCTACCTATAGGAACAATTTTCTATAAGTCTAGGGTGGCTGCTCATGCTCTCAATTTATAAATTTAGGATCAATGAGTAATAGAACTTACTTAACAACTTTAACCATTCATATCATCAAGATAACCACACTAGCATTGTCCTAACATACATACAAGGCCTAGCTTGCAACATGCCAAGACTTTTCCATGTCTGACACCTATAACTAGCATCCACTCTCCATAACAAACTGAGATATTCCACCACCTGCAATTCTTATAATGAATGAAGATTCACCACTTTTACTAGTTAATACCCTACTATTTTTAACATGCATAGATTCTCTAAATCGTAATAGATCAAGCAGTTACGATCGATCCACTCACTTCTCCCTATATAAAGAGGGGCAAAGGATATCCCCTGGGTAAGCAATCTCTCTCTATCCTTGCCCTCATATTATTAACTAGAGCTCTGATTGACATATACACTGGAGAGCTCCCTATCAAAAAATATTTGATGAGAGGACTTTTTGTATATCTCAAGGAGAATAAACGATCTCTTTAGCACAACCCTTTTCTACAACAAAGATGACGATATTTTTCCTAGTGGGAGGCCAAGCTTGCCACTTGAGGACCGAAGGCCAGTGGAAACACTAGTATCTATTAAAAGTGGAATAATCAATCTAATAATAGATAAAATTTACAAGGTAAGGGAAGTATATGAGGTGAGGTGAATATGAGTAATCGATCCAATAATAGAGAAATTCATAAGGTAGATGGAGTGCACCAGTAATAATGGCAAGAGGAAGTATATGTGGTGTGGTGAGTTGACACCAGCTAAAGATTCATATTGAACTACTTAAAGGTAGGGCTATTAATTAGCTCAAGGTTAAATCAATCTTTGCTTGAATAGAATTCTAAGTAATCAAATATTGGAATAGATCTAAATGGCCAATTGTTGGATTCTTTGGATTTATAAAATCTTTTTTTTTTTTTTTGAAAGAGAGGGAGAGACCAAGTTAAGACTTGTGCTTTCCTTAAACTATTAGAAACCTAGAGTCTAACCCTTAATTTGAGCTTGAAGGTAGCTTTAATTCAGACTTGAACCCATCTTACTTTAAATCTCAAATTGAACTCCATCAAGCTCACACCAAGCACAATATGGGCACCAACTCGATGAAAATAAATTCATGTTAGGGTCAGTTTGACATCAAGAATCAAGCTTGAACTCAAATTTGAGACATATAGTGAAGTGTTTGTTATTGAAAGCATGATTCAGGAACTAGAGTACTTACGGTAAAATAAATGATCAAAAGGTTCTCCTATCTTGGACATGTACCCTTTCTCATGAGTGGCCTCAAAATGTACTCAATCCTCTCACCTTGACTATTCAAATCTTTACTTGTATATTTATGCACATTTAGCATTATATCTAACATCACATATCTCAAACCAAATTCCTTTTCTTTAAAAGACTATAGCATAAAGGTTGATTCAAGTAAATATTATGCTTTTATATGAGGCTTCTTTAAAAGTTACGGTAGATGTGCCATTTAGAACATGCATGCCCAGTATAAGCATTGTCTAAAAAAAAGAGATAGCTATTAGATTTGTGATTCGTGTGCTAGGCTTTAGACTAGTGGCTACTGGTGAAAGTCATTTGTTTGTGCCCACCATTCTGAGAGTGGAATTATGAGTTGCTTAAGTCAGGATCATTACTAATGCTAGAGCTGACCACCTCATTATCGAGGGAGCCTAGTGATAGTGGTGAGAAAAGGATTTAGGAGCATAGAAGGGGGTTGTTGCTCTTCCCCTCTTGCAAGACATTTTGTGGCTATTAATGGGGACTACTTTTGTTGTTAGGCATGGCACTGTTGACTAGATGGTATCCTTTGTCAAGGACTATTTTGGTGATGTACTGCAAACAGACATTGGGATGACCCCATAGCCATTTCGAGATGTTTTGTATTATGATCTTTTAGTTATATTTATACCTGATTTGTATGAATGCTTTGCCTTATCAAAAAAATCAATTATAATTTTATAATATAAAATTTCATTTTCCTCCAACATCTTATAGTCCTTATTTATTATGAAACATATTCATGTTATTTGGCACCACTAGATGTAGGATTTATATATAGGCAAGTTCCATTTTAGAAGAGACAAAATGGAAAAATAAAATCATAAATATGGATGTGTAACTAAAGAAAACAAGTTAGCACAAGAAAGATAAAAAAAAAACTTATAAGACAAGATAAAAAAGGTAAAATGAAACTATAAAATAGCATAATTGTATACTAAAACTAAAAAACATGATGAAACCCAAATAGGATAAACCTCAAAATGCAAATAAAACAATTTTAAAAACAAAGCAAATGATTGAAAAGAAGGATTAAAAAAATATATTAGGAGTAACATAAACTAAATAAAAGTAGAAGATGGATTACCCAAAATAGCAAAAGAAAAAGATAAGTCTAAAAAATATTCAAAAAAAGGTAAAACATGCTTTTTAACTTGTTTACATAAAAAGGCAAGTGTCATGTGGATGAAATTTGATATAATTATAGCAAGTGAGAATCATATGACACGGACTTCGATTGTGAAATCATACATGGATGAAAACATAGGTTGAACAAATAGAATTTGGTTCTGAGATGAAAAATCAACCTGAACGATTAAATTTTTAGCTAAGTTTGATGGAAGACAGAGACAAACATAATAGTTTTAAATTTTCAAGACTTGAAGATTATTTTGTAGACTGAATGAAGGAAGATGACATACATGAGCAAGATTATGGCTATCGACTTGGTAGTTGCAAAATAGTTGTGCTTATAAGTAGTGGGAAGATGGTTGGCAATAGTTACCATAATCATCAAGGCTAGAGATAGTTATTATATTTGTAGATGGTTATTATGTATTAATATAAATAAGTAGAATTGTACTCTACAGAATCCTTCTACAATCAATCCAAGTTAGCTTGTCTTTATTTTCATTTTTGCCTTATTCATTTATTCTAGAAGAAAACATAACTTTATTTTTTTTATCACAGTTCAGTGCTATACCCTTATCGTAGCCCAATGCTACACTCCTTCTATAGTCCAATGCTACACCTCCATTTATCTCCATCTACTTTGAATGGTTGTATAATAGTAGCAAAAGTTCTTAAAAATCAAGGTACTCGGACACAAGTGTCTCTTTAATTTGATCGACACTTTACTTGCTAGATCGATGTTGGTGGCATATCCATGCATGTATCCAGACCTCCTTGATCAAGTTTGATACGTTGTCTTATACACGTTAGAATTTATTTGATAAGCCCATCCAGAAGTGACCAATACTGACATGCATCAAGATTTATTTCAATTGTTTTAGTTTGATTTAGACTCTGACTAAAGATAAACCTTCTAAAGTTATAAGGTTATAACATATAGTTTATTATATTATAGTTAAACTCTACATAACTATTGTGGATAACATCAATCTTAGTCTTTGTAATTGATTTAGATACTGTCTTTGACAGGTGAGGCATGTTATAAATAGGACATCCCTTACGGAGTTGTCCCCAACTCATCCAAGAGCTTGTGAGGTACTCCCTATTGGAAATTCTTGGAGTTGGGTTTGGAAATTCTTGGAGTTGGGTTTGGAAAACCAAGGGTGCTCCTTGTGAACTATGAGAGGCACAACCAGTCGACTCTTTTAATTGATTACAGATTGATAGCAGAGATCGTGCAAACTAATTCCAGCAGAGATCGTGCAAACTAATTCCAGGGATTATGGACATATGGCATCAATAGCTTCTTTTTCAAGTAAGTTTTATTATCCCATAAAGTTCTAATATTGTGGTATCAAAGCAAATCAGGTTTTTGTCTTGAAGATTGAATGCTTGTGGATCTTACCAGCCACCCTGGCTGGTTGTCTGTGATTCAAGTCATCACTATCTAAAACTATTATGATTATTTTAAAACTATAATAAATGATTTATTTATTTATTTAATCATCAATCAAGAATAACCCAAAAACTTGAATAAGAATTTTAAATAAATAAATAAATAAATAAGAAGGCCAGTGACTCGTCGGAGAACATCAAAGGTGATTGTCGAGCTTGGAAGATGCCATTAATGACATTTGGGAGCAACAGTGAAAACGAGAAGAAGAAGATAGAATAAAGAAATTAGATTTTGTGATGGGGACATCAGAGGTCCCAAACTTTGGTAGAGGCATCTCAATCCTCTGTGGTTATCAAATTAGAGTTTAGGATTTGAGTCCAATTTATAATTAGGGTTTAGTTAATTTGAGTGAGTTCATTTGAGTTTTGTGGGTTAATCCATATAAGTCTTTGTATGGCCCCTGAGTCCTGTTTTGGACCTTTCAATATTTGAGTCCTGTATTTGGATTTTGATCATACTATTAGGGTTTAAGATCAGTTTTTGGATTATGTCAAGTTAGTTAAGTCAGGTTAAGTTTTGAGTCATGTAAATTTTAAAGTTAAATTATGTAAGTATGAGTCTAGTCTGTTGAGTCCAATATAGTCCTGTAAAAAAGAAGAAGACTCAAATCATTTTGAAGCCTGTCAGCATAACACTCCAGTCATCCACCCAGTTGAGCCATTTAGAAGCATGAAGCCATCAAGGGAGACCTGGAGGACATGTGATCTAGCCCGCTAGAGAGGAGAGCAGCTGAAAAGCCCTGAAGCCTGCCCAGCATTGAAGTGGGCCTCCCAGGGCCCAAGAGCAACCAAGAAGGCAACAACCCTTAGGGTTACCACCCCTTGGTCAGCCACCCTTAGGGCCACCACCCTTTGGCCGACCAAGAGAAGGAGAGGGAGAGAGAGAGACTTAGTCAAAGTGGAGAGAACTTGAGGGAGAGTTTGTATAAGTTAGGGTTTACTGTGAGATTACTTGTATACCCTTTTTTAAGCCCCAAGTTTGTAAGCCTATATAAAGGCCTCCCCTCCTCATGTAATTGAAGAATATTGATGAATTAAATTTAAGTTTTCTCTCTTTGATGTGTGCCCTTACTGTGTGTGTGCTGTGTGCGAGTTCTTCTTGTTCCTGCACCCTGCCTCCATCTACAACATCAAAACCCTAGCCACCCCTTCCTTCCAACCCTTGGCCACCATCATCCAAGAGCCTTTCTTTTTCCTTCTTTCAATTATTCAGTCTTCATACTCTTAATTTTCTAATCCTAGATGGTGATTTGTAGGTCCCTCAGTTTCCACGAGTCCAAGGATACCTTCTGATCAACCGTCGGATCACCGAGCAGAAAGCCGCGAATCCGCAGGATCAGAAGCTTGTTCTTCCAGGCCGTATCCGGGAGCGTGAGCAATCTCTTCATGGAATGATCTTCAGCAGGCACTTCTACCGTTGCTAGGTACACTCCCTTGATTCATCAGTAGTAGTATTGTAGGAAAGCTAGCCTGACCAGGGTTTCTTAACCTTGGCGGTCCTACTTATCTATTACTTTAGGACTTATTTCTGCATGCATGACTTTCAAAATTTATATAGAATTCTATACTTTGAATCTTGGCTTGAAATTCAGGATCTAAAACCTTAACTTCATGCTTAATCATAAAAAAATACTTTGCATGCATAAATCATCCCGCATCATTTTGGATTTCAAGTTTCGATCCAAAACCCGCATCCATTAGTTAAAGTTTAAATCAATTGGTTGAAGCAGATCAGATTCAGCCAATTTAGTTGGGTTCAAGGATATTTTGCAATTTAGTCCTTAACATATTGATAATTATATAGAGGTCTCTATAAAATTACAATAAGCTCCTTATAATAAAGTTTATTATAGAAGATCCCAGGATTATATTTTAATCCTCGTAATGAGCTTTTATTACATAAAGATCCTTCCATAATTAATATTATAGTTTTATTATATGATTTTATTATATTAAAGTTCATAAACTTGCATACATATATTGTTTAGTGCAAATAAAGAATTGTGGGTTTATTATTATGTTTTTGATGATGCATACCATGTTTTTCATGCAAAGTTTATCGACACTATTTATATAGAATAGAAAGCTTTTGATTTGATTGATTTGATACGATCACCAAAGTGATCATGAACTTGAAAAATCAGAAATTATCTATAAAGTATAATTATAGATAACTTTAAATTTAAACAATAAAATTTTAAAAATATTATAATTGCATCTAAGCTACTAAAATATTACATCACTTCCAAAAGAGTATCTTCATAGTCGATGTTTAGATGGATAAGATGGTAGGGTGTGTATTGAATCAAGTTTATATTTTCATGCCCAAAAGTATAGTATTTGCTTGTACCCAAGCATGTCTTACTAAGTTCACAAATGATATGATATATCACTGATCGGGTATAGCCACTAGCATGTTATAGCACTCATCCAAAGGAGAGACATAATGATGCACCTGGTTGCCCATCAAAGTTAAATATTAAGAAATTTATTTACTTTGAATTAGTCTCGTTATTTGATGATAATGTGAGCATGTGTTATTTGCAACATTAATTCCCATAATAATTGATAAAAGCTTAGGGATTACTTCTTTTCTTAATAGATCAAATTTCTTGGAATGGAAGGAGAGAATAATGCTTATATTAGGATGTGTTGACCTTGATCTGGTGTTCCAAGTAGATGAACCTTAATTCACCACTTACAGATCAAAGCATACAAGAATAAAATAGCTTTTTTGAAAAATGAGAGCATTCTAATTGCCTTAGTTTGCTCTAATAAAATCTAACATGGTCAGGCACATTAGGGGATCTATCCCTTCATGTGATAAAGTACGTAATTTCTTAAATGCTATGGAGCTGTAATTTATAAGCTTTGATAAGGCAAAGGCTAGCATTCTAATGACAAAATTTGTCTCCACAAAATATACCGGTACAACTAGTATTCATAAGTATATGTTATGTTCAGAAAGCTAATGGGATTTACATAGGCTGGCCATCCCCAAATCTTGAGATGACCAAGACTCGGTTTTTTAAGATGCCACATCTTATATGGTATGATAGGAATGGATTTAGAGAGAACTTTATTCAATATATAAATTATAGAAAGTAGGTTAGGTCCCTAAAAAAATAAGGATAGATTAGTGAGGCTCATCATAAACTGGACCATATTCAATAGGGTTTTATTTCTCTTTTCTGATACCCCATTAAGCTGAGATATACCGGGAGGAGTCCATTGTGAGACTATCATTTTTCTCGAGATAACTCGGGAATTTTCTACTAAGGTATTCCCCTTCTTGATCAGATTGAAGAAATTTAAGAAAGTTTTCTATTTGTTTCTCTACTTCATATCTAAGTTTCTTGAACTTTTTAAAAGCTTTAGACTTATATCTCCTAAGAAACACATACCCATACCATGAGTAATCATCAATAAATGTAATGAAGTACTGATAACCATTCCCAGCCTATATATCAAATGGATCACACATATCAGTGTATACCAGGACAAGTATCTTAGTGGTCCTCTTTTAATATCCTACAAAGGATAACTTGGTCATCTTTCAATAAAGGTAGGATTTATAAACTGGATATGAATTAGAATTCAATGAGTGAAGGACACCATTTTTTCTAGTTTATTTATCCTGTCCTCTCCAATATGGCCAAGTCTAAGGTGTTACATGTACTTATAATTAATATCATCTCTAGGTCTTTTATGATCTATGGCGTTCACTAATTGCTCATGAACATTAACTGACTCATCAGCATATACATGGTAGAGATTATCAATCCTAAAGCTATGTACAATCAACTTATTTCTCAAATAAATGGAGCAGTGGTCTAAAATTAAAACTATATTCTTCATGTGCTAAAATAGATACAGAAATCAAATTTCTACTACAGGTATATATAGCAATCTCTAAGTATTAAATAAAATCTAGATAATAATCGAAAATGATAGGTTCCAATAGCAATAGCCATAACTCTTGTACCATTATGGACTTGAAGGATTACTTTACCATCCATCAACCTTCTATTTTCTGCCAGACCCTGCATCGAAGTGCATAATGTGCACTAAAACTAGAGCTATAATCAAACTAGAAGTAGAAGAAACAGTTAGGTTTGTTTCAACAACGAGCATGTCTGACATACCTTCTAAATATGTGTCATATATTTTTTTCAGGCTTTCTAGGTATGTTGGATCTCTTGAACTTTTCAAGGTCCCTTCTGTATCCTGGTATATGACATATCCTAAATTTTTAGAATTAAGAATCATTCTTAATATTTCAAGCCAGTCCTTATGATTAGTTTTGGTTAGATGGTTAGAGTCAAGAATTTGGACTACGAGATTTGAAGCAGACATAATTATCTAAAGAGAGAAGAGATTCTAATTAGATATTTATATTTTAATCAATTATTTGTTTTAGAGACTTTAAGAAATAAATAAAAACTTTCACTTTTCTCTTAAATCTCTCATACTTCTCAGTGAAAATGTGAAAATCCCAATATGACTAGGGTTCCTAGTGAAAACTATAGTCACACTGATCTACATGTATATCACCTAATAGTTATTGATGACATGCAAAGAATAAGTGGACAACTCTCATCCAATGCTTTTCAAGCATATTGCAGTGACATGATCTCTAAATCATGTAAGCTCACCTGATAGTTATTGACTATACTCAGTTAAGTCAAGCTCATTGTTCAATACAAAAGTGAAGCTATCATTTGGTCTCTCACCTAACAGTTATTGGATCCAACCCCATCTTCATCTCGCAATATGCTATGTTAATAAAGTGATTGTGCCCCCTGAGGTAATTGAATCACTATGTCTAGTCGAGAATAGTTAATACTAGAAAGATGCCCGCATCTCTATAATAGTGGAAGTCCTATAGACTTAATTTATATATAAGGAGGTTTGGGCTCATATTTCTAATTAATTAGTTAGCACATCTCATATCTGACTAATCTGGTTCAAGTCAGTATAACATGTCTAACAACCTAGTTCATATTAGCACAACTCATGTCTGACTAACCTAGTCATGTTAGCACGTCTCATGTTTGACTAACCTAGATGGCTTTGATGAACACAAATCACTAAACAACCTTATTCAAGACTTAATCAATCAAGCTGGCTAGGTAAGTGAGATTGATAGGAGGCAACCCAAAACTTTCCTTAGATATCATTAGATTGGCTAAATAAGCATGGTTCCAATTAAAAGTCATCGATCGAGACTTGTCTTAGATACTAATTGGTCAATTAGTTTTGAATAGGTCTGTCTAAATGATTCGGGCTCAATCCACCAAGCCGAATTAGGTCTTGAGTTAACTAATTTATATTTGTATGTAAATAGATTTGACCAACTACAACTAAACTGAATCTTGAGCTCTTTTGACCTAATCATAGTCAACTATTAATTATGTTCGATCAACTACTCAAATTGAAACGGGTTCTAACATGATCTAACCAAAAACCCTAATTGTAGTCAAAACAAGACCTAATGGTTCTACCCATACCCTTATGCTTAATTTAAAATCAGATTCTAAAAATATTTTTTTAGATTTTATTTAAGTGCATGAATTAATAGTTTATGACCTTGAAATAATTTCAGATTTAAACCTAATGCTATATATCATATATATGGGTATTTTAGATCTATAAACTAACTATTACATATCATATATCTGAAAATCAAATCTAAAACTAACATAGTATATATCTCATATATGCAAAATCAGTTCTAAATTAATGATTAAAATAGTTTGAAAATAATTTTCAAAAATCCATTCAATATCATACTAGGACAACCATCACAACAAAGGGATAAACCTTATGCTAGAATGACCATATGTCAACCTAATGTAAACTTTAATCATCTTAGTTTTAGATCTAATAAGGAAGAAGACATATCAGACATTTCAATTTTCAGATCTTAAGTTATTGATTAACTTGTTTCGAAAACTGTTTTCAAAATCGATCAACTTTGTACTAGGATAATCTTTGCAATATAAGGGATAAACCTTATACCAGGACAATTTTATATTAGTAGAAAGTTAATTTTAATCAATTTAACTTTTAGATCTGAAGAGAAATCAAATCTAAAATTTATTTTCATGTATGTAAAATTTCGTGGCTTTGATACCACTATTGGATTCGGTGATTTATAGCATGCTTAAATTTCAGGTCTCTAAAACCTAGTAGTAGAAGTTGATTAAAACACCTTTTAATCTTAGCATGCATGATCTAATCATAAATAAATCACCTATTAAATCTAATTACATGCTGAAAAATAAATCCTAATTAGATCTAAAATCAGAAACAAGAAAGAAAAAGTGGTGATTGGATCCCTACCTGATTCACAATTCCTTCTTCTTGACAAATCGAATCCAGCAGATATCCTGGTTCCTTTTTTATCCATGCACACATTTGGCCTTTATAGGTATATACATAGAGAAGAACTTGATCGAAGCACTAAGATCACCGGTATGCTAGTACCTTATAGATCTTGTTCTTTTGAGGTTGGATCTAATCTTCTTCAAAAAGATGAAGAAGAATATCAAGGGAACTAGTGCAAACTCCTTTGCACTAACTTAAGGTAGAAAACCCAAGGAAAGAAGAATACCTTTCTCTCCCTTTTCTTCTCTCTCTAATCTTGCTCTCTCTCTAATTATGGTTTGTGGAATATGTGGGTAAAGGAAGAAGGGAACATGGATGAACAAGAAGAGAGGTGAGGCACTAAGAATTATTTGTAAGAAGTCATTAGTGCTTCCTCTTCTTCTTTTAAAACCATGCCAACACACAGGAGAGTCCATGCCAAAACCCAATCCTTCTTTGAATCAAATTCAAAAATAGATAAGTTAGAACTTATCTAGGGAGAAAAGAGGGGTGCTAAATTATTTTTAGCATTGAGGAATTGCATAAAAAAAAATTAGATCGCCAAAACCTTTCTTTCCTTCAAAAATGCATTCCAAAAGAGGATAAATCCCATCTAAAATCCCTTCTTACCTAGGATTTGAATCAAATTCAAATTTTAGATATGGATAACCCTTATCCAGAATAGAGAGAATGCCGAATAAAGAGGAGGGGCACCAAAATTGGTGCCCTCCCAATTTTCTCACATGCAAGGAAGAGGGGGCTACTTTTAGCACTACCTCTTCTTATTTTGGCAACAAAATTGAGAGAGATGAGAGAGTCCTAGTTCAGTTTGAACTCTAGCTTTCTATATTAATTGAATTTCAATTTAGATATATTTCAAATCTAATTCAAACCTATTTTTAACCAATTTCAAACTAACAAGAATCCAAATCCAATTAGGACTCTAATCCAAGCCCCACTTGGATTATGAAATTCAATTAGTCTAAAATTAGATTAAGCATAAATAAATTAAATTTGATTTAATTCAATTAGGACTCGATCCATAATTTAATTAAGTCTAATTACATTGCAACACTTATAATTAAATTTTATGCTAACAATTAGTAGTTTCTAAATATGTAACCCTTATATAATTAGTAATTTTTAAATATGTAACTCTTATATAATTAGTAGTTTCTAAATATGTAATCCTTATATAATTAGTAGTTTCTAAATATAAATCATCAATCCAATTGATAATTTGATCATGATATAAGCTTTTGATTAGGTCAAGCTTCTTTTGTATATGATCTCATGGGTTCTATTCTGTCTGGTAGTGAGATATACCATAATCTTTATGATAATATCATTAAAATCCCTTTTGATGGGTTGGAACAATTTCAACTCACACTAACGTGGATCGTTGATCCGAAAATACTCCTAGTAAGTTCTCACAATCCACCAGTAATGTCTAATAGTATATAGAGGCAAACCCGTAAAATTAAAAAACAACCCTTAGGTGTAGTTACCACATAATTAAGTTCTTCTATCGAGAGTCTCGACTAGACGAGGTCATGGAAACTTATTAAAAACCTAAACATCCATCATATGCAAGATTTAATTAGCTTGAATCCAATCATGAATCTTATGAAAACTTTTTTCATCTATCATGTTGCTATGGCCACGGGCTTAGGAACTTAGTCTCTTAGATCGTATAGGACTACTCCTATATTACTAAGACATATAGATCTTTTATAAGTGCATACCCTACTTCTATGGTGAATTTACTACATCCAATAAATATCACAATAATTTGAAGATTAGAGACATGTTTATGTGCTATCAAATTACAGCAACTTCACTACGAGTAGTCGAGGCATTGCAGGTTAAAGAATTACTTACACAACTATAATATCAGGAAAGTTACTGACCAATGAGTAGATATTCAAGTGACTTCTCATTTTTAGTCATGCTTAGTACCATTGTTCTCTAATAACTACTTGTACTCTAACTTCAGTATCCTTATACTATAGACTCAAGACTCGTCCACCCGCAAGAAAAGCTTATACCAATCTTGACAAATCCATCACGATCTCCATGATGATCAACAATCGGGAGCAATTATAAGTTAATCTATAATGACATATGTTTCAAATTCTCAACTTCCAAGAATATATATTATTATCCATTAATTTCTTGGATGATTCATAGATACATTAAACATGAATGAATAAGAAAATTTTCAAATTTATTGATAAAAGTTGATCAGATATAAAAAATGACCTAAAAAATTATAATGTGTTAGCCAGATTGGCTTCTAAGGCATACACATCTAATACTAGCAACTGATTAATAAGGTTTCCAAAGATCAAATCAATCAAAATATGGAGGTTTATATCAATGACATACTCATCAAATGCTCTGAGGAAGTCAATCCATCAAAGGCCTAGAAGAAGCTTTTAGTGCCTTTTGTCGACACCAGATGATGCTGATCTGAGTAAGTGCACCACTGACATTTCTGCCAGCAAGTTCTTCAAATTTCTAATTATGAAATAGAAAATCAAAGCAAATTTAGAAAGAATTTAAGCTATTCTTGACATGTAGCATTTGACTTCCCAGAAAGAAATATAATTATTAACTGGCCATATTACAATCCTTAGTTAATTTATCTCAAAATATATCAAGCGCTGCTTGCCTTTTTTCAAAGTTCTTCAATTAATAAATGACTTCACTTAGATAGATGAGTGCTGACAAACCTTTGAGGAGCTAAAAAAGTTTCTCAATTCCACCTTTGCTCTCCAAATTAGAAGTCGGAGAAGAACTCTACCTATATCTCGTCACTTTCCCGAAGTAAAGGCTAGATGATAAAGAAGTTCAAAAGGCCATCTATACTAGTTGAGCACTTTGTAATGCAGAGACTAGGTACTCTAAACTTGAAAAGATCATTTTACACTAATCATTTTTGCACAACATCTTAGGCCTTATTTTAAGCTCATTTGATAATCATCCTAACTGACCAACCACTTAGGCCAGACACTTAGGAAGAATAGCCAAATGGGTAAACAAGAATAATGTTGATATCTCTTATCGACCAAAGTTGATAATGAAGCCAATTTTTAGCAGACTGTTGATGGAGTGCACTGGCCAGATGATAAGCTTGAAGAAGTACCAGCCGAGCAACCTATTAAGCAGTTTGACCCAAAGTCACCTAGATTCTTCATATGGATGGAGCTTCTAACTCTTAAGGGAGCAGAGTAGGACTTATTCTCATGAACTTAGGAGTGATTGCCAAGTATACACTTCACTTCTTGTTTAAGGTACAAAAAATTAGGTCAAGTACGAAGCCTTACTAGCTGGACTGAAGCTTGCCAAGGAGCTTAGGGTGAAAGACCTCAAAGTTTTCATTGACTCCTAGTGGAAGGCCTCCAAGTTTTCATTGACTCCCAGCTCATAGCCAGCAAGTCATTAGTCAGTATGAAGCTTGAGGCTCGATAATGACTAAGTATCTTAACAAGGTACAGACTTTCATATCAGGCCTCAAGTACTGACTTTCATATCAAGTCTCAAGTACTTTGGCATATCTCACATTCTAATATGAGAGAATGCTTAAGCAAACATACTTTTCTAACTAATAAGCTCTGCCGAGAACTTTCTTGGACAGACTTATATTGAGTGCTTAGAGGCTCCGAGTATCAAAAAAATCAAGGAGGTCCAACAAGTCATCATCAACTGAGTTGGATGGATCCATTTGTCAAGTTCTTGACAAAGGCAGTCTTGACAACCCCTGGAGATTAAAAAATTTAAATAGAAAGCTTCTTAGTTTGTGCTATTAGATGGACAACTCTATAAAAAGTCTTACTCGTTCCTTACTCAAGTGTTTGCAACCCACTGACGCCTACTACACACTTCGGGAGATCCAAGAAGGGGTCTATGGTAATTATCTAAAAGGCAGGTCCTTGGCCTACAAAGCTCTGAGGCAAGGATCTATTAGCCCACCACACGAGAAGATGCTATGGAGCTTTTTTGAAAGTGCAACGGTATCAATGGTATGCCAACATCCAACAGCAACCAGCAAGCCAATTGACTGCTCTCTTTTCCTTGGCCATTTGCTAGTAGGGTAGGATATACTCAACCATTCCTTCTGGCAGTCGGTCAGTTGAAGTTCCTAATCATCGCCATCAACTACCTTACAAAGTGGGTGGAGAGAGGAACCCTTGGTAAAAATTTGGAGAGTAAGGTCAATAATTTCTTCTGGAAATCTATAATTTACTAATTTAGACTTTCCTATATATTATCAGTGATGGTCAATAATTTAACAATCGAGCATTCAAGGACTTTTGTACCAAACTCCACATTCAAGATTAGCTTATATTATCGGACATCCTCAATTAAATGGGAAAGCGAAAGTCATGAACCGGACTATCTACAAGAGCTCATAAACAAAGCTAGATGAAGGAAGGATAGATGGATTGAGGAGCTACCCAGAGTACTATGAGCATATTGAATAAACTCCTCGAACATCAATAAACAAGTCTCCCTTCAATTTAGCCTTCAGTATGAAGTAGTAATCGTGGTTGAGATTAGTCTACCAACTATGAGGATTGAACATTATGATGAATCAAGTAAATCAAGCTAGCTAAGGCCAATCTTGCTAGAGGAGACCCGAAACCAAGCCCACCTATGAATGACCATGTACAGACAATGAGTGCTTGATACTACAATTCATAAGTAAAGTCAAATACTTTCTGCCGGAGATCTAATCCTATGGCATGCCAAAGTTTCAAGGCCAATTGATAAGAAACACTATCATCGAATTGGAAAAGATCTTATTGAGTAATAAAAGTCCTTCAATAAGAGCTTATAAAATTGAAGACCTAACAGAGCACTAATTTTTCAGACTTAGAATGCCAAAAATCTTCAATCGTTTACAGTGATGTGCTACACTAACTGACAATGTAATTAAAGATTTCTCTAGCAAGGTTCCTAGAGGTCTCATTCCACTATCTAACTTGGTTATCTAGCATTAAGTTCGACAAAGTCTATGAGCCCCCCTTCAGGGTTTCTACACCCTTTGATTGCTTAACAACTGGCCATCAGACGATCCATCACCCCTTCATGATTTCTATACCTTCGGTCACTTAACAATCGGCTACCAGATGATCTACCATCCCTTTAGGATTTTACACCCTTCATTCATTTAACAACTACCACCAACAATATGTCATACCCTTTAGGATTCTACATCATTCAGTTACTTAACAACCATCCATAGATGATTCGTCATCCTTTTCAGGATCCTATACACCTTAGCCTCTTAACAACCTGTATCAAATAATCCATCATCCTCTTTAGGGTTTCTACCCCCTTGGTTGCTAACAATTCATCATCAGAAGATCCATCATCCTCTTCAAGGTTTCTACACTCCCTCGGCCACCTATCAGGAGAGATGAAAGATGATCCATCATCTTCATATTCTACATCTCTTCGATGGCTTGACACTTGATCAACAAAGAAAACCACTGACTTAGTTGATCTACATTGACCAACTAGTGCCAACAACTGGCTGATACTAGGATGCAAGATTCTAAGTAGTTAACTCATACTCGATGACTAGGAAAGATCTACATAAAAATAGTCAGACCAAGTTGGCACTTTGACTAGACATCACCTATCAATGATAGATTGACTTCCTATGGTTGGAAATTTTCAAGTCTTGTGGATGGGAGCTCTACAACTATAACCAAAAATTGATACTAGGCTATACCAATGGATAATCTTCCCAGCTAAAGGACTTGACATATTCATTGGTGGTTCGTAGTTAGCCATCTCAAGTCTATGGTCAAAAGCATTATTCTTGTACTGGGAGGTTACCTATCTGATAGTGGATCTCCAACTTGACTAAGTGACTATGTCTTACTAATTTGGGTCTATCCTAATCTTCAACTACATTACTTGGAATGTGCAAGCATTTATCACAAATAATCATTCAACACAGACAAAGTGAAGGAAATTTTATGTCACTACTGTAGAAGGTCTATACAAGGTAGAGGGCTAAGCCTGAAAAAAAGTCAAAATACAAAAAGAAGAACAAGAAGATCCCTAGGTCTAACCTTAGGATTCACTTTTGCTTCCTCAGGGGGGGGACTAGGTCTGCCTTAGAAGTTCCAATGATCTCTTCAGTGCCAACTAGTTCAGCCTTGGTCTAGGCTTCCTGTTCACTTCCTCTCCCCTTCATCCTCCCCTTCAGCCTCTTCTTTAGGCTCCAAGTCTATGATTTTGCCTAGGTCCAGAGCTAGGAATGCCTCAGTAACTTTTTCTTGCACTCAGTGAATTTGAGTTTGTAGCATCTAGAAAGCCCTCAATAACTTTGTTTTCAAAATCCTTGGACTTCTGTAGTATTCAACTGCTTGGATTCTAGCAAGATTGCCTACTCCTCGGTAGCTCAAAACTTGGCTTCGACAACCATGACACTAAATTCGGAGGCCTAGAGTTGAGCTTCCAGGACCAACACCTTCGATAGGGCATCAGCCAACTTCATCTCCAACTTGGAGACCCAAGCTCGCTCCTTGGCGATTGCTTCATCCTTCTTTACCTTGGGGCTTCTAATTAAATTCTGGGAGGTTTGTAGTTCCTTCTGAGCTTGGTCTTTTGGACCTCGCATGCCCTTCTCAATTCCTCGGGACCTTGGCTGCCTGTGATTCCTCTGTCTTCCAAAGAGTGGCTCAACTCGGCAAAGCCATCAAAGCCCTCCTGACAATGGAGATGTCATGTGCAAACAATAGGGTAATGAATGAAGTTAGCTACTTGAGAATCAAGGTACTTGATAAAATAAAGAATGAAAGGTACTTACCTTGACAAGAGCCGGAAAAAGGAGGTAAAGATCTTCTCTAGCAATTAGTTTCGAGGGAGGAAAGGTACTTGAGATTTCTACTCCTCCAGTCTCGAGGGAGGAAGATCATGTTAACTAGCTCTTCGGTTAGTCTCTTATTACAGAGCACAAAGGAGGTCACCTTCACTTGTGCATCCATGATAATGTACTCCTTTTCTTCATTATGAGAAGCCTCTTTAGGTCCCAAGGAGGTCACTAAGACTTCCCTCAGGATGTCTTGGCCATCGCTCGGGCAGATGAGCTTGATTTTCATGATGTTATCATAGATGATGGAGTTGGTGCTGGTACTACTGTTATAGCTATTGTTGTTCTTGGGGTATTGTTGACATCGAGCAAGAAGTTAGTATGGAAGAAGTTGGTGCTGGGACAACCATGACCTCATTGTTGTCATCTACAGTGGCAGGTGCCTCCTTCGGTCTCGATGCTGGCACCCTGGCCAAAGCCGATCGGCCCCAAGAGAAGGCCTACTTGGGGCTTGTGATCATAGCTTTTTTTGGCTTCAAGACTCCTCCCTTAGCCATGGTCCTCTTCCAATTGACATTTTTAAGGCCTCTAGCTAAACCTTTATAATGTAAAACCTGGGTAGAAGACTTAGCAAAATTAAAGAGGACATGTTGCCCAGCTAAAGCACCCAAGAGGGGGGTGTGAATTTGATTTCAAAAACTTTTTGCAAAGATTAAACAAGTTCTAGTATGTTTGCAAGTGTTTGTGTGCTCAACAAAGTATGCAGCAGAAGTAATAATGTAATGCAAGAAAGAAAAACAAGTAATCACAAATACAAGAATTTATAGTAGTCAATGCACACAAGCAACCTGCATCCCTCCAAGGTTTACTTGGGTATTTAACTAATCCTTTCTTGATTATAGTAGATTAGTTTTCACGAGCTCAACTAATCAAAATCCCTTGATTTTCGCAAGGCTAACAAAAATCTAGTTGGTTTTCACAAGGTCACCAACAATCTAGTTAGTTTTCACAAGGCTCACCAACAACCTAGTTGGTTTTTTCAAACAAGGCTCACCAACAATCAAATACTAGTTTCAATTCACTTGAAACTAGGAACAACAAGATAAATCAAGTTAATGTAAGAGTAAATAAGCTTTCAAATAAAAGCAAATATCTTTTGAAGCTCTTTGATTATTATTGAGAAGCTTGTCCCCAAGTTATTAAAGCCTTAATCAATGCTTGAGAGTTGGACTGAATACTTCTTGAATGCTCTGAATGCTTGAAGGCTCAATTCACTTAAAAGTAATGAATTCTTAATGAATATTTAAATGGCTCAACTTCACTTAAAAGTAATGAATTCTTAATGAATATTTAAATGATTTGCAATGAATACATCTTCCTTGTGTTTGGTCCACTTTAAATACCTTTTCAAGCCTTAAATGACCGTTTATGACCATTGGAGAGGAAAAAATAGTTATTAGACATAAAAAGGATCAAATCTATACTTCAAAAAACTAGTCATTACTATTCATCTAGACCTGTAGGTGTCAATACTTCAGGTCATGAGTTGACTCATGTGTCGACACTTGAGTCAACACTAGGTCAAAAATATTTCTGAAGCTCTCTAAAGTATTCTGGTGCATCGACACTTCTTCTAGTGAGTGATACTTGGTCGGCGTCATATTATGAGTCGACACTGGGCAAAATCTAGAAATCAGTATGTTCTATCTTTATTTTGGTCTCAGGCCTTGAGTCGATACTTGCTTGACCATGAGTCGACTTATGTGTCCATACTTGGGTTTCATGAGTCGACACTTCATGCATGCTAGCTGAAACTCTTTCTGTGTATCAGCTCAGGATTCTGTGAGTCGACACCTTGAGTCGACACTTGATCTTTATGAGTCGACACTTGCTTGAAACTTTACTAAAACTTGCTGAAACTTGCTAAAACTTTGCCAAATTCAAAAATTGACTCCTTCAAGGTTATTCGTATGTGCCAAAGTCCGTATAACTTGAAATTCCATTGATTTAGGTGACTTCTTCAATAGTTTAACAAGAATTTGAATTCTTCAAGAAATATAGCTTTGATGAGTACTTTAATCTGCTAAACATACTTATAATACACAGTTAGTACTCAAATATATTTAAGTATTTTGTAATTCATCAAAATTAAGATATGATTTAACAATTTTTTCCTTTTTGATGATGACAAAATCTTTAAGTATATGCACATTGTAAACTTAAAAGGTTTGTAA
The DNA here is from genome assembly GCA_021397845.1 of Areca catechu. Lineage (NCBI taxonomy): Eukaryota > Viridiplantae > Streptophyta > Magnoliopsida > Arecales > Arecaceae > Areca > Areca catechu. The sequence continues at coordinate 33,743,470 of CM038050.1, forward strand.
TAAGTATCAGATGATGAGGGATGGAATTCTAACATGATGTATGCAGATGAATGACATGAGAAGGATAAAATTTCAGAGTAAAATAAAAATAATTTTTTTTAGATTTTTTTAATTGATTTATTCCTGAAAAGAAACTAGACTATGTTAGGGTTTCGCGTAATGGTTAGAATCCTACCCACATGCAAGAAACTATCAAAGAGAAAAAGAAAACTAGGATCCTAAGACTAAGAAGTCCTATAGGTGCATGCTCTACTTAAACAAAATAGAAAAAGTGAGAGGGAAAGGTTCTACATACCTAGTAATAACACTCTGGATATCGTAAAAGGATTCGCTCTGCTCAGATCGGTGCCTGGATGAAGAAGTCGCTTTCCTATGGATTTGTCGACTTTTATCAGCTTGGTTCAGGAGCAAAGAAGACCTCATCCAGAGGGCGTGGCACTAGAGGGATCCTGCAAACATCAAAGGTTAGTGATGTAAAATAAGGAAAATATGAATTATGGTTGGAAAGTTAAGAGAAGGTTGGATGTGCTGGCGGCCTGGTTGATGAAGGTGCCGGTATTCTTTAATGTGGGCATCCTAATATGAATGGTTGATGGGGTGGCCAAGGGGTGGAGATGGAGATATGATGGGGCCGCTAGGGTTTAGTGGGAGAAGACTAGCTAATGGGATAACTAGGGTCTCACACCCCCGATGTTTCGAAGAACAAAGGCAAACGGGTCTCACACCCACTCCACTTGGAGGAACAAAGCAATGTAAAAAACTCTCAATTTCATTCATGAAAAATTATTCATTATAAGAGGGAAGGGGGTGGGTGTTTATAGAGTTACCCATGGCCCTTTCCCTGTCAAAGCTGGAGTACATGTTGTATCAAAGTGGGAGTACAAAAATGAATAAAATTAAAAAAATGATCTCCTTGTAGAATTATGCTAGCGACTCCTTGTTGGACTTGGAAGCTTTGACTTTTCTCCATGGGCTTGGGCTGGTAAGAAATCCTCTTGGACTAGGTCAAGGCTGGGCATCTTGGATGGGTCAAAACATGGGTGCCAGATCATGAAGAGGCATGGGAGGGTGCCAATGTAGATGGGCCAAGTACTGGGTGCCAAGGCCTGGGGTGCTATAGGCCTAGGGGGGCGCTGGAATCTTGTGGACCTGGGGCGCCATTCCTTCAAGGGTCTAGGCAGCCTGAGGGGAGTCCAGATGCTGGGCTAGTGACTTAAGTGTGGGTCCAAAGGTCCTTCTTTTGAACATGACTTGAATGAAAGCAATTATAGACTTAAAGGGCCTAATTGACAAGACTCGAAATAGGTTGAATAATACAAATGGACTCAACTGAACTCACTAAACATGACTCAAAGGACTTAGTGAATCCAATTGACTCACTTTATTACAAGACTTAATGTACTCATTGAAAAATTATGACTAACTTCCAACACATGAAATAGAGAACAAAATGACTCCTTGAAATTCTGGTCTCTCCTGATGTCCTCATCATCAGAGCAATTAACTAAGAGTATTAGAGCAAAATTGTATAAAAACATAGTAAGCTCAAAAGATTTGCAACAAGTATAGAGCATTTGTCTATTAGTATCAGAGCTAATGATAATAATATTAGAGCTAAGTTGAAATGATTATCAAAAGCAAACTCATCTATATTAGAGCATATATATATAATATATATATATATATATATATATGAAAGAATTCATTTCATATAGTTTCAACATATCAGAGCTGTAGATAATTCTATAGGAAGAGTTTAATTCATATAGTTCCAATGTATCAGAGCTATAACTATAATCTATCAAAGCTATAATTAAATGTATCAGAGCTATATGCTTATATGAGATGTTCGAAAGGTGTATCAAAGTTAAAATAGATTTGAAAGTAAGCATTAGAGCAAAAACAGGCTGAATATGAAGAGTATCAAAGCAAAATCTTTAGGAGTATCAAGGCAATCATAGAGAGTATCAGAATAGCATGAAAAGTATCAGAGAATATTAGAGTAAATAATATAACATAAAGATTGAGAGTATCAGAGCAAAATATTTTGAGCATGAAGAGTATCAAATAATGATAGTAAAGAGTACCAAAGCATAAGAATTAAGAAGTATCAGAGCATAAACAATAAGAAGTATTAGAGCATAAGGAAAAAAAGGAGTATTAGAATATAAAAATAATGAGTATCAGAGCATGAAACTAAATAAGAAGTATTAGAGCATAAAAATTAAGTATTAGAGCATAAAACTAAAGAGTATCAAAGCATACAACCAAAGCTTCCCTCAATATATGATCTGAAAATGTCAAAAAATTACATGTAAGCATTTTTCAAATTTCAATTTTTTTAGCAATTTTCTCTCCCTTTAACCATTACTTATTAATTATTCTCCCTTTGTTTATCATTTTGATATCACTTTTACCACAAAAATCAAACATTGTGCTCATTTGCTACCAATATTCTCATTTTACTTACTTTACCATATTTCTCTCCTTTTTGTCATCATCATAAAAAAAAGGTAAAAAGTGAAGATAAAAGAAAAGCATTACAGTAATTAGAAGTACATAAGAAGATGTTGAAAATGTCATTATCATATATATATATATATATAATTTAAACTTTGATACAATGAAACATGGTTTGATACAAACATAACTAACTGATACATAACAATCTCATACAGTCAACTAAAATGATATTACTAATACAATGACCAAATATAAGGGGTGCTGTCCTCATCAGAGGAAGACCCAATCTCTAGAATAATTGGCCCTGAATCCTAGAGGGACGAGTTAGAATGTCACCACATCCTCGGCTCTGCTCCTTCGTCGTGCTTCCCACTGGCTGGTGCTGAAGAAGAGGCAACCATCATAGCAAAATCAGGAATGGGATAGGGTCAAGGTCAGTATCAGTATCAGGAATAGATAGAGTGATATCAAAAATGGGACCAGATGATAGAATGTGGAAACCAAAAGTATAAAATCCTAGTTCTCTGGTCATGGAAGAAGTATGTAAAGAAGTGGAAGGAATCACTTGTATCCTATCAGGAAGGGTATGTGGTACTGTAATCGAAGGAGTAGGAAGGTCATCTAAAGTATCAAAAGGGTCAGTATAAAGAATGGGTGAGAAAATAATACGATCTGAAAAATCAGGTACAATGGGGGTACTAAGAAGGATGGGAGTCGATCGGCTGGATTGGGTGGAGCAGGAGCAGCCTCTGAGGTCCTCTCAGCATCCATCACGGCCTCAATATCTTGATCAGTTGCAGTATCCGGCTCAAGATCTATCATGAAGTCATCAATATCGAAGTCTGTGGATGAATCCTCCTATCCATCTCCCATCCCAGTGTTAGCAGGTGGAGCTGGCGGTGCAGGTGGAGGTGAAGGTGGCCTGCTAAAAGATATCATTGTATAGCAGCCAGAATAGTAGTGAAACTCTCCCTCATCTCTTGAATCTTGCTCTCATCTCCATATGCATCAGATATACTCGCTGTCTAATGATCTGCATCTCACCCTCCAGTCGAGTGATCCGGTACTTAGTACTATCTATAGGAGGTGGCACCTCAACGTGTGCCGATACTGATGGCTCGGGCTGTGTCTCAGGTATATCTCTATGTGGCTCAGATGGATGGCAACCTCATCTCTATGTACATCCTCCTCAGCATCCACATCCACATCAACATCCTCCTCATCGTCATGGTCAGTGTCAGATGTCTATCCTGAAATCCTGCACCTCCACCTTTGTCTCTGATAGCCCATCATATGCAATGACCTCTCATCATACACATCTATATGGAGTAGCTATCAGTAGGGCTCTCCATCAGGAACCACTCCGTATGCCCTAAATAGTATAGTTAGACCCATCCCATAGGGTAGACAAAGTCTCCTACTAGTCGCTGCCTCCGTCATTTGATGCACCATAAGCACCGATAGGCAGATAGGAATCCTCTGTATCAGGGAAACCATCACTAGTAGCTCCCTCTCAGTGATGAAGTTAAAATGCCCAGTCTTCAGCAGAAGGATCCAGGTAATTATATGATGCAGGAGTCTCATCTTAGGTGATAGTCGTGAAGCTACAATGCTGGCTCCCTCTACAATATCATCTCTCTTAAATATACATCTATATCCACCAATCCTGTCCACTAGTGAATCAGCAACTGTCCCTGTCATCGGGATCTCCCAAACTCTACTTAGTATCTCAGCTGATAGTGGTATAGTAGTCCCTCTGACCTCTACCATCCACCCATCAGCTCCTCTAGCTAGAGTACCATAAAACTCCCTCATCAAAGCTGGATAGAATCTCTTCCTGAGGGAACAGAATGTGTCAGACCAGCATGTCTCAGCCAATCGCCAATCCAAAAATGCTACTGGTCCATGAAGTTGAAATCCACTCTCCGTCCTCTGACAATGGCCTTGGAAGCCATCCGGTCTGCTCCAGGGACTGGTGGTCAGACTGGAATCTCCTGCTGAGCCGGTGCCTATATAGACTGACTAATCATCATGACGGGCTTTGGTTCACCACTCCGCACCCTGAGAGGAAGGTCGAGGCCTCCTAATCAACTGTTTCCTGGGTCCCATGGTCCAAGAAAACAAGAAAACAAGGAGGGAAGGGAAAAAAAACAAATGAAATCATGATGCAACTATGAAGAACGATGGAATGTGAGGGCAAGACCAGGCTCAAACTCAAAAAAGAATGGTTAGAACAGTGAATAGGATCAACCGGAAGTTAGGGAATAGTAGGGGAAGTGTTGGCTCAAGAAAATCGGGAGAAAATGAGAAGAAATCGATCTGTTTTTCCTATTTCTTCATCAGTTCCTGCCGGTCAAGTGTTGATTCATGGGCTTAAGCTAAGTGTCGACACTTCGAGGTGTCAACACTTCGAGAAAAAATTAGAAAAATAGAAAAAAATCATAGAAAATCAAGGTAATTGATTTTAATAGCCAATAAATGATTGGATATGATTTTCAAGGACATTTGATCAAGAGATTTTCAAAGAGAGTTCCAAGGGTCACAAAGATGATTAAGATCTAGTCAAAACGATTAATGATCCCTAATTCTCTTCTAATCATACTGAACCTATCTTCATTAAAAGGCTTGGTCAGTATATCAGCTAATTACATTTCAATATAAACAAATTCAAGCATAACATCATTATTCCGAATAGCTCTCTAATCAAATGATGTCTAATTTCTATATGCTTACTTCTTGAATGTTGAATTGAGTTTTTAGTTAAGTTAATTGCACTTGTATTATCACATCTTATGGGTGTCTTAGTTAGTTTGATGCCAAAGTCCTCAAGTTGTTGCTTAATCCATAATATTTGAGTATAACAACTTCCAGCTACATATATTCAGCTTCAGCTATAGATAGTGCAACTAAATTTTGTTTCTTGCTAAACCATGAGATTAAGTTAACTCCAAGAAATTGACAAGTTCTAGAATAACTTTTTCTATTTAATTTACAGCCAGCAAAATCAACATCAGAATATGCAATTAAATTTATAGCTGAATTCTTAGAGTATTATAATCCAATATCAAGAGTACCAGATAAATATCTAAGTATGACATTAAATGTGGTTTTTAGGCTCAGACTGATATATAACACATGCATACACTAAACATAATATCCGGTCCACTTACGGTAAGTACATTAAAGAACCAATGATGCCTTTATAAAATTTTGATCAACTTTCTTACCAGATTCATCTTTGTCAAGTTTACATGAAGGGCTCATAGGTGTACCAATAGGTTTAGTCTTCTCCATCCCAAACTTTTTCAGAATCTCCTTTGTGTATTTAGCTTGGTTGATGAAGATCCCTTCATTAGTTTGCTTGATCTGGAGTCTGAGGAAGTAGCTTAACTCTCCCATCATGCTCAACTCGAACTCTTCCTATATTAGCTTAGCAAATTCTTGACTAAGAGATTCGTTAGTGGTACCAAAGATAATATCATCAACATAGATCTATATAACTAAGAGATTATTAGCCTTTTTATTTAAAAATAAGATTGTATCTATATGACCCCTAGTAAATCCATTATCAATTAAAAATTTACTTAGTCTTTCATACCATGCTCGAGGGGTCTATTTTAAACCATAAAGTACTTTATGCAATTTAAAAACATGATAAGGATATGCATGATTTTCAAAACTAAGTGGCTGTTCAACATAGACTTCTTTAGTAATATAATCATTTAAAAATGCACTTTTAACATCCATTTGAAATAATTTGAAATCAATGAACATGCAAAAGCTAGAAGTAATCTAATAGCTTCAAGTCTAGCTACTGGAGCAAAAGTTTCATCAAAATCAATTCCTTCTTCTTGATTGTAACCCTTAGCTACCAGTCTAGCCTTATTTCTAGTTACTATACCATTTTCATCTAATTTATTTTTAAATACCCATTTAGTACCAATTATGGAAGCATTAAATGATCTTTCTATTAGAGTCCAAACTTTATTTCTTTCAAATTGATTTAATTCCTCTTGCATAGCAATCATCCAATTTGAATCTTTTTCAGCTTCTTCTATGCATTTAGGTTCTACTTGTGAAATAAAAGCAATATAATCACATTCATTTCTAAGGGAGGATCTAATTCTTACCCTTTTTTTGGATCTCCTAAGATTAATTCCTTAGGATGTCCATGAGCATATCTCAATTCTTTGGGTAGACCTTTATCCTTTGGTGAAGATCTTGTGGCTTCACCTTCATTTTCCTTGTTTTGATCTTCTTCACTTTCTTTGGAAGGGGGATTATCCAAAGTCAGCTTCTTAAGTCCTTCAATACCTACACAATCATTAAAAATATCATCTTTTCTAGAGGACTTGTTAGTGGACTCTTCAAATACAACATGCATAGACTCTTCTACTACAAGTGTTCTTTTGTTAAAATCACTGTATGCCTTGCTAGATGTACAGTATCCTAAGAAGATACCTTCATCTGACTTGGCATCAAATTTGCCTAAATTATCTTTTCTAATATTTAAAATAAAACATCAGCAACCAAACACATGAAAATACTTTAAAGTAGGTTTTCTTTTTTTCAAAGCTCATATGGTGTTTTTTTAAAATTGATCAAATCAAAACACAGTTTAAACTATAGCAAGCAATATTGACAGCTTCGGCCCAAAAATATCTAGGAAGATCATTTTCGCAAAGTGTTGTACGTGTCATTTCTTCTAAAATCTTATTTTTTCTTTCTACTATCCCATTTTGTTGAGGTGTCCTAGGTGCAGAAAAGTTATGTTCAACACCTTTTTCATTGCAAAAATCTTCAAAATTTTAATTTTCAAATTCAGTTCCATGATCACTTTGAATACAACTTTAGAAGTGCCTTTTCATTTGAAACCTTTCTATAAAACTTTATGAAAGCCATGAAAGATTCATCTTTATGTGCTAAAAATAAATCCAAGTAAATCGAGAGAAATCATCAACCATTACTAATCCATATCTCTTGCCTCCTAGGCTAGTGATCCTAGTTGGTCCAAAGAGATCCATATGGAGTAGTTCTAGTAGCCTAGAAATTGAAATAATTTCTTTTGATTTAAAGAGGTTCTTGTTTGTTTTCCAAATTAACAAACATCATAAATTTTATTTTTTTCAAATTTAAGTTTTGGTAAATCTTTAACTAAATTCTTTTTACACAATTTGAGAAGTAAATGCATGCTTGCATGACCTAATCTATGATGCCATAACCAAGTAGTCTCATTACTTGTGGCATTCATTGCAACTAGGCATTTACCATCTTGGATAAGTAAATTATCAAAATCAATAAGGTAGATACTGCAATGCCTATTTTCAATGAATTTCACTCCATTATCATCGAGACTAGATACCATGCAAAGAGATGATTCAAAAATTACTTTAAAACCTTTATCACCAAATTAACTAATATTAAGTAAATTGTACTTTAATCCTTCAACTAACAATACATTATCAATAAAGTAAAAGGAGAGATGTAAACTTTACCGATACCAATGATTTTGCCTTTACCATTATCTCCAAAAGTTACATTCCCTCCATTCAAAACATCAAGAGAGATGAATTGCTTCACATCTCTCATCATGTATCTTGAGCAACCACTGTCAAGATACCACAATCTCCTTTTCTCTTGGTTGCAAGACACACCTCATCTTCTATTGTCATAAGGCAGAGATTGGCAACTTCTTGTTGTTCTTCTTCTGAACTGGAGTCTTCGCTGTCGCTCCAGGTTTCTATCATTGCTTTCTTCTTGAACTTCTTTTTAAACTTCTTAAGGAGAGGACAATCAACCTTGTAGTGATTGGGCTTCTTACATTCAAAATAGATAGGTTGATCCTTCGCCTTCTCTCTTTCTTTTTCTTTATCTTTGCCTTTATCTTTACTAGGTTATGGCTTCTTTTTGTAAGGGAACTCCTTCCTTATGAATCTTCTAAATTTTCTTGCCACTAGAGCCTCTTCATTTTCACTTTCTCTTCACTTGAAGGCTCATGTGATGTAGTGGATTTGAAAGCAATTGTTTTCTTCTTTCAATCCGCATCCACTACTTTTTGTTTCAAGTTCAACTCATAAGTCATGAGTGAACCAACAAGTTATTCCAAGGGAAGTGTCTCAACATCTTTTGCTTTTTGGATTGCTGTGACCTTCGAATCCCATGATGTTGGTAAAGACCTGAGAATTTTATTTACAAGGTCAGTGTTAGACATAACTTTTCCAAGACTTCTCATGCTATTTACAATGTTGGTAAATATTGTATACATATCAGCTATTGATTTATTTGGCTATATTCTAAATACTTCATATGTTTAAATGAGCATATTTACTTTAGTATTCTTTACTTGATGGGTACCTTCATGAGTAACCATAAGTATGTCAAATTTTCTTTGTCGATGCACATATGGATTCCTATTAAATTTACTAGGATCCAATACGTAATAAAGCAAATTCATTGCCTTGGATATTAAGCTCTGATTGCTTAATATCATTTTTATCCCAATCCTCTTCTAGTTTTGGAATGGAAATGCTATTAACCATCATTGAAGGAACATGGAGATCTTTAACGACAACTTTCCAAAGATTGTAATCAATAAAATGCATATAAATTCGCATACGAGTTTTCCAATATGTGTAATTAGTGCCATAAAAAAGTGAAGGTCTATTTAAGGCTTGACCCTCAACAACACTAGTTCCTATAGGGGCTGCCATAGATCTTTAACTTAAGGCAATTAGACCTATTAGCTGAGTACAAGGCTCTGATACCACTTGTTGCCCAGCTAAAGTAACCCAAGAGAAGGGGTGAATTGCATTTCAAAATATTTTACAAAGATTAAAACAAGTGCTAATGTGTTTGTAAGTGTTTGTATGCTCAATAAAAGTATGCAGCAGAAGTAATAATGTAAATGCAAGAAAAAAAGATAAGCAATCACAAACACAATAATTTATGATAGTTTGGTATACATCAAGCACCTATGTCCACTCTCTAAGGTCCACTTGGGTATTTCACTGTAATCCTTCCTTGATTATAGTATATTAGTTTTCATGGGCTCACTAATCAAAATCCCTTGATTTTTACAAGGCTAACCAAAAACCTAGTCGATTTTCATAAGACTCACCAACAACCTAATTGGTTTTCACAAGGCTCACCAACAATCTTGTTAATTTTTTTCAAACAAGGCTCACCAATAATCCAAACACTAATTTCAATTCACTTAAAACTAGGAACAACAAGATAATCAAGTATAATGTAAGAGTACAATAAGCTTTCAAAATAAAAGCAAATATCTCCTTAAAACTCTTTGATTGTTGTTGAGAAGCTTGTCTCCAAGTTGTTGAAGCCTTAATCAATGCTTGAGAGTTAGACTTGAATGCTTCTTGAATGCTTGAAGGCTTAACTTCACTCAAAAGTAATGAACTCTTAATGAATATTTGAATGATTTGCAATGAATACATCTCCCTTGTATTTGGTCCACTTTAAATACCTTTCCAAGCCTTAAATGATTGTTTATGACCATTGGAGAAAAGAAAATAGCCATTAGACACAAAAAGGACCAAATCTGTACTTCAAAAAACTAACTGTTACTGTTCATCCAGACCTGCAGGTACCGACACTTTAGGTCATGAGTCGACTCATGTATTGATACTTGAGTTGATGCTAAGTCAAAAAAATTTTTGAAGCTCTCTGGAGTATTCTGGTGCAACGATACTTCTTTTAATGAGTCAATACTTAAGTTGACACTACATATTCATGAGTCGACACTTGGGCAAAATCCAGAAATCAGCATGTTTTGTCTTCATTTTGGTCTCAGGCCTTGAGTCGGCACTTGTTTGACCATGAGTCGACTCATGTGTCGATACTTGGGTTTCATGAGTTGATACTTCATGCGTGCTGGATGAAACTCTTTCTACATATCAGTTCAGGATTCTGTAAGTCGACACCTTGAGTCGATACTTGATCTTCATGAGTCAACACTTGCTTGAAACTTTGCAAAAACTTGTTGAAACTTTGCCAAATTCAAAATTTGACTCCTTCAAGGTCATTCTTAAGTGTCAAAGTCTGTATAACTTGAAATTCCATTGATTTAGGCGACTTCTTCAACAGTTTGACAAGCATTTGAATTCTTTAACATAGTATAGCTTTGATGAGTACTTTAATCTGCTAAACACACTTGTAATACACAGTTAGTACTCAAATATATTTAAGTATTTTGTAATTTATCAAAATCAAGATAGGAGACAAAAAAAAGATAAAAATCAAATGACTTAGAGAATTCATTAGGTCGAGCTTTACATCATACAAGCTCTACTCCGATATCATATCCCACTACTAAGGGATCTCCATGTTGAGTAATCAGTAGAAATCCTCTTCATTGGTAGTAAGGACCCTGTCACTCTTATTCGGCGATTTGTTGGACTAGCCTGTTGCCCAGCAAGGTAGCCCAATAGGGGGGGTAAATTGGATATTTTTAAAATTTAAACAGTTATGTGCTGAACTATGAGGGTTAATGTGGCAAAGTGATTGTGCTATATGAGATATGCAGCAGAAGTAGTAGATTAAGTGCCAAATAATAAAGAGCAAGTGAAGAAAGAAGCAAATAATCATAAACGCACAGATGTATTGTGGTTCAGTGCACTCCAAGTACCTACATCCATTCCCCAAGCTTTTTCTTGAAAATTTTACTATACTCTATCCAAGATTACAGCCAACTTGTTTTTTAAGGCTTACAAGTCAAACCATATTGGTTTTATCACCTAGGCTCAGCAACAACCTTCATAACTTGATTTTAATCTAGGCTAACAAGTCAACCCCAAGTTGATTTTATCTCTTAGGCTCATGAACAACCTTTAACACTAGTTTCAATACCTTTGAAACTAGCAACAACAAATAAAAGCAAGTACACAAAAATAGGCACAAGAAATAGCTCCTAAATGAGTGGAAATAAATATTGATGAAGCTCTTCTTGAATACTTGAGTTGTCTCCTTCTTGGAATCTTTGGATGCACTCTTTTTGGCTAATGATTTGAAGGCTTAAGGCTGGGTTGAAGACTTTTCCAGGTGGAATCAACTTTTTAGCTCACTATTGTCTTTTCTCAAAAGATAAACTGTCTCTTCTTGGATTCTTGTCTTCAATGAGTTTGGTGAGTAATAAATAGCTTAACAACACTAAAATGATCATTGGAGATTGTTAGAGTGAAGAAACTAGCCATTTAGAGAGTGTTTAGAATCAATTCTGAACTTCTGGAAAACTAGCCGTTACATTAAGTGTTGACTCTTGAATTTCTTCATGAGTCGATCAGTGAGTCGACACTTGAGTCGACACTAGGTATAAATATGAGTTTCTATGGTTCTACTTTCTTTTGCTCTCAGGCTTTAAGTGGTCTCTGAGTCAACACTTGGATCTGTGAGTCAACACTCGAGTCTATGAGTCGTTCTTCTGAGTCGACACTTGGCAAAAAGATCTTGAAATAGCATGTTCTATTCATTTTTGTTCTCAGGCCTTGAGTCGACCTATGAGTCAACACTTGAAGCTTGTGAGTCGACACTTGAGTCTGTGAGTCGACACCTAGCATGCCATCTTGAAACTTTTTGTGCTAGTCTTCTGAAGTGTCGATACTTTCTTTATGAGTCGACCTGTGAGTCGACACTTGCACTGTGCTATTTCAAAAAAGTATGCCAAACTCTCAATTTTCCAAATATTGTTCAAGAACCTCTTAGACTCATCTTCATAAGGACAAATTGATCATTTTATCAATATTCCAAGGTAAGAAAATAACTTAAATATTGAAATTCATGTTGCTTTACTGTTAGTACATTTGAGTAAAAATTTGAAGTACCTGTGACCTGAAATTTGTACTCCAATTAAAACATTAGTCCATACATATACTCAACATTTTGTTATTCATCAAAATCAAGGAGCCAAAGCCAACAATCTACCCCTTTTTGATGATGACAAAACTTTGAGTATATAAGCACATAATTTCAAAATTTTGACTAGTATAGTATCAAAAATTTTGAAATTGAATGAGTCTTTCAAAATATCTTCATAATAGTCAACAAACAAGGTTCACACATGAATTTAGGTGAGAATGAATCAAAATATCAGTTCATATAGTAATGTTTCAAGAGTTTCAAGACTAGAATTTTAAATTCTCCTCCTATTTTAAGTAACTTGTGAATTCTTGAGATTTTGAAAATGTTGCTAATATAATCATTTTCTACTCCCCCCTTTTGTCATCATCAAGCATTAAAAAGAGTTTTCTCCCCCTAAATTTATGCATAAACAAATTGACAAAAAGAAGAGTGACAAAACATACCATGAAGCAAATTTTATAGCCATAAAAGATAACCCTCATTAATAACTAGTTTCATAACATAACACCAATAAGATAACATAACATAACACCATAGCATGCAATAAAAAACATACAAAAAATGTATTTGAGAGGCTAATCCTCATCAGAAGGGAAGTCAAGTACAATAGGGGCCATAACCCTAGAGAATGATGACTTAGGAGTCTTATGAAGCATGCTCTTAGTCCTAAGGGAAGGGCCAAATCTGGGTACAAGTCTGGTAGTCCTAGCAGCGCGACTAGCAAGTGTCTCCACCAAAGTCTCAAAAGCAGAAGTAGAGTCGATGGGAGCATCCAGAGTCTGATCTGGAATAGTAGATCTAATCCTCCCTACTGATAATATGATAGCCAGCTGCCTCATCACCATCACTGACAGAGTCTCTATCATCATCTGCTGCGCCACCACCATCACCAGCTGTATCATCACCATCCAGAGCTGTATCACCACTAGCAATGTCATCATGAGTGTCGTGGTCATCATCGTCTGTCAACAAAGGAGGAGGTGGAGGATCCGAAGGTCCTACTGAAGGTAATAAAGACCTCAGCAAGTCTCGGATCTCAGTAAAATTGGCCTCCATCGCCTGTCGTATACCAGTAAGTTGCTCATTAGTATGGCTCGTCAAACCATGCAGCTCTAACTGAAGTCTACTAGTCCAAACAGACAGTCCCAAAACCTCCTCTCGAACATCAGTAATCTGGGTAGTGACCCGCTCCTCAAAAGTGGACTCTATCTCTATAGTATCACAAGGAGCAGTGGCAGGTGCCAGGGTGGATGGCTCAGATCCTGAAGTAGTGGCTGGTGCAGGTCTCGGTGGAGAAAAGTGCTCAGTGGGTCCAGATGGCTCTATCTCAGTAGCTCTAATCTCATCCTCTTTGTCTAGCTCCTGTCCAGACTCTCTCCTGACCCATCTACCACGATACGCCTGAAACCCATGCGATGTAGAGATTTCTCCCCATAGGTGTCTGTGTGGAGAATCTCTTTGGAGGCCTCACCCTCTAACTAGATACTAAACTCTCTGAATATTTGTGTGAGCCCCATACCATATGGTAGGCAAAGTCGGCACTGAGTAGCGGCCTTACCCATCTGATGCATCATAATCATCGATAGGTCAACAGCAGTCTACTGTCTCAGGGATACCATCAGAACAAGCTCCCTCTCTATGATGAAATCGAACCTCCTAGTCTTCGAAATCAATATTCGAGTGATAATATGATGTATAACTCGCATCTCAAGCAACAACTGGTTGGTTGACACCACAGAAACACCTCTAACATCCTCTCTCTCTAAGATACACCTAAAAGCAGCTTCCCTATTCCTTACATAGTTCGCTGCCAAGCCTCTGAGAGGAATCTCCCAGATCCTATAGATGGTCTCTGCTGTCACTGGTATGTGAACTCCCCTAACTACCGCACTCCACCTAAGTCTATCAATGGCTAAACTACTATAAAACTCTCTGATCAGGTGCGGATAGTACATCTCTCTCATAATATAGAAAGGTACGAGTCCAGATGCTCTCAGCAGATCATCGATGATAAAACCCTGGGAGTCCCAAAACTGCAAATCCACATGCCTCCCACAAGCAATGACCTTCCCTGCCACTCTCAGCTATAGGGGAAACCTGGAAAGTGGGAACTCTATCAGTAGACTGATCCTAAGGCTGCTCCTTACCATGCTGCACAGGGTCCTGACAATCCATGGACCTCTGTTGACTCTGTTATCGATTTTGATGATAAGAAAAATGGTTAAGTATAAGTTGAGTACTAATGATGTCCTTGAAGTATATTTTTTATAGAAAAAGGTGCTCACAAATTTAAAGAAGTTTGTTTGTTGAAGAAGCCAAGCTTAGATGAAAAGATCTACTCAAAGAAGACTTGGATAGTCAAAGGTTGCTTGAATGGTTAATTGAGTGAAGTAAAAATTTGTTTCAGCACAAGTTCGGACTTTTTGTGAAGATTTCAGTAAGGTGTCGACTCAAAGTATCGACACATGATACCAAGTATCGATACATAGAAGTGAAGTGTCAACTCAAGCCGGTACGCAAAGAATGTTTCAAATGGCATGGCTGAAGTGTCAACACATGGACTTGAAGTGTCGACACATGGATTAGCTCATCGTCTGAGATTTTAAGCCACAGAACTTGCTAAAAATGAAGAACTGCAGAAGTGTCGACACATGGAAGCAAAGTGTCGACTCAAAGTATCGACTCGCCTGAGGAAGTGTCGACATATCTGAGATTTCCAGAGAACCAGATTGAGAATTTTTGAACTAGGTGTCGACTCAAGAAGTTCAAGTATCGACCTAAAGTATTGACTCAGCCTGAAGTGTCAACACATGGAGTTCTGGGAACAGTAATGGCTAGTTTCTCAAATGAAAAACTTGATCCTTTTACCCTCCAACGGCTAGATTCTTAAGTCTAACTGCTAGAAACTAGATTTGAGGCCTTGGGAATGTATTTATATTCTCTAAATCAAATCAAAACATATATTATTGATGAGAATGAAATAGAAGCATCCAAGAGAGAAGAAAAGAGAGCATTCACTCCTATTCATTGAAGATTCAACCACTTTCAAGCAAAAGCAAGCCTCCAAGCATTCAAGAGCCTTCAAGAGCATTAAAGATCATCCATTCTTGAGCAATCAAAGAGGCTTCAACAAGTTCAAAAGCACCACAACATCGAGCTTCAAAGAGATACCCATTTTTTATTAGAAAGCTTTTATTATCTTTACTTCAAAGACTTATTTATTGTAAGGGTTTTGGTTAGCCTATTGTAAAACCAAGGAAGGTTATTGGTGAGCCTTTGAAAACCAATTAGGTTCTTGGTTATCCTGGAAAACCAAGGGAGTTTGGTGGTAAGCCTTAAAATCATTTAGGTTCTTAGTTAGCCCGTAAAACCAAGTGAGGTTTTGACTTGTGAGCCTTGTGAAAACAAATAGGGTTTTTGATTAGTGAGCCTGAAAAACTAATCAACTGTAATCGGTAGAGATTATAGTGAATTCCCAAAGAGATCTTGGAAAGTGGATGTAGGTGCATTGATGGCACCGAACCACTATACTTCTTTGTCTTTGTGGTTGATCGTTCTCTCTACTTGCTCTTTCATTTATTGCTCTTTATTTTTGCTGCACTTTTACTTAAGAGCATTACATTTGAATTCATAGTATCTTGTTTAATTATTGAGTTGGATTACATCTTATTCCATTGTATCGAGTAATAATTTTTAGAGACCCAATTCACCCCCCTCTTGGGTTGCTTACTGGGCAACAAGTAGTATCAGAGCCATGTTCTCAGTGTATAGGCTTTACCGTCATGAGTAAAGATCTACGGCAGCCCCTATTGGTACTAGCGTAGTTGAGGGTCAAGACTCAAATAGACCTCCATTTTTCAATGGATCAAATTATACATATTGGAAAACTAGGATGAGAATTTATATGCATTCTATTGATTATAACTTGTGGAGAGTTGTTGATAAGGGTCCTCATATTCCTTCGATAGTGGTTAATGGTGTTTCCATCCCAAAGCTCAAAAAAAATTGGATGAAAATGGCATTAAGCAATCCGAGATCAATGCTAAGGCAATGAATCTCCTTTATTATGCATTAGATCCTAGTGAATTCAATAGGATATCTACTTGCACTTCTGCCAAAAAATATGGGACACACTTGAAGTTATCCATGAGGGTACCGATCAAGCGAAGAATACTAAGGTGAACATGTTAGTGCATACTTATGAAATATTCTGAATGGAACTTAATGAGTCAATCACTGACATGTACACTAGATTTACAAATATTGTAAATGAAATGAGAAGTCTAGGAAAAGTAATGTCTAATGCTGATCTTATGAATAAAATCCTCAGGTCACTTCCAACATCGTGGGATCCGAAGGTGACCGCAATCCAAGAAGCAAAGGATGTTAACAAGCTACCTTTAGAGCAGCTGGTTGGATCACTCATGACTTTTGAGCTGAATTTGAAGCAAAAGTCAATGGACATGGATAAAAAGAGAAAGAGGATTGCATTCAAATCAAATATACAAGAAGAATCCTCAATAGATGAGTCTGAAGAAGAAGAAGAAGAAGAAGATGGTGAAGAAGCTCTCCTTGCTAGAAAATTTAGAAGATTCATGAAGAGGAGGAAGTTTCCTTACAAGAAGAAATTTCAATCAAAAGAAAAAGGAAAAGAGAAAGAGAAAGAAAAGAAAAAAGAAAAGGAGAAGAAAATACCTACATGCTTCAAGTACAAGAAGCCAGGTCACTACAAGTTCGATTGCCCTCTCCTAAAGAAGTCAAGGAAGAAGTTAAGAAAGAAAGCAATGATAGCCATCTAGAGTGATAGTGAAGACTCCAGTTCTGAGGAAGAGCAAACTGAAGTTGCAAATCTTTGTCTTATGGCACATCGAGAGCAAGATGAGGTAAATTTCGATACTGAAATAGATTTTACTTTCGATAAGGTAAGAAATGGTTTTGATGAACTTATGCATGATTATAAAATAATTTTATCTGAAAATAAAAGGTTGAAAAAGCATGCAAATAGTTTTTCTCTTGAAAATAATTCCTTGTTGAATGAAGTTAGTGATTTGAAAACTAAATTAGATGTTTTAGAAAAGAAAAACAATGCTTTGACAATGAAAATGAAGTTTTGAAAATATCCAAAATTGTTATTTCAAATGGTGATCTTTTGAAGAAAAATAAAGATTTGGAATTAGAAAATGTAAAGTATAAAAATGAACTTGATAAAATGAAGTCCTTTATTGAAAAATTTACCTATAGTTCAGAAAGACTAAACCTACTTTTAAATAGCCAAAGAGTCATTTTCAATAAAGCAGGATTAGGCTATAGACCACAAAAATAATAAAAGTACTTTAAAACTTTTTTGTTTCTGCATCTTCTAGCATAACATGTTTTCATGTAAAAAGCAAGGTCATAAATCTTTTCAATGCAATTTGAGAAAAAATAATTCTTTTGAAAAAGTTTGGATTTCAAAGGGAACCATTTTAAGTGCTAACCCTAAAGGACCCAAGTTGGCTTGGGTACCTAAAATCAAAGCTTGATTTTATTGCAGGTGTGTCTTGCAACCAAGGAGAACAAAAGACTTTGGTATCTTGATAGTGGTTGCTCAAGGCACATGACGGGAGATGTGAAGCAATTCACTTCTATTGAAACAATGAATGGAGGGAGTGTGACCTTCGGGGATAATGATAAAGAAAAATCGTTGGTATTGGTAAGGTTCACATAACTCCTTCTAGTTGTATTAGTAATGTACTATTAGGTGAAGGTTTAAAGCATAATATTTTAAGCATTAGTCAATTTTGTGATAAAGGTTTTCAAGTTATTTTTAAATCATCTTATTGCATCATTGCTAGTCCGGATATAAATGGAATACAATTCATTGGAAAAAGGCATGGTAATATTTATTTGATAGATTTAAATGATCTATCTTTGCCTAATAGAGAATGCCTTGTTGTAATGAATTCTACTAAATATGAGACTAGTTGGCTTTGGCATAGAAGATTAAGGCATGCTAGTATTTATCTACTTTCAAAACTTTGCAAAAAGAATTTAGTTAGAGATTTACCTAAACCTTGTTTTGAAAAAGATAGTTTGCCAAGCATGTCAATTTGGAAAACAAGTTAAAACCTCTTTCAAACCTAAAGGCATTGTAACTACTAGTAGGCCACTGGAACTACTTCATATGGATCTTTTTGGACCAACTCGAACATCAAGTCTATGAGGCAAGAGATATGGATTAGTAATAGTAGATGATTTTTTGAGATTTACATGGATTTTCTTTCTAGCACATAAAGATGAATCATTCTCTGCTTTTATAAAGTTTTATCGAAAAGTTTCAAATGAAAAAGGTGTTTCAGTTGTTTGCATTCGCAGTGATCATGGAACTGAATTTAAAAATCAAGATTTTGAAAACTTTTGTAATGAAAAACGTATTGAACACAACTTTTCTGCACCTAGGACACCTCAGCAGAATGGGGTAGTAGAAAGAAAATATCGTACTTTAGAAAAAATGGCATGCACTATCTTTGTGAAAATGACTTACCAAGATATTTTTGGGCTGAAGCTATTAATACTACATGTTACATTTTGAATCGAGTTTTAATCCATCCTATTTTGAAGAAAACTCCTTACGAACTTTGGAATCAAAGAAAACCAACTTTAAAGTATTTTTGAGTTTTGGTTGCAAATGTCTTATCTTAAATAATGGAAAAGATAATCTTGAAAAATTTGATGCCAAGTCTGATGAAGGTATCTTTTTAGGATACTTCACATCAAACATGGCATATAGAGTTTTCAATAAAAGAACCTTGGTTGTAGAAGAGTCAGTGCATGTTATTTTTGAATAATCTACTAACAAATCATCCAGAAAAGAGGATACATCTGATGAATGTGCAGGTGCTGACAAGCTTCAAAAATTGACACTGAATGATCAACCTCCTCAGCCAAATGAAGAAGATCAAGACAAAAGTAAGAAAGGAGAAGACACTCCAAAGCACCAAGATCTACCTAAGGAGTGGAGGTATGCTCATGGACATCCTAAAGAATTAATCCTAGGTGATCCATTTAAAGGGGTAAGAACTCGAGCCTCGATTAGAAATGAATGTGACTATATAGCTTTTGTATCACAAGTATAGCCTAAATATTTTGAAGAAGCTGAAAAAGACCCTAACTGGATTAATGCCATGCAAGATGAACTAATTCAGTTTGATAGAAACAATGTTTGGACATTAATAGAAAGACCATCTAATGTTTCTATTATTGGCACTAAATGGGTATTTAGGAATAAATTAGATGAAAATAGAATTGTTGTTAGGAATAAAGCTAGACTAGTTGCTAAAGGCTACAACCAGGAGGAAGGGATTGATTTTGATGAAACTTTTGCTCCTGTTGCTAGACTTGAAGCAATTAGACTATTATTAGCATTTGCTTATTTTATGAATTTTAAAATGTTTCAAATGGATGTTGAGAGTGCATTTCTAAATGGTTTTATAACAGAAAAAGTTTTTTTCGAACAACCACCTGAATTGAAAATCATGCACATCATGATCATGTTTTTAAATTACACAAAGTACTTTATGGATTAAAGCAAGTACCTAGAACCTGGTATGAAAGACTCATCAAATTTTTAATTGAAAATGAATTTTCTAGAGGCCATGTTGATAAAACTTTATTTTTGAAAAAGAAAGATAATGATTTATTAGTAGAACATATATATGTTGATGATATCATTTTTGGTGCTACTAATAAAATTCTTTATCAAGAGTTTGCTAAGCTAATGCAGGATGAGTTCAAGATGAGCATGATGGGAGAACTCAATTTCTTTCTCATACTCCAGATCAAGCAAACTAAAGATGGAATCTTCATCAACCAAGCTAAGTATACAAGAGAAATTATAAAGAAGTTTGGGATGGAGACTACTAAATCGATAGGTACGCCTATGAGCCCCTCTTGTAGACTTGATAAAGATGAGCATGGAAAATCAGTAGATCAAAAGTTATACAGAGGTATGATTGACTCCTTATTGTACTTAACTACTACTAGACCAGATATAATATTTAGTGTATGCATGTATGCTAGATATTAGTCTGAACCTAAAAAAACACATATGATGGATGTTAAGCACATTATTAGATATCTATCTGGTACTATTGATATTGATTTATGGTATTCTAGAGATTCATCTGCTGAATTCATTAGATATTCTGATGCTGATTTTGCTGGTTATAAATTGGATAGAAAGAGTACTAGTGGTGCTTGCCAATTTCTTGGAGTTAACTTAATCTCCTGGTTTAGCAAGAAATGAACTTTAGTTGCATTATCCACAGCTAAGGCTGAGTATATTGTAACAAGAAATTGTTGTGCTCAAATCTTGTGGATCAAGCAACAACTTGAAAATTTTGAAATCAAGTTGACTAGTACACCTATAAAATGTGATAATACCGGTACTATTTGCTTGACTAAAAATCCTGTTCAACATTCCAGGAGTAAACATATTGAAATTAGACATCATTTTATTAGAAATCATGTTGAAAATAATGATGTTGTGCTTGAATTTATTAGTACTGAATTTCAATTAGCTGATATTTTGACTAAACCTCTTCTGGAAGATCGATTTTGTATGATTAGAAGAGAGCTCGGGATCATTAATCCTTTTGATTAAAATTTTCTTATTTTTGATTCAAATCAATCATATTTGACATCAATCATAATCAATCATTGTTAATTGTGTTGAATATCATTGAATTATCTATGATTTTGATCAAACCTTCAATCTCTTATTTTTTGATTTTTAAGTCGATGTGTCAACACATTAATGTGTCGACACCGAATGTGTTGACACATTCATGAGTCGATACATGAACGGCAGCAGACCGAGAATAAGGGCATTCCGAAAGGTTTTTTTTACTCCTCACTCCTCCTTCCGTCTATTTCGTGCTTTAAACCCTCAAATTCATTGTTCAGAGCACTTTCTTGTTTGGATTTTGCAACATTTTGCCTCCCATTTGCAATTTGAGCCCTAGAAACCCTAGGTTTTCCCTCCAAACTTGTCCAAATTCTTATTCTATGCAATGGGACCTCGAAAACAAGTAGTCCATCACCCTCGTCAGTCCAATCAGGTGGAAGAAAGAAGAACGAAGGCCAGACACGAAGCTAGAGCTCCAGATCCGCCTGCTCGACCTCTTTTCGCAACTTCTAGCCGGATGAGTTCGAAGACCGTCGTCGGGGGATGATGTGTAGACTTCAGTTTTGTTGACCAGCAGCACTTCAGGACCGAACAGTGGATTCAAGAGGCTGGTTTGATATCATTTTGCTCACTAAGCGAGAGATATTACCCAAGGCTTATTTGGGAGTTTTATGGATCACTAGCCTGTGGGATGATGGTTGGATGGCTCAGGTGAGAGGCTGGGATATCCCAGTTACCTCAGAGATATTTAGTAGAGTTTGGGACATTCCGACAACTAGGTCAGTAGTGGACAAGCTGATTGATCAAGTGAGTGGTCTCTAGTGTATCTTCGAGTTAGACATATTGTCTGATGGAGCCATCGTACCTGCATCCCGCCTGTCAGCAGAGATGATATTGTTGCACCATATTATTGCCTGGATCCTTCTGCTAAAGACCGGACGGTTCGATTATATCACTAAGCGGGAGTTGCTCGTGATGGTCTCATTGGTACAACACACACCTGTCTGCCTTCCAGTGCTCATGGTTCACCAGATGACGGATGCTTCGACGAGTAGGCGACTCTGCCTGCCCTATGGGATGGGGTTGACTATACTGTTCAGGGAGTATGGCGTCAGCTTTGAGGATGAGCCCTTTCGCATGCTACTTCATACTGATGTGTATGACATCAGGTCATTACACAAGATGGGTTATTATCTGTTCCAAGGCCAGTGGAGATGGAGAGTATCTGGTCAGGCCGATGACAGAGCTAATGATGATGATGTTGTAGAGGAGGAGTGCATCCTCTCCGGCGAGGCAGGACCTACTGAGAGTCAGCCTAAGATAGCAGCACAGCCAGAGGCTGAATCTCAATCTGAGCCTACTACTTCAGCACAGCCTCAGCCAGTTCAGACGGAGACTCCGGCAGTTTCAAACAATTTATTGGACAGAGTCAGACACATTGAGATAGATATTTTGATCATTAGGCGGCGTCTTGACTGCTTCATAGCTGAGACCAGAGAGAGCCACAATGGACTAAGTGATGGCATCTCAGCTATACTGACCGCTTTGCCCAGACCTACTGGGAGTACTCCAATTGATGATATAGCTCCACCTGCTCTAGCACCAGTTGTTGATGGTGATGATGGAGAGGATGAGGAGACTGACTCTGATGGATTCGATTTTCCAAATCTGATTTCAGAGCTAGTGGTAGAGGTGACGGCAGACTTGCCCAGGAGTCCTACTTGTGACCCTTCTAGTTCACCTACTCAGACTCCAGTCCTATCTTCTCCTCCCAGATCAGATGATCATATTCCAATTCCTATTCTTTCACCTATAGTTGATTCTCCTGTTGTTCATTCACCAGTTATTGATTGACCCATTGTTGATACACCCATGATTGACAGTCCTATCATTGATTCACCGATTGCAGACTCACCCATTCATTTTCAGCTGATACATCTATCGTTGATACACCCATCATATCATCAGCTGATACGCCTGTTTTTGATACACCCATTGTTGATTCGCCTACTATCCATACATCCTCACTTATTCGAAAGCTTGGTTTTTACACACCTAGCTTTCAGTATCTTGACTCTGGTCCATCCTTTGATCGTACACCACTTCCAGAAGTCGCAGAGACTGTCGACCCGATAAGTTTTGTTCCTGCTAAGGATATTGCTTCCACTTCTGCTCCAGCCAGAGGTTGGACGTATGCTTGACGTAGAGGACATGGTCATCGTACCCCCCACGATCGACCAGGCCTCGAGCTGGATCTTTTACTGATACAGGACCGATTGAGATCGGATCATGTTCTGATGATGATGATGAGGATAAGGATTAGGATATCTATGTATTTTTAGATAGTTTACTTTTATGCATCTTTTATATGTCTTGTTGTTGTACAAATTTTGACTCTAAATGAAATACTATGTTGTACTTCATGTTTGTGACTTCAAATGAATGAAATGGTTTAACTTTTCTTTAGTACTTCATTGTCTTCATTTTTGAATGGATGAATGAACTATTCCTATTGTTTTGCCTATTTGTCTTCCTACCTTTTTAATGATAACAAAAAGGGGAAGTAATAAGATTAAATTATAAATGTGATGTATAAATATGATGTGCGCAAGGGGTAATAAGAGTATTTGAAAACTTGAATTGAAAAGTGTTTATAAATTCCTTAAGTAAGGGGGAGCAATACTTTGTTTATATTGAAAATCCTTTCTAAATTGAATTTCATCTTAAATCCCTTCTTTAAATATTTTGAAAGATATTTACAAACTATTTTATGGACCATCGATTCAGGGGGAGCCTTGTTTATTGCTGAATTTTCTTGTAGAGTATCACAATACGTGTGTTTATGTCTTAAATATATCCTAAAGCTCTGATACTCTCAATCATTATAACAAGTTGTGTATCACTCTTATTCTGATACATCATATCATTATTGCAAATTACTTTGGTACACCTATTGCATTTAGCTCTATGCAACTTGATAATTTTTTTTAAAAGCTTCTTATGCAATTTATACTTAAAGATTTTGTCATCATCAAAAAGAGGAAGATTGTTGACTCAGTTATTGATTTTGATGATAAGAAAATGGTTAAGTATAAGTTGAGTACTAATGATTTCCTTGAAATATATTTTTTATAGAAAAAGGTGCTCACAAATTTGAAGATGTTTGTTTGATTGAAGAAGCCAAGCTTAGATGAAAAAGATCTGCTCAAAGAGGACTTGGACAGTCAAAGGTTGCTTGAATGGTTAATTGAGTGAAGTATAAATTTGTTTCAGCACAAGTTCAGACTTTTTGTGAAGATTTCAGTGAGGTGTTGACTCAAAGTGTCGACACATGACACCAAGTGTCAACACATGGAAGTGATGTGTCCACTCAAGCCGGTATGCAAAGAATGTTTCAAATGGCACGACTGAAGTGTCAACACATGGACCTGAAGTATCGACATATGGATCAGCTCATCGCCTGAGATTTTCAAGCCACAGAACTTGCTGAAAATGAAGAACTGCAAAAGTGTCGACACATGGAAGCAAAGTGTCGACTCAAAGTGTCGACTCACCTGATGAAGTGTTGACACATCTGAGATTTCTAGAGAACCAGATTGAAGATTTTTGAACTGGGTGTCGACTCAAGAAGTTCAAGTATCGACCGAAAGTGTCGACTCACAGCCTAAAGTATCGACACATGGAGTTCTGGGAACAGTAATGGCTAGTTTTTCAAACGCAGAACTCGACCCTTTTGCCCTCCAATAGCTAGATTTTCAGGTCTAACGGCTATAAACTGGATTTGAGATCTTGGAAAGGTATTTATATGCTCCAAATCAAATCAAAATATATATAATTGATGAGAATGAAATAGAAGCATCCAAGAAAGAAGAAAAGAGAGCATTCACTCCTATTCATTGAAGATTCAACCACTCTCAAGCAAAAGCAAGCCTCCAAGCATTTAAGAACCTTCAAGATCATTAAAGATCATCCATTCTTGAGCAATCAAAGAGGCTTCAACAAGTTCAAAAGCACCACAACATCAAACTTCAAAGAGATACTCGCTTTTTATTAGAAAGCTTTTATTCTCTTTACTTCAAAAACTTATTTGTTGTAAGGGTTCTTGGTTAGCCTATTGTAAAATTAAGGAAGGTTATTGGTGAGCCTTTGCAAACCAATTAGGTTCTTGGTTAGCCTGTAAAACCAAGTGAGGTTTTGACTTGTGAGCCTTGTGAAAACAAGTTGGATTTTTGATTAGTGAGCCCAAAAAACTAATCAACTGTAATCGGTAAAGATTATAATGAATTCCCAAGAGAATCTTAGGGAGTGGATGTAGGTGCATTAGATAGCACCAAACTACTATACTTCTTTTTCTTTGTGGTTGATTGTTCTCTCTACTTGCTCTTTCATTTATTGCTCTTTATTTTCGCTACACTTTTACTTAAAAGCATTACATTTGAATTCATAGTACCTTGTTTAATTGTTGAGTTAGATTACATCCTATTGCATTTCATCGAGTAATAATTTTTAGAGACCCAATTCATCTCCCTCTTGGGTTGCTTACTGGGCAACAACCTCCTCTTTCTGGAACTAGGCTCTCCACGCTCTAGGGTAGTCCTCTTCTTGCGAAATACAACTTGCTTTTTGGGTGCCATGCTAGGACTAGCAAGAAAAGAGAGGGTGAACTAGAAGAGGAAAGAACCAAGATGAAAGAAGACCAAATGAGGGAATCGGACCAAAGAGGAGAGAAATCAATGAAAAGAGAGTGAAACTGGGAGAAATGAGGAAGAACCAAACTGGAGTGAACCAAAGGAGAGAGGAACGGTTTGGAGGAAGGAAAAGCAAGAATGAAACGAGAAAAAAAAATTGGGCCATAACCACCGAAAATAGCATGATATAGAAAAGAAAAATGGAACGAAATACAGTGAAACCGAAAGAAATCAAGCCGACCGAAAGAAAAATAAGAGGAGAAGAGATTTACCCAAAAATGGAGGGATATAGATGGGATTCCACTATTCTTGGAGGTTTGGACAGATTTTGGGGACCACACGAGGAAGAGAACAATGAAAAAAGAATGAGAAAAATGACTTACGGGATGCCCTAAAAACACAATCCCGATGGTCATGAGTCGACACTTGAAAAAAGCTCAAGTATCGACACTTCGGGTAAGTCGACACTTGGGCACTTTTTCAAGTGTCGACACTTGGTCAAAATTCCAGAGAAAATTGTAATAAATTTTTAAAAAATCAGGGAAGTATCTAGGAGTCATTCTAAGATGTTAATGAGAGAATTTTTAGGCAATTGAGAGGATTCAATAAGAATTTGAAGAGACTTCAAACAAAAGGGTCAATTTCTAACTCTTTTATAATCATGCAAAACCTATCTTCGCTAAGGGGTTTAGTGAAAATATTAGCAAGTTATCTACAAAACATACAAAATCAAGCATTACATCACCATTTTGCATATAATCTCTTATAAAGTGATGTCTTATTTTAATGTGTTTGTTTCTTGAATGTTGAACAAGATTTTTAGTTAGATTTATTATACTTGTATTATCACATCTTATGGGAGTTTTATTTAATTTTATGCCAAAATCTTCGAGTTGTTGTTTGATCCATAGGATTTGAGCATAACAACTTACAGTTGCTATATATTCGGCTTCCATCATAGATAGAAAAACTGAATTTTGTTTCTTGCTAAACCATGAAATCAAATTCACTCCAAGAAATTGACAGGTTCTACTTGTACTTTTTCTATCTAGTTTACATCCAGCAAAGTCAGCATCAGAATATGCAATCAATTCAATAGATGAGTCTTTAGAGTACCATAGACCAATATCAATTATGCCATACATATATCTAAATATTCGTTTAACAATCAATATGTGAGACTCTTTAAGAGCAGACTGATATCTAGCATACATATATACACTAAAATGATGTCTGGCCTACTTACAATTAAATATAACAGTAAACCAATGATACCTCTATATAATTTTTTATCTACATTTTTACCTGATTCATCTTTATCAAGTTTACAAGAATGGCTCATAAGAGTACCTAGTGGTTTGGTGCTCTCCATCCCAAACTTCTTTATGATTTTCTTTGTGTCTTAGCTTGGTTGATGAAGATCCCTTCTTTGGTTTATTTGATTTGGAGTCCGAGAAAGAAGTTTAATTCTCCCATCATGCTTATCTCAAACTCACCCTACATAAGCTTAGCAAACTCTTGACAAAGAATTTTATTAGTAGCACCGAAAATGATATCATCAACATAAATCTGTACTACTAATAAATCATTATTTTTTTTTTCAAAATAATGTAGTGTCAACATTGCCTCTAGAAAATTCATTTTCAAGCAAGAAAGTATTTAGTCTATCATACCAAGCTCTTGGAGCTTGTCTAAACCATACAAAGCTTTGTGGAGTTTACAAACATGATCAGGGCATTCATGATTTTTAAAACCAGGGGGCTGTTCAGCATAAACTTCTTCTTCAATAAAACCATTCAAAAAGGCACTTTTGATATCCATTTGAAATAACTTGAAATCTATAAAATAAGTAAAAGCAGGTAACAATCTAATTACTTTTAATCTAGCAACAGGTATAAATGTTTCATCAAAATCAATACCCTCTTCTTGATTATAGTCTTTTGCAACTAATCTAACTTTATTTCTAGTTACTAAGCCATTTTCATCAAGTTTATTTTTGAAAACCCATTTTGTTTCTAATATTGAAACATTTGAACATCTTTCAACTAAAGTCCAAACTTTATTTCTTTTAAATTGATTTAATTCATCTTGCATAGTATTTATCTAGTTTGAATCTTTTTCAGCTTCTTCAATTAATTTAGGTTCTACTTGAGATACAAATGCTAGATAATCACAAATATATCTTATTGAGGAACGAGTATTTATCCCTTTTGATGGATCACCAATGATAAGTTCTTTAGGATGTCCATGGGCATATCTCCATTTTTCAGGCAATGGTTTGGGTGTTGATGCTCCAACTTCTTGTACTTGTTCTTCATTTCCTTGATCACCATCTTTTTCTTTGGAGGCTCCTGCATTGATTGTCATTCTTCCAAACTTTTGAATACCTGTTTCATCATCAAATATTTTTCTTTTCTAGAAGATTTTTTATTAGTTTCATCAAATACTACATGGATGGATTCAACAACTATAAGAGTTCTTCTGTTGAAGATCCTGTATGCCTTGCAAGAAGTAGAGTATCCTAAGAAGATACCCTCATCTGACTTGGAATTAAATTTATTGAGATTATCTTTACCATTATTTAGAATGAAACAACAGCATCCAAATACATGAAAATATTTTATAAAAGGTATTTTGTCTTTCCATAGTTTGTAAGGCATTTTCTTTAAAATCAAACAGATTAAAACATGATTCAAAATATAGCAAGCAATATTTATGGCTTCCGTCCAAAAATATCTAGGTAAATCATTTTCACAAAGCATTATACATGCCATTTCTTCAAGAGTCCTATTCTTTCTTTCTACCATCCCATTTTGTTGAGGTATCATAGGTACAAAAAATTATGATTAATACCATTTTCATTGCAAAATATTTTAAAATCATGATTTTTAAATTCGGTACCATGATCACTACATAAAGAAATAATTGAAACACCTTTTTCATTTGAAACTTTCTTATAAAACTTAATGAATGCAGAAAAGGTTACATCTTTGTAAGCTAAA
The DNA here is from genome assembly GCA_021397845.1 of Areca catechu. Classification (NCBI taxonomy): domain Eukaryota; kingdom Viridiplantae; phylum Streptophyta; class Magnoliopsida; order Arecales; family Arecaceae; genus Areca; species Areca catechu. The sequence continues at coordinate 33,772,161 of CM038050.1, forward strand.
AATATTACCCATATAAAACATGAGAAGTGATCTATAATTACTAGACCATACTTCTTACCTCCGAAACTAGTTGTTCTAATTGGTCCAAAAAGGTCCATGTGAAATAATTCTAAATGTCTAGTTGTAGACACTACTTCTTTTGTAGACACTACTTCTTTTAGTTTGAAAGAAGTTTTTGTTTGTTTTTCTAGTTGACATGCACTACAAATCTTATCTTTTTCAAAAATAAGTTTTGGCAAATCTTTTATAAGATTCTTTTTGTTTAATTTTGAAAGTAAATGTATACTTGCATTCCCTAACCTACAATGCCAAAGCCAACTAGTTTCATTTGTCTTGACTTCCTTAGCCACTAGGCATTACCATTTTGCATGGGTAAGTCTTCAAGATCAACCATGTAAATGTTTCCATTCCTATGACCAATGAACTTGATGCCATCATCATCTAGACTAGATACCATGCACATAAAAGATTCAAAAACTACTTTAAATCCTTTATCGCAAAATTAGCTTATACTAAATAAATTATGTTTTAAAGCATCAATAAACAAAATATTATCAATATAAGTAAAAGGGGTGATATGGACTTTACCGATATCGATAATTTTGCCCTTTCCATTATTACCAAAAGTCACGTTTCCACCATTTAAAGCTTCTAGAGATGAGAATTGCTTTACATCCCCAGTCATGTATCTTGAGTAACCGCTGTCAAGATACCACATTCTTCTTTTATCCTTGGTTGCAAGACACACCTACAAAATAAATCAAGTGGAAACTTTAGGTACCCAAGTCATCTTAGGTCCTTTTGGGTTAGTTGAAGTGGTTCTTTTTGAAATCCAAATCTTTCTAACAGCATTTAATTTTCTTTTGTCACACATATAAGATTTGTGTCCTATTTTACCACAAGCATAATAAGTAATACTAGAGGAAGCTGGTACAAAAGAATTTTTAAAATATTTTTGCTGCTTTTACAGTTTAAAACCTAAGCCAGCTTTGTTAAAGACTGCTCTTTGGTTGTTTAAAAGCATGTTTAGTTTTTCAGAACTGTAGGTGAACTATTCAACGAATGGCTTCACTTTTTCAAGTTCTTCTTTGTATTTCTTTTTTTCTAGTAAAAACTCCTTGTTTTGTTTAGTAAGTGTTTCATTTGTAGCAAAAAATTTATCCTTTTTCAAAGAGTCCTTTTCTTTCACAAGATCTTCTTTTTCATTTTTCAAGATAATGATTTGTTCATTCAAGTTTTTGTTTTCTTGAATCAAACTCTCATTTTCTATCAAAAATTTATTGGTTGATTTTGAAAGCTCTATGTTTTCCTTTTTCAAATCTTTGTTTTTCAATTTAAGTTATTGACATTCCATAACTTATTCATCAAAAACATCGCATAATTCATCAAATGTAAACTCATTTTTAGGTTCAAGCCTTACCTCATCTTCATTGGCCATCAAGCAAAGGTTGGCCACTTCTTGCTGTTCTTCATCGGAACTTGAGTCTTCGCTCTCGCTCCATGTTGCCATCATGGCCTTTTTCCTGAATTTCTTTTTGCTCTTCTTAAGTATGGGGCAATCCATTTTGTAGTGTCCATATTTCTTATACTCAAAACATATTGGTTACTCTATTTCTTTTTCTTTTTCTTTTTCCTTGCTATGATCTCCTTTTTGTAGCCTTTTATTGTAATTGAACCTCTTTCTTCTCATGAATTTCTTGAATTTTCTTGAAATGAGAGTTGTCTTATCTTCTTCATCCTCTTCATTAAATTCATCACTTGACTATTCCTTGGTTGTGGACTTGAATGCAATAGCTTTCTTCTTCTTATCATTGTCCACCATTTTTGCTTTAATGATAGCTCATAGGTCATCAATGATCCCAAGAGATATTCTAGTGGAAGAGTATTGACATCTTTGGCTTCCTTAATGGCAGTGACTTTAGGATCCTAAAAAGCCGGAAGAGACCTGAGAGTTTTGTTAACAAGTTCAGCATTAGAAATCACTTTTTCTAAACTTCTCATGCCATTAACAATGTTTGTAAATCTAGTATACATTTCACTAATTATTTCAGTTGGTTCCATCCTAAACATCTCATAAGTATGAATGAGCATGTTCATTTTAGTGATCTTCACTTGATGTGTACCCTTATAGATAACTTCAAGTGTATCCCAAATTTCTTTGGCAGAAGTGCAATTGGATATTCTATTAAATTCACTTGGATTAAAAGCACAAATAATAAATTCATGGCCTTAGCATTAAGCTCTGCTTGCTTAATGTCATTCTCATCCCAATCTTCTTCTAATTTAGGGATGGGAATGCCATTAACCAAGATAGTGGGCTGATGAGGACCTTTAAAAATAGTTCTCCATATATTATAATCAATAGCTTGAATATATATGCACATGCGTGTCTTCCAGTAAGTGTAGTTTGTGCCATTAAATAGTGGGGAACGGTTTGAGGCTTGTCCTTCTACAATACTAATACCAATTTGGGCTGCCATGATCTTTAACTCAAGATCATTGGACCTACAAGCAGAGTACCAAGCTCTAATACTACTTGTTTCCCAGCAAGGTAGTCCAAGAGGGGGGTGAATTGGATATTTTTAAAATTTAAACAATTATGTGCTGAACTATGAGGGTTAGTGTGGCAAAGTGATTGTGCTATATGAGATATGCAGCAGTAGCAGACTAAGTGCCGAATAATAAAGAGCAAGTGAAGAAAGAAGCAAACAATCACAAACACACATATGTATCGTGGTTCGATGCACTCCAAGCATCTATATCCATTCTCCAAGCTTCTCCTTGGAAATTTTCACTATAATCTATCCAAGATTATAGCCAACTTATTTTCTAAGGCTTACAAGTCAAACCTTGTTGGTTTTATCACCTAGGCTTACCAACAACCTTCATAACTTGTTTTAATCTAGGCTAACAAGTCAACCCCAAGTTGGTTTTATCTTTTAGGCTCACCAACAACCTTTAATACTAGTTTCAATACCTTTGAAACTAGCAACAACAAATAAAAGCAAGTACATAAAAATAGGCACAAAAAATAGCTCCTAAATGAGTGGAAATAAATGTCAATGAAGCTCTTTTTGAATGCTTGAGTTGTCTCCTTCTTGGAATCTTTGGATGCACTCTTTTTGGCTAATGATTTGAAGGGTCAAGGCTGGGTTGAAAACTTTTTCAGGTGGAATCAACTTTTTAGCTCACTCTTGTCTTTCTCAAAAGATAAACTTTGTCTCTTCTTGGATTCTAGTCCTCAATGAGTTTGGTGAGTGAAAAATAGCTTAATAACATTGAAAAGATCATTGGAGACCATTAGAGTGAAGAAACTAGTCATTTAGAGCCGTTTGGAATCAATTCTAAATTTTTAAAAAACTAGTTATTACACTAAGTATTGACACTTGAATTTTTTCATGAGTCGACACTTGGAGTTTGTGAGTCGACACTTGGGTCAACACTAGGTATAAATTTGAATTTCCAGGGTTCTACTTTCTTTGCTCTCAGGCATTGAGTTAGTCTCTGAGTCGACACTTGGATCTGTGAGTCGACACTTAAGTCTGTGAGTCGTTCTTCTGAGTCGACACTTGGCAAAAAGACCTTGAAATAGCATGTTCTATTCTTTTTCTGTTCTCAGGCCTTGAGTCGACTTGTGAGTCGACACTTGAAGCTTGTGAGTCGACATTTGAGTCTTGAGTCGATCTATGAGTCGACACCTAGCATGCCATCTTGAAACTTTGCATGCCAGTCTTCTGAAGTGTCGATACTTTCTTCATGAGTCGACCTGTGAGTCGATACTTGATCCATGAGTCATTACTTTGAGTCAACACTTGCATTATGCCATTTCAAAAAAGTGTGCCAAACTCTGAATTTTCCAAATATTATTCAAGAACCTCTTAGACTCATCTTCATAAGGGCCAAATTGATCATTTTATCAATATCCAAGATGAGAAAATAACTTAAACATTGAAATTCATCTTGCTTTATTGTTAGTACATTTGAGTGAAAATTTGAAGTACCTATGACATGAAATTTATACTCCAATTGAAACATCAGTCCATACATATACTTAATATTTTCTTATTCATCAAAATCAAGGAGCCAAAGCCAACATAACCCAAACCTAGTTGATTCCTAGGAGACATCAAAGAAAATAAAGAAAAATCTACTCTTCCAATTGTGAACGGAAGAGGGAAGACCCTTAAGGAAGGTGCGATCCTGGCAAGGGCCAATAAACCACCAACCCTTAGCTGTTGGATGCCATTTCAAAGAAAACAATTCTTGAAATAGAGAAATCCTAGTTTGGGTTCCGAGCATATTGTATAAAACAATAAAAGAAACAATAATACAAAAGGAGTTCAGAGCTAGCTGGATAGGAACTACATGGTAGAAATCAAGAACATTCCTAATGAAATGATGTAAAGGAAGTGGAGGTCTGCATGAAGAAACTCCTCGTACAAGGTGATTTTACCCAACAGTCCTAATGTCACTCGATCATCTGGGTTTGGGAGTAAAAGCTTGGAACTAACTCGAGAACTGATGCTGTTCCCAGAGTTGGAGGACATTTGTCTCAATCATCATCGAGACAGTGCTCGCTAGACTAGGTAGAATGGGATCATCCAAACTAGCCGACCGACCAGTCCAAAGCTCCTTCTAGAAGGATGAAGTCCCCACTTCTCCGAGATCTAGGGAAATCGCCCCTTCCTAGAAAGACTCCCAAGAGCCTTATAGTCGGGAAACATAGCTCACCATGTGACTCTCATCATCGGATGAAGACATTCTGGCTAATAAGAAAAGAAATGAAAGGGAAAGATCAAACAAGGGAGGTGAAAATACAAGAAAAATGCTAGAAAAAGCCCAGCCTAAGAACAGTTTAAAGATTTCAAAAGAAAGCAAAAGCCACCAAGAGCAGTTCTATTAGAAGAACCCTAAGAGGATATTAAGGAAGTCTTAGCAGGAGACTAAATAAGCCCTAGGAAGAGCTACAAGCCAAGAGAAAGTGAAAGAAACAAGAAAGGAGACCTAACCTGGAAGTAAGGAAGACCCCTAGGAGAACGAGTGTGGAAGTACAAGCTTTTCTTCTATACTACTTTCTATGAAGAAGATGGTCCCTACAACAATGATAGGGGACCCCTATTTATACTCAGCCGAACGGTCAAGATCAAACCTCGATTTGCCTAGAAGCACTAGATCTTCATGCATGGCCTACTCTTAGATGACTGAGCACTGCATTGCCTAGAAGTTGTCACCAATCCATTAACTCTCAATATTGGGTTTTGCATGAATCATTTAAAAGCCATAGCTGTCAGGATACGTGGTGCATCCCTATTAGCCAAAGAGGATTAGATGAATTATTGATCATTCCAGGAGTTATTATACAGTTCTTTCGAGCACTGCGGCTATGATTTTTCTATCCACCACTATCCAGGTGATAGAATAACTAGCAATGATTTCTAAAGAACCAATCAATGCCTAGATGATGAAAAGATTTTTCTAGTCTTAAGACCGAAAAGGTGATTTCTCTCTTTGCCCAGAAATGACAAAGCTCGATTAAGCTACTCGGCAATATTTTAGACTTGGAAGTGCGGGATAACTGTTATGGCAACTACTTATTTGGCCTTAAGGACTAACTGGACCATCGATTATAGAGCACTCAGGTTATCGACTACATTACTAACTAAGAAGAAGATTGTTGCCCAGAAATGGAGCCCAAGGTGGGGAGTGAATTGGGTTTTAAAAATTATTTGAACTATTTCAATGGAAATAAAACAAGTATGTGCCAATTCAAATCAAGTGCTTATATTTTACCAAAGTGTTTGTGTGCTTCAAAATAATATGCAGCGAAATTAATAAAGTAAATGCACAAAGAAAACAATCACACAAACACAACAAATTTATAGTGGTTCGGTGCACTCCAAGGCACCTACATCCACTCCCCAAGTTTTTCTTGGAAATTTTACCATAATCACCAAGATTACAGTCGATTAGTTTTTCGGGCTCACTAATCAAAACCTAACTTATTTTCCCAGGTTCACAAGTCAAAACCCCTTGTTGGTTTTATAACTTAAGCTAACCAATAACCTCCAATGATTTTATAGGCTCACCAACAACCTATGTTGGTTTTATAGGATCACCAACAACTTATGTTGGTTTTACAGGATCACCAACAACCTATGTTGGTTTTCACAAAGCCTAACCAACAACCTTTTTGATTTTCCAAGGCTTACCAAAAACCTCTTTGGTTTTTCAAGGCTCACCAAAAACTTAATAAACAAAGTAAGCACAATATGAAAAGAACACAATAAAAGCTTTCTTAAACAAAGCAAATATCTCTTTGAAGCCCTTGATTATTGATGAAAAACTTGTTTTCAAGATGTTGAAGCCTTTGAATGTTAATGAAAATGTAGACTTGGAAGTTTTCTCTCAATCTTGGAAGGTTGAAGGCTTGAACCACTCAAAACAATGAATCTTTAAGTGTATTCAATAAAACTCTCCAAAGGATTACTTCTTTATTTGATTTTTGGTGTTTATATAGCTCTCCAACCTATAGATGACCGTTTATGACCATTGGGGATAAAAACTAGCCGTTTGAAGCAAGTTGGAGTCAATTCTGTACTTTTAAAAAACTAGCCATTACACCAAGTGTCGACACTTGAAATTCCTGAATTTTTTTCATGAGTCAACACTTAGGTCAGCTTAAGGCAAAAATTCTGGTTTGATACTGTTCTGTATTTTCTTGATCTCAGGCCTTGAGTCGACACTTGAACTTCTTCATGAGTCGACACTTACTTGTGCCAGTACTGAAACTTGCTAAACTTCTTCAGAATTGATTTTTAGCCTTTTCAAGTTCTTCTATATCAATTCCAAAGTCCATATACTTAATTTTATATTAATTTAAGGACTTTCTTCAATTTAAAACATGGATTTCTTCATTCAACATGGATGAGTACTAAGATCTGATAAACACACTTAAAAATATAATTAGTATTCATATATACTTAAACATTTTGTCAATCATCAAAATCAATATCAGAGTCAACAAAGATGACTAAGATGATTACAACACTAAACAGTTACTACAACCCAAACCGAAAAGCTACAAATAACTAGGCATAACTAGCAAGACTCCCACTTGCGCAGATTCACCAGGTACCCACTCAAGCCTGACTAGCTATCAGCGTAGTCCCAGTCAAGCACACCATAAAAGGTGTTCACTGAATACTTATCGGGCCTAACTAATTACTAGCATGGTACTAGTTGAGCATGCCAAGATGCAATGTCAAAGGCTTCTATCTATGACTGCAAGATGCCCTACTACTCAGAGTAAGCCATATCCGAGTAAAAGATAAAAGTGGATAACTCTCAGCTGCCCCAATGAAGATAATGGCGGACAAGATTCTAACAGATACTACTATCCCAACAAAAAGATCCCAATTGAGAAAATCCAGGAGACAAGATCTTAACATCCTACTAGAAAGTTATTATTGACGTTAGCGGAGGCTACCTCCCTAATAATATTTGATTATCTCGAGTAACGTTATAAATTGGTAAAGGGGATCCCAATGAGGTTTGTCCTGATACCACTCTCACATGCTCATTCAGTCATCTTCCCCATCATCACTCTTAGTTTCAGCTGCTATAGCCCATCTCATCTTTCTACTAACTTAAGCATCAGATGGTTCCCCACTAGTTACCACTGGTCAAGGGACTGTTCTTATAGGTCTACTACATCTAAGTACTGCTAGAGAGCAATGCCCTATCTTGCTGAAGAAGATCGGGAGATCATCAGTCATTGCTATAGTTTAGTGGAAGGTGAATTGCTAGCAACAATCGGGTCACTGGGTTTCTAGTCTGATCGGTCGGGCAAGGCCGGATTTAATAACTATGCTCTAATTATAAAAAATAATATCATATTCATTTTCTAACATAGATTTTTGTTAAAGAGAGCAAGTTTTTTTTGTACTAAAGAAAAAAAAAAGACCAAGTTTTTATTATCTTTTCTAATTTTTATTCATTAAGAAAATCAAATCAATTTAGTCATTTTAACCAAATCAGTTTCCTTTGACAATGATCTTTCCCAAGATTATGGTTGGGACTAAATTAAGGTAGATTATATCACAAAATTATGCCAGCATATCTTATCAAATTTTCAATAATTTTTAATTAAAGGAAAAAATTACTGATTAACATCTATCATAGTTGGATAGCTATAGAAGGTCTTATGGTTGTCTATCCTTCGACAAGAAAAGGTAACCTTTGATAGTTAAGAAAATAGATAATAAATAAAACAGAGCACCATGACATGGTTGCTGTATTTCTATGTATCATTTCTCAAGTCATTAGATGGAAAAGAATTTTCATTTCAGAATTGATAGCAGCTGGGTATTTTTAGATTGATGGAAGGGCATGACTAATATTTGGCTATTAATATAAACCAGTGATATGCTTATGATACTTAAACAATGTTTTCAGTTGGGTTTGGATGGTGATACATTGTCTTTGTGCTCCCCAAATTTCTATCATAACATGAAGATTTGTTACAAAACTTGGTTGGAAATTATATAGAAAGAAACTTATATTTCCATAAAAAAAGGATTTTTCATGTTGGTTGGATTCTATATTAGCAATCTATCTTCTTATTATAATAAAACGGATTAGTACTTTGAACAAGGTTCAGTGTGATTCATCAGGGGATTTAGTGATATGCAAAGAAATTTGTTTATATTTTAAATAAATCCTTCACATTGCACGGGTTATAGGCTAGTATAGATATTAAAACAGAGACTCCTGCATTGGTGGATCCTCCATTTGACATTTGCATATAAAAATATAGTATTTAATTGCAAAAGAGTCTGGATAAAATATTTAATCATGGTATACAATAAATGCATTAAAGGTGCATTATAACTTACCAAAAAAATGATGCCTTATAACCCTCCTTCAATACTCCAAAATGATCATCTTTCTCGCTCTCTTGATATGAAAAAAATTATCATTAAAAACTTTATAAATTATAGTTATTGATTGGTTAATTATAGAATGACATGCCTTATACTCAATTTATAGGATTTTAATAGTAGGTTTTTTTGGTATTCTAATATAGGGTAACTAGATAAGACATTTGAAACTTGGCAAAATGATGATTGGGATACTATTTATTTTGCATTGATGGGAATGTTAACTGCTGCATGATGGACAAAGAATTTTATGATGAATTGTCATATGTGATAAAAATATCATAATATCTATTTTGACTTTTCTTTTGTCTCTTTAAGAAAATTGTGTATAATACATGTTATACCCCTGACTCGAGATCATGAGCTACGGTCACAGTAATCGCCATATACTCATGGAGAACTCTACTTATAAGCATGCAAGGTAGCTTTTCACAATATCAAATAACAAATAGTGGAATAAATAATCAATAATTTGACATTCAAACTTACTTCAAATAATTAAATCAAATTCTTGATAAAATAATACTTCAAAACTTATATTGAATTTTAATGAATTCTAATCTAAAATAAGGATATATTTTACTTCTATTTACTTTCCGATAATGTATTTCCAAATTGAGCTAGTTCTCTAAATTTGTAAAAATATGAAAAAATAAAGTAATGAGCTAGACAACCCAATAAGCAATGAATTCTTCAACTAACAATTTATATAATCATATATGATACGATAGTCAAAATATAATTTATCATTAATTAATACACAAATATAATCAAATTTATTTTCAAAATATAAATCCAATAATTCAACTATCTTTCATATATTCATATACATATTTAAAAATCTAATTTGAAATCAATTATATTCAATAATCTGATTTAAAACAAATTTCACTTAATTCATCAGTCTTTAACCATGACCACACTTATATCCTATGGCTGGGTCAGAATACTATATTTGTACTCAATGGTAGGGCCAAAATATTATATTTATATCATGTGATCAGGCCAGAATACCATATTTATATCCTATGACTAGGCCAGAATCAAAATCATGAGCTCAAAGTATCAATGAATAATCTCTAATTAGCAGGTTCAAAACATGGTTAGGCTAAAAGTCCAAATTTGATTTGTATCAAAACTCTTTTCATAAAATAACACATATTCCATAATCAAATCAAAATACATATATATGATATCAAATCAATAAATAATTATAATAATAGTCTAAGAAATATTATTTTAAAATTTTAGATTAATTTTCATTTAGACAATTTCATAAAATTCATAAATCACATATAAATCCACTAATAATTTATTTGATATTCAATATAATATTATATAAATAAAATATCTAAAAATATGAGTCATTACTTACCTTACATGTATTTCAATCAATCCAAATAATTTCATAAATTTCTTTTCAAAATCTTTAATTAATCATATCATAGTATCCCATTGCTAGACATTTTCTTATCAAGACAAGTATATCCCTGACTTGCTCAACAATGGTTAAGCCCCAACTTTAGCAAACTCAATGAGAACCTTTCAAGGAAAGAAAAAGAGAATGAAAATTTTTTTCTCTCCCTTTGAGCCTCAATCTTTGATGGGAAGAGGAGGGGAACTCTCTTTCCTTTAAATAAAGCTATAGAAAAGGAATTTTAGTCCTTCTTTGTTTTGATTCTGACTTCAATTGAAAGTCAATCGAGGAAGAAGATTCCTAGCGGAAGAATACTCTTTCTCAGAGTTGTTCATTGACTTTGATTGGGAGTCAATCTAGAAAGAAGATTTCTAATGGAAGAATACTCCTTCTCGGAGTCATTCATCGACTTTGATTGGGAGTCTAACAGGTAAGATGCTTCTAGCCTTTTTTATACTAAAATTTATGTAGAACTCTCTTTGGATTCAATTTTGGTGGCTGGGCTAGTTAACAGGCTGGGATATTACATCCTAAAAAACTTCATCCTTGAAATTTACCTTGTCAAAGTTTGGATTACTTTTAATTCAAGTCATAATCATCCTCTAATTTTAAGATTGAATCTCTTATCATAACATATCTAAAATCAAATTATCATTCTAATTAGCCTAAAAAATACTTCAGACCACCATGTTTTTGCTGTGCACTCTAATTCAAATTCATCAACCACTTGTATCAAATCTAGGCTTCTAAGTTATATCACAATTAACATAAATCATCGTCTCCCTAGTATCTATCCACCTATACTCAAGTCTAATTTAATAAGTCATAATTTATCCACTTATGCTCCGATACCATATAAATTATCATGCCCCACTCTGAGATTGCGAGCCAGGATCGTGGCAACCACCATATACTCATTGAAAACTCTTTCCATAAGCATGCAAGGCATCTCTTCACGATATCAAATAGTAAATAGTATAATAAATAATAAATAATTTGACATTCAAACTTAATTCAAATAACTAAATCAATTTTTTTATAAAATAGTACTCCAAGTCTTGCATTAAATTTTAATGAATCCTAATCTAAAATACACATAAATTTTGCTTATAATTGCTCTCCCATAATGTATCCTAAATTGAGATAGTTCTTTGAATCTATAAAAATAAGAAAATATAGAGTAATGAGCTAGACAGCCCAGTAAGTAATGAATTCTTTAACTAGACAATTCATAAAATCATATAGGATGCGATAGTCAAAATACAGTTTATCAATGCACAAATATAATTAAATTTATTTTAAAAATATAAATCTAATAATTTCATTATCTTTTATATATTTATATACATATTCAAAAATTTGATTCAAAATCAATCACATTCAATAATCCAATTCAAAATAAATTTTACTTAACTTATCAGCCTTTAACCTTGACAACACTTATACCTTATGGTTGGATTAGAATATTATGTTTATTTCCTATGACAAGATTAGAATACCATACTTATATCTAGTGAATTAGACAGAATACCATATTTATACATTATGACCAGGCTATAATTAAAATCATGAGCTTAAAGTGCCAATGCATAATCGCTAATTAGCAAGATTCAAAACATAGTCAGGCTAAGAGTCCAAATTCGATTCGTATCAAAATTCTTTTCACAAAATAATACATATTCCATAATCAAAACAAAATAATACATATTCCATAATCAAATCAAAATACATATAAACAATATCAAATCAATAAATAATTATAATATTAATATAAGAAATATTATTTCAAAATTTTATATCAATTTTTATTTAGACATAATTTTATAGAATTCATAAATCACATATAAATTGATTAACAATTTACTCGATATTTAAAATATTATTATATAAATGAAAGATCTAGAGAAGGTATTCCAATAATCAAAATAATTGATCATATCACAGTATTCCATTACTAGATATCTTCTTGTCAAGATAACTATATCTTCAACTTTCTCGATAATGGTTAAGCCCCAATTTTGGTAAACTCGGTGAGGGTTGTCTAAGAGAAGAAAAAGAGAATGAGAGATTTTTCTTTCCATTTGAGCCTTGATCTATGATGGAAAGAGGAAGAAAACCCTCTTTCCTTTAAATAGATAAGAGGAGATGAATTTCAATCCTTCTTGGCCTTGATTTTGACTCTGATCGGGAGTCAATCAAGGAAAAAGTTTTCTAATAGAAGAATACTCCTTCTTAGAGTCATTCATCGACTTCGACTAGGAGTCCAATAAAAAAGATGACTTCTAATGGGAGTCTACTTTTTATGCTTTAAAATTTGTGTAGAATTCTCTTTAGACTCAATTCTAGTGGTTGGGCTAGTTAACGGGCTAGAATATCATAAAACAACTACTATTAACTTCAATAATATTTAAAAATGAAGAATATAAATATATCCTATGCAACATGTAGGTTATATGCTAGGGCTTTATGTTGGTAGAGCCTTCATATGCAACAAATGCACTCCCTTTTTTTATATAAAGAAAAGGAGAAGGGAGGATAAATCCCAGTGTAGCTATCCCCATTGGGCCCCAACCCTGCCAGGCTATGTTCGATTCGGGCCATAATTTTTTTGCGTACCCTTCTCATCACTGGTGAGTATGTCAGCCTAATACTACTAAGATGCCGGAGTAGTGCGCTCTCTCACCACCCCGATCACATACTCCAGAAAAATTCCTAGATTTAATCGAGTCACCCACGAGGATCATACCTCGAATTCGTGACCGGTGGAAGGTGAGGCTAAGCCTTCATATATTTGAGGATCATGCCTTGAACAAATGCACTCTTTCATCCATTCATTTCAGTTCAAGCAACGAAATTTTTGAGGGCATTTATGTAATTTAGAAAAAATAAAGGGCATTCACTCTCTTGGCCATTCAAGTTCATGTGATGGCATTTACTAGGACATTTATATAATTTAGGAAAAATAAAGGGCTTTAAACTTAGGTCTTGCAATGTCTTATTCTTGAGGTTATTGTTGTAGTTTAGGAGACAAGAATTCCTATTACTATACTCCCTCATGCTAAAATATGGATTTATCATTGAAAATGATATTAAACTTAATCGATCTTTTCATAAGTAGTGTTAGATGAAAGCATAACTTTTTTTGTGGTCTGGCAATTTATACCACTAGACCATGGCTTTAAAGAAAGGTATATAGATAGTAGGTCTAGAAGATTGTATTTTAATATATTAATTAAAATAATATTTTAATGAAAAAAGTAAAATTAATAAATTAATATGCTAATAATGATAATAATATATTAAAAATATTATATATTTTAGTAAATAATGATAATTTTTATTAATAATACTTTTAGAATATTAACATTGTTTAATAATAAATTAATGTATTAATAAAATGATATTTATTGTCGCTGGAATATGAACATTGCTAAGATCAGTAGGTGCACAAGATGGCACTAGTGCTGTTGATCACCTATTGAGATGAATATGGGGAAGCGCCAAGGCGGAGTGCTTGAAGATGTGGCCAACTATATGCCTTGGCCATAAAGCTAACATGAAAGGCAAGTCTTCTTGCTGGAGGTTTTCTTGGCGGGAAACCTCCAATGCTCAAATCAATAAATTTTAAAAAATAATAGAACGGAGAGAGTGAAGAAAAAACATGATAAATGATTTATTCATAGACTTACATGAGAGTCTCTCAGTTTCCTCTATTTATGGAAGAAGGCCGGTAATTGTTATCAAGATAGGTAACCATAGGCCAATCATCTAGCAATAGCCTCCATCATGTAATAACTACATGGTAATGAGTTTTCACATTATGCCATAGTTATAACCATTTTACATAATTATGGCTGAGTGGGCACAACTATTGGCGAGATTGTAGGTTTGATGAGTTCTTGACTTTTAGTTAATCATAATCTAAGGTGCAGGATATCGGGCATCTCTAAAATTACATCATTTCAATGATATTTCACATCAATAGTTATTAAAAGCTAATAACACTATTTATTAATAAAATAGATATTTTAATGTTAATAAAATATGTATTATTTTTAAGATAATTATTTAATTGATAAAAATAAAATTTAAATTTGGTAGAAGTATCTTGCACATTATGCTGGTAATATGTTAGTATATATATATATATATATGTTAAGATATTCATATTGATCTCCATCATTCAATGAGGCATCATTAGCACCCTTGCAATGAGTTATTTAAGAACCCATCCAAAAAGCAAACACGAGGATTGCTCAACTGGCTCTTGTCATTCACTTTTATTATATGCATGACTTTATATTTTAGATAAGAGAGTGGATCAGTTAGTCAATACAGAATGGAGAATAATGCCATTTGGACGACTTTATATTTTAGATAAGAGAGTGGATCAGATGGTCACGCTACCTCAAGTTTGTTCAATCCAAGCCCATAAACATTGATACAGAGCCTAAATTATTATTACTATAGTATTAGTAGTCCACTTTTACAATCATTATAGCCAAATGCAACCAACAAAGTAGCATTTTTGGATTATAGACGCATGCTAGTCCACACCCTAAAATTAGTCTCTTTTTTTTTTGGTAAACCATTGTATTTAGATTAATGATTTAACATGAATACAACCAAGAAAGTCTGAAAGTACAAGATCCCGAAATGACCTGGGGGTGTCCCCAAGGTCGGTCCACAAAACATGACCCGAGTGATAGACAACATAGGAGGCAACCCAATCAGCTATAGAGTTAATTAAATTATTGTAACTAACTTGATCATTAGTTAATTGGCATTTAAATTAATAGATTTGTGAAAGATTCTTTAATGGAATTGATGAATTGATAATCATGAATTCCATAGATTAATAAAAAAATTAAGAAAATAATGATTATACACTTGAATCCACATCAAGAACCCTACAAGAAAGGGAGTGAATCATAAGAAACAAAGAAACAAGAAAGAAAGAGCTATGAACTTGAAGGGATTCTTGCTTCATGGATTTAGTGATATCAGGGTTAATGCCATTGTCAGGGTAGAGGGTGGCCCATGGTTTGAAGGGAAAGAACTCGAAAAAGTGCGGGAGAAGAGAAAGAGAGAGAGAGTAGGGGCCGGGAGGAGGAAGAGGAATTTGGTAGCAGTGGAGGAGGCAATGGAGGAGTTGATTAGGAAAGGAGGAGGCTAGCATGTCTAGTAGAAGAGGTGGAAGAATTCACAAGACAATAAAAGTTTAGGGGAGGAGGAGGAGGCCAACAAAGGAGCACTTGTGTCTGGTGGTAGAGCTCAAAGGAGGAGAAGGAGGCTGACGGAGGAAATTAGGAATTTAAGATTGATAGTGGATAGGGCTAAGGAATCTGATAATGCTAATTAGCATTCCTTTGTATATAAAATCTAACTATGCTTATTAGCATCATGTTATCCATGTCATCTGATGATGTTAAGCTAAAAAAGTATTGAATGAGATAAGTTCAATATTGCCAAGAATCAATAATCATGATGTTTCGGCATGTTCGAGGAATTGCCGATGCTTTCTCTCAGCACCAATAGCTTAGAGTTGTCAATCAATTTTTTTCTTACATTATGAAAATAGAAAGGGTAAAAAATGGGAAAGAGGAGGCTAACTTGACTACGTCTAGATCTTAGTGTATGTAATGGCTGAAAGCAAGGGAGGAGATTCTTACCCTACTTTCTTTTTCTTCTCTCCATCCAATATCCATGTTTTGTAGCTAGCAAAGAGACCCAACAACCTTAAGCTAGCTTGCCAATCTTGGTGGGGGTTTCTTGATTAAGCCCGCCATCGAGAGGGGACTCAGATTTTAGCTTCTGCATGAAAGAATAATTCCCCTTCCTTCACGACATCAACCATTGGATTGTTCAATGCCTACTTTGAATTCTATTCAAGTAAATGGAAGAAAGAGATTGGATTGCTTTGAAATATATGCAAGACATAATCCAATAGTTAACATTGTAAAAAAAGATCAATCATTCTTACAAGTGAAAGATATAACTTGAACTCATCTAGAGGGGGGGCTGGATACCATTCTTTCCTTTTATATGCTACTTAACCCAGCAAGGAAGGATGCCAGAGTATCATGGCTCCTTTTCTTGCTAGTTAGTGCTAGCCAAGGAGAGGCAAATCTCACCCTTCTTTTTCCTTTTTCTTTCAACCTTCAAGTGTAGGTGAGAAGGGTGCCAGATTTTTTTTAAAAGAAAGTCCATTCCATTTTTCCAAGCTACCGACTTCCATTTTTACAATGCTTTGATCCTCCCAAGCCCAACAAAAGTAAGAAAGTAAGAAACTGAAACAACAGAATCTATCAAAATTAGATGTTCTAAAATGAATATAAGATTGATGTATTTAGCTTGAAAGGAACAACTTATACTCTTATAGCGACAATAATAGCATCACCCATCAAACTAGCTAAAGTTTTCTATGTTCCTTACATAATTATTGGTAGTACACCCAGAAATGGGCTATCCAGTATAGCATCGACAATCCAATAGCAGCTTGACACGTGCTCGTAATAGAGAACAGTGAGATGAATGCTAAGCTCCTCCACCTAGCCTTTGATGATTGTGCCAAAAAAGTTTGTGAGCCTTCTGTTTGCTAGATGACATGGAGTCTAGTACCATGCCCCTTCATTATTCAAGATTCATAACTCAATAACCTCGGGACATATACTTTGTCGAGACATGTTTGTCATGGAGATATGCAAGTCATTATTCCTTGCCACACAGACCACTATCTCGAAGGCAATATATACTTATCATAAAACCTTTTTGCATGACCCTTCAAGTATGTGAAGATCGCCTTACATGTCATTTCCTGGAGATGGGGCTTTATACACTCTAGAACTTGACTCTCCTCCTCTCGGAGCCTTGAGTACCACCTTCCATCTTCCATCTCCCATCTTCTACCTTATATTCCCATCCACCGCTAGCCTTCTACGCTCCATGCTCTCCACTATATTCTCTTCTCCATACTCTTTAACTCAAACCTCTTCTATTTGTTTCTACGGGAGACTAACTTAAGCATATGAAAGTCCACCATTAGGAAACCTCCTACCATGCAAGGATTTCTCTATTTTTGATTGTTTTGTAGAATTAGTTCATGAAGGATCGATCATAAGCTTGGCACCTACCCCTAGCTACAAGGATTTCAACTATATGGCTTGCAGCCAGGTCTTTTTCTTTGACTCTAGCTTCTTAGCCTAAGTCTGCTCAGCTTCCTGATGACAATGGTTGGTATTTTGACATCCATGTCTCAAAGTGGTGGTCCATGCTACCTATGTTAATCTCAAATTAGTTGATGGAGAGAGCATAATTTGTTGTTGCTTGATGCTACGAGGTCCATGGCAATGGAAGAGTAGATGCATGGGAAAGGGAAACAAACATAGGATTCTTTTCTATTTTAGCTGGATCAAGTTAAAATTAAGTTAAGAAAAAAAAAAAAGAAAAGAAAAAAAAAAAGACAACTTATGTAATCATCCTTGCTCCACCTCTATAACTATTTTTCCTCATTATTTTCTTTAGTAGCCACCAAAGAAGGACGAGAAGCACCAGTGCTTTTCCTCTATTAGGTGAGTGGGTTCTCTCTTATTCTCACTCTAGGGGTTTGTGTTAGGTCCTTCCCCTACACTATTTTCTTTTCCTTTCATGCACTGGACCATTGAGATGCACTATCGAGCAATAATAGTGTGATGGTCGTAAACAAGGGAGGAGTTTCCTTCCTTGGTTCCCTTTCCTTTTTTCCATCCAGCTCCCTTCACTTGCAAAGAGACCCGACAACCTCGAGCTACCCTTCCAGTCTTGGCAGGGGTTTCTTAATTGATCGAGTCAGTCGATTAAGAGGGGGGTTGATATCGCCTTGCCCTTCACTTTTCTACTCAACCTAGCAATCAAGGAAGGAAGGCCAAGAGTCACAGCTCCTTTTTGCTCATTGGGGCTAGACGAGGAGGGGAGGATCTTGCCCCCTCTATGCATGGCAAAAAGGGTGCATGATTCTTCTAAACATGACTATTTCCAGTTTCCCAAGCCACCACATCCCCTACTTTCGTAGTGCATCTATCCCTCCTATGCCTACCAAAAGTAAGAAATTAAGAAAAATAATGAAATTGATCAACAAAACTAGATTTCCTAAGATGATTATAAGATTGATATATATATATATATTAAAAGTGAGAATTTACATCCTTACAATGATAATAATAGCATCACCACCAATCCAGCCAGAGCTTTCCACATCCCTAGCCCAATGGCTAGTATTTTAGCACCCGTGTTAATTTCAAAGTAGTGGTTGGTGCTATTCATGTTAAGCTCGAATTAGAAGAAGAGGATTTGATGTGCCGCTGCTCTATGTTGCATGGTTTTTGGCATAGAAAGATGGAGTGGAGAGA
Organism: Areca catechu; assembly: GCA_021397845.1. Taxonomy (NCBI): domain Eukaryota; kingdom Viridiplantae; phylum Streptophyta; class Magnoliopsida; order Arecales; family Arecaceae; genus Areca; species Areca catechu. Next base: position 33,790,904 of record CM038050.1, read on the forward strand.
GAAACAAACACGAGATTCTATCCCTTTCGTATAGAACAAGCGAAAATATAAGAAAAGAAAAGAAAAGAAAAGAAAAAAAGATAGTAGACTCTCCTCATGTAATCATCACCACTCCACTTTCATGACCACAATCCATCTTTATTAACCTCATTTGCTCCAACAGCAATGGAAGAAGGACAAGATGCGCCAGTGCTGCTCCTCCAATAGTCGGGTGACATCTCCCTCACTCTCATTCCACAAATTCGGGTTAGATCCTTTCCCCACACTATTTTTGTTTCCTTTCACATGCAGGACCGTCGAGATGTACTATAATGCAATAATAGTGTGATAGCCAAAAATAGGGGAGTTTTCTCCCCTACATCCCTTTCCTTTCCTCCATCCAATTCTCATCTTTGGCTGTTGGCAAATAGGCCAACAATTGCCAATCTTACCAGTGTTTTCTTGATCTAGCTAGCTAGCCGTGTCCTATCTAACAAATCCAAACCGAATCTCAAGTCCAAGCCTTAAGCGGAGAGAAATTAAAGTCTTTAATAAATAGCTTGGACTGATTACATCTGCAATGTGCATGCATGCATGTCTGTAAACTTTTAGAAAAAATATTTATTTAATCATTTATAAACTTTTAGTTGTCCAAATTTGGAAAGCATTTTTTTACGGATTTTGGAAGTTTAGGTTTAGATGGTGGAGAGTGATGGCAATGTTAACTCGAGCCAGATCAAGTAATACTTATTTTCAGCACTCTTACTCTAGCGATTTTTGTCTTGTTTCTTTCCTTGTCGGATGCCAATGGTTGCCCTTCTCCATCAATCTCGTTCGGCCTTCTATGTTCATTAATGTTGTGTACATTGTCCTTAATTTATTCTCTATATATTGGTAGTCTCTTCATATTTGGCAGCCATGTAGTTCACCAAATCTGCACCCTCACACAAATATATTAACAACTCGAACGGTGAAGACTAGAACCTTAAATTATAATTATTCTTCGGATCAGGACCGGTGATAGATGATCACAACATTGATCGACACAAAGCGAGTCAAGTCCTCTTCGGCTAACTCGGAGTGGATTTAGCATTAATTACTCATAGCAGTCGGGCTGGGAATGAGGATTTCAAGTAACTTAATTCAAATTGAGTTGAATTTCCAGAACTTTTTAAAAACATTATTTGAAATCAGGGTTAAATTAAAGTAATTAATATTACATTAAAATTACATCTTTTGCCAAAGAATTTTTTTATAATTACATTAAAATTATATATTGAAAATAATATAATTAGTTTAGAGTCTGGGTTCGTGCAATACATACCGATAAATCCTAAATGTGCGACCGGTGCCGTAAACCCCAAATCTTCTTATTCCTAAATCCTAAATCCTAAATCCTGGATCGTAAACCTTAAACCCTAAACTAACCTTAGACCGAAAACCCTAAACCCATAGAATTTTTTGTTAAATAATATTTTTTTATTAAATATTTATGGAATTGGTGTAATCTGATATTTATTTGCAAGAATAGGTGTTTTGGATTATGTGGATTGTATGGTTACGAGGAAAAGATTTTAGGTCTAGACATGGTAGCCAGGTGGAGTTGAAATCGTCTTTGGCAAAGATGATTTCAACCTTTCTAATGCAGTGAATTTTTTTATTAACTTAATTAGGATTAAATATATATAATTTAAATAATAAATAAAAATTAACATAAATTGTAATTATATATTATATTATAATTACTAGTATGTGAAAATAATTTTTTAATATCCCAGACCGGTGGCAGGACTGAGGGCTTGACCGGAGGCAGAACTTGGGGCCGGGCCGATGGCCAAATCCTAAAGGCCAGACCAACGGTAAGATTAATGGCAGGACTGGGGCCCGGACCGTGGCAAGATTGGTGGCCTGACCTTGATGCCCGGATCGGTGGTACCGGGCTCTAGCCATCGGATCGACGGTAAGATCGATGGCAGGAAGGGGGCCAAATCGGTGGCAGGATTGGGGGCCGGACCCTGGCAACCGTATCGTTGTAAATAAATTTTTTACATTATTAAGAAAAAATTCATTCATGATGACTTATCATTCCCACTTCCATGACTCGATGTAAATAATTTTTTTTACTAACACTAAATCCTAAACACTTAAACCATAAACTATCGATCGAACTGGGAATCATACTAACATCGAGTTGTCGACCGAAGTGGTACCGAAGTTGATTCCACATGAGAAATCATGAATTTGATAATTAAATTCTATTTCAAAATATAGTTTTGCAAATACAATGCATAAAAAAAAATAATGGTCCTAGGTCCCACATGGTCGCCGTCTCTTCTAGCGTGCAGGCTGGACACGATGAGGTGGAGGTGCAACTTCAGCTGATGGCTGATGCTCTATCATATGATCCACGACCTGGGATGCTTGCTATGCCAACACGTGATGCGATGAACCCTCGCCATAGGCCTGTCCTCGATGTCTGGAATAATTATGCTACGTCATGTAGTCCGGTGCAGCGATATACTCAAAATGTGCAGCAACAACATCAGTAGATATGAACTCGGGCATCGGATATGGAGAGGTATTATAATGTCGAGTACCTCATCCGCACTGGAATGACGGAGGTGCTCCCGATGAAGATGCATAGTGGTAAGGCGAAGGAGACACGTCCTCTCTATCGACCCCCTGATAAAACTTCCATAATGGGACACGTGCATGCTCGCCGACAGTATGAAGGATGGAATGACAAACATCCGTAATAGTCTGGGAGTTCGTCGCTATGCAATCTAGCTGAGCAAGCTGAAGTAACCTCATGATGGCACTGCTCTGTAAGATAAAAGTCAACAATGAATATCAAGAAATATAAAATTTAATATTAATAAATAGCAAAACTTAAATTTCTTACCATATAATCATTAACCGTGCCAAGACGACTGATGAATCGATGCATGATGCTGCAGTACCACTGCATATAGGGATTGTGATAATCCATGATACCATCATCTAGAGCACCATCTACAATATGATCAAGTTGACTCATCCATAAATGAATAAACTCGTGATGAGTGGCGGACCAGTCCTGGTCAAATCGTCTCCTTAGATAGATATAGTGCAGAGCGAACGCGTATCAACCTGATCAAGCACGACCTGTCAAATCCCGAATTGGGGCATCACTCTATCAAGTAAGTGCCACTCCACTATATAAAAATAAATAAGTGGCACTCAAGCACACCAGATCTCTTGACCATCTAGACAATAATCTAGTAACTGTACAAGTACTTCGATAAATATGGCTGCCATATCACCTGTTCATAAATAATTTAAAGCATAATTCGGTAAACAAGAACATATAAGACTAGTCAATCATTTAAAAAAAATAAGCACTAATGATTATCCCGTCTACTCTCAGGTGATGTATCAAGTAATGATAAGAAGAGACCACATGTGTCGGTACCTGTGTCACACAAAAATCATCTCTCCATCTATAAAATAAATTTATTAAATTTGTTAAATAAGTTAGTAAATATCATACACAGTATAAAATTTAATATAAGTATAGAACTTACCGCATCCCTAAAGGATCATGTGGTAAACCAGCTCCATCGTCATCAAAATTGATCATCGGATCTGGAGCTTGTCGCTGTAATGTGCATGGTGCAAGGATCGGAATCTATCCCGTGCCCACAGTTGTAGTAATAATAATGGACCAGCAATGTCACTGACATCTCTCCTGCTCGCCTTACACATCTCTCTGTACAACCATGCGAGCCCTATACTATCCCAACTATAGTGTCCAGCATCATCCAAATCTACCAGTAGGGGTAGAAACATGAGATGCATCATATTCCCAGATTTATCCATAAATAGACACCCACCCATTAGCTGCAAAATATATGCTCGAGTATAGCACTTTATAGCTATCTCGTCGGCATCAATATCTAATTGCTGAAACTGCTTGGTAAGCCAGACCAAACTCAGTTGCGATCCCTGGAGTCTATCCTGTGGTGGGATAACCCCTAATAAATCATGATAGAGCTATCCATAATCTACCCGTGTAAGACCTGTCACTGGTAGACCATCAACCGGCAAGCCTAGCTGAATAACAATATCCTGTAGGGTGATGTTGAGCTCTCCCTGGGGGAAATGAAAAGTGTGTCTCTGGGCGCCAACGCTCGACAAGAGCAATGATCAAATGACAATCCAATTTAATAAAACCAATACAAGAAAGTCCATAAAAATCGGAATCCATCAACAAAAGCAAAATGCACCGATCTAGTGATATCGATCTATGCATAATCATCTCCCATCGATGACAATGCAAAACCATAGTATCCTATCCCTCCCATACCAGAGATGATCTATGTACCTCTTGATCATATAGTACAATGTGATCAGAAGAACCGGGATCCATAACTATGATATACAATAACTTGAACGAAACAAAATAAGCAATCACAAACACCACTAAACATGATATTTTTCTTAGAAATTTAATTAGAACATATGATTATAATAAGTATAATACAAAATCTTACTTAAAAAAAAAGACATGAAGCATAATACAAAGTATTGACATGAACCACAAATAATTTATCTTAAACCATAGTTACAATCCAACAAACATAATACAAAGCAATGACATGAACCTCAAACATCCGTTAGGACTCCCGAAGCAACAACATAATCCAGTCCTGAAACTACAACATAATTTAAGCAATGAAAATACTATGAGTACAATTGTATTAATTAATAAATAAACATCAGATGAATAATAGAAATAAGTGATGTACCTTAAAACTAATGTGCAATTTGACTACTATATTTTTACTGATGTGGTTGTAGAAGACTTGGACATGACTGTCTGTCATGCCCTTCCTCCTTACAGATTGTATACCTACGTTTGTTGCTAGCTTCTCGGACATTCAAATCATTTCTAATCCTTGTGGACCGTGGCCTACCTTTTGTCATAACCTATTGATATCAGGAATAATGATACCATGTCCAATTTGCTATGGCTAATATTCTTCGTGAGGAATTGGTTGAAATTGTGGTGCATATGTTTGATGATAATCTTGTAATGTGTAGCACCGATCAATGTATTTATAAAAATCAATGGCAACATGTGCACAAGCAACATGACATAAGAATAAGATAAATGATAACATTGCCATTTCTAACACGTACATGTCTACTGGGATAGACAAACAACCTACAACATCAAAAACTATAATTCGGCATGTACACAACAAAATATATAATATATTTTTAATAATACATATCAATAGTAGGTACCTGTGTATTGTTGCCTCTGTTCATATTAGGACCATGTCTAGCAGTTTGAACCTGGAATATGCCACTTCCTTTATCGAACCTTGTAATTGTATGCGATGTTGCTTTAGCTTGCTTGGAAATAACATGTCCCATGATAAATGGAGTAAACATGTCTTCCTGTCCATTGCCTCATTTGCTTGGGCACATCGACCTTCAAAGTATGACACAAGCTGAAAGAATGTCAACTGCACCAACGCTGTTATTGGTACGAATCGAGCATTTTTCAATACTCCATTGAAACACTCGGATACGTTAGTTGTCATCATCCCATACTGTCGTCCATCATCATGTGAACGTGTCCATTTTGATAAAGAGATTTCATTCAGCCACTGAATAGCTTCTGAATTAAATTTTTCAATGTTCATCATATATTTTTGAAATTTTATGGGCTGTGATTGCATTACAGCCTTTTTCACTACATCCCTTAGTTTGGGATCATGAAATCTTGAATTGAAATTACTTGCTACATGATGTAGGCAATATACATGATAAGCATTCGGTGGCTGCCAACCAAGATATTCATTCTATATTGCAGCAAGAATACCAGCATGTCGATCAGAAATTAGACAAATTTCTTGACATGATGTAACAAACTATCTGATGCAAGCTAAGAACCAACCATAGATGTCAGCTGACTCTTCATCAACAATACCAAATGCAAGTAGAAATATCTGGTTATTTCTATCTACAATAGTTGCAATCAATGGCTTCTCCTTATACTTTCCATACATAAAAGTAGTATCAACATTATAACCGAACGACAGTACTTAAACCCTTCAATTGAGGGTCCAAAGGCCTAGAATACACGATCAAACTAAGCACAAGCTGGAATGCCAGGTGAAGTGTTGATAAATTTTACCCTGGAACTGGGATTAAAATGTTCTATAGAAAGTAACCATTTCGGAAGTAATTGATATGACATATCCGAATCACCGAATAACAATGCTATCGCCTTCTGCATGGCTTTCCATAATTTTCTATAACTTGGTGTATAGTTGTACTTGTTTTTTATCACTGCACCTAGTCCAGCAACAGCAATTATAGGAACTTCTTTCACCAGGTCCCGTATTTCATTTGCAATTAATGTGGAGTCCAGCCTAGATGCTAAGACATCATTGCAGATAGGCATGTATAAGGACCAGTATATCGTGAGATCTCAAAGTAATCATGATGTTAATAGCTCTCACCATCCACTGACATCCCGAATCTTTGTTCTTATATTTTACAAGCCATAGATTTGGATTAGACTCAATAACCTTGAATTCATGATGTCTTTCAATAGAATACTGCTTTACTGCAGTCTTTAATTCTGCCTTATCCATAAAGCGAAGTCCTTTATGCAATTTCTCATCCCTTTGCCATATAACATTTTATTCCTGAAATGAAGAATACATTGAAATATTCGCAGCATTCCAATCAATCTGAGTGAATGTTCTAGATGGAGCTTCAAATGCAGAATAATTTGGAATAGGTGTGCCCTCTGGACTTTGTACTGGGTGTGAAGTTCCGACTTCATTACCTTCATCAGCCAAATCATGTTTACTTTCATCATCATTCTCATTAAAAAGTTGATTATCCAGATGCACCGTATCATCAACAGCTGTATATACTAATGCTTCTCTAATATTAGTTTCAGGTATAGTACTGTCCACCGTATGTAACGGGGATACTCGATAAACTAAACCAATATTTTTTACTTCATTAGCTACGATGTTCAGAGTACAGTATGAAACCTGTTTAGTTACGGGTTGTTGCTATATTTCGAACAACTTCTTCATAGTCATCTTGAGAACAGACAGGTTCAGGAGCTTCTACAGTTTAGATATCTATGTAAAACTCTGTACCCGATATACATCGATGTGAATTGATAATTGAAAACATTATCTCCATATTTTCATCATCGGTTAGTGGAACGGGTTTACAGATGTCGGTTGGACAACTTGTGGATATCTATAGATGATCAATATTTTTTTTCAGTTCTATCAATATGTAGAACTCTACATATTTATTCTCCAACTCTTGAAATGTATACCAGAATTTTTTATAATTGCCTTTTTCGGACCCTGGTTGTACTCAATCCCATTTGGTATATTGATAATACAACCATTAATATAGTATAATGCTGTGATTGTTTCTCCCATTATGCCTTATATGTTTAACCAACAAAATATATTTAGAAATGTTCAATGCACTGTAAATTTTATCGAATTATATACACAATATCGGAATACTAAGCTAGCAATCATAACAAAAACAAGTAAGAAAAAAACCGTAGTATCATGTTTCTAATGACATCACTAACAGAATAATATATGTATCCTATCACCAACTAATAGGTAAAGTAGGTCCTATCCTATTCAGGAATTGCATTAATATTACATATCACTTTATAGCATACAAATGATGTGCAATGGAGATCGAATGAAATTTTGGCAACATTTTCCCTTAGTTCTCCACATACAAATATTTATATATGAGAAGAACAAAAGGAAAATGCTACACGAAATTTTATTCGATCTCCATTGCACATCATTTGCATGCTGTAAAGTGATCTGTAAAATTATTTGCAATTCCCAAACTATCCACTTTGGATATTCAATTGATTAATGTGCATAGTTTTAAGATCCAAACAATATTAAAAATAATGTATGGATACTATAAATTATGCAATTAATCAATTGACGGGTCTACGGTTTAATGCAATGCAAGTTTTACCAAATTAATTTCGGAATATCGGATTAGTAAACTACCAATTAATATTGGTTTACTAATAATTTTTTTTATATACAAATTTATTTTCCAATGTTTATATCATTATATAATTTTTTAATTAATTATGTATAAAATATTTTAAAATATTGATGTAAATTTAATAATTATCTCAAAACATAAAAATATATATTCATACTTCTCTATTTATTTTTTAATCTTATATTTACAACTTTATTTTTTATATTTAATTTTTATTTATTCTAGCATTATCAATATATATTATTGTGATTATATCAAATAATAATAACAACATAATTAAATTACTTATAATAACATTTAAACAACTAACATAATAAATTCTAAAAATATTATATCATTATATATGCTTAAAAGCTGGCCTGAAGCACGAACCGATTTCAGCCCGCTCGAAGCCTATTAGACTGGCCTAGCCCAGTTCCAGAAATGGACTTTGGACCAGCCCAGTTCCTTCCCTAATCAAAACATATAAATATATATTCAAAGTTCTTAATTTATTTTTTAATATTTATATTTACAAATTTAATTTTTATATTTAATTATTATTTATTCTACCATTATATATTACTTTTTAATATATTATCAATAACAACAACATACTTAAATTACTAATAATAATATTTAAACAATTAACATAATAATATCTATAATTATTATACTAGGTTTTTCTTATATTATTTTAATTTAATCATGATTAATCAGTATATTAACTAAAACAACAACATTAAATTTAAAAAATTACAATAAATTCATGCAACATAATTAAATTACAAAAAATAATATTTCAAATTAACATAATAAAAACTAAAATTATTATAATATCAAAGACTTTTTAAGTTTATTTTAATTTAATCAACATTATTCAATATATTAACTAAAAAATAATATTATATTCAAAAAATTACAACAAAATCATGCAATATAATTACATTACAAAAAATAATATTTCGAATTAACATAATAAAAACTAAAATTATTATAATATCAAAGACTTTTCTAAGTTTATTTTAATTCGATCAATATTATTTAATATATTAACTAAAATAATATTATATTCAAAAAATTACAACAAAATCATGCAACATAATTACATTACAAAAAATAATATTTAAACAATAAATATAACACCATCTAAAAAGAATACCTGTGTCAAACAATTTTTTCTTTTTGAACCGCAAGATCTAGCAATCTCGGATATTCACCACAAATCAACGTAGACTGGATCTAGGAAAAAAAAACAACATAAGGACCTAAATGAATTTAAAATGTTGTGGGACAAAAAAAAAATCACCTTCAAACCGGAGTGGGACCGGGAGCAATGGGGTCAAGCTGGAATAGACCGGGGAACCGGGCAACCAGTCGGAGTGGAAGTGGGCCAAGGGGAAGAAGAATTGCATTGGGGCAAGGGACGCGGGAGGAAACAGAGGAAAAAAATTATGCTCAGGGGGATTTCTCACTGAGAATTCGTCTTTGCCAAAGACGAATTCACCATTGCTTGCAACGTGTCAAGGGATTTCTCTGGATAGCACCGCTTGTCGCCTGATTCGCCGAGTGGGCCACGTATACAGCCTGAAATCATCTTTGGCAATGACGATTTCTTAAGTTGAATTCGTCTTTGCCAAAGACGATTTCAGTCCAGTTGTCCCAAGGCTTCGCCATGTGTCATCTATTTGGCCGGAGAGGATGTTTTTCTACCACGTGGGCAAAAAAACATATACTTTTGTAAATATAAAGAAAACACCTATTTTTGTTTTTTTTTGTATTATTTTAAAAAAAAAATTCCATAGCAATCGGCTTGGGAATGGGGATCGGTTCATTGGGACAACAGTACGACTAAGTCGCACACCCGTAAGAGAAGAGGGAAAAAAAGAAAAGGCCAGAGAAGGAATTTTTTTTAAATAATATATATATATATATATATATATACATATATATATATATATATACGCACGAATATAGGTGTTCGAGAATATATTTACGAAAATATGTATTTTTGAATTACGTGGCAGAGAAGTAGGTATTTTTGGGTTACGTGGTAGGCCAGCATGACATGAAATTATCTTTGGCAAAGACGATTTCAAATTAATTTACTTTTTTAAAATTTAATTTGATAATTGATGTGATATTTTTAAATTAAGAATTTTTTGACGTGATATTTAAAATCGTCTATGGCACGGATAATTTCAAAACAGTGCTTTTCCTTTTCAAATTTAATAATGCCATTATTTTTTTTAGATCTAATTAGTAAATTTTAATTTAAGTAAATAAATAATAAATAAAAAATTAGTATTAATTAAAATTTTATATATTACTTTTTGATAGTATTAATTATTATATTATTTTAAAATAATATTAATTAAAAATAATACTAATTAACTATAAAAAATATTAATTTAAAATTAATAATAAATTAACTAAAAAAATATTAATTAAAAGATATTATAATAATATATTATAATAAATATTTTATATTCTAAAATATAATAAATTTATTATCATTTATTATATTATATATTATATATTATAATATAGTATAAAAAATTAAAAATTAAAAATTAGAAAAAAAATTAAAATAAAAAATAATCACCAGGTCGATACCATCCGGTCGCCAGTCCAGTACCAATTCGGTCGACAGTCCGGTGTCAGTCCGATCCTTTGCTTAGGACCGGCGCCGGACTGGTGGTAGGACCCTGATGACTGACCGGTGATCGGATCTGTGGCAGGACTGGTGCTGGACCGGTGGCATGACCGGCGGCCGGATCGGTGGTCAGACCCTAGCGGCCGGACCAATAGTCAGATCGATGGTAGGACTGGAGGCTAGACCGGTGCCAGGATGGGTGGTCGGACCTTGGTGGCCGGACCGACAGTCAGATCGATGGTCCAGCCAGGGTCTTGCAAGGGTTCGGCTACCCGTCCGACCACCAGTCGGTTGCCAAGGTTTGGCTACCCATCCGACTGCCGGTCCTGCCACCAATCTGGCCGTCGGTCCAGCCACCGGTCCAGCAGTCAGTCCGAACCCTGATTTGGCCACATGTTCGGCCACCGATCTGACCACCGGTTCGGCCACCAGGGTCTGGTCGCTTGTCTTGGCACTGGTCCGGCCCAGTCCTGCATCGATTTACCATCGATCCGACCGCCAGGATCCGACCACCAGTCCGATCACCAACCACCAGTCCCAGTCCACAGATCCGATCGCTGGTCCGACCGTCAAGATCCTGCCACTGATCCGACCGCCAATCCTGAGCAAGGGATCGGACTGACACTGAGCTATCGACTGAACTGGTACCGGGCTGGCAATCAGATGGTATCGACCTGGTGATTATTTTTTATTTTTTAAAATTTTTTCTATTTTTTTATTTTTTAAAAAAATATATTATAATATAATATATAATATATAATATAATAAATTTATTATATTTTAAAATATAAAATGTTTATTATAATATAAAAATATATTATAATATTTTTTTATAATATTTTTTAATTAATGTTATTTTTATTAATGTTATTTTTAGTTAATTTATTATTAATTTTAAATTAATATTATTTTTATATAGTAATTAATGTTATTTTTAATTAATGTTATTCCTAAATAATATAATAATTATATTACCAAAAAATAATATATAAAATTTTAATTAATACTAATTTTTTATTTTTTATTTATTTACTTAAAATTAAAATTTACTAATTAGATTTTTAAAAAATAATGTATTTATTAAATTCTGAAAAGGAAAAGCACTGTTTTGAAATCATCTGTTGACGATTTCAAATATCACATCAAAAAATTTTAATTTAAAAATATCATATCAATTATCAAATCAATTTTTTTTAAAAAAATAAATTTATTTAAAATCGTCATTATCAAAGATGATTTTATCTCAATTTTAAATTGTCTTCATCAAAGACGATTTCATGACATGCTGGCCTACCACATAATCCAAAAATACCTACTTTCCTGCCACATAATCCAAAAATGCCTAACACCTATATCTGTAAATATATTTTTTTATATTATTTTTTTTTTGATAAACAAAAGGGAAGGAGGATAAATTCCATCGTAGCTATCCCCACTAGGGGCCTCCCCGCTAAACGGCCAGAGTAGTGCACTCTCCTCCCATCCCGGTCACGAGATCTAGGATGCATCCTGGATTTAATCGAGTCACTCGCAGGGATCATACTTCGAATCCGTGATCAGTGGATGAACAGTTTTTTTTTTATATTGTTTATTAAAAAATTCGTCGAAGAAGTCTCGGTCCATCATGCCGACGTCGTGCCACATACAAACTGATTGTTGTACTTTTTTTTTTTTTTTGGTAAATAAAATGGAGGGGAATAAATCCCGGGTGTAGCTATCCCAGACAGCCCCAAACCTGTTAGATCATGTTCGATTCGAGCCATTCAAGTTTATGCAGGCTTACCTCACCAGATGTGAGTATGTCAACCTGAAATAAACCTGTTAGATCATGTTCGATTCGAGCCATTCAAATTTATGCAGGCTCATCTTATCAGATATTAGTATATCAACCTGAAATCATTGAAATGCTGGTTGATAGAACGGGAACAACGAGTAAAATTCTAACCTCTCACTTATGCTTAATGATCCTAAGCTCCAAAATTTTTTTTATTTATCAAGTTAACCTTCAGGATCCTGACTTGTACTCGGGACCAGTGATGAGTGAGGGCACGCCCCTACCATGCTACAGCTGCAGTGGAAACGACTGTTGTACTTTATTTTAAAAAATTTCAAATGCCGCCGCCCAGCGGCGGCTGCAATTGACAGGTGGTGAGGCTGATGCACCAGGTTTGACATGGGGGTGCCATATAACTGGTCGAGATTTGCTCGCCTTCTGGTCAAAATCTAGATTGAGGGAGAGGGAGAGAGAGGGACGCCGCTGTCTACGAACACGACGAGGGTGAGAGCGCTGCTCAACGAGAAGGGAATAGACTTCGAGCTCGTCCCCGTCAATCTCCGTGCCCGCGATCACAAGCTACCCCCGTTCCTCGCCCTAAACGTCTCCCATCCCCATCAATCTCTCTCTTATTGTTTTTTTCTTTAAAAATCTTAATTGCGGCTCTAATTCATCTATTTTCTTTGCAGCCATTCGGACAGGTTCCAGTGCTGCAGGATGGAGATATAATCCTCTTCGGTAATTTTAGGATTATTTATTAGTCTTTTAAAATTTATTCGACCTTTTCTCATTGGCCAAATTGGACGGCCAGAATCGCGGGCCATAAACCGGTACATCGCGAACAAGTACAAGGAGACCGGACCGGACCTACTCCAGTCGGGGGGCGGCGGACCGGCGGAGACGGCGGCGGTGGAGGTGTGGCTGGCGGTCGAGTCGCAGCAATTCGGGCCGCCCATAGAGGAGCTGGTGTTCGAGGCGCTGATCAAGCCGCGGATCGGGGGGACCACCGATCAGGCGGCGGTGGAGCGTCAGGCGGAGAGGCTGGGGAGGGTTCTCGACGTGTACGAGGAGCGGCTCTCCAAGACTAAATATCTAGCGGGCGGTGAGTTTACTCTCGCGGACCTGAACCACATGCCCTATACCTATTTCCTCCAGAGGACACCCCAGTCGGATCTGGTCACCTCCCGGCCGCACGTGCTGGCCTGGAAGAAGACCGCCGAGATCATTCCGATATAAGAGCGAGGAATGATCCAGACGGTTGTTGACCGTATGGTGTATCCTTTGGTTAGTAGTGGAGTAAAATAGTTTGGATGATGCAAAGGCGATGCTGCTGTCAAAATGAGTTTATATGAACTAAATTAAGTAATAACTAACATAACAGCAACGGCCTGTTTGTAACCATTTCTGATTCTGGTTTCCAAAAGAAATAGATTCCCTCTTCCAACATGGTTTTAGCCAAATTTAAAATCAAAAGGTTTCATCATATACGGTCTAGTCTACCACATTTTTCTTCTAGAACTTTTGCAAACAAAAACTGAAAATAAAAGCAGCGCTAATGGACCCTAATTTATTTACCTTTTCTGTTTTTGTTATGAAATTTATTATTTTATTTTTTACAAGTATGTTAGATTTTTCTAAATTAAAACTTCTAACTCGAGACATGTTCTCTCTCTATGCATGTGTGCGCATAATCTTGATCCATGCCACTGGTTGATTAAATGGTCGGTCGACATAGTAGAAATACTATTGTCATTAAATCGCTCTTTTCTAGAACTTTAGAGGTGCATGAAGGTCTTCCGGCCTTCTCTAATAGGATGAGGTAATGTCGTTGACGTCTCTCAGGCAGAAAACTATAAGAACAGCCCTGTGAAAAAGTGTGTGAGAGTGGTGTTATCATTTAATCACTCTTTCTTGGAACTTTGGAGGTACTTGAAGATCTTTAGGCCTTCTCCAATCGGATGAGGTGCTGCCCCTAGGTATCTTTCGGATGGAGATTTGCAATAATAGTTTCACTTGATCGGTGGTAATCGATAGAAAAATCTTCGATGCTCAAGTTACTGAGAAGAATTAGACTACAACAGCCAAAGTGAAGAGTGATGATAAAAGAAATATTGAGTAGAGTTACTCGGTCTATTGGGAGGGGTCTCCTCTAATACGGACAATAAATTTCTTGTAAGATATTGGGATCCTATCTTCTAGAATATTTTCATTGATATCTTTCTATTAGCATGGTGGCTCTTGTAGAGATTTTATCTGTCATGATCTCTTCAAAGCTGGCTATAATTAGCCTGCATCTACCACTTGTTTGGGCATGTGGACTCTAGGCACCAAGGTAGCTTACTCGACACCGACAGGAAGCACCTAGACACGGTATCCTGGCATACTCAACTAAGTTCATATCGGGTCCAAGTAATTACTCGATAAACACTCGTAGAGGGATGTTGTGTCGGTTGGGCTTTGTCGCTTGTAGCTTCTCAATCTAGGATATTGGAGTCATTTGGTGTTGTCATCGGCTTAGTCGGTAGTACGGTTGACTCTCGATACCGAGTAAGTAGTTGTCATAACAGTTATTCCCCACTCTCGGGTCCAGGATATTACTAGATTTATCATTTCTAGGTGAAGGGAGTAGCCACTCCTTCAATCTCGAGAGTTGAGTAGACTTTTTTTCACTGCTTGGGTGATCTTCGGCTCCTCAAGAATCATTGCTAACTGTTTTGTTGTCTCAATCATGGAAGAGAGGAAATTATTGGTACAACACTTGAAAGGATTGTATAATGATTCCTTAAATGGCTGATGATTTGACCAATCTTTTTCGGTCGATCAGGTAGCACCATGTGGCCTTACAGCTATAGCTTTTTAAATGATTTACATAGATCTCAATATGAAGAGTTAATTAGCTGGCTATAATTTCGAAGCGGCACGATGTTGCTTGATCCAGGTTGCACCACGTGTCAAGATCACGTGTCTCTAGCTGAATCAGGGCTTTGATCTTAATCGCTCAAATCAGTATAAAAAGGGCATCCCTGTTATTATTTTAGGGATTCCAGCTTGAGTAGAGAGAAGAAACTAAGGGAGAAGAAAGTGCATTCATGCTTTTGAAGACTTGGCTTCCCCTAGGTTGGTCCCTTCAGCTTTTCTCTATCTTCTTCACTATCCCAGCTTCTTAGGGGTTTTCTTTACCATCCTTGTAGTGTCTTTCTTCTTCTTGGTAGTTGCTATAGGTTTTTTCTTCAGCCTTTATCCCATTTTTGGGCAAAGGATTTTCCTTTCAATTCCTTCTTATTTTCTTGTTCTCTTTAATTTTTTTCCTTTCTTAGAAATGTCATCCAAGGACAAAAATCACTCAGTCAACGATGGTTCTAGTTTACAAGGGTCTCGGGATCTATTCTTGGATGAGAGAAGTTTCGAGAGTTCAAAGGAGGTTGAAGTTTCGCTCCGAGAGAGTCATTGGGCAAAATGCTCCAATAGTCGAGAGGTTTCTCCAGTTGGCCCGATGACTAAGGTCACTGTGATGACTGAGGCTAGGATTCTTCAAATCAATGATAAGTACCAGTTTTCGAGTACTTTTGGCATCCATGTCCCAGGATTGGAGGACCGAGTAACCTTCGGACCTATTGACCAACTAGTTGTGTATAAACAATTCTTCTATGTTGGTCTTCGATTTTCTCGTTATCCTTTCATTATGAATATTCTTGATCTTTATCAAGTTATTCTAGCCCAACTTGCTTTAAATTCATTTCGAATTCTTACTCTTTTATCATCCTTTGTCACTTTCTTGATATTCGTCCCAAGCATTTTTGTTCTGGACCTTCTTTATGTTGAAAAAGCATTCCAAAGCGAGGGACCGGTGGTTCATTGGCCCTCGCCATGGACGAGCTTTGATTTCTGACCTTCCCTCTTCTATTCATGAATGGAAAAATAAATTCTATTTCGTATCTTCTGATTGGCCTTGGAGGACAAGCTTAGTCTAAAAGGAACCTAATCTATTCCTGAACAAGAATGATCGGATCCATGATACCAATGAAGAGAATTTCTTTAAGCTATGCAATGTAGAGGTTCCCCCTCAATAAGAACTTCTAACTAAGCAAAACCTTTATAACGTTGAGTTGTGTCCGGTGAACTCACTCAGTAAGCTTTTCTTGAGCACTTTCTTTTCCTCTTGTATTTTCAAATTTTTGCTTAGTCATTTGCTCGTCTTACAAATATGAAAGTTTTGGCCGAATGTTTCCAAGAGGCCATTCATAAAAGGCTATACCCTAGAGTGGACAACTGAAGAAGGCCATAGTAAAATGGCCATGCTCGAGGCTTTCTATTGGGGTCCCCTCCATTGCAATGAGAGCTTCGCCATCCCAATCGAGGGACACCATGCCGATCCCCATGGGTGATGATAGGGTGGAAGTCATCGCTGCCCCTCTAGCAACCACTCAAGTAGCATCTTCAAGGCACCCGATCATGACTTCCTCAACACCGATGGTGGCCGAACTCTCGAGAGTGGTAGTTGTTCTAGTTTTCTTGGCTTCAACGGTGATTGAGTCTTCCCGAAGGAGGGCTCCTCCGACTCCCTTGATAAGAGGCACTCGTGTCACCTGCATCAAAGAGGGTGACACATACTATCATAGGGTCAACATCGGCACCGATGACTCTACCTTGCATGACTCCCAAGCTACACAGGAGTTGACCAAGACATTGCTCCTCCCTCAGGATGTAAAGGAGCAAAAATCTCATTCTTTGGATGAGATTATAGCCATTTTCTTCTCAGCTATAGTTGAGGTAGTTTTCTTGCCTTATTTTTTTCCTTTTCTTTGGTTGAGCAACATCTTTCCTGGTTAACAAGCTTGGTGTTTTTCTCACAAGCAGCTCGTTCACAATATGTTGGCCATTTATGGAGTGCTCAACAAGTACACCGAGTTCAACAACTCCTATAGAGCACAAGTGAAGGAAGTGGAGTCCCGAGTGGCAGGCTGTAATCGATTCCTAAAAGTATCCAAGAAGCTAGAGGCCAAGCTGAAGGAGGAGATGGCCAACTTCTAAAATTCTTCTATAGCTACTTCTCAGGAGTTAGAGACTTGAGTATTAGAGGAGGAAGCACTCTTTAGAGAGCGAGTACATGTAGCCAAGGTAGACACTCAGCTTGCATGGATTGAGGATCTTCTCTGATTGGCCAATAAGAAGATCAGGCAGCTAAAGAACAAGCCACATCTACTATAACTCAAGCGATCCAGGGATAAAGAAGTCCAAGGATTTCGAATGGAATGCCACCAAAGTTGGAGCAAATGGATGTCTTTTCAGGTTTGCCATCTATAGGGATAAGGTTGCTCAGGCCTATCTTTGGACTTGAGCAACATATCAGTAGTCAGAGTTGCACCCGTGGAAGAAGAAGAAGGAAACGAAGAAGGAGCATTCTAAGAAGAGAAGACAGTGACCGAAGAATCAATTTCCAAAGGAACTGGATCTAATGCGACTACAACTGAAGGCCCAAGGGAACTAGCTACTGCTTGCGAAATGGACACTTAAAAGATTTTCTCTTTCTTTTTTATCTCTTCTTCTTTCTTGGACTTTTAATCTAACTTTTGTAGGAACTTTTTATTGAATAAAATTTCAATTTCTTTTCAATTCTATATCTTTGCATGTGTTGCTTAGATGTCTTTAATTTTGAATAAATTCTTGCTAAGTATCTTAGTCGAAAGAATAACTCTAGCTGAGTAAGATCCTCTCTACCCTATAACCAAGTAAGTTACTCAATAGGGTATAGAGTTTTAACCAATTATAGAAAGTTGGTTGTTGTCTGATTGTATCAATGCTTCTTCTGATGATGGAGTATTAGTCAGTCATCTTGAAATCCTTTTGATCAGACATTATTTGATTGGCATAGAGATCTTGGTCAGACATTGGCTGAGTCGTCCGGCCATTACTTCCCTTGCCTAGGTAAGTTGACTATTCTTCTCGAACTTATCATCTCATAAGAAAATGAGTCACACTCGAAAGAATAACTCATTAATTTATTTGACGATCAGCTTCTTTAGCCATTCGGAGTGTGCTATGTGATGGATAATCTTTGACTTTTAGTCACCTACACCAGTTCCGAGGATCCGAGTCAATAGGCCGACATTCCTAAGCGATCGCCTGGTCTCTCCTCTCGAACTATGCCACATGTCAAGATTTAATAACTTGGGGATCCTACTTGGCATGCCAATCTATTACTATCAAATCATTCTTGTAGAACTTCGAAGGTGCCTAAAGGTCTTTCAACCTTCTCTAATGGGATGAGGTGTTATCCCTACGCATCTCTTGGATAGAGACCTGTTAGAACAGTCCCGTGAATAAGCGTGTGAGAGTAGTGTTGCTATCAAATTACTCTCCTCTAGAACTTAGAAGGTGCCTAAAGCTTTTCCCGCCTTCTCCAGGATGAGGTGCCACCTCTAGGTATCTCTCGGATACATACTTATAAGAATAGTCCCACTTGACTGGTGGTGCCGGCTGAAGATCCCTCGATACTCAAGTCAGTGAGAGGAATTGGGCTATAGCAATAGAAGC
This sequence comes from Areca catechu, assembly GCA_021397845.1. Lineage (NCBI taxonomy): Eukaryota > Viridiplantae > Streptophyta > Magnoliopsida > Arecales > Arecaceae > Areca > Areca catechu. The sequence continues at coordinate 33,809,905 of CM038050.1, forward strand.
TGAGAGCAATGGTGAAAGAAAATATTGAATAAGTGTGGTTGGTAGCGAGTGTAATGTAACGTATCTCATCGGAGGTCTCTTTTTACTTATCTATAGAGTTACTCGGGACAACTAAATTTCATTGGGAGGTGGTCTCCTTTGACACAAATAATAAATTTTTAGTAAAATATTGAGATCCTGTCTCCTGGAATCTTTTCATTAATATTTTTTGTTAGGATTGCAACTGTTGTATGGATCTTATCTACCACGGTCTTTGCAGGGCTAGCTATAATTAACCTGCATTTGCCATTTATTTGGATGTCGTGGACTCTAAGCACCAGGACAGCTTACTTGATGCCGACAGAGTAGACCTAGACATGTTATCCCAATATACTCGACTAAGTCCATAGGGTTCGAGTAATTACTCGGTAAACATGCGAAGAACATTGTATTGATCATTCTTGATTGCCTGTAGCTTCTCGTTGTAAGATATTAGAGTCATTCGGTGTTGCCAATGGCTTAGTGAGCGGTGCGGTTAACTCTTGAGACCGAGAAAGTTAATATCATAATAGATGAAAAAAAAAAAAGCTAAACTTGAGAGAGATTTAGCCCATCTCCAGCTCATCTCTCTTATCGCAACCATCCGTTAATGTTTCTTTTCCTGATCAATCCTGTAGCTTACATGGTCCAGAGATCTAACGTGGTCTTTTGCTGACGTCTGCCCAGCCAGCTGATACCGAGTTAAAGATATCTTCATTAATCAAGAAATTTATCACTACTTCCAACACAAATTCAGCAGCGACCCTGACAAATGGTCATTGTAATTGCTTATAGAAGATCACTGGATATTAGACGCCTAACATCATTCAAATAAGCGATGATTTGATATTGTTTGGTTTAATAATATCAGCCAAATCATACATTCATACAGCATTTAGATAAAAAATTGTTCATAGTGATCGCACAGCCTGTCCATCAGCACCCATACTCCCAGCATCAAAGGCACATAAAGCCTTACAAAAAGGCGTTGCCATGACAAACATGCTTTTCAGAAATCGAGATCAATCTATCTGACCATCCATCACAAATTATGATAGAGCGGCAGGTTGCATTTTATAATACCAACATCATATTTCAGTTTAAGATATTTCTTCAGTTCGCTGCAAAATCATTGGCAATCCAAGCTTTAGTTTCTAGCCAGCTGGGCTATTGAACCAAAGTCGATCATAATTCCAACCAATCAACTCACAAAATAGAAGTGGGGGAAGTTGACGGAAAGTCGGATTAGTAAAATATCTAGACAGAGGCTTAAACAACATGAAACCAGAAGCAGTGTATGTAGTGCAACCAAAAAAGAAGAAGACCATCAGAAAATCATTACACCTTATGGGAAAAAAAGGAAATTGATGTAAACACTGCTTCATAGCAAAAGTAACAGCACACAGCCTTTAAAGAATTAACTGTCCATCATGTCATTAGAGAGATTCAGGGAGACAAAAAGACATTTATAAATAAAGGATGGAAAACTATAATGTGTCCACAAAATAGGATATACATGGCCCATCATGTGATATTCACACAAATAGTCACTATGATATGAATAGATGGAAATATTTGCAAGTTGTCAACACTAAGATATGTACAGATTATTGCCCCGCCGAAAATTTACCAATGATGATGAACAGCAGTACAACCAGACAACTGTCTTCGTTCTAAAAAGTTTCCTCTGGTTTTAAGAAATTGTAATATTCCAGCTGTGTCATCTCTCCACCGTTCACTGGGTCAAATTGGCATCGGTAGAAACTGCATTTTCAGGACAACATTACCAAGTTTAGAATAAAGACACAATGGCTTAAGAAGAAAACACATAAACCTACTCCCGGGCTCTTATGATGCACAGAGAGCAGAGAAACCAAATGCTCATACACCCACTATTGCATATCAGCATGAGTCAGGAACGTCTCAAGAAAGGAATCATGCAATCCCAGAGCAAAAAATTTACATATACACGACCATTGCCTCCATCCCAAGGTCACTCTTTAGACATGATAAATCGAGCTTGTATGACTAATTTGTTTCAGTAAACGCCCAATTTCTATATATCAGTTGTGAATACCACAAAATTTCAAAAAAATGAGAATTTCGTACCAAATATTGGGCAAAATTTTAAGTTTCAGCAGGAAACAAATCGTTGGAGTTGACATTGCATACCTTCCATCCATCCCAAGAATCACAATAGTGTTCTTTTGGTGTCCAAATGCAACGTTATATTGCAAACCTTCATGCAAGCGGTACTGGGCCACTGACCATTCTGAGTTGAAATACTTAGGCAGAACACCTGACATGAAACCAAAAAGCAACTTTAAGTCAAACAATCTCCAAAACAGCAGATGATTGGGGGCAGCATGCTATTTTTACACTAACAGCAAATTTTCTCAAATGTGAACACAAATGATATCACATTTCCTTCTATTACAACATTCAAATCCAAGTACACACCAAACAGGTTTGAAAAAATTTGCAACCTGACCAGTTCTAACTCAAAGTACCAATCATTAACATGAAAAATTGAATTAGATTTCTACATCCAAATTCAATACCAGATTCTAGAAGAGTATCATTAGCTTGACTCAATACAGATAGTTCAGATAGGGCAGAAAAGAATCTGTTCACTAAGTTAATTACACACTCCTGTTTATTAGCTGATTGAATCCAACTTGGACTATTTGAAATAAGATCTCATCTGTGACACGGTTGAACTCAATTGTCACCCACAAAAATGAAGCACTGCTCAGCAGTGAACACAATCCCAGTCCAGCACAAGGAACACTCAAGCAAACCAGCATGAATACTGACAAGCATGGTAAGACTTCCAACAGAACTTTGTATTCAGGCAAGATAATTGCAAGTAGTTCAGGAAAAAGCATGGAAGATTAAATCTTGAAAAAGATTAACTACAATAAAAGGAAAGAATTTAAAACTCCAAAAAATCTAATACATGAAATATTCAAAATGATTATTGACAATTTATTAGGCCTATAGATGGACTTGAGCTGATGCAATCATGATCAATCAAACCAAAATCCATGGTCCAATTTAATTTGATAATCTGGAAAATGGAAGCAAGTCACGCTTTTTTCTGTTTAATTTCTACCATTTTGGGGGGGCAGGCCTTTTTTGGGTAAGGGGTGTGGAACTCTAGCTAAGGATGCACATGAACCAAACTGATCTTGAACAGCTCAGCTCAGATCAACAATAGGGCTTAGTTGAGCTGCTTCAATTAAGAAGCAAGTCAAGACAAAGCTCAGGCCTCATTTAAAGCTCAAGTCAAAAAAAAAGTCATTCTTGAATAACATGGGCTTGTAAAAACAAACTTAACACTAGGCTTCTTCAAACTTGTCCAACCATGAAATGAATAGTGCTTTAACATTTATGATCAAGTGTAGATCCAGCTTGGCTCAAGTTTGATTACCACATTCTTATAACCACCCAAGACCAAGCAGACCAACGCTCTGCTTAGCTTGGTGAATGAGTGAGTGAGATTGTTTAGGGGACAAGAATGGGAAAAAAAGGGGCAAGGTGGGACCATGCAAGTGAAATATTTATACAAAATATGCAGGACTATATTTGATATCATAACATCTATAATTCTTATATTATTATATACCATTCAGTTTAGGTCCTATAGGCAATTAGATTTAAATCTTTATGGGTCCCCAGGTCAATAATTATCATATCACATAGAAGGTATTGGATCTCGATCAGATCATTCAAAATCCAATCCATTGACAGGCTTATCATCTACAGAAGTCAGCAACATTTTCAACTGCCATGAAGTCAAAATAAAATCTCGAGTAAAGTTAAGATTATAATTTTCCAGTAAAAAATTGAAAAGGAGAGTTTCAACAAGTTAACTGCTTACCATGACAAATGTCATTATAGGTACATATTGATCTTTAAACCCATCTACACTTATTAAAGATGAACCAAGGACTTCTTTGTCTTTTGATGAAAATAAATTACTAGTCTATCAAGGCAGACAGATATTTTGACAAAAGCATTATAGAATTAAAAAGACTCTGGAAGGAAAGTATAGATTACCAGTAGTGAACACCAACAAAGACAAATTAGATGGAAAACCAACCATTAGCATGAGATCTTGTATAAGTCGAAAATAAAGTTCATATGATTTCCTCTTGCATAAAGAAATATCAAGGTGTGATTACTAATTTTCACAAGTTAGATTTGGTTGCCTTTAATGAAAGAGAGGGATGAAGTGATAGCTGGAGGATTTGGCTCTGGTGCAGGCCAGGGCTTGTCATTTACGGTCAATCCCAAATTCACCTTGAGGTCAAACACATGAACTGTTCCTTTGTCACTAGAGACTGTCAACCACTGCATATTAGCAGAGAAGGCCAGGCTGTAAATCTCTGCTCTATCAGCACCTCTTCTTACCTAGAAAGAAAAGATCTCTTAATAACATCAGATCCAAAATCGCTAAATATAAAACAGAGAATGGCATTACCAAAAAAACAGCAGAACATGGAAAGAAATTATAAAAAACATTAAAAATATGCATGAACTGTAAAAAGATGCACAAATTATATAACGTTCATAAAAGCAAAGTCTAATAAAGCTGATGGCATGATTTGGCACAGGTTCAGACACAAAGTGGGGAGAAAACAGTAAAATAAACATTTCTATTGTGGGAAAGAGCAACAACTTTCCTTCAAAATAACCACATTCAGCACATCTACCATCTCTGGTGAAAAGGCAACGAAGGTACAACTCAAGCTGTGGAACTTAGATAAAATTGTAGGAAGTAAGAGTTCCATTCATAGATTCATATTCTATTATAGGTTTTATGAGAAATTTCTTTTGGTATACTTTCTTTGTGGACATTAAAATGAAAGACAATAAACCTTAAAGTGTTGAGATTATGTGCAAAAATTTATTGGCATTTGTTATAGCTGAAAGCAGAAAATATAAAACATAAGGGTTTACTCAGAATATTTTGTATGTCAGAGCTTTTATGTAACAGTTGTTTCGACTTCTAATTTAGGGATTTAAAAGTAATTTGAGTATAAGATTTATTTGGATATCCTGCCAACCATAAAAAACCAAATCATAACTTTCCAAGGGTGTGTGCAAAAAATGATGGAAGCACAAGGGTAAAATGGCATATGAAGACCGGAATTCAGGTGATAAATTTGAATAGAAAAGTGCAACACCATCTCAGGGTAACAATCACTTGATGGTTGCTTTCTCTAAAATGCTGGTCATCATTGTCACCACTGTAAGGTTATATGTCAGAAATAATATGCCAGAGTCCATAAAATGGTAATCTTCATTCACTCAAATAACTTTGAAAACTGTACTGATCTCCTAGAATATAAAATATTAAAGCTTGGGCCCTTCTAACAACTAAATCACAACAAGCCATGCAGCCCTTCCACTCCTGCATCCACTAAATTATTCTTTTATATTGATGTGGGAATCTTGAATCAACATCACTTGACTAGGAATGAATGAGTACAATAGTCAGCCTGCTTTATCTTTTTTCTTTTCCTTGGTTCAAGATTCATTCAACAAAACAGATGGCAGGCATACTTAATTATGACTAACATTAATTTTTCTGCAAGACTAAAGGAGCAGGGCTCAAGTCTAGCCAACTGATTGACCTATTTATCGAAGTCAAGGACATGGTCTAACATATCATATATGAAAAACAACAAAATAATTAATTTGAAAAAAACTTCAGACGCTAGAGTATTGGCCTTGATCTAATAATGTACCTGATCTTGATCAATTATAATGGTCATCTAAGTCAAATTAACCAAGTCGTCATTCTACCAGCAAGAAACACCTCAGTCAATCAAGTCAAGAGAAATGAAAAAGTATGGGAGAAGGAATAACATTCTAAACTATTAGCCATCCAACAAAACATGAAAATGCGACCCAGTGACCCCACCTTATTGGGCCAATTTGGTCCTCATATGCAGCCAACAATTGATAAAGTAGGATATCCACGAACCTCCATTAGGGCCCATTGGGTTAGTTTTAAAAGCCTCAGCTCATCACATTCCCTAATGCACTCTTCAAATCAAACTCCAGCATCTCAAGAGAAGGGAAGGAAAGAGGGGGGAGGGGGGGAGAGAGAGGCTTGACATAGCTCATCCAACGACTAGTAGTTAATGAATGACCTACAATTGATGGAACATGGCATGGATACTTTGGCAGCCAACACCAACAAATCGAGTGTCAGTTTTTCTTTTTCCCCCTTTTTATCATTCCTTCACATTCTTTTCTCCCACCCTCTATCTCCTCTGCCTCATTCATTTCAACTTGTTTTTCTCTTCTTCATTTGCGTACCTTGTCCCCCCCACCTCTCTCTCTCATATTTTCCATCTCTTTGTCTATTCCCTCATCCCTGGACCAGCACTCTCTTTCCTCACCTCCCCCGACCCACCAAAAATACAAAATACTTGATTTTTTATTGTTCATTTTCTACTTATTTATCCCTATTTTTTTTCTTATTTCATCTTTTTCAATAAATATTATCGCTTCTTCTAAATATTTAGATGCCAATCTTAGGTGTAACATTGTTCCCTAGAGAAGCACATGCTGCAACTGCTTTTTAGAAATATGGGGGAAAATAAAATCCAAGAAATATAGCTCACACTTCTTCAATGTGCTGGCAATAAAATTATTGCAAAATATATTACAGGTCAAACTATATAGAAATATTGGAATGGCAAAAAACTAATATTTGGTTTTCATTCTCTTTTTGAATTTAGAATGGAACACCATCAAAGAGAGAAAATGCAATAGCAAAGTCTTTTGTCCGGTAATCTACACATACACATACAACACATATAACGAGACTTGATGAACATTCCTTTTTCAATTTTTTTAACACATCCAATATAGGTAGTAGACTTGATGTACATAATATTTTAAACCAACTCAATATGCAGGCACTGAGAAATCAGCCAAAGTACTCAGCACCACTTGCCAACGAGCACCTTAGTAATGATTAACTATAATCAACTCCAATATTTATTAGCCTGAACTCCATGATACCTCTATCACATCTTTGAAGAACTAGCAATGAAGGTCAAATTTGCAAGCCTTGGAACACCAAACATTGCTACTCTTCCACTCTTTGTTTTCCTCTTCCCCACAAGGTATTAGAGGTTAGATTGGGGAGATTTAGCTATTTTCCTTTGTTGCATGGTAAAGTATTTTGCAATCTTTTCAGCAAAGTTCTTGCTAGCACTCAGGTTTCTCAAAGGCTGATTACATGAGGTGGCCGTGGTGCCTCGTACTTTTCATTAACATCATCCAGTATTGCATGCCGAGGCCTTTGTGGATATGCCTAGTACGTAAAGGGACAATAAACTTCATATCCTATGGAGTGTTTGGCTGTGGGCTTTGTGCCTTGCTTTTTCAGTCTATAGCTTTGAGCACAATAACTAGAACTATCATCTTACTAAGATGCAGGCTCAGCCCCTCAATGCCTCACATGATATTGATTATTAGACCCATGCTTAATCATAAAAAAATATAAAATAATTATAAATAAAAAAAGGTCAAGTAAACTCCATTGTAACATTAGTTGGGTCCTAACTTCACTTCTTCTTTTTTTTTTTCAAATTTTACCATTGAAAAATTTTGAACACTTCTTTTTTTTAAGTGATCACAAACAAAGTCCTAGTTGAGGGCCAAAGGAAAAAGGAGGATTGGTGGGGAGAAACTAGTCACAATATCAGCAAATTTAGCTTCTCTCAACCAATGGAAAGAAGGATGATTTGACTGCTTTAGGAGGCCCACTAACATGTGGCAATTTTTTTTAAAAAAAAAGCAAAAAATAAACAAGAAAAATACAGACATAAATGCATGTATTTCAAGTTAGGATGTGTTAAGGAAAAATAATGAAAGAAAGGGTAAAGATCGAGGCAGCCGGTCATTTATGAGTAAAAATCACCAGTAACTCAAACTACTTTGTCAAATTATTGTAAATTTATCTTCTCAGCAAAGCATAGTCCAAAGAAGTTGCATCAAGTTATGAGTGGCAATTCCCTACCACTATTACATGCAAGCTAACATTTTTAGGAATTTTCATTCAAAATCAAAATGAAACAATGCCCATAAAACATGGGACTAATCATTTATTAGAAAACAACTAAAGAGGGGTCATACATTTCAATGGTCTAGGACCATTCTCTAGCACTCATTTCATGTCATAGAACATAGTTGCTAATGAAACTAGTAATTTTCATATTCTTAAAAGGAATAGATTCTACAATTAACTCATTGCTTACCTTTTGATAGAAATTGAATTTGGCCCAATATATATCTAATTTCCTTGTTCACCTAAAAACACAGTGGGCCACGCGACCGGCCGCACAACCCTAGGCATCGTCCTAGGGATCGTACTAGATCTAAAATACACAAGAATCTCATCATCTTCAGAAATTGAAATTAAATAATCAAATACCATCAAAATAAATTCATGACAACTAAGAAATCACTTGATCATTACATTGATATCAAAAAGAGAACTAACTAATCAATCTAAAAATTCTACAACTCAAATACCACGCTCGACCTGATCCATGCTACACATCATGTGACTCTGAAAAAAAGAAAAGTGGGGAGTGAGCTTTACAACCCAGTAAGAATTTTTATACAGCCAAACCAATAATAATATGATTTGAAAATAGCAAAAAAATAATAGTAGAACAAGAAATCATAAAATGACATGTCATGCAATCAGAACAGTCCAACCATCGCATTTGGTAAAACCATGTCTCCTTTTTATGTTCCAGTTCAGTTATCCGTCTTCTTTAACGTTCTGGACTAATCATGGTCATGCTTCAACCTATGACTGGCAATCTCAGTATCACACTTCAACCTGTGACTGGTAAGCTCATTGTCACACTTCAGTGCAATTTCATTGTCACACTTCCGATTGTGACTATCAATCTCGGATCAAACTTCAGTCTGTGGCTGACAATTGGGTCTGGTTGGGCATATACAGGTCGGATCATATATACAGGTCGAGTCATATATATAGATCGGATCAAAAAAGCCTCAACCTGAACCCGACCTGTTTATTAAACAGGTTATAATTTAAAAACTGAACCTGACCCATTTAATAAAAAGGTAACCCGATCCGACCCGTTTAACCCATTTATTAAATGGGTAACCTGCTAACCCAACTCGACCCAACCTGTTTAACCCGTTTAATAATTGAATAACCTACTTATCCAATCCAACCCGATCCGACCCGTTTAACCCATTTATTAAATGGGTAACCTGCTAACCCAACTCGACCCAACCTGTTTAATAAATAAATAATCTATTTACCTGACCCGACTTGATCCGACCCAATCCGTATATTAAATGGGTTAAACGGGTTAAACGGGTTGAGCCTAAAAAACCTGAACCTGACCCGTTTATTAAATAAGTTAAATAGATCGACCCGTTTACGATTCGAACCCGTTAATTCCAAACCCAAACCTGTTTATGGCAGGTTGAATACGGGTCGAGTTGACGAGTCAGGTCATAAATTGCCACCTCTAATCCAAATATCCCTTTTTTCTTGGTTATCACTTTATAACTCTCATCATGTTATCAAATCATGTCCTTTTCAAGATTTCCAATAACCGATATCACAATCCAAACCATCCAAAATAATCATGTTTGTTATGAACATATACAAAATATATAAGTAATAATACCGTCAATCACAAATGTCCATCATGCAAAGTCAAAATATATAATGCATAAACAATCATACATGCCAATGTTCATGTCCAATGATCATAATCATGCTATGTAAAACATATTTATAAACTGATGATCGTGTCCAAAAATCCTTATCTTTGACGGTGACAGACTTAACACGTTAAATACCAATCTGCACAAGGACCCCGACCTAGGTACTAAGGGACTCGCTTGACGTTCCCCAAAACTAGAGAGAGAAAGTAGAGGGAGAACTAGCAAGAGGAAAGAGAGAGAAGAGAGAACATTTATTTTATTTATTTATTTATCCTTTTTCTTCCTTTCATTTTTTTTCTTTTCTTTTCTTTTCCTTCTCTTATCTTTTTCTTTTCTTTTCTTTCCTTTTCTGTTTTTTTTTCTTTTCTTTTTCTTTTCCTCGTTCCTTCCTCTTCTCCCACTCGGCCGAACAGAGCACCCAAGCCCCCGTTCTTTCCCCCAAGGCTTAAAGGGTTTCTCACCTAGAGGAGCGTGGCCGGGACTGCACTCCATAGCGATGCGGCCACAGGACCGGACTCTGATGGTCGGCGGCTCTGTATGGCACCGGGAGGAAAGAACCCCAAAACAAAGTTCGGTCTTCTACTTTCAATCCGGCAATCGCCGGTCACGAATAAGGTTCCAAGCGCAGCGACAGATGGGAAAGAAAACCCTTTAAGGATTCTTGGCTTTGTACCTAACTTCCCGACGATGATCGAAAGCGATGGTGGTAGAGATCATCAAGCAAGGTTAGTTCTCTACCTCAAATCTTCAAAATCTGATGGGGATTTAAGAGGGGCACTCTAGGATTTTAAAGAAGGCAGAAGGGAGGACTTAAGACTCCCTCCTGACCTTCACCTAAGTTTCCGAATGGGAATTCACTTGGGGAAAAAGACTCTTCCTCTGTTTTCAAATGGGAGTCCTTCCCCTATTCGATCAACAATTCTTACATTCTTCCTGTTAAAATAATTTCATCCTCGAAATTAATGTACCTAAAGTTCAAAAAGTTATGGATACTTGTCTCGCATTTCTGTTTTAAATTTCCATATAGCCTCTCTCTTACTATGGTTGATCCACAGTACTTTCACATACGATATGGTCTGATGTCGTAACACTTGATCCTTCTTGTTAATAATCCATATGGGGGTCTCGATCCTCATGAAGATGCAATAACTCATACTCTACTACGTGACTTGAGTCTAGAATATATTTTCGTAGCGTCGATACTTGAAATACATTATACATACTTGATAAAGTTGGTAGTAGTGCTAATCGGTAGCCACCTTTCCGACCCTGTCTAAAATTTCAAATAGACCAACATATCTCGGGCTCAATTTGCCACGCATCCCAAATCTTATCACACCTTTAATGGAAGAATTCTCAAGAAAACATGATCACCTACTTGAAATTCCAGCTCTCTTCTTCTCTTGTCAACAAAACTCTTTTGCCTGCTTTGAGCTATGCGAAGTCGTTCTTTGATCACTTGCACCTTGTCTATATTTTATTACATCATCTCTGGACCTAATAACCTTCTTTCTCCTACGCCGTCCCAGTAAATAAGAGATCTAGACTTTCTACCATATAATACTTCAAAATGCGCTATCTGGATGCTGGCTTGATAACTATTATTATAAGCAAACTCTATCAATAAAAAATAGCTATCCCAGGTACCACCCAAGTCCATAATGCAAGCTCTCAGCATATCTTCCAGAATTTGGATAGTTCGTTTTGATCATCCATCAGTTTGGAGGTGGAATGCTGTACTAAAATTTAATTTGGTACCAAAAACTTTGAGACCTTCCAAAATTATGAAACAAATCTATTATCCCGATCCGACATAATAGTAACCGAAACTCCATGCAATCGCACGATCTGTTCCATATACAAACTTGCTAGTCTTTCCAAGGAGAGATCGATTTGAAAGGATAAGAAATAAGCTGATTTTGTCAATCGATCTACAATCACCCACATTGCATTATTACCTTTAGAGGCTTTGAACAAACCCGTCACAAAATCTATAGTAATATATTCCTATTTCCATTAGGGAATCATGAGGGATTGTAATGGTCCGACAGGTCTTTGATGCTTGGCTTTTACTTGTTAAAACACTAGACATTGGGCTACATACTGTGCTATATCGTTTTTCATACCAGACAACCAAAAATTTTCTCTTAAATCTCAAAACATCTTAGTGCCTCCTAGGTGCATCGCATAAACCGAATTATGAGCCTCTTCTAAAATCTCATTCTTTAATTCTTGAATCTTAGAAACGTAATCTACTATCAAATCTCAAGGTATTGTCAACATATATACAGAATTCAGACTGCATGACATAATCCACTATTTCTCTAATCTTCTATAATTCTAGATCCTCTTTTTAAGCTGATTTAATTCTTTTAATCAGGATAGGCTGCATCGTAAGATTAGCGAGTTGAATTTCAAAATCATGCAGTCATATCTCAATCTTAGATCTTTCCAAATCCAACACGATATGCTTCTGATTAATAATTAAAGCTGCTAACATGAAAACTTTCTACTTAAAGCATCAGCTACAACATTTGCTTTTCTTGGTGATAATTAATGGTCAAGTCATAATCTTTTAATAACTCCAACCATTTTCTATCTCAAGTTTAGCTCTTTTTGAGTAAAAATGTATTTTAAACTTTTATGATCCGTGAAAATCTCACAGTGCCCACTATATAAGTAATGTCTCCATATTTTTAGAGCAAAAACCACAACTGCTAGTTCCAAATCATGAGTATGATAATTTAACTCATACGGCTTCAACTGTCTAGAGACATAAGCTCACTTTCCTTATTTTGCATTAAGACACAATCAAGATTCTTGCGAGATGCATCACTATATATGATAAAATCTCTTATTTCAGTAGACAGTTAGTACTGGGACTATCACCAATCATCTTTTCAATTCTTGAAAGATTTGCTCACATTCACTTGTCCATTCGAATTTCACTTGCTTTTAAGTCAAACGAGTTAGAGGCACAGTAATAAAAGAAAATCCTTCCACGAATCTTTGATAATATCCTGCCATTTCCAGGAAATTATGAACTTCAGATACATTAATAGGTCTTTTCCAATTTACTATGGCCTCAACTTTCTTTGGATCAACGGAGATACCTTCCTTAAAGATGACATGTTAGAGAAAAGAGACATTATCTAGCCAGAACTCACACTTTTGTAATTTGGCATACAACTTTTTCTCCTTGAGTAATTGCAATACTAGTTTTAGATGTTCTTCATACGCTTATGGGCTTTTTGAATAAACTAGTATGTCATCAATGAATACCACTACAAATTTGATCTAGATAGGGTTTGATACTACTCTTTCATAAAAAGAGGATCTAGAATTACAGAAAATTAGAAAAATAGTGAAGTCTGGTGCCCAGTCTGAATTCTGTATACATGTTGACAAAATTATTGAGGTTTGGTAGTAGATTATGTATTCTTAAGATTCAAAAATTAAAGAATAAGATTTTAGACGAGGCTCGTAATTTGGCTTATACAATGCACCCAAAAGGCACCAAGATATACCGAAAGTTAAGAAAAAATTTTTGAGTTTGGAATAAAAAATGATAGCACAATATATAGCCCAATGTCTAGTATGTTAACAAGTAAAAGCCGAGCATCAAAGACCTGCCAAACCATTGCAATCCCTGAATGAAAATGGAAACATATTACTATGAACTTTGTAACAGATTTGCCCAAAACCCCTAAAAATAATAATGTAGCATGGGTGATTGTAGATCGATTGACAAAATCAGCCCATTTCTTACCTTTTTGGATCGATCTCTCTTTAAAAAGACTAGCAAGTTTATATACGGAACAGATCGTATGATTGCATAAAGTTCCGGTTACTATTATGTCAGATCGGGATAATAGATTTATTTCACAATTTTGGAAGTCTTCACAAAGCTCTCGGTACCAAATTAAATTTTAGTACGGCATTCCACCCCAAACCGATGGACAATCAGAACGAACTATCCAAATTCTGAAAGATATGCTGAGAGCTTGTGTTATAAACTTAGATGGGGCCTGAAATAGCCATTTGTCATTTATAGAGTTTGCTTATAACAATAATTATCAAACCAGCATCCAAATGGCGCTTTTTGAAACATTGTATAGCAAAAAGTATAGATCTCCTATTTGCTGGGACGATGTTGGAGAAAAAAGGTTATTAGGTTCAAAGATAGTGCAACAAACTATAGACAAGGTGCAAGTGATCAGAGAACAACTTCGCACAGCTCAAAGCAGGCAAAAGAAATATGCTGACAAGAAAAAAGAGAGCTAGAATTTCAAGTATGGGACCATGTTTTCTTAAGAGTTTCTCCCACTAAAGATGTGATGAGATTTAGGATGCATAGCAAATTGAGCCCGAGATATGTAGGTCCAATTAAAATTTTGGACAAGGTCGGGGAGGTGGCCTACCGATTAGCACTGCCGTCAACTTTATCAAGTGTGCATAATATATTCCATGTATTGATGCTACGAAAGTATATTCTAGATCAAAGTCATGTAGTAAAGTACTAGCCATTGCACCTTCATGAGGATCTGATCTATGAGATCCCCATACGGATGTATTGATGCTACGAAAGTATATTCTAGATCCAAGTCACGTAGTAGAGTACGAGCCATTGCATCTTCACGAAGATCTAACATATGAGAAGGTCCCCATACGAATTATCGACAAGAAAAATCAAATGTTATGACATCGGATCGTACTATACAGGAAAGTACAATGGAGCAACCACGGCGAGAGAAAGGCTACATGAAAACTTGAGGCAGAAATGCAAGACAAGTATCCATAACTTTTTGAACTTTAGGTACGTTAATTTCGATGACAAAATTATTTTAACGGGAAGAATGTAACAATCGGCGATCGAACAAAGGAAGGACTCCCGTTCGAAAATGGAGAAAGACTCTTCCCCATGTGAACTCCCATTCGGAAACTTAGGTGAAGGTCGAAAGGGGGTCTAAGTCCTCCCTTCCGCCCTCTTTAAAATCCCAAAGTGCCCCTCTCAAATCCCTACTAGATTTTGAAGATTTGAGGCAGAAAACTTACCTTACTTGACGATCTCCACCACCACCATAGCCGATCACCGTCGAGAATTTAGGTACATGGCCAAGAACCCTTAGAGGGTTTCCTTTCCCATCTGTCGCTGCACTTGGAAGCCTTATTCGTGACCGGCGATCGTCAGATTGAAAGAAGACCGAACCCTGTTTTGGGATTCTTTCTTCCCTCCCGGTGCCATACGGAGCTGCCGACTATCGAAGTCCGACCTTGTGGCCAAACCGCCGTGGAGCGCAGCCCTAGCCACCCTCCTTCGGGCGAGAAACCCCCCAAGCCTTAGGAGAAAGAACAGGGGCTCGAGTGCTCTGTTCAGCTGAGCAGGAGAAGAGGAAGGAGAAAGGAAAAGAAACAGAAGAAAAGGAAGGGAAGGGAAGGGAAAGAATGGGGGAGGGGGACAGGGACGGGAAAAAGAAACAAAAAGAAACAAAACGAAAAGAAAAAGAAAAAGAGAAGAAAAGAAAAAGAAAGGACAAATAAATAAATAAAATAAATGTTCCCTTCTCTCTCTTCCCTCATGCTAGTTCTCCCTCCACTTTCTCTCTGATTTTTCTCTCTCTACAATTCTCTCTAGTTTCTCTTTTTATGTTCTCTAAAAAATTTCTCTCCTAAGGATTAGGAAGTTGTGAAGTTAGGACTAGGGATTAGTGGGTGGACCGCTGATAAAATCCGGATAGAAAGTTTTGAATTTATAATTGTTATGCAATAATATTCTTGATATTAAGATTATTAGTATAAAAAGATAATTTTTTGGACAGAAAAATATCGAGCAAGTTCCCTAGCACCTAAGTCGATATCCCTGTGCAGATTGGTATCTAACGTGTTAAGTCAGTCATCGATAAAAATAAAAATTTCTGGACACGATCACCAGTTTATAATTATGTTTTACATGGCATGATTCTGATCCGTCGACATGAGCATTGGCATTCATGATTGTTTATGCATTATATATTTTAACTTTGCATGATGGATATTTATGATTGACAGTATTATTATTTATACTTTTCGTATATATTCATAACAAGCATGATTATTTTAGATGGTTTGGATTATGATACCGGTTATTAAAAATCTTGAAAAGGACATGATTTGACAATATGATGAGAGTTGATAACGTGATAACTAAGAAAAAAGGATGTTTGAACTAGCCACACCATAGACAGGATCGTGGTTACCAAGATTGTCAGTCACAGGTTGAAGTGTGATAATGAGATTGCCATACAGGCTAAAGTGTAATACTGAAATTATCAGTCACAGGTTGAAGTATAATAATGAGCTTGCCAATCACAGGCTGAAATATGATATTGATATTGCCAGTCATAGATTGAAGTATGATTGTAATTAGTCCAAGTTGAAGTATGACTGTAATTAGTCCAGAACCCTAAAAAAGATGAATGACTAAACTGGAACATAAAAAAGAGATGATTTTATCAAATATGATGATTGAATTGTTTTAATTGCATTATATGTCATTTTATAATTCCTTATTCTATTATTATTTTCTTGCTATTTTCAAATAGTATTATTATCGATATGATTGTATAAAAATTCTTACTAGATTGTAAAGCTCGCTCTCCGCTTCTTTTTTTCTTTTAGAGTCGCTGGATGTGTAACATGGATCGGGTCGAGCATAGGTTTGAGTTCTAGAATTTTTAGATTGATTAGTTGTCTATCTGATACCAACATAACGATCAAGTTGATCATTTAATTATCATGAATTTATTTTGATGATATTTGATTATTTAATTTCAATTTTTAAAGATGAGATTCTTATGTATTTTAGCCCTGCGATGCCTAGGATTGTGCGGCCAGTCGTGTGGCCGACCTAAGTACTAGGTTCAGGTCATGACAGAGTGATATCAAAGAACATCAAAGCCTAAGATTCAAGAAACAGAAAAATCAATTTCTAAGAACATATGATACATGACTTTATTCTATGCCAACGACCTCCAAGATTCTCTTCATCTATTCACATTACTGCATTAAGGTTCTATTTGACTCTCCATTTCCAGAAAATAGTAAAACATTCATACTAAAGAAAGAAAGATACAAAAGAAGCTTGTAGGATAATCAGTGAGAAGGAAAAGCAGCAGACAAACCATTAGAAGGTAATGTCCACATGAAAGAGGAAGCAACAACTTCTAGAGACTAGATTTAAGGTGATTTTGCACTTTATAGCTCAGTAATCAATTGTTTAACAACTTCAACTTCGTTGGTTGAATGCTCAATCTTTCAAATGCTACCTATCAACTTGCAAAAGTTTTCTTGGCTGAGTGTCAGCTTTAAAGCTCAATGTCTATGGAGGTTTATACCAGGAGACAATTCAAGTAATCAACAAAAATAAAAAGGAAAAACAGAAAATATGGGATAGGTCTAGAACAGTTCTATATTAGAATTTCACTTTAATCATCTTAACAAATAACATAATAAGGAAATATACATGCATCGAAGGATCATGAATAATATGAATTCAAAGAAAGCAAGGCATGCATCTTACTTCTTGGAGAAGTGTTCCATCAACGGCGCTGAAAATCCTGATGAGCGTGCCCTTGGTACTCGCAGTGGCGATCAACCGCCCATCCTGCGACAGCGCGAAGCACGCAATCCTCGAGTCGTGTGCCATGATAAACTTGGTCCGGCGAGCCCCGTAATGCTCCACCCTGACCTGGCCCTTCTGCCCCCCAGGGCAGACCAGGATCAGCGACCCCTGCTGCTGGGAGACGGCGCAGAGCCCCTTGGGGTTCGGCACCGTCTCAATCTGGTGCACGAGCTTCAAATCGGCGAAATTGTACACGAAGATCTTGTGGTCCAGCACCACGATGATCCGGTCTCGCCGTAGCCGTACGGTCCGGACCTCCGACCGGAAGGAGAGCTCCCCGATGCAGCGGCTATCGTGATCGTCCCAAATCATGACCTTGTTGGGCGGGTAGTAGGGCTGCGGCCCGCCGCCGACGAGGGCCAGGATGTTGCACCGGAACAGCATCTCGACGACACCGATTCCCCCGCCGTCGAAGTCCCGCCGGAAGATCTCCCGGAAGGGGTCGCAATTATAGATGCGGAAGCCCCGGTCGGTGCCGGCGGCGAAGCACCCATGGTCCTGGTTGAACGACAGGTGCAGCAGCGACGGCAGCGACGCTGCAGATGGCGGCGAGGAGGAGGACGAGGATGGCTCCGCCGCCGTCAGCGGCAGCGTGGCGGGGATCGAATGGATGCCGATATTGGGGTTTTCGAGGGAGCCGAGAATGGGGTTTTCGAGGGAGGGGGAATCCGGGGCACCGTCGCCCTCCAGCAGATCGGTGGCGGGGGAAGAGGAGGGATCGGGGGATTCGGATTGGGATCGGGGTTCGTCAACGTGGTGGGGAGGAGCGAGGAACGGGGAATTAGGGTTCGGGTTTGGGTTTGCGTTGGAGTCAGGGTTAGGGTTTTGCCAGGAGAGTGCGGGAGCGGGGGAGGAGGAGGTGGGGGGAATAGAGAGGGCAGCCATGGAGGCGAGGCTAGGAGAGATCCGGAAATATCACGGCATCGTACGGGCAAAAGTGACCATCGGGAATAAAAATGCTCGGCGAGGGGAAGACGGTGAGAGGTTTGTCGCCAGAGAGGTTTGTCGAAGGCACGACGCAGAACACCGATATTGTTTTCCGGAAGGGGGATTGGATTTTGATAAAATTACTTAAGAACCCCAGTGTTGGTCGAGTGGCTGGAGAATGCAGCGCATTTCTTCGTTGGGTGAGCTGCGTGGTGCCGTTTGGAGGGGAAATTATTAAACGGTGTGTGTTTGAGGATGATATTGCCAAAGGGGATGGAAGGGTAAAAAAGTTAATGCCGCTACCAGGACACCTTCTTGCAGCTTACATTGACATTGGAAAGTTTTCTAATCTCCACCAGTAAAGTAGAATACTTCTTTTGATGGTTCATGAACGAAAATTTATAAAAAAAAAATTTGGGTCAAGATTATCAATGAAAATACTCTAATATTTAAATAAAAAAAAAGAAGGATAAAATGGGTAACAACAATCAAAATTGAGTCCTGATAACTATATGAGTACAAATATGGAGAAGCATAAAAAATATATCTCGTCGGATATCCCTCTTACCTATTTATAGCATCACGTAGAGTGACGAAAAACTACCAAATAGGTAGTCTCTAATAGTCTCCTGGAGTCCTTTCCATTGATATCTTTTCTGTTATGATCACTAATTCTATTAAGATGTTGTCCCCCATAAACTGTCTACCACGATCGTTGCAGGGACACATGGAAAACCTGGGATAGCTAAAGGCAATTTTGATTGGCTACAATTGGCCTTGAGTGTTGGAATGGCTTGTCCAAGAGAAATCCCGACCAAGAGAGGTCTCAATCGAGAGAGGGCCAAGCCAAGAGAGGGGCTCCAACTCTATGATGTACTCGACTAAGCACGAATCTTAGTCAAGTCCGAATGAGCTTTTGGTGGGCACATAAGTCGGGCCTAACTATATAGTCTCTTGGTGCAAGCATTGGAGGTGGTCAGCAATGACCGTCATCTTTCATGAAGTCGGTGATCGATGTGCTGCTTGGCTATTCGATGACTGTCTCCTCCTTGATCGATGATCTGGTATGTATTTTGGGACTAAATAGGTAATTGCCATAATAGATGACCCACATTCCCGAGTCTAGAACAATGCCAAGCTGATCCATTGCGATTTGTCACTCCTAGGAAAAGTAAGTAATTATTTATCGACCTTGAGAGTTGGGCTTGGGTGTGGTGTATAGGCAATGGAAGGAATCATTGGTGTAGCCCCTGAAAAGCTGTGCCATAACCTCTGACGATCTGGATGATCATCCCTAGCCAACCAAGTCATGCCATGTGGCCCACCAATTATGGGCTTTAAATTATTTGCACGGAGCCTAGTATAAGGAGGCAATCGATCGGTTGGGGTTTCGAGGCATCATGGATGTACCTAAGTGGGAGTAAGCCACATGTCAGATATAGTGGTCTCGAGAACATTGAGGCTTTAATCGCAGCCGGTTGAAAGTTGTATAAATAGGAGGTCCTTGCCATAGTTACAGGGACTCTTGCAGGTAAAGAAGGAAAGCGAAAGCACAAAGAGAGGAAGAAAGGGAAGGAGAAGTCAATGCTCAACCCCTCCAAGGTGCCCCCCAAGTTGATTTCTACTCTCTTCCTGTGTCTTCTTTATGGTTCGATAGGCTTGTAGGGGTCCTATAGGAAGAGGTGTTCCCCTTTCCTCTGTTGTTTCCAGTCCTTTCTTTCTGCCCCTACTCTCTTCTTGGGTGGAGGCATCTTTCTTAGGTCATTTTCCCATCTTCTCCATCCATTTTGATCTTGTTGCATTCTCAAAGGATGTCTTCCAATGGTGAAAGCCATTCAATAAGCAACCTCTTTGGGATGCAAGAGTCTTCGGACTCTTTTTCTCCTAGAGACTAGACTCACGAAAGCTCTTCTGAGGAGGTGAGCTTGGTTAAGGAGGAGAGGTGGGGAAAGAGGAGTCTGCTGAGGAGGAAGGTTCGAAGGAGGAAGAGGGTTCTGGGAAGGAGGAAACTCCAGTGGAGGAGGAAATCCCTTCCCCTAAAAAGAAAAATCGAGCTAGAACTTCTCGCAGTTCAACCAGACCCTTAGCAAGGCCGATCTTTGAGATCTCCTTCATGACCAAGGATGATATCATTGAGATATGAGAGTAACACCAGATCCCAGATGATTTCCACCTCCATGCACCGAGACCAGAAGATCAAGTAAGTTTTGGTCTAGCCAATTGCCTGGGAAAAGGATCTCTTGCTGGCCTTCTTTTTTTGATGCATGATCTGATTCAGGATATTCTTCAATGGTATGATGTCGTTCCTGCATAGCTCGGCCTAAACTCCTTCCGTGTCCTTGCTCCCTTTGCAATCCTTTGTCATTTTCTTCAAGTTTAGCCCTGACTCTCATTGTTTAGAGCTCTTTTCAAATTGAACAAGCTTCCTGGATCGAAGGGCTGGTGTTACGTTGGCCTCCGACGATGGAGAGTCCTCATTCACAAACTCCTCAATGCCATTCATCATTGGAAGCATCGGTTTTTCTTTATTTCTTCTAACTGACCTTGGAGAATCCGATGGAGTTGGGGGGAGCTGGATACTTTTCCCAACAAGAATGACCAAGTCATCTAGTTTGACTTAGTAGATTTCAATAGACTTTTGAATATGGAAATTTCGATGCTAAAAGAGCTCCTAACTAAGCAAAATCTATATGATGTTGAGTTGAGCCCAGTTAACTTCTCTCAGTAAATACTTTCTATTTTTCCTTCTCTTTGGTTTATACTTTAATTGACTTTGTCTGACTTGTAAGCATGAGGACGATGTCAGTGGACAAGATCCGAGATGTGGCTACTACTCAAAAGAGGCCGGCCATTGATGATGGCAACAAGAAAAAGAAGGTCGTCTCTAAGAGGTTGAAAGTCTCAGGGCTGTCCATTGGGGCCCCTACTATGCCATGGAGGTTCCATCACCCCAGGTGACTTTCATCTAGGGCTGGAAATGGGCCGGCCCAAAAGTCCATTGTTTGGAACTAGACTAGGCCAGCTCAATAAACTTCAGGCCGACCTGAAATTGGTTCAGGCTGCGGACGAAATTTTAGGCATATTCGACTAGTTTTAGGACTGTAAAATAGAGTCCATTTAATTTTTGGGCCAAAGGGATGCCCGGATTCGGTCCAAAAATTTTTAAAATATAGTCTTTGGACCGGCCCATTTCCAGCCCTACTTTCATCACCCTGAGAGACTCCACCCATAATGATGAGGAGGTGGGGATCACGGCCTCACCAACTGCCGTCACCATGACTCTGGCAGCATCTCCAGGGGTCTCAGCTCCTTCTACATCGATGGCTGCACTAGGGAAGAAACCAGCTTTATCAAGGGTGGGTATAATTCCCTCGACCTCCTTATGCCGAGGGGTGCTGGGAGTTCCTCGACCCTAGAGGTGTCGAGGCATCCTTGGCCTCAAGTGGGGTCAGGACTTCATGGAGAGCCCCTGGGCATCGCACCTTTATTACCCGGGTCAAAGTCGACGATGGATGATCCATCGAATCCATATTGGCGAGGATGACTCGATGCTGCACAATTCCTTGGTGGCTTGGGAGCGATGCGACTGATGTTGCTTCCCTGAGACACCAAAGAGCTGAAGTCCCGGTTCGTGAGCAAAGTGATAAATGGGGTTTTCTCGACGATGGTCAAGGTAAGCCCCTTTCCATGTGTATTAACTAAGTTTAGTCATGCAGAGCGACTAACCCTTATTTATCTTCTTTGTGCAGTTCCTCCATGACCTAATGATCATGTGCTTAGTGATTTTGAGGTGTATCAAGCTTGCCAATAGTTGGGAGTGTAAGGTGAAGGAGGTGGAGGGCCGGGTAGCGGGTTTCAATTGTCACGTTGCAAAGGCCACTGAGAGGGAGGCCAAACTGAAGGAAGAGGTGACTGCTCTATGCTTACAGATGGTGAAGGAAGAAGTGCTCACTCGGGAGCATGGACAGGCAGCCGACATGGTGGCCAAGCTAGACCACTATAAGGTTGTTGACTCAGATTTTGATTATGACAAAACACTTAAGTATATTTGAGTACTAATTATGTGTTAAGTATATAAATTAGTTACAGGTACTCAAGAGTTGAATTTAAAGAAGTTTCAGCACTGGTGCAGCCAAGTGTCAACACCTGGGAACCAAGTATCGATACCTAAAGATCAAGTATCGACACCTGCAAACCAAGTATAGACTCAAGGCTTGAGACCAAATAAAAGATAGAATGAGGTAATTTCAGAGTTTGGTCAAGTGTCGACTCACTAGTGCAGAGCAGAATACTTCAAAAAAATATCTTTGATCAAGTGTCGACTTAAGAAAATGAAGTGTTAACACTTACAGACTGAAGTGTCGACTCATGAAGGTCAAGTATCGACACTTGGACTGTAACGACTAGTTTTTCTAAAGTGCAAAACTTTCTCAACTTAGCTCCAATTGCTAGTTTTTCCTCTCTAACGGCTACAAACGGTTATTTAAGTGTTGGAAGGTTATTTAAACACTTGGAAAAGCAATTCTAAGGCAGAGGGAAGAGGATCCATGGTTTGAAAGATAAATTCTTTGTTTTTCAAGTGAAAATATGTGAAGGATATTTTAAGGATCCATTTGTTGAGATGTTGAGCCTCCAAGGATTCAAAAAGGAAAGGAAGCTTCCAAGAGCAACTTCTTCAAGCATCCATTGAAGCTTCTACAATATGGAGACAAGCTCAACATCAATAATCAATGTGCCTCAATGAAATATTTACTTTGTAAGAAAGCTTTTTATTTTCATTCTTACATTATTGGGAAAACCATCAAGGTTGTTGGTGAGCCTATGTGATAAAAACCAACTAGGGTTTAACTTGTGAGCCCGAAGACAAAATAAATTAGGTTGTTGGTTAGCCCGGAAAACCATCTAGGCTGTTGGTCATCTTGTAAAACCAACTAGGTTGTTGGTGAGCCTATGTGATAAAAACTAACTATGATTTAACTTGTGAGCCCGAAGACAAAACAAGTTGGATTATTAGTTAGCCCAGAAAATCATCTAGGTTGTTGGTCATCTCGTAAAACCAACTAGGTTGTTGGTGAGCCCGCAAAATCAACAAGGTTCTTGGTTATCCAGCAAAACCAAGGAATTTTTGGTGAGCCTGTGAAAACCAAGAAATTTTTGATTAACCCATGAAAACTAAGGGATTTTGACTTATGAGCCCAGAAAATAAGTTGGTTGTAATCTTGGTGATTATAGTGAATTCCCAAGGAGATATTGGGGAGTGGATGTAGGTGCCTTGGAGTGCACCGAACTACTATAAATTATTTTGTATTTGTGATTGTTTTATTCCTGCATTTACTTCTTAATTTCTGCTATACATTATCTTGATCTCACAAACACATATTTTGAATTGGCACATTATTTGAAGTATTGCGAAAAATTTCTAAAGTCCAATTCACCCCCCTCTTGGATTGCTACCTCACCTTGGCCTACAAAGGTCCTTTGTCGGTTGGCCGAAAGTAGGGCCCAGGAAAACAAAAACTAGGCCAAGACTTTCGAGGGGTGAGTGAAGGCCGCCAATGATCGGGCCAAGGCTGTTAAAGAGAGGGCCACATCTACTACCACTCAAGTGGTTGAGGAGTATAAGGACTCTGATGCCTTCGAGAATGATGCCACCATGGCTATAGTAGGTGTATATGGTCTTAGGTCCGGTGACTATAAAAAGGTCACCATAGCTTACCTGAGTCTAAACTTGCACCTCATCATGGTGTCGAGCATCGCAAAGGAAGAAGAAGAAGAGGAAGAGGAGTTGGCTGCAGAAGGGGAGATAGCCAGGAAGCCAACTGCTGAAGAAGGTGTCGATGGGGATGTTGTCATGATATTGGTGCTTGAGAAAACTGCAATTAAGATACCTAGGGAGGTGGCCGCTCCATCCAAAATTCCCGAGGAAGTGGAGGCCCCAACTAACACTCCTAAGGAAGTGATTGCTATGACCGAGGTCCCTAAAGAGGTGGTCACTGCTTCGGAGGCCTAGACCTAGAAAGATATTTCCTTCTTTTGTCCTTTATGCTTATGTACCTTTTGGTTTCTCTTCTATGTACTTTAGCCCATTTTTTCTTTGTTGGGCCTCAGTCCAGTCGAGTAAAATCTTTGCCTATTTTTAATGAAAAGCTTGTATCCCTTCCATACCAACTTTTGTTTGAATGCTTTCTTTTTTGTAAATTTTGGCTAAGTAACTAGGTCGGCAGGACTATCGTAGCTAAATTGGCCAATAATTGATCCTTCTGCCTTGTGGATTTTGCTAAGTATCAGAGTTAGCATAGCCATTATAGTTGAGTGAGCATCTTGGTAGTGGCAAAGCTGAGTCCATTAGCCAGTTGAGAGGGCCTGTTAGTCTAACCTAGTCACCGAACTTAGGGGGTGAGACTTCCAACTTTAGGACTTAGAACCTTCTTCGAGCAGTCACTTTAGTTGGCATATGAGTCAGTTTGAGCAACTCTCAAAAAGATGGGCACAAGTTGAACCCTACCAAACATAGCTTTTGAAGGCAAAAGTTTTTTAAGTCCTTTGATCGGTGAAGGATGCTTGTTAAGCATCTTTCAATTGATCGGTGCTAACTTTTATTAACTGAGAGTCAGCTTCCTTTTAAGGGTCGATGGAGTGGAATTGATTACTGTGTGTGCCGATTGGATGACTTTGACCGTCATCTCTTGGCTCAATGGAAAGTTGGGAGACAAGTCATCTTTGGCAGTGTGATACATTTAGTGCCTTAACTATTCCTTCGATAACTACTATCATCGACCGATCAGGGTGTGCCACATGGTGGATGGGGTTTGACCACCAGCCATCGCTTTTGATCTCCAAAGCAGGAGTAAATGCAGCCATAATTCCTAGGCGACCACCTTATTTGACTATTGGGGATGTGCCACATGGTAGGTGTGCTTTGACTTCTGGCCACTAGCACCAAATTTGAAGATAGAAGTAATGAAACCGAAATCCCAAGCAATCGCCTGGGGTTGAAAGCATTCGCTTGGTTGGTCCAGTCCAGTGCTGCCACATGTTCGCATCTAGGAGGCTGACTTTGATTATAAATAGAAGGCCTCTGCCTGGTTTTCTTGCTGCACTTCCCAATCAAATAGTGTCCTTTGGTAGAGCGGAGCTTCAGTGACTTCCAAAAAGAGAGGTGGGGATGCCCCGACTACTGGATTGCCCGTAGGGCATTAAGTCTGGTGAAGATGAAATGGATGGCATAAGGAGGGTAGAAGGCTGAAAGTATTCTTGGAGATAGACGAAAAGGGCACCAAAGGTGTTCATGGAGATAGTTCCACTTTGGAACAGCCATCTCGTCGACAAAATTACCCGGCATAATTTTTCCTTATGGAACTATGTTGTTAAAGTTCATTCTTTCATTTGTCGAGCACCTACCATGGGCCTTGCCTATCAGAGTCATCTTTCTCAGGAGTCGACTTTGCCATAGAAGATTGCTCTTGACTACAAGTTACAAGCACAGGAGCTAGAAGGTCGGCGATAAAGAAGAGGGTGCTTCTTTGTAATTTTTATTTTCTTTAGCTTGTCCGACCTTATAAGTGTTCAAGTTTGGTTTTGTATGTACCTTGGACTTGATCTAACTTTGTAAGTATCTTGGAAGTGTCTTAAACTTGATCTGACTTTGTAAGTACCTTTCAAATTAATGAAATTTGGTTTCTTTTTGCTCAATATTTTGTGTTGAATGGATGCTCTCATTCTTAGCCATGATGTTTTACCAAGCATATCAGTCGGTCATCACTTAGTGCCCGGCTGTGAAGACTCGATCGTCATCTGACCAAGAGTCATTTGAATGGAGGCAGTGAGTCAGCCATCTTCTTTGACAAGGCACAAGTTGACTAGATAGGAGTTATCCAAATGAGAGGTGGTAAGTCAGCTGCCTTGTCTAACTGATTGTCGGTCGGCTAACTGGGAGTTACCTTTATAAGGAGTTACCTAGATGGGAGTTATCCTAGATGGGATAGCAAGCCAGCCATCTTCTTCAATGGATGGTTAGTCAATTGGATAGGAGTTATCTTTGTAAGAAATTATCCAGAAGAGAGTTATCTTAACATGAGTTACCTTTGTAAGAAGTTATCCTAATAGAAGCTATCCAAGATGGGGCAACGAGCCAGCTATCTTCTTCGATAGATGGTTAGTCGATTGTATGGAAATTATCTTTGTGAGGAGTTATCCGGATGGGAGTTACCCTAGTAGGAGTTATCTAAGATGGGATGATGAACTAGACATCTTCTTTAATAGATGGTTAGTCAACTAGATGGGAGTTATCTTTGTGAGAAGTTACCTAGATAGAAGTTATCCTAGCTAAAGTTACCTTTATAAGGAGTTACCTTTGCAGGAGTTGCCTAAGATGAGATGACGACCAGCCATCTTCGTCGGTAGGGTATTAGCTAACCTTATAGGAGTTACCTTTATGAGAAGTTATCCAAATGGGAATTACCCTGGTGGGAGTTATCCAAGATGGGATGACAAGCCAGCCATTTTCTTTAGTCAGGTATTGGCCAACTAGGACTCCAACAGGCTTCATTGATCTTGGCATCAAATGACTCAAAAAACTAAGAACCTCTAAGAACATTGTTGATAAAAGTTTCTTTGCATTCCTGAGTGAAGGTAGTTATATCATTCATAGTACATTCAGAGATTCTCAGTATTCTAAGTCTGGGGGATAAGAGTTTTGCTGAGATCTTTAATCCAATAAGCTCCTTGCTAAAGTGCTTTAGATATTCAATAAGATCCTTTCTAGTTAGGAGATAGCTTGCCTTGCTTGGCTAGCCTTAAGACTTCAACAAGTCATAGGACAAGGTCTTCTGGATGTAAAGTCTTCGACCTTACTTGAGAGTCATAGAACCGAGCAATCTTCTACTAGTATGCTACCATCCATAGGTGGGCTCGATCCCAAGTCTTTTCTAGAAAGTCTAGATTGGTCCTTAGTCAGTCTGAATTAGTTGCCTCATCGAAGTGCTTGATTTGCATGGTCGGGATTTTGATATCAATGGGGATCACCACTTTAGTACCGAAGGCCAAATTAAAAGGAGTCTTATTCATCAAAGTTCGATGATCATATGGTATGCCCATATTATCCCAAGTAATTTATTAGCCTACCTATCCTTGGATTCGTCTAGCTTGGTCATGAGCCCCTAAAGGATAATTCTATTCATGATCTCCACCTCACCATTGGACTGGGGATGCCCCACCGACATGAATCAATGCCAAATATGAAGCTAGGTAGAGAAATATTTGAATGTCTAATTATCAAATTATTGACCATTATCGATGATGATGGTGTGTAGAATACAAACTTGATCAACTATAACTATTGTATTTGATCTAGAGCAATCTTGACATAATCTTATTCAACTCTTAGTTAAATTTTATCAATCACTCAATTAGGTTTTGTCCATTATGCATTAACTATAAATCCTAGATCTAACCTAGTCAAAAAGACTCGATTCAAGTTAACCAATTGCAATTAATTCATGTTTAAATATAAATTACAGATCTTAAAACTAATTTTTCATATCAAAATTCAATAATTAAACATGAATAAATTAGATTTAAATTACTCTCATACATCTCATATATGATAATAAAATTTAGATCTAAATCTAGAAATCATATGTTACTAAAAATTCATATCTTGAAACTAATTTTCAGATTTGAAAATATTGCATAAATTAGTAATTAATTAGATCACAAAATCCTTTTAGATCTAATCTAATCACATAGCTCATACATAATTAAAAAAATTTAGATATAAACATAATGATTAAAATAGTTTTAAAAATACTTTTTTAAAACTGATTAACATATACTATGACAACCTTTATAGTATAAGGGGTGAACTTTATACCTATACATCCTTATATCAATACATGTGATCATTTAATCAACTTATTTCATATTTGAATTATCTAAAATTAGATCCGATCTTATTTTCATGCATGTTAAACCTAGCTTTAATATCACTGTTAGATTAGGATGATTTCCACTTGTAGATTTTTTGAATTTCAAAAATCTTGACAGCAAAAATTGATTAAAATTATTTTAATCTCTAAACATGCAAGATCTAATCTTTTAAATCATCTAGCATCAATATTAACATGCTAAAAGTAATGATGTATGGATCTAAAATCAAAAAATAAATCAAACAGTAGTGATCGAATCACCTACATGCTATGCTACTCCATCTTCTTTGCTAGATCAAATCCGTAGATGTCTCAGGTTCTCATCATAGCTATGCAAGCACCTAGCCTCTACAGGTATCCATATAGAGATGATACTGATCAGGAGCTCTAAGGCTACCAAGGTATTAGCATCTTGTAGGCCTCGCTCATTGGACTTGGATTTAATCATCTTCTTCAAGAACTAGAAGAAGAAGATTCAAGAGAAAACCCATGTAAAATGCTTTCATACTGAATAAAGGAAGAAAAGTATTAGAAAACCATAAGAAGAAGAAGAAACACTTTTCTTCTTCTCCCCTTTTCTGTCTTTATATCTTTCTTTCTCTTGGCACGTGGAAATTATGGCATGGAGAAGAAAAGTCAAAAAAATAGCACAAAGAGGAATTGCATGAGGATCCTTGTGTGCCAACCTTTTTCTCACTTTTTAATCTCAAGCCAACTTAAGAGTCCATGCCCCAAATGAAGTCCCAAAGCAATTAAACTTCTAGATAAGGCCTTCCTCATTTGTAATTTGAATCAGATTTAAATGAGATGGGGCATTGGATTAAAGGTGGCAACAAGAAATAATAACATGAGGAATTATTAAGTGCTACTTGTTTCTTCCTTCTTAAAACCATCAACCAAAATCCCACTTCCATGCTAAAGCCAATTTCCAACTAGATAAGGATCCAATTATAATCAAATTAAAATTTAAAAAAATATTAGGTTTTATCCAAATAGGAGAGAGATCCCAAGAGAGGAGGGGCTCCAACTATTGGCGCGCCTCTCCTCTCATGTGCACATGCTAAGAAGGGGGCACAATTTTTAGCACCTCCTCTCTTATTTTGTCACCAAAATCAAAGGAGAGGTGAGAGAGTCCTAGTTCAACTAGAAGTATGACTTCCTATCCTAATTGAATTTTAATTTGGATTTATTTTGAATCTAATTCGAACCAAATTCGAATCCTATCAATTCTAATCTAATTAGGACTCTAATCCAAGTCTTACTTGGATCATGATACTCAATTAACCTTAAATTAGATCAAGTCTAAATAAATTAAATATGATTTAATTCAATTAGAACTTGATCCATAATTTAATTAAGCCTAATTATATTGCAACACTTGCAATTAAATTTCTTGGCTAACAATTAGCAGTTACTAAATATGTAACCTCTACATAATTAGTACTTTCTAAATATGTAACCCTTATATATTGATCCAACTGTATGATCAGGTCGAGCTTCTTTTGTGTGTCACCCTATAGGTTCTATTCTATTTGGTAGTGAAACATACTATGATCTCCATCATAGTATCATCAAAACTCCTTCTAATATACCGAAATGGTTCTAACTCACCCTAATAAGGATCATTGATCCAAAAATGATTCTAATATATTTTCATAATCTATCAGTGATACCTAGTAACATGTAGTGGTAACCCAACAAAATAAAAAAATGGACCTTAGATATAGTTATCATATGATTGAGTTTTTCTATTGAGAGTTTTGATAAGATGCAGGTCATGAAAACTCATCATATCCTAAGTATCTGTCATATACAAGATTCAATTAACTTAAGTTCAAATTATAAAAACTCATGAAAACCCTATTCCATCATTTACATTCATGGCCACAGTCTTAAAAACTAAGCCTCTTAAATCATATCTAACTATTCCTTAACTACTAAGATCGATAGATTCTATATAAATCACATCCTACTTCTACAATGAACCTACTATAACCAATGAATACTACAAAAATCCGAATAGATAGGAATCATATTTATGTACTATCAAACTATAGTAATCCCACTATAAAAAGTCGAGGTACTGTAGGTCTAAGAACTATTCACACAACTACAGTATCGAGAAAGTCACTGATGAGTAAGTAGATATCCAAGTGATTTCTTATATTGGTCACACTCAGTACCATTATTCTCCAACAACCATATATACTCTTGCTCCAGTGTCCCCACATTGTAGCTAAAGACTCATCTATCGAAAAGGAAAGCAATCCATGCATCAATCTAATTGGATCAATCACCATCTCCATGATGATCCTATAATCAGGAATAATTTAAAAATTAATTTAATGATATATTTCTTAAATTCTCAACTCTTGAAAATATGTACCATCATCTATTAATTTTTTAGATGATATATAGATACATATATTACATGTATGGTCAAATTAGTCTAATTTAGAAAATTAAATGTAAAAATAATGTCCTAAAAAGAAAATATATATCCATCAAATTGACTTCTTGAGCATACATCTAATAGCCAGTATCGAGGTTGAAGGAGGTGAATGTACTCTCTAGTAATATGATAACTTGGTATATCCAAAAGAGCAAGGTTGGTCTAATGATCCTATAATTGAAAATGAGGATGATTTTTTGAATGAAACTTGGATTTTCTATGTGGAACTCCTATTAGTCTTGCCCTACCATTATTTTGTTGTGGAATTATAAGGGAATCTAAAAAAGATGCTCAAACTAGGTGTTTTTCTTTTATTTATGTTTATATCATGTGCATATAGTTATCCTTGATGAAACCCATGTATCTTGTGGATGTTACTGCTAAACCCTAGTGGAAGGCATCACCGGTGTTTGGTATATCTCTAAGAAAGAACACAAGAATTGGTGCACTAGCAAAAAGTGTCAACTTGTTGGAATGTATTCAGCGGGGACTCTCCGATGCCTAAGTTAATAAAAATTTAGTGAACAGCCAAAAGAAAAAAAATCATAGATGAGTTAGAGAGGATAATATTAGAAAACTTACTCCCTAGTCCCCTCTCACCTTTCTTTATATATAGATGAGTTTCTTGCCATTATTCTTTAAATTTCATTCCATGGAGCGTGGGAGTTACTGAATTGATAAAGACCTTAGTGGGTGGTTAATTTCCACGATCATGTCATTATAAGTGATTAATTTTGGATAGTTATTAGGCCCTTTGTTTGCTATAATTGCATCCATAATCTTTGATATTCAAAGTTATGAGCAGCATTTATTATGGCTAGAAGTTAGTTAAAATTGGAGCTCCTGGTCAGTTTTTTACTTGTTGCCATCAAATCACCCTTCACCACCAGAACTCAAGCAGTGCTTGAGCATCTTCCAGACTACTTTGATGGAAAAGAGATTCCACTCCTAGTGACTCTCAAATGGAGACCTACAAGAACAATCATTGGACCAGAGTTTTTGACAGGGGATCCTCTGATGCTCAAGTCAATAAAGAGTGAAATGGACTATAGCAATTAGAGTTAAGAGCAATGGTGAGAGAGATGATTGAATGAGTGTGAGAGAATGGTATCAGAATATAATGTCACCCACCTCATCGAGGATCCCCTCTTACCTATTTATAAGGTTACATAGGTAATTGAATGCTATGAGAGAGGTGGCCTCCTTTGATAGGTGTAACAGATTTTAAATAGACTATGGGATCCTGTCCCCTGGAATCTTTTTTTGTAGGGAGCATGGCTATTGCAATGATCCTATCTGCCACTACTTTTATTGGAGTTATAACTTGTTCGCCATAATCTCCACAATGATTACTAAAATTTGCTTATCTTTGCCACCTTACTCAGGTATCATCGACTTTGAATATTAGGATGGTTTGCTTGGTATCAAAAGAGAGGGGACCTGGACATTACATCCTGTCATTCCTGACTAAGTGTGCCTAGGCAATTAGTTGGGATTGAATATTTATTTGGTAAATGTGTATGAAGGGATATTGATAGTCGGCTCAGGTACTTGTAATCTCTTGGTATAATGGTTGACTTAGTCAGCTTCCACTCAGTCAATTACCAAGTAGATCCTTAATTAGTGCCTGAATTGGTATATAACATACTTTTAGAAGAAGTTTTTGACCTTGCTCTCGATAATGTATGCCAAGAATTTTGCCTCCACCCATATAGTAAAGTAGTCAATAGCGATAATGAAAAACTTTCATTGACTAGTTACTAGGAAAAATAGATCGAGTATGTCCATTCCTTACTTAGCGAAGGGCCAGGGAGATGAGAGCTAAGTCAATTGACTTGCTGGTTCTCGTTGAATGCTTGCATACCGTTGACATTGATCATATCTCTGAACAAGATCCATAGCATTATCTCGCATGGTGGGCCAACAGTATCCCTACCTTAAAGCTTGGTAGGTCAGGAATCTACCCCTTAAATGATTCTCATAGATTCCTTCATGAATCTTCTAAAGAACATAGTCGACTTTAGTGGGTGCAAGTACTTAAGCAAAGGAAGGGAAAAGGACCTTTTATAGAGTTGTCTATCCAACAGCCTATATTGAGAAGTTTTCCACTTTAGTTATTTTGCCTATGAAAGATTGTTAGGCAAGTCTCCTGTCAGAAACTTGATTAAAGGATCAATCCAACTAAGTTCATGGTTGACTTGTTGAACTTTCTTGACTTCGTTGATATTGGATGCTTTAGAAGTTCGATATAGGTCCGACTAAGGGAGCTATTGATTGAAGTTGCTAATTGGGAAAGCATATTTGCCCAAGCATTTTCTTGCCTTAGGATATAGAAATGTCGAAGTATTTGAGGGTCGATATGAGAGTCAACACCTTATTGAGATACTTGACTATCATTGGATTCCAATCCTTATAATTGCTAGTGACTTGACCGGCTATGAGTTGGAAATCGATAAAAACTTGAAGACTTTACACTTTGAGTTCTTTGGCAAGCTTTAATCAAGCCAAGAGAGTTTCATACTTAGCTTGATTATTGATTGCCTTGAATCAAAAGTGAAGTGCATACTAGATTAGTCTACTCGATGGGAGCCCCCTCCATTCCTTTGAGAGTTTGAAGCTCCATCTATATGCAAGATCCAAGACATTTCTAGATTAGTCTACTCGATGGGAGCCCCCTCAATCCTGTTGACACTCGACCAAGAAGTCTACTAGGATTTGGACCTTCATAGATGACCTTGGTTGGTAGGAGATGTTAAACTTATTGAGTTTGATTTCCTATTTGGTCATTCTCCTAGAAGTGCTTGGCATTTGCAAGATAGCTTTGAGCAACTAGTGGATCAAGATGACAATTGAATAAGCTTGGAAGTAAGGCCTAAGATGTTGTGTAGAGATGATTAGTATGTAAACAATCTTTTCAAATTTAGAATACCTGGTCTCTACATCATGAAGTACTTGGTTGATGTAATAGATGGGTTTTTGAACCCCTGTGTTATCCACTCGAATAAATACGAAGCTAACTGCTTCTAGGGATGCTACCAAATATAAGTAGAATTCTTCTCTAACTTCTGATTTAGAGAGTAAGGGTGGAGAGATAAGAAACTTTTTCAACTCCTCAAAAGCTTGTCTACACTCACGAGTCCAAGTAAACTCATTCATTCGGCATAGGACTTTGACTTGAAGAAAGGTGAGCACTTAGTGCTAATTATGAGTTAATTATTAGTGCTTTGATGCACCTAGTTAGTTATTACAGAAGTTGGGTACTACATGTCAAGTATAGCTAGATCTTCTTTAGATTTATTTTAATGCCTTACTTAGTAACCAGGAATCTGAAAAACTTGTTCGCATGACACCAAATATGTACTTACTCAAATCAGCTTCATTTGATGCAGATGAAAAGTATTGAAGGTCCCCTCCAAGTCTTTAATATGATCAGCTTTCTTGAAGTATTGATGAGCATGTCATGAACATAGACTTCTATATTCTGATTGATATGGTCTTTAAAGACCTTGTTGACTAGCCGTTAGTAGGTGGCTCCTGTATTTTTCAAACCAAAGATTATTACTCTGTAGTAATAAATATCTCTTTTGGTGATGAAGGTAGTATTCTCCTCGTCCTCTAGAACTATCCTGATTTGATTGTAGCCCAAGAAAACATTTATGAAGCTAACTAGCTTATGTCTAGAGGTAGCATCGACTAGCTGTCAATCTTTGATAATAGAAAATTATCTTTTAGACATTCTTTATTAAGGTTGGTGAAGTTGATGCAGATTCTTCACTTCTCGCTAGTCTTCTTGACCATGACTATATTGGCTAACTAGTCAAGATAGTGAGTTTTTTAGATGAATCCAGCAGTAAGAAGCTTATCGACCCCTTCATTAATATCCTTCTACTTTTCAAGAGCAAAGTTTTTTCCTTCTATCGAACTAGTTTAAACTTGGGGTAGGTGTTGAGCTTATGGGTAATAACCTCTGGGGGCATGCCAGGCATGTTTGATGTCAATCAAGCAAAATTGTCTGATGCTGACCAAGCAAAAATGTTTACATTCTACCAAAGGAACTCCAATAGTCAGCTCTGCTCTTCCTTAGGTAGAAGGGTTCCAATATGAACAAACTTAGCAGGGTCATCCTTTCGGGGAAAGGGAAGCAGTGGCTCAACTACTTCTCCTCTTTTCTTAGGTTCTCTCTGGTCCAGCAATTTAGTAGCCTAGACTTTAGTTGCCTTATGGACTTTGTTCGACATCATAAAGTATCGTCTAGCTAGTTATTGATCCCCATGCATCTTGCCAACTCCATTCCTTGTTGAAAAATGGATAAGAAAATATTTGGTGGAGATAATTCCATCTAACTTGTTTAACCTTAGCTTTCCAAGAATAACATTATATGCCGAGGGTACTTGAACAATAATGAAAGTTATGAAATAGTACTCTATCAAGATGGAGTTCCTGTAGTGACAGGAAAAGTAATTTCACTTTTGACTCCGATGAAGTCTCCTAAGAAGCTGACTAAGGGTGTGAAAGCCCATTTCAATTAGTTTTTAGATAAGTTCATCCAAACAAAAATATTATAAAATAAGACATCAATCAAGCTTCCACTATCAATTAAAACTCTTTGTACATCATGTTAATGGAGATTTTGGATCCTAATTAAGTCGCTATCAAAAAAAATTACATTTTTGCTCTCCTTTCCTGTCAACCACTTTGAAGAGCCCTTTGCCCACTACAAGATCATGTTGACTTAGCCAACAGTGGATCTCAGCTTGAGTTTGCTACTGGTCGGGTTTCTGAGTATCAAGCCGAGTACCTTTACGGACATACTTTTCAAGATAGCCACACTGAACAAGATCTTTAATCTCTCTCTTTAGCTGGAAGTAGTCTTTGGTATCGTGGTCATGATCTCGATGGAAGTGACAATATTTGTTCTTGTTATGGGAGGTTGAAGGCTTTATCGGGTAAGGCCTTCAAAAAAATTACTCTCCTCCTATCTCCATAAGAATTTTGGATCTGGGGGCGAGGAGAGGAGTAAAGTTACCTAATTTATTGATCAAGTTTCATGGCCCAAAGTTTGGCTAGCCAAACAAATTGGACTTCTTAGTTTGCCCCCCACTTGACTCCCTCTTGGCTTGTTTTTTCTTCGGCTTGTCATTGTCTTCTCGCTAAGTAACATCACCTTCCTTCATGCAAATGTATTTCAAGGTGTAGGCCAGCAATTCCAAGTATGACTTAAGATAAGTCTTATCCAAAGAATAGGTAAATCGAGAGGAATGGAGTCCTCTTTTCATGGCCAGCATAGCCATAGACTTGTCCAGATTGTAGATCTCTAACGTGGCCATCTTGAATTAGACCACATAGTCTTTCAGTAACTTTTCGTCTTTTGCAGGATATAGAAAAAACTATCAAGCTCCTTTGACTAGCATTGAAGTATGCTATGAACTACCTTTCTATCTACTTGGAGTAACACTCCTTGGCTCGAGTCCAGAGTACCATACTCAGGCTGCTTTATAAAGAGTGCCTAGAAAGGCAATACAAAGCAAGGCATTGGTAGCAACTTGAACATGCATGAGAGCCTTGTAGCTCTCTAGGTTATCTAGTGGATATATGGTTTGGTGGGGGCACCAGGATCTGACATAGATTACTGGGCCCTAATAGTTTACTTAGCAATGTATCAAATTTTTTAATTAAGTAAGATTGAGTCCTGTAATAAGTTGAGGCTAGTTAATTTGTCTCAACCCCGGTCCAGTCGTTGAGTCCTGTACTTATGTATTAGTCCAGTACTAGTCCAATTTTGTACAAGAGAAGAGGTTACATAGTTTTGGAGTTCCACCAGGCCTCATTTAGGAGCCAGAGGCCTTCATATCAGTTTATTGGACCTTATTTGCCATCCCAGGATCCAAGATTCCTTCCAGATGCCCTCCAGATACTTTGATACCCTCTGGATGCTCTAGAATATTTCCAAACCGGGCACCTCATGATTCCAGGGATATGCCAGCACCCCAGGCCAAGAGATTCCAAGCCCAGGAGTCAAGCCCATGAGCCCCATAACCAAGATTCCAAGGAATATGCTGATGCTAGGGCACCCTAGCTTCCAGGGCCCATAAGCCCATATGCCAAGCCCTTGGAAGATGCCCCTTGCTGTAGCGCAAGAAGTCCAAGCCAAATTCCAAGAGGGGCCCAAGCCTTTGACCGATCCAAGGGAGGAAGAGAAGACTAGGTCAGCACAAGAATATTCCTTCCTAACCTATTAAGGATTTCTATTTCTAAGTTCTTTGGGAATTGTAATTGCATTCAAAGTTTATAACCCTCTTCCTACTCAAGTTATATGATCCTATCTTAATTAGGAGAGGGCATGGGAACTCTTATAAATACCCCACCCCTCTTCCTCTTGTATTCATATATAACCTATTGATGAAATAAAACTCTGGTGATTTGTTTTCTAGCATTGGTGTTCTTATGTTTTGTGTGGTTGTCCTTGTGTGCCCTAGCCGACCCCTGCCTCCATGCCCAAGTCCTCATCTTCCACACCCAAGGAGAAGAAGCCCTAAACTGCCCATCAAGCCAAGGATCTTCTTCTTCCCCAGGCCGCCAGCTATTCCAAACCCTGATCCTTCTTTCTTCTAAAACCTGGTTTCTTTCCTTTGTTTTCTTGTTTATTTGATTAACCTCTGATGCTTGCAGGATCCCCATGATGTTTCCCTTCCAAAGAGGAGGCCCTCTTTGCCTCTTGGACCAACCCAGATAGCCATCTGATTTGAGGACTACATGCTTGCCTTCCAGGCATCGATCCCGAGTGCATGTGATCTCTTCATCGAAGGTTCTTCAAATCTCTACCTGGTACAATCCTTCCCCCTCCCGATTTCTGATCTGTTGAAGGTATGCTATCCTAAATCAGGGGTTTCTCAATTTCCAGGATCCTATCTTTTATTATTCTGCATGAGTTTTTTTGGGAGTATGATGTTTTCTTTCATTACATACTTGCCTGCTGCCCTTTACTTGATTTCGAGACATTAGCCTGCAAATTAAAATTCTAAAAAAATTATAAAAAAATTAATTTTTGTTTTCCTATCATCATGGTTGTCTTAGAATCATCCCGCATCATGGTTCCATCATAGGGATCCACTTAGGCATCTTGAATCGACTCAGGATTGATTCCTCCATGAATTATCAGGAAAGAGATGAGCAAGAGTTGAACTTGATCAGATCATGACTCCCTCCTTGTAGATTGGCAAGTTAGTGGTTGACTTTGCTCATCCTACTCTCATAGTCATCGAGACATTATTCAGCTAATCACCGAATAGCCTCGTCAATAGATCCTTCTTGCGAGGATTCGGATTTGGATGGGTAACGGGGGTACTTTTCCCATTTTAGCTTTCTTTCCCATTAGCAACCATCATACTGGGAACTTGCTCGATGTGGAAAGAGGGACTGTGATCGATGGATAGTATGTCTGTGTGAGGACCTTACACGAATGGATCATTAGCTTGCTCAGTGAGGCGAGTGAGACCGGGATCAATGGGAAGTCCATTGATGATGAGATCTCCCTCTTAGAGATCAATGACTAGGATGGATGAAAGTAGTAGTGGGGGCAATTGGGACCTCTAGCTATGACTATTTTGTCAGAGAAGGTTGCTACTACTGCAGCCCCTACAGCGCCATGGTCAGGGCCTGAACTTGCTATACCAAGGTGGCAAGCAAGTTGTTGGCTCCACCCAGTGATTTTGATGAATAACAAAATATTGAGTACATATTGTATTCTAATGTGAATTTCAAGTTGTGAGTTTTCAGGAAGAAAGCACCTCAAAATTCCAAATATTTATGGTGTATGGCACGCAATGGCACGGAGCAAATCTCACATATCCGGACATCCTATTCATTAAAAAAGGGCTTACAATTGCTTAATTATTATGTGTTTATGCTTTCATGAACATCATTTTTGATTTCAAGGCTTTTACTCTTGATTCTGAATGTTTTCAGTCTCAAGTGTCGACACCTGGATAGTCAAGTGTCGACACTTCAGCATTTGGCACGGACAAAAATCCTTGGCATGCCAAGTGTCGACACCTAGAATTCAAGTGTCGACACCAAGTGTCGACACTTAGGTTTCAAGTGTCGACTCAAGGCCTGAGAATTTTGAAAATACAGAACTTTGTAGGTTCGAGGATTTTTGTGTCAAGTGTCGACACCTGTGCATCAAGTGTCGACACCTGTGCATCAAGTGTCGACACCTGTGCATCAAGTGTCGACACCTGTGCATCAAGTGTCGACACTTGAATGATCAAGTGTCGACTCCCAGAAATCAAGTGTCGACACCTGATAGCTAAGTGTCGACACCTGACAGCCAAGTGTCGACACTTGCAGCCTGACAGCTCTAACGGATCTATTTTTCTGGCTTGCAGAAATTGGTTTTCAAGCTCCAAACGACTATTTCCAATGCTCCAACGGTCACAAACTATTTTTAGAATGTTTTTGGTGTATTTAATCTCCACCAACCTCATTTTAAACAAGAAGAGAAGTGAAAAAGTCAAGAAAAAGTAGAGAGAAGTCTATTCAAGAGCATTCAAGTCCACTCAAAAGCCAAAAAGCCAATATTCTCTCCAAACTTCAAATCAAAAGCCTTTTCTAGATTGATTCCACTGAAAAAGCCTACTTGCTCAAATTTACTACATTCCAAAAGGAGGCAACTTGAAGAAGAGTGAAGTCAAAGCATCACTTAGGCTTCAAAGATTTCAATTTACTCTTGAAGAGAGTTTGTTGTAGCATTTAAATTTCATATTTATTTTATTATGCTTTAACCTTGCTTTCAAGGGTGTCTTGAAAGAAGGTTATTGTGGTTTGTTGGTGAGCCAAAGTGTTAAAACCAACTAGGGTTAACTTGTGAGCCCGAAGACAAAACAAGTAGTTAGGTTTGTTGGTGAGCCTAGGTGATAAAACCAACTTAGGTTTTGACTTGTGAGCCTTGTAAAAACAAGTCAACTGTAATCTGGTGTGGATTATAGTGAAATTTCCAAGGGTGGCTTGGGGAGTGGATGTAGGTGCTAGGTTTGCACCGAACCACTATATATCTTGTGTTTGTATGTGATTGCTCTTTCCCTTTGCATTCTTTAATTAAGTGCTATCATCTTGCATCTAATTAATTGTTACTCATAAGCACCACTAGACCTTTTGTTTTATTGTGTTAAATTTTTAAAAAGACCCAATTCACTCCCCCTCTTGGGCTCCATTTCTGGACAACAAGTGGT
This sequence comes from Areca catechu, assembly GCA_021397845.1. Lineage (NCBI taxonomy): Eukaryota > Viridiplantae > Streptophyta > Magnoliopsida > Arecales > Arecaceae > Areca > Areca catechu. Next base: position 33,849,865 of record CM038050.1, read on the forward strand.
ATCAGAGCACCGGTACTCTCTTGTAGGTCCAAGGATCTTGAGTAAAAGATCATGGCAGCCCCAATAGGCATGGATATTGTTGAAGGTCAAGCTTCAAACCGACCCCCACTTTTTAATGGCACAAATTACACATACTGGAAGACACGCATGCGCATATTTATACAAGCTCTTAATTATAATTTGTGGAGAACAATAGTAAAAGATCCTCATCAGCCTACAATGATGATTAATGGCATTCTCACCCCTAAAATGGAAGATGATTGGGATGAGAGTGATATTAAGCAAATTGAGCTTAATGCAAAGGCAATGAACTTTTTATTTTGTTCTCTTGATCCTAGTGAGTTTAATAGAATATCCAACTGTCTCTCCGCAAAGGAGATTTGGGATACACTTGAGGTTACCCATGAGGGTACACACCAAGTGAAGACCACCAAAGTTAACATGCTAATTCACACTTATGAAATGTTTAAAATGGAACCTACTGAGTCTATCAGTGAGATGTATACTAGGTTCACAAACATTGTGAATGGCATGAGAAGTTTAGGAAAAATAATTTCTAACGGTGAACTTGTAAATAAACTTCTCAGGTCTCTACCAGCTTCATGGGATGCAAAGGTTACTGCAATTGAAGAAGCAAAAGATGTCAACACTCTCCCGCTGGAATAACTGTTGGGCTCTTTAATGACATATGAACTATCTCTCAAACAGAAGAACGGAGAGGTGGACAAAAAGTATAGGACAAAACTAAAAGAAGACTATGAAGAGGATGAGCTGCATGTTAAGAAGAAGGAAAGATAAAGGAAAAGAAGGAGGGAGCAGCCCACATGTTTTGAGTGCAAAAAGCCAGGGCATTTCAAGGTAGACTGCCCCTTACTAAAGAAAAACAGAAGAAAGCTAAGGAAAAAGGCCATGATGGCAACCTGGAGCGAAAGTGAAGACTCCAGCTCTGAGGAAGAACAACAGGAAGTAGTAAATTTCTGTCTAATGGCCGATCAAGAAGAGGTATGTTCTGAAACCGAAAATGAATTATCTTTTAAAGAGCTTCATGAAATTTTTGATGAACTAGTCATAGAATTTCAAAAATTAAAGTCAAAACATAAAGACTTAAAGAAGCAAAATCTGGAACTAGCTAAAATAAATAACAACCTTTCAAATGAAAATAATACCTTCTAATACAAAATAAAAATTTAAATGATAAGATTATGGGTCTTGAAAATGAAAAGAATATACTTGAAAAGAAAAGTAACTTACTTTCAAATGAAAAATTGTCAAGACAACACAAAGAAATTTTAATGGAAAATAAAAGATATAAAGAGGAAATCAATAAACTAAAGCCTTTTGTTGAAAAATTTACTTACAGTTCTAAAAAGTTAAATTTACTGTTAAATAACCAAATAGTAGTATTTGACAAAGCTGGATTGGGATTCAGAACTCATAAGAAACAGAAACTCCTTAAAAATTTCTTTGTGCCTGCATCTTCATCAATTACATGCCATACTTGTGGTGTTAAAGGACATAAATCTTACATGTGCAACAAAAGAAAATTAAGAAAAACTAAGAAAGTTTGGGTTCCAAAAGGAACCAATGCCACTAACCAAAAAGGACCCAAGATGGCTTGGGTACCTAAAGTCTCCACTTGATCTTTATTGCAGGTATGCCTTGTAACCAACAAGAAAAGAATGTGGTATCTTGATAGCGGTTGCTCAAGGCATATGACAGGAGATGTGGAGCAGTTCTCATCACTCACATATCAAAATGGTGGCAATGTAACTTTTGGTGATAATGGAAAAGGAAAAATCATCGGTATTGGTAAAATCCATATCACCCCTACCTCTTATATTGATAATGTTTTATATGTTGATGGATTAAAACATAACTTGCTTAGTATTAGTCAATTTTGTGACAAAAATTTTAAAGTTGTTTTTGAATCTTCTTTGTGCATTATTTCTAGTTTAGATGACAATGACATTAAATTCATCGATCATAGGCATGGCAATATTTATATGGTTGATCTTGATGATCTCCCTATTCAGAAAGGTCAATGTCTAGTGGCAATAGAAGTCAAGATCGATGAAGCTAGTTGGCTTTGGCATCGTAGACTAGGACATACTAGCATGTATTTAATTTCAAAACTTAGCAAAAAGAATTTAGTAAAAGATTTGCCTAAACTCAATTTTGAAAAAGATAAGATTTGCAGTGCATGTCAACTTGGAAAACAAACAAAGTCTTCTTTCAAACCTAAAGGAGTAATCTCTACATCTAGACCTTTAGAATTGCTTTATATGGACCTCTTTGGGCCTACTAGAACATCTAGTTTGGGAGGTAAGAAGTTTGGTCTAGTCATTGTAGATGATTTCTCACGTTTTACTTGGGTCATGTTTTTAGCACACAAAGATGAAACGTTTTCTGAATTTATAAGATTTCACAAAAGAGTCTTAAATAAAAAAGGTGTTTCAGTAATTTCTTTAAGAAGTGATCATGGAACTGAATTTGAAAACGCCGATTTTAATAAATTCTGTATTGAAAATGAAATTAATCACAATTTTTCTGCACCTAGGATACCTCAACAAAATGGAATAGTAGAAAGAAAAAATAGAACTCTTGAAGAAATGGCACGCACCATGCTTTGTGAAAATGATTTACCTAGATACTTTTAGGCGGAAGCCATAAATACTGCATGCTATATCTTAAATCATGTTTTAATTCGACCGATTTTAAAGAAAACTCCTTATGAGCTTTGGAAGGGTAGAAAACCTTCAATCCGTTATTTTCATGTTTTTGGTTGCTGTTGTTTTATCTTAAACAATGGTAAAGACAATCTAAGTAAATTTGATGCCAAATCAATGAGGGAGTCTTTCTAGGCTACTCCATATCTAGTAAGGCATACAGGGTCTTCAACAGAAGGACACTTGTTGTTGAAGAATCCATTCATGTAGTATTTGATGAAACTAACCAAAAATCTTCAAGAAAAGAAGATGTACTTTTTGATGAATCAGGTAACAAGAAAACTGAAGAAAGAAATAACAATGAAGAACTTACCAAGGAACAGAATGATGATCAAAACACTGACAGAGATCAAGCACAAGGTGATGAAGATACCTCAATTGTTGATCCTTTACCAAAAGAATGGAGGTATGCTCATGGACACCCAAAAGAACTAATTATAGGTGATCCATCTAAAGGTGTAAGTACTCGATCATCTCTTAGAAATATTTATGATTATTTAGCTTTTGTGTCTCAAATTGAACCTAAAACTATTGAAGAAGCTGAATGTGATAGTAATTGGATAAATGCTATGCAAGATGAACTTAATCAATTTAAAAGGAACAATGTTTGGACACTGGTAGATAGGCCCTCAAACACATCAATTATTGGCACAAAATAGGTTTTTCGAAACAAACTTGATGAAAATGGAATAGTAATTAGAAATAAAGCTAGACTAGTTGCCAAAGGATACAATCAGGAGGAAGGGATAGATTTGATGAAACCTTTGCTCCTGTGGCTAGACTTGAGGCAATTAGGCTATTATTGGCTTTTTCTTGTTTCATGAACTTTAAACTGTATCAGATGGATGTTAAAAGTGCTTTCTTGAATGGATTAATTGAAGAAGAAGTTTATGTTGAACAACCCCCTGGTTTTGAAAATTCTGAATTTCCAAATCATGTTTATAAACTTCATAATGCTTTATATGGATTAAAACAAACTCCAAGAGCTTGGTATGATCGTTTAAGCTCTTTTTTGCTGAAAAATGATTTTACAAGAGGAAATGTAGATAAAACATTGTTTTTAAAGAAAAAGAATGATGATCTCTTAGTAGTACAAATCTATGTTGATGATATAATATTTGGTGCTACTAATGAATCTCTTTGTCAAGATTTTGCAAGTCTAATGTAGGGTGAGTTCGAGATGAGCTTGATGGGAGAACTGAATTTCTTCCTCGGACTCCAGATAAGACAAACCAAAGAGGGGATCTTCATCAACCAAACAAAATACACAAGAGAAATACTCAAGAAGTTTGGGATGGAGAACACTAAGCCATTAGGTACCCCTATGAGCTCTACATGTAGACTTGACAAGGATGAATCAGGAAGTCAATTGATCAAAAATTATATCATGGCATGATTGGTTCATTATTATATCTTACTGCCAGTAGGCCAGATATCATGTTTAGTGTCTGTATGTGTGCTAGATATTAGTCCAATCCTAAAGAGTCTCATCTTTTGGCTGTTAAATGCATACTTAGATATCTATCTGGCTCAATTAACATTGGTTTATGGTACTCTAGAGATTCTTCATGTGATTTAATTGCTTATTCCGATGCTGATTTTGCTAGGTGTAAACTTGATCGTAAAAGTACTAGTGGAACCTGTCAGTTTCTTGGAGTAAATTTGATCTCCTGGAGTAGCAAGAAATAGAACTCTATTGCTCTATCTACGACAGAAGCCGAATATATAGCAGCTGGGAGCTGTTGTGCTCAAATCCTTTGGATCAAACAACAACTCGAAGACTTTGGCATTAAACTAACTAAGATACCTATAAGATGTGATAATACTAGTGCAATCAACTTATCTAAAAATCCAGTACAACATCTAAGAAATAAACATATTGAAATAAGACATCATTTCATAAGAGATCATGTACAAAACTCAAATGTAATTCTTGATTTTGTCTGTACCAATGATCAATTAGCTGATGTGTTTACAAAGCCTTTGAGTGAGGATAGGTTCTGTCTGATTAGAAGAGAGTTAGGTGTAATCGATCCATTCTCCTAGGACTCTCTTAGTATCATTTTACCTAGTCCTAAAAGCTCAATTCTTATTGTTTAAAACCACAAGAAACTTGTCAAAATTTTTTTTAATTTTTTCGAATTTTCTCGAATTTTCTTGGCCAAGTGTCGACACTTGGAAAGTGTCAAGTGTCGACACCTGACCAAGTGTCGACACTTGACAAATCCGAAGTGTCGACACTTGCGAATCTGAACTATTTTAAAATGGGCCGAACAAAGGCTTTTTTTGAAAATCTTCTTCCCCCAAATTTCTTGGAACAGTGGTCCCCCCTGTCCAAACCCGTCTTTTCACCCTTCAATCCGTCTCAAATCAGGTATTTTCCCTCTCTAAATTCATTTTTATTTCTCTATATTTTTATTTTTATTTTTTTTAAACCAAACGATCGTGTTTTAGGTTTTTCGAACATTTTTCTTCAATCTAACCGGATTTTTGAGTGTTTTTGAAATTTCTAAAACTCCATTTGAGGGAATCATGTTTTAGATTAGTTTTTCTCGAATTTCCCTCATCTTTTGGATGTTTTTCAACCCTTTTTCACAAAAATCACTGTTTCATCAATTTTGAAAAAAATAAAATGGGTTTTCATCTAATTTAAGCATACTAAATCCTTTTATTGATGATTAGGAAGGATCTTTAGTAATACATTTTGAACATTTGCAAAAACCCTAAATGATTCAAACCCAAATCCCTTGGTTTTTGAATTTTTTGGACCTTACAAAAATAATTCTTTTTGGGTTTCAAATGTGTTTCACCTAACAAATTTTTCCTACAAATTTTACTCAAAAATTTTGTCATTTGATTAAAACTTATTGATTCTGGTTTTCAAAACCTATCTGAACTCTAATCTCAACCTATGGCCAGTCCTTTGTTCTAAACCCTTTTTCATTCTTCCTGGTCAGTTGGCTGATATGGGTCCTAGGAAGAGACTTGCAGTTAGAGCAAGGCCTAGTTAGGGTAGTGAGAGGAGGTCGAAGGCCAGATTCGATCCCGCTCAGCCGAGCAGTACAGCCACTCCGAGCTCCCCCCTGCAGAGAGGATGGCAGGGAAGTCAGTAGCTTCAGGGAGGAGAGTTGATCTACTGTGTTTCGACATGCACCATTTTGGCATTAGGGAGATACTCACAGATGCGGGACTAGTACCCTTCTGCACCATGCAGGAGAGATACTATCCTCACCTGGTGAGGGAGTTCTACGGTGCACTGGACTGTCGACGACTCTTATGGACGACATCCGTCAGGGGTACACAGATTTCTTTGACTGATAAGTTGCTGAGCAAAGTATGGGAGATACCCCGGAGAGGAGTCTGTGCATTTTCAGTTGATGACAGAGAGACAGCTTTCAGATGCATCCTTGAGCGAGAGGATGTTCGCGGTATCTCAGTGGTTACCGCGAACCAGTTATCATTAGAGATGCGACTGCTGCACCACATTACCGCACGGATCCTTCTACCGAAGACTGGCATATTCGATTTCATCACAGAGAGAGAGCTGATGTTGATGACCAGTCTGATCGAGAGGAGACCAGTTGACATACCCGCCTTGATGCTGTCACAGATGCATGATGCTACCACTCAGCACCGACACTGTTTGCCATACGGGATGGCACTGACTCATCTTTTCAAAGCCTGTGGAGTATCATTGGAGGGGGAGATCCCCAAGGAGATACTGCACACAGATGTATATGATGAGAGGTCATTGCACCGCATGGGATTCAGGATGGTTGGAGGTCGATGGGTTCGGAGAGAGTCTGGCCAGGAGCTAGATGAGGAGGATGAGATTCGAGAGGCTGAGGCTGGACCATCTAAGCCAGCAGTCCTTCCTCTAGTGGATGTACCATCGACACAGGCAGAGCACCTGTCACCTGATGCTTCAGTTCCTCCACCACCATCTACCGGATTATCCTTTGAGGAGTATGCCAGAGCACAGTTCACACAGATCAGAGGAGAGGTGACTCAGCTGCGTAGCGAGGTCGAGCTTCTACGAGCACAGACTACCTCAGAGCATGCTGAGATCCGCAGATCCATGGAGGAGGGATTTACACGTCTTGAGAGTCTTCTGAGATCACTTATACCTCCTGCTGCACCTGCACTTGCTCGATCTGATGATGATGATGATGATGATGATGACGGCGGCGATCACCAGAGCGACCATGCTGATTTTGCTGACGGAGGTGATCAGGATGTTGACCGAGCCACTGAGGTAGTAGGCACTGACAGCGACAGTGTAGGCGGAGCTGATGCTTATGAGGTGGTCAGTCGAGATCCTCCTACTACACCTGCTCCTTCTACTTTACTAGTTGACTTCGTTCCAGATCCTATTGAGCCAGCTGATCATCTTTCGCCTCCTTCTACCAGACTTCTAGGGTTGTACCCACTTTTGGTCCTGCCGACCATACCAGGAGTCTTAGAGCTTTAGCACCTCCTAGGGCATTAGCCACCAAATCTAGGATTAGTGCTCCTTTTAGTCTTGATGTTCCATCTGATGAGGATTAGCCTCACAGATGACTGTTTCAGATCTTATTTAGTATGGTTGATATATGTATATTTCAGCTCTTTTGTACTGAAAATTTATCTCATATATATATGTTTGTTATCTTAAACCTTTTGTACTTCAGTTTATCATATTTTAGCTATGATATAATGGGATATTTTAACTCTGATTAAAGCATAATTTCAGCTATGATATTTTTTCTCTACTCTCTTTTTGTATCCCTGCTAATTGTAAGGGGGAGGTTATTTTTTATGATTGACAAAAAGGGGGAGAAAAAGTAAGGAGAAAAAGTAAGGAGAAAAAGTAAGGAGAGAAAAAGTAAGGAGAAAAAGTAATGAGAAAAAGTAATGTTAAAAAGTGATGTTAATTGTTATGGAGAAAAAGAGTGATGTTAATGGATGTAGAAAAAGATGCATTATATTGATTTGAAGTTTACCTTGATAAGAAGTATCTAATTAAGGGGGAGATTGTTTTCTATCTCTATTATGATTAGAAACTCATGGTTATAAAAGTTTGAACTATATTGTCTTTTTTTTCTCAAGGTTTTGTCATCATCAAAAAGGGGGAGATTGTTGGCTCCACCTAGTGATTTTGATGAATAACAAAACATTGAGTACATATTGTATTCTAATGTGAATTTCAAGTTGTGAGTTTTCAGGAAGAAAGCATCTCAAGATTCCAAATAATTATGGTGTATGGCACGCAATGGCACGGAGCAAATCTCACATATCCGGGCATCCTATTCATTAAAAAAGGGCTTACAATTGCTTAATTATTATGTGTTTATGCTTTCATGAACATCATTTTTGATTTCAAGGCTTTTACTCTTGATTCTGGATGTTTTCAGTCTCAAGTGTCAACACCTGGACAGTCAAGTGTCGACAGTTCAGTATTTGGCACGGACAAAAATCCTTGGCACGCCAAGTGTCGACACCTAGAATTCAAGTGTCGACACCAAGTGTCGATACTTAGGTTTCAAGTGTCGACTCAAGGCCTGAGAATTTTGAAAATACAGAACTTTGTAGGTTCGAGGATTTTTGTGTCAAGTGTCGACACCTGTACATCAAGTATCGACACTTGAATGATCAAGTGTCGACTCCCAGAAATCAAGTGTTGACACCTGACAGCCAAGTGTCGACACCTGACAGCCAAGTGTCGACACTTGTAGCCTGACAGTTCTAACGGATCTATTTTTCTGGCTTACAGAAATTGGTTTTCAAGCTCCAAACGGCTATTTCCAATGCTCCAACGGTCACAAACCATTTTTATAAGGTTTTTGGTGTATTTAATCTCCACCAACCTCATTTTAAACAAGAAGAGAAGTGAAAAAGTCAAGAAAAAGTAGAGAAAAGTCTATTCAAGAGCATTCAAGTCCACTCAAAAGCCAAAAAGCCAATATTCTCTCCAAACTTCAAATCAAAAGCCTCTTCTAGCTTGATTCCACTGAAAAAGCCTACTTGCTCAAATTTACTACATTCCAAAAGGAGGCAACTTGAAGAAGAGTGAAGTCAAAGCATCACTTGGGCTTCAAAGATTCCAATCTACTCTTGAAGAGAGTTTGTTGTAGCATTTAAATTTCATATTTGTTTTATTGTGCTTTAACCTTGCTTTCAAGGGTGTCTTGAAAGAAGGTTATTGTGGTTTGTTGGTGAGCCAAAGTGTTAAAACCAACTAGGGTTAACTTGTGAGCTCGAAGACAAAACAAGTAGTTAGGTTTGTTGGTGAGCCTAGGTGATAAAACCAACTTAGGTTTTGACTTGTGAGCCTTGTAAAAACAAGTCAATTGTAATCTGGTGTGGATTATAGTGAAATTCCCAAGGGTGGCTTGGGGAGTGGATGTAGGTGCTAGGTTTGCACCGAACCACTATATATCATGTGTTTGTGTGTGATTGCTCTTTCCCTTTGCATTATTTAATTAAGTGTTATCATCTTGCATCTAATTAATTGTTACTCACAAGCACCACTAGACCTTTTGTTTTATTATGTTAAATTTTCAAAAAGACCCAATTCACCCCCCTCTTGGGCTCCATTTCTGGGCAACACAAGTCTTGCTAGGTCATTAGCGATAGGGAAGGTAGAGCAAAAGGTTCCAGCACCTAGCTGAAATGTTCCTTGCAATTATCCGGTATGACTAGTGAAGGCATCTTGTGCTCGAGTGATCACCATTGACTCTAAGCTCTGGGATCTTCTTGAAGATCTGTCCCCTTTCCTGGTATGCTAATCTATTACTGTCGAATCACTCTTCACTAGAACTCGGGTGATGCTTGAGAATATTCCAGGCTCCTCCGGTGAAAAAGAGGTGCCACTACTAGTTACTCTCAAACAGAGACCTGCAAGAACAGTCCTTGGACTAGGGTTTCCAGCATGAAACCCTTTGACTATCAAGTCAGTAAAGAGTGAAGTGGGCTACAATAGCTGGAAACCCTCTGACTCTCAAGTCGATAAAGAGTAAAGTGGGCTACAACAGCCGAAGCTAAGATCAATAGTGAGAGAGATAACTGAATGAGCATGAGAGAATGGTATCAGAATGTAATGTCACCTACCTCGTCGATGATCCCCTCTTACCTATTTATAGAGTTATGCAGGTGATTGAATGCTATAAGAGAGGTAGCCTCCTCTAATAGGATAAGAAATGGGATCCGATCCCCTAGAGTCTTTTTTCATTGGGATCATGGTTATTGCAGCGTACCTGTCTATCACTACTTCCATTCAGATAGTTGTAACTTGTTAGCCACAATCTCCAAAGGGATGGCTAGAATTTGTCTACCTTTGCCACCTTACTTGGGCATCATGGACTCTAAGTATTAAGGTGGTTTGCTTGGTAACGAGACAGAGAGGGTCTAAATGTTGCATCATGTCATTCCAACTAAGTATGCCTAGTTAATTAGTTAGGACCAAATATTTATTTGATAGATGTATATGAAAGGATATTCATAGCAAGGCTCGGCTACTTGTAATCTCTCGATGCAATAGTTAACTTAGTTGACTTCCACTCAATTAATTACCGGGTGGATCCTTAGTCGATGCCCAGTTGCATTTCAAGGCTGAGTGAGTAGTTCCATAACATTACTGACATTGTTATTAATTTATTCATCATGTCATTTATTCCATGTCATTAACTCCATTTCTTCTTAATAGGCAGCTAATTCAGCCTATGTAAAATGTGCTGATTGATGGGCAAATATTGAGCCTCTCTAACCTACCCTCTAAATGTGTATAAAACAAATTTTTTAAAAATAATAGTACTATCTCTCTTTATGGATTATTATATATATTACTATAGCTTCCATTATTTTACTTAAGTTCCTCTTCGTAAAAATTTAAAAATGTTGCTACTATTTGTCTTTTCATGTTATTATGTATATTGTATTAGTTTTCATAATTTTACTTATTAAGGTTTTCGAGTTTGTGAAGCCTAGGATACTCTTTAATCACTAGATGTCTTGCCATAATTACCCATGGTGCTTCAATTTTTTCTACTACCATAATGAGTTAATTTGTTGTATACAATTTGATAATCTATTTTCATGTGTTTTGCCTATCATTTGTTCTGTTTATAGTATTGAATGATTATATGTTCCCTTCTAGTTTATAAGATGTAGGATTATACCTCTTTGCACTAATAAGGATTATGTTTGTGTTAGTTTCTATTATTTCTAAAAAGCTTTTGCACTACATGACTTAAGTCACAAAGGCATGCATTAATCATATTCTTAATTTTTGTTTTCATTAATTATAAAGATATTAGCTGAGTTGACATGCTTGTTTTAAGGTCTAGAGATGACAAACCAATAGCACACTTAAATTATCATTTGAACTAAGTGCACTGTCTATCATTATTATGTAAATAAAGCCTATTCTTGTAGGAAAGGCGAATATCTTTAGAATTTACCACGAAAACATTCCATGTTTTGCCCCATTTCACTAATTTTAGTATTCATTAGTTTGGCCACTATCATTTTGGTGCTCATGGTTTGTTATTATAATCCATTGTGTTTATCTTATTTTTGTTTATCTTTTAATATGCTGGTAATTGTTGTTCTTGGTGAATATTAACTAAAATATTATTTTATCTTTCATAATTGTCATATGAAAATGAGCTTGTGGATTTGTCAGGTTAATTTATCTAAGAGTCTAATAACTAATTTGTGCACTTTTTTTTTTTAATATATATCTAATAAGTTGATGGACTACTTTGGATTAAGAATTTAATTAATACTCATGGAGTTTTTCGAGACCAAGACTAGATTGTTAATTTTCATTTGTGATTGTGATAGACATATATTTATATCTATGTTTCTATTTGATAGTTACATATATTGGACAAAATATGTGGTATAACCTCTTTTTTGGTTATTATAATAGATAGTGCTTTTCTGTTAAATTTTATTGATTGGTTGAGTTGCACTTGAAAATTAATTATAAAATTTATTTTGATATGATTATGATGAATGTTGATCTTTGAATAGATGTTAATTATTACATCAATTAAATTTCTTATATCAATATATCATATTGTAATGCAGGCAAAAAAAAAGGGATGTAGCAGCATTTCAATTGCCACTAATATCTATTATGATTAGCTTGATATACCTTTTAGCAGTAATTATAATTGCCATGAAAGATAGACCTTTAGGCATAGATAGGTTGCTTTACCATGGCAATTATATTTGCCAATAACAATTGCCATAATAATGCAAACCTATAATGACAATTTCAATTGCCATTAATACTAGTTAAGAGTTAGCTTAGTATACCTTTTAGTAGCAATTATAATTGCCACCAAAAAACATACTTTAACTATGGATAAGTTGCTATATCATGGCAATTATATTTATTGATAACAATTATCATAATAACACAAACTTATAGCGATAATTTCTTATACCTTTAGCAGCAATTCTTGTGATTGTCGATATAACCTTTGTTGATCTTAGTTCTGCTAGTGAATAAGCAATTATTGGTAAAAGTTATAGTGGCGATAATAATTGCTACTAAATATCAAAATAATTGCCAGTAAAAACCTTCCCTGTTGCAGTGACTATAGCTAATGGCAATCCAAAATGATATATATTAGATTTCCAAAGGAAATCTCTAACTTTTTCTCTATGATTTGAGCCAAAGGTTTTGCTTTCATCCATTTAGTAAACAAATCAATCACAATGATAAGGAATTTTAGTTGTCCCATTGCTTGTGGAATGAATCAAGTATGCCCTTACCCCACCAACTGAAAGGCCACAGTGTAGAGATCAGGGTTAATCGGCTTGTTGGTTATTGCTAAATATTTGCATATCTTTAACAATGATCATATTTTCAAACTAAGGCAACATCTTATTGCATCATTGGCTAATATTATCCTTATGAAGTACTTTGTAGGTCAATGATCTACCTGCTAGATGGTTTCTATAAATACCCTCATGAACATTTCAAAGAGCATAATCGATGAAGACAATTGAGTAATGGCAAAGAAAATGATCTTTTATATAATTTTCCATCTAAAAGAACAAACTAAGATGCCAATCACTTCACTTGACATGCTTCTAAAGGATCATCAGCAAGGATTCCATTAGTCAAGTATTTGATGAAGGGGTTGATCCTGCTTGGTTCTTGACTGACTTGTTAAACTTCTTCCAAATTATTAATGCTCGGCTTTTTAAAGCACTTAGTGTAAGTTGTTTCGAGCTTGTTGTATCCTGAGGTAATGAGACAGGGCAAGGTATCTACTTGGACAACCTCTGATCTAGGAATATGAGAAACTTTGAAATAGTTAACGATCGGTGTTAAGGCTTATAACCTTTGGAGATACTTTATTACAGTTGCTTCTTAGGCCTTATATTCTCCATGAGCTTGTTTGGCCACCAACTACGAGTTGGTAAAAGCTTTTAACCTTCTTATCCTGAGCACTTTTGCAATTTTTAAAGTAGCTATCAAGGCTTTGTATTTAGCTTGATTATTAGAAGCTTCAAAAGCAAATATGAGAGCATACTCAGCCACATCTCCCTCTAAATTAGTCAAGATGAGCCTTGCTCCACTTCCTTGCAAATTAGAGGTGTCATAAATACGTAGAATCCATGTACATTAGAGAATTTTGCTCCTTAGAGTTTTCTGAGATCCGTTTGTCCTAGGGAAGAGTGCACTCAGCAATAAAGTCAGCCAATGTTTGGGATTTCATTAAAGGTTCAGGATAGTAGGAAATATCAAATTCACTAAGTTCAATTGCCTATTTTGCCATCCTTCCTGAGGTGTCAGTTCACTTGATAAGGGTCTTAGTGGTTAATCGATTGAGACAATAACTGAATGAGTTCGAAAATATGGCCTAAGTTGTCATAATAAAATGATAAGTGCATTGACTATTTTCTCCATCCAGGTATATCTTGTCTCAGCATCTTATAAAACCCAACTTGTATAGTAGATGGGCCTTAGCATTCCTCTTTTCTCTTCTTAGACCAACACCAAATTGTTTGCTTTTGATGATATAGCAAGATACATATAGAGGGTTTCTCCCATACTTCATTTTAATAATAAAGGGGATGAGCTGAGATATTTCTTTATTTCTTTGAATGCTTCTCAGCATTCATTTGACCACATAAAGTCTTTCATTTGTTAGAGAGTTTTAAAGAAAGGGAGATACCTTTTAACAAATCTAAAAATGAACGAGCTAATAGCTATAATATGCTTGTTTAACTATTGAACTTTATTTTTCAAAGTTGGAGGTCTCAGATTGAGAATTACTCATATATTCTTTGGATTGGCCTCTAGTCTCTTTCTTGTCATTAGAAATCCCAAAATTTACCTGAAGTTATGTCAAAGGCAACTTTGATCAAGTTTAGCTTCATTTAATATTGTCATAATGCATTAAATGCTTCCTCCAAGTCATTTAGGTGTTGATTGTCTTCGGTGCTCTTCACAAGTATGTTAACACAAACCTTCATATTCTGACCAATTTAATCTTTGAAAACTTTGCTGACCAGGCATTGGCAAGTTACACTTACATTTTTTAGCCCAAAAAGCATTACCTTGTAGCAGTATAGACCCTTTTCGGTTATGAATGTAGTTTTCTCTTGGTCTTTGATTGCATCCGAATTTGATTGTATTTGAAAAAAGCATCCATAAAGATTAACAATTTGTGCACAAAAGTTGCATCTACTAGCTGATCAATTCTTGGTATAGAAAAATTATCTTTGGGACAAACCTTAGTGAGCTCAGTATAGTTGATGCAAATTTTTTATGTTTTGTTGAATTTTTTAACCATAATAATATTGGCCAGCCTCTCTGGAATATGTGATTCTTGGATAAAATCTACAGTCATTAGCTTATAAACCTCCTTGTTGCTTGCCCATTGTCTATCTAGAATAAAATTTCACTTCCTTTGTCAAACAAGCTTATACCATGAATCGACGTTTAATTTATAGATGATTGCATCAAAAGGTATACTAGGCATGTCTAAGGCCAACCAAGTAAAGATATTTGTATTCTTTTACAAAAAAACTCATAAGCTGCTCTCGAAATCCGGTAGTCAACAATGATCTGACCTATACGATCTTGGTAGGATCCTCCTCTTTGAGTGGAATTGAAGTTAGGTCCTTGGCAAGTTGACCTCAATGTTCTTCATCTCATAGATCTAACCCATCAATTAGTAAAGCCTCCAAGGATTTTTTCCCTTTAATTGTTGCCATGAAACATTGTCGAGCCAAACTTGTTGGCTCCTTGGATTTCACCAACTCTATTCCTTATTGAAAATCGAATGGAAAAGTGATAAATAGATACAATAGCTTGAAGTGTATTTAATCTAGGTCATCCAAGTATTGTATCATAAATTGAATATACTTAGACAGCAAGGAAAGTGAGCTAAATAGTGGCTTGTTGAGGTCCTCGAGTTATGGTGATCAAGGGAACAATATCACCTTCCAGTTTTACTAAGTTGCCAAAAAATCTAGTTAGTGGGGTATTAATTCTTTTTAATCAGTCCATAGACAATTTCATCTAGGAGAAATCATCATAGAATAATATATTAGTAGTGCTTCCATTATCAATTATACCTCTTTTTACATCATAATTAATTATTATCATAGAAATGACAATAGCATTATCATGAGAAATTTGTATCCCTCATAAATTTTCTTCAGAAAAAAATTATATTTTCTTCTTACTTCCTCTTCAAAGAATAGTCTTCCTATTCAAACTCTAGGCATCTAGAAATCATGTTGATCATGCCAAAGGTTAGTCAGTTGCTTGTCTCTCCGTTAGCCCATTACTGAGCTAGCTAGTCAATAGGTGCCCGAACTTCATGTTCATGAACAAACTTTCTAAGATAGCCACCTCGTATCAGGGCTTTGAGCTCATTCTTTATCTGAATATAGTCCTCTGTATCATGTCTTTGATCTTGATGGAACCTACAATATTTCTTCCTATAGCACACCATTAGGGGGGCTTCCATAAGTCAAAGCCTTTGAAAGTATTTTTACCTTTCAATCTCCATAAGGATTTGTACTCAAGGGGTCAAAAGGGGAGTATAGTTGTTGAACTTATAGGTTGGACTCCTCGGCCTAGGATTTCATCATCATCGGGGGGGCTTCTTTCTTAATACAAGCTCTACTTCATCTTTCTTGAGCCCATTTCTTCTTGGTATATCTTCGTCCCTTGGCTTCTCGCCAACTTGTTGCACCCTCCTTGGCTCAAGCATATTTTTATGCCCATGCTAGAAGTTTGGAGTAGGATCTTGAAAACTTCTTATCCAGAAAAAATATAAACCTAGATCTTCAAAGTATGTGCTTCATGACTAACATTGGTTACTGACTCATTCAAATTATAAATTTCTAAAGTGGCATCATTAATGCACACCATGTATTCCTTCAAAGACTTTCCTTCTCATTGTTGGATAGAGAAGAGCTTATCAAAATTTTGTGGCTACCTTCTACTGCCACTAATACATTGCTTTTCAAGTTATTCAAAAAATGAATAATATCTAATTAGAGGCTCGAATACCAGACCTGAGCAGTTTTTTTGAGGATTACTGAGAAAGTAAGACAAAGAAGGGTATTGGTAGCCTCTTGAATCATCATAAGAGCTTTATACCTCTTGAGGTGGTTGAATGGATTTGAGGAGCCATCATATGGCTCTAGCTGTGACATTTTGAATCGAGACAAAATTGGTTCTTCCATAATCCTTTAGAAAAATGGAGAATGCATGTTGAATCCAAGGTCTTCTATCTAACCTTTATTGTCATCTTGGAGCTTAGGAAGTCTACGATCAATCTCATGGAGCTTTTGATTGTAGCCATTTAATCGATGAGATTTGTTACAATGTTGGGAATATCCTAGAGTTGAATCTTCTTGAGATGATCTCGAAGGAGAATGGTGCCATTTCTCCTACCTCAAACTTTGTTAATGAGAGGGAGTTCTACATGCTAGAGGATCTGGATGGTGTGGTTGTCATTGCTTTGAATTTCGATGAGGAGATCTCTGGCTATGCCTAAAGGATGCAACATGTGCTGTTGGCTCCTCCAGTCATTATTGTTGCTTTTAACCATTTGTTGTAGACTTTGGATAGTGGCTATAATAGTTTATACTTGCTATATTAAAGTAGCAAATTCCTACTAGTCTGCCACTACCATAGGATTAGATAAATGAGGCCCAAGTTAGGGATTTGATCGATCATCCTATCATGACAATCGTTAACCAATGCTAATAGATGCATTCTACTCTTGGATTTTCATCATGGTTTCTTCTTTCAAAATCTAAAATTGTAGCCCCCTACTTTGTGTGCCAAACTGTTATTGCTAAACCTCAGTGAACGACTTTGCTAGTGTTCGACTTGTCTTCGAGAAAGAATACAGAACTAATGAACTTGCAAAAAGCATCCACTTGCTGGAATGTATCAGCGGGAGACTCTCTGATGCCTAAGTCAGCTAGAGTTTAGGGAATAGTTAAAAACAAAAATCCTAGGTGAATTATAGAGGATAATATCAGAAAACTTACCCTCAGGTTCCCCTCTCACCTTTCTTTATATAGAGGAAAGTCTCTAGCCATTATCTCTTAAATTTTGCCCTATAGAGAGTGGGAGTTATTGAATTGATAAAGTCCTTAGTGGGTGGTTAATTTCTACAATCATGTCATTATAGGTGGTTAATTTGGACAATTATTGTACCCTTCATTGACCATAATTACATCCATGATCCCTGATATTCGAAATTATGAGTGGCGGTTATTATGGCTAGAAGTCAATTAAAATTCGAGCTCCTAGTTGATTTAGTACTGACATCATTATTGGCTTATTACGCCAAGTACCCCCACTATAAATCATTAGTTGATTATTTAAGTTGTTGGTATATTCCCGTAAAGCTTTTGTAGTTGAACAAGTTATTAGTTTGGTCCTAGGAACTCTTCTTATAATTTGACTACGGTCAAGAATTTGAGTAAACACACCTTAATAGTGGACATGCTAAATTTATAGTATGTAGTTTTGGCAAGACCTGGGACTTCTTTGTATTGCCAAGGACTTCTTAGTAGGATAACTGCGGCATGAAAAAGAGGTCAACTTGATATAAAGTATGGTGGAGAGAGCTTAGTAAAGTAATTTTTCTCAACTTTCCTTCCCCTATGAAAGGTGGTTTTAATGTTGTTCTCTCCATGCATGATACATAGGGTGGTAGCTGGGACTTTAGAGTCTCTTGCAAAGTTTATCCATTTCATAATTTTGTGGTTGATTGTTACTTTCATGGACTTGGCTTCTTTGGTCCCCTTTATACTTGGTGTAGCCATCAAGAAGGGCTTTCTAGGTTAGGGCCTGGCTTGACCATGCTTTAAATAACTCTAATTTGTTACAATTCTTTCCTAATGCTATGGTGTCCCATTTAGATTATATTGTCTTAGATGCCCCCTTATTGCTTCAGCTTGACTATGGCAGGCATTGATGTTCTAAATGTTAGATGTATGTCCTAGAAGCTAATCTGGCTAACATATTATAATTTTCTAGGTCATAACTTTTATATTTAAGCTATTCATTTATCAATAAAATGGATAATTTTATTTCTATTCTTATCTAATGTATACTTAAATTATCTAAATAATTAATAAGATGATAACACATTTTCAAGGATTAAGAATTTAAGACGTGTCATTAAATATTAATTTCTAAATTGATCATGATCATTGGATCATCATGGGACAATAATTGATCTGTTAAGATTAATATATGGATTACTTTTCTTTTGGTAAACAAGTCTCGAGTCTATAGTATGGGGATATTGGAGCGAGAGTGCAAGTAGTTATTAGAGAATAATGGTACTAAGCGTGATCATATGAAAAATTACTTGGATGTTTACTTTCTCATCAATAACTTTTTCGATGCTATAGTAGTATGAGTAGTTCTTTAACCTGCAGTGCCTCGGCTATTCATAGTGCACTTACTATGATTTGACTATACAAATACTTGGGCTTCTAGTTATTTGGATCATAATGATGTATGTTGGCTATAGTAGGTTCATTGTAGAAATAGCATGCTAATTTAGATGAGATCTATTGACCTTAATAGTTAAGGAATAGTCCTATATGATTTATGAAACTAAGTCTTTAAGACCATGGCTACGACAATATGATAAATGAAAAAGGATTTTTATAAGATTTCATAGCTTGGACTCAAGTGAATTAAATATTATATATGATAGATGATGTGGTTTGATGAGTTTTCTATAATCTCCATCTTGTCAGGACTCATGATGGAAGAGCTAAATTACACAATAACTATACCTAGGGATTTATTACTTCTACTATGCTAGTTGCCTCTATATACTACTAGGTATCACTGGTGGATTGAAAGATTCACATGATCATTTTGATAATCAATGATTCTAGTTGAGGAGAGTTGGAATTATTCTAATATATTAAAAGAAGTTTCAATGATACTTTGATAGAGATCATAGCATATCTTACTATTAGATAAAATAGAATCTATGGGATCACACACAATAGGGATTTGACTTGATCAAATGATTGAACCATTTTTTGAATCATAGCAAGATCCAATTGTCAATGTGATTACGATTGGAATAGTTTATAAAAGTTATAAGAGAGGATTTGTTAAGAGTTAGCAAGAGAATGATTTAATTGCAAGTATTGTAAGATAATTTGATTTGGTCAAATTAGATTTCTAATCCTAATTAAGTTAAATCAGATTTAATTTGATTAAATTTGGTCTAATTATAATTCAATTACGTTTGGGACTTAATTCTTAATAGGTTTGGACCAAACTCAATTCAATTTGGGTTAGAAATCCTAGAGTCCAACTTGAATTGGATTAGAATTCCTAAGATCCAACTTTAACCAGACTAGGACTCTTTCTCCAAGTCCATTAGGACTTGAGCTCTATTTTCATTGCAAGTTGAAGAGGTGGCACACATTTTCATGTGAAATTTTTTTATGTAGTAGAGATGGGGCGCCTCCCTTAAGAGTCCTTATATTTGGTGTCTTATCTTTATTCTTATCTTGTTTGAGTTTGAATTTAATTCAAACCTCAAACTTGAAACTTGAAATTCAAGTAAGGATTGGGTTTATCTTGATAGGAAGGCATTGAAAAAATAATGGGGTGTTCTCGAGAAAATTTCATCACATAATTAAGAAAGGAAATCACATCTTAGCACCCCCTTGCTATTTCTTGTGCCCCAACTCCCTCCATGCCAAAAATAGAGAGAGTTGGCATCCCATCTTTCCTTCTTTGCTGCCAAAATTAGGAAGAGCCTTTCCTTTTCCTTTATCCTCTTGTATGAAAGAGTTTACGCTACCATCTTTCCATCATTTGATCTCTTGAGGAGAGACATAATTGGAAGCCTTGCAGCTAATTTTTCTTTGTGCTATTGAGAAGAGAAGAAGAAGAATTAAAGGAGAGAAGCTTCCAAGGAAGCTAACACCCTGGTAGATTCAAATCTCCTGATCGAGATATATGCCATGTGGATATCCATAGAGGCCGGATACGTGAGCAGCTTTAAGAGATCTCAACAGATCTATGGATTATCAGATTGCAGTAAATATTTATCCATACTAACATGAAAAATGAGATCTTTCATTGGTTTAATAGATCTAAATTTTCTAATTCTATTTTGTATAGAAGAATAACATTCTAACATAAGATTGTCCTGGCATAATGATGGATTTGTTATATTGAAAAGTTATCCTAGAATATTGTTTTAACTTACTAATTTAGATCTAATTTAATATCTCATATGTAGGATCCTATTAGGTATTTTTAAGATGAGATCTTAAGTATTCTAATACTAAATATTTTTCTTTTGAGATTTTTCACAAAAGTATCCTCCATTGACCATGCTTGCAGTGGTAATGCTATTCTACCATGCACAAGGTTAATCATGAACTCCTTATGTTTGTATCATCTTTTAGAGTGAAACAAGCACAATTTAAGGAAGCTTGAGAAATAGGAGAAATTTCATTGCTTCCATCAAGTCTAATGGTGGACAATAAATTGCACAAAAGTAGGATATTGCATAGGAGTTCATCAATTTCTATTCTAGCCTGGATTGCTTGAGTATTAATGTAAGGACCTGTGTGAGTATGTATTTAGTCCTATATCAGTTTTTCATTGAGAAGATCTTGGATACTTATACATGACCAAGGAGCCCAAATAATACATTCCAGCTAGCTTTTTTGGATAATTTTCTAAATTGTTGCAATTAATTGGTCTGATCTTCCTAAGCTTCCTTTTGATTTGCATGAGCACAATCAAACCTTTCTCCAAATGAGGAGGTTAAGGAAACACTTTGGCCCATGCATGCCTAGTACGAAAGCCCCTTAGTCTGGATTGTTTTAATGTTGAGTTTCATAAGACATACAAGAAAATCATTAGCCATGATGTTTGCCAAGAAATAATCTATTCATGCTAATGAGCACCTTCATCTAAAGCAGAACAGGACCTTTTTATTTTTAATTTCTAAGAAAAATAACACTTAATGGGTTCAATACTTTAGACCCATTGCTTTGTATAATGTCTGTTATATACTGTTTGCCAATCTCTTGGTTAATAGATCATTTCTTCCTTTAATAATTGGATCTGAGCAAAAATGCTCTTGTTACCAATAGAGAGATTCATGAAAATATCCTTATTGCATAGAGGACCTGCACTCTTAGATTCTGCCCATTTCAAATAGCTTTATATGTGTCTTAAGCTTGATATAGAAAAAGAATATGAGCACACTAGTTGAGAGGCTGATATTCAAGTCCTTATTCACGTGAACTTTCCTTTTAAATGGATTGATTGGATAATGGCTTGTAGTACTACTACTTATTTTTCCTTATAAATGGTTCTTCTTCTATATGGTTTCAGGCTAATGGAAGTATTAGATAGAGAGAACCTATATCTCCCAAATTGTTTATTTTGTGTGCTTAGGTTTTATCTTAACTGTTGGATAGGAACATGAGGAAAGGATCATTATGTAGTATTGTTTTCCAATTCAAATCACACTTCAATCACTATGTGGATGATACTCTAAATCTTAAACAAGGGTTCTTATACTGTCATCCTATCAATGAGGATTCCAATAATACTAGATGCTCACTATGCAGAAGGTAAATAAGATCGAGTCCAACAAGCAGAGAGTACTGTTGATAAGATTTGTTATGCACCTCCACTTTTTGATACCCCTCTTGTATATAAGCCTTATTTGTTAACCCTATCATCCAGGAAAGGTTTGCTTATGAATTAATGAGATACTTGCTGGGATATAATTAACAAGTTGAGAGAGATTTTTGATACTCTGATTGTAACTAAAATTATTAGTATTCCAATCTGTTACAATATATGTTTTTCTTATCTAATGACACTTGTGACCATTGTCACTTGATGCCCTTTTGCCTCTTGTGAATGGGGAAGTAGAGATCGGAATGTCATATTTCACACATTGGGATAGCAACCAGACGGCAGAAATTGTGTTTGGAATGGAGATCCTCAGATAATTTCTTTTGGCCTAATACCGTCAGTCCTAAATGAGGCATGTCTCCCATTGCTACTATTTCATGGTTTATTTTAAAAGCTCGAACTAACTCACCTTTTGACAATAGAAAGTGGTCTGAAAAAATGATAGCTTCAAAGGTTTGGTGCATGGTAAATGAGCATTACAAAAATCTGTGCACCAAACTACAAATCAGCATATACAGTGGGTGAGATGGAAACCACCCCCTCTAAACTGGTTTTAGTTAAATATGGATGGTTCTATAATCTTAGATGCATTAATGGAGGGAGCAGCCATAATCCTTAGAAATCATATTAGATCACCTCTAGCAACAAAACTTATGCACATTACCTTTGCTCGTAAACATCAAGTGAGGTGAGTTTATCCTTTTTGACCTCGACGATAGCTAAATCCTGGAGGATTTACGATCTTAATTGCATGCTAGGATTTGAACCTTATAACTATTCTAAGGACATGCCTCAAGTGCCAACCAATTATGCTAATAGTTGTTGCCATCTTTTATTAGTAGAACAATTCTTTGAATTTTAACAATTCTTTGAGTTTAAGAAAGGCAAAAACAAGGGCAGTGCACACAATATTGTTGCACATCCTTCTTTCTTCCATTCCATCCCTTTTTTCTCTGTGCCATATCCGATTCCATACATCAAATGAAAGCTGAGAGGGTCAGGTCTTTAGATAAGAAAAAATTTGAATTTTTTATGATTTTTTATTGTTAATTTCCTTTGGAATTAAAGAAAAAGTTACACCGAGTTCTAGATTTTTGACTAGAAGAGAAAGGTTCATCTCCGTGTTTGAAAATAGACTTACAACGATCTAGCAATCTAGAGATCTTGGTGATTTAGTCAGGAAGGCTCTATGTGGTACCAGCAGAGACCAAGCATGTGTGCGGCACCAACAAATCTCTAAAAAAATGATTTATCTGATAGATCCAACTAAAGAAGAAAGGGTTTAGAGGTTAAGGTAAGTTGAATTTTGTTTCTTCTAATTTTCTTTATTTCAGATTTGATTTATTTTTATCTATTCCAGTATATTAGAAGCATGTATAGATGATTATATGGTCTATTTTAAATTAGCATGCTCTTATGAAAATTATTTTTCATAAATATTGCTTCCATTATGCTTAAAGTTTCAAATCTAGTTTTGCATGCTAATCATCTATGTCAAAATCTAATACCAGGAATAGAAAATTTAGCAATCAAAGCCTTTGGGTCTACTAGATAATTGGGTTTGCATGTGCTATTGCCAGTAATTCTATGGCATGGTTTGATCTATAGACTTGTCCACCTGGTTAATTGGTGATTTTACCTCAACCACGAGGAGGTGATCTAGCCCTTTTACCAAAGTTTGATGCCTTTCTAATAGTGAATGAAGTGGGTTGCAAAGTAGAGTCCTCAAGCCCATTGTCCATTATACCTAAAGGTCCAAATTTATTCATTGAGCCATCTCCATCATGCATAAGAGATTGAAGTCGAGCCAATTTAGTGTGTTTTTCCAACTCATTTTAGAACTAAAATTCACAAGAAAGTCAAGTGTTTAAATTAACTCAGGCGAGTCAACTTGCTATAAAATGCTAGCCAAATTAACTTGATGTGATTTGGTTATTTTCCTCATCTCCACTCTATCAGAGCTAGGATTTCACTTATTCATCGACTCTACCATGAGCCACAGGCCAAATAATTTCTTTGGCACATTATTAGATCAATCATCACCAATGATGTAAGCATGCTCCGAATCACCACTTGCAGCCTCATCAGCGATATGAAGTTACTTTATTTGATTTGTTTTTTAATAGAGGAAGAGGAGCCCCCTGTTGATAGTCTCCTTCCAAATGCCCTAGTTAACCATGCTTGTAATAGACTATTGGGACATCCTCACATATAAATAGTTGTTAAAAAGATAGTCTAGTGCATTTCATTGTTCATCCTAGTTGTAAAGGTTTCATGAGATCCACCTTAATACAAATCCTAGTGTAGCCGTATCGTTGGATCCCCACCATGAAATCATTAATGAACATAGGTTGGTTAACCATCAAAACAAGCTTCAGGAGAGTTGCCCTATTCCAATATTTCAAAAGAAGATGTGGTAAATGGATCCAAATCAATGCCAAGATGGTGAGGACCTAAACACAAACAACCTAGGGACTCTGTTAAAATGAAATCTCTGGTTTCCTCAAAAGAAAATTAAAATAGATAGTATCCCTTCCCCATCGAGGACTCAAAATTATCAACAATTTGACATCTTGCTTTGACACTCTCATGTCCACTAGAATTCGATGTCCTAAACTCCATTCAAATAGGGAGATCTTCTTCCACTACTCATGAGCCATCACTAGTTTTTCCTTCAAGAAAATCAGAATGTCAAAAAAATGCTTCTAAAGTTTAGTGATCTCTATATTCATTATCTTATTCACCTTCCAAGAAGAGCGCTACCCTTAAACCACCCCCCTTCTATGTCCAAAAATTAGAACTCTGATTCACTATATTAGCAATGAAAGAAATCGATAATCATCATTAGCTATGAAAGAAATTGATGATCATCATCGACCATAGAGAACTTTTGGTTCAACTCTATCTTATTTTTGCGCTCAAAATATATGTTAAATTATTATAAAGGACTATTAGATGTATGTCCTAAAAGCTAATCAAGTCAACACATGTAATACTTTTTAAAGATATAATTTATAATTTTTACTTATTAATAAATAAAGTTAGATTATTCTTCCATTCATGTTGTATTTTTATATCCATGAATCATCCAAAGAATTAATAAGATGATGACATATATTCTCAAGAGTTAAGAATTTGAGGTATTTATCATTAATGATTAATTTCTAAATTACTTCCAATCAATGGATCATCATGAGAACTGTGATTAATCCATTTAGATTGGTGCATGGATTGCTTCCATCTGAATAGATGAGTTTCAGTTTACTGTGTGGGGACACTGAGTGAAAGTGCAAGTATTTATTTAGAATAAGGATACCAAGTATGACCAATATGAGAAGTCACTTGGATGGCTACCCACTCGTCAGTGACTTACTCGATGCCACAGTAGTATGACTAGTTCTTAAACCTGTGGTGTCTCAGCTATTTACAATGAGACAGCTATGATTTGACTGCACATGAACCTAGTCTATAGCCATATGGATATTTATAGTCTATGTTGGCTATTAATAGGTTCATTATAAGAATAGGATATGCACTTACATGGAATCTATCATTCTTGGTAGACAAGGAAGTAAGTGTTGCCCAGCGAAGCAACCCAAGAGGTGGGGTGAATTGGATTTTTAAAACTTGTTGCAAGTATGAGCCAATTCAAAAAATAGTGAAGGTACTAGTATGATTTTAAGTATATGTGTGCTTGATAATAAAATGCAGTAGAAATAATGAAGTAAATGCAAGAAGAGTAGAAGCAATAACAAACACACAGTATTTTATAGTGGTTCAGTGCTCTCCAAAGCACCTACATCCACTTTTCAAGATCTACTTAGATATTTCACTATAATCCAAACTTGATTACAGTAGATTAGTTTTTCCAGGCTCACTAATCAAAATCCCTTGGTTTTCACAAGGTTAACCAAAAACCTAGTTGGTTTTTCATAAGGCTCACTAACAATCTAGTTGGTTTTCACAAGGCTCACCAACAACCTAAGTTGGTTTTCATAATGTTCACCAACAATCCAATCACTAGTTTCAATCCACTTGAAACTAGGAATAACAATAATTTCAAGTACAAAGTAAAGATATAATAAGCTTTCAAAATAAAAGCAAATATCTCTTTGAAGCTCTTTGAATGCTTGAAGAAAAGCTTGTCTCCAAGTTGTTGAAGCTTAATCAATGCTTAAGAGTTGGACTTGAATGCTCTTGAATGCTTGAAGGCTCAACTTCACTCAAAAGTAATGAACTCTTAATGGATAATCAATGAATTCTCATTAGTTGCTTTTCTCTTGAGTTTGGTCCACTTTAAATACCTTTCCAAGCCTTAAATGATCGTTTATAATTATTGGAGAGGAGAAAATAGTCGTTAGAAATAAAAAGGACCAATTCTGTGCTTAAAAAAACTAGCCATTACTGTTTATCTAGACCCGTAGATGTCGATACTTCAGGTCATGAGTCGATACTTGAGTCGACACTAGATCAAAAATATTTTCTGAAGCTTTCTGGAATGCACTGGTGCATCGACACTTCTTCTAGTAAGTCGATACTTGAGTCGATACTTGAGTCGACACTTCATCTTCATGAGTCAATACTCAAGCAAACATTTGAATTCAGCATATTCTATATCATTTTTGGTCTCAGGTCTTGAGTCAACACTTAAGTCGACACATGAATCGATACTTAATCTTCATGAATCGACACTTCATGTGTGCTGGCTGAAACTTCTTCTGCATATCAGCTCAAGCTTCTGTGAGTCGACACTGGGCTGAAACTCTCCTGAAACTCTGCTGAAACTTCTCCAAATTCAAAAATTTAGTCCTTCAAGGTCATTGTTATATGCCAAGGTCCATTTAACTTGAGATTCCATCAATATAAGTGACTTTTTCAACAAGATGACAAGCATTTGAACTTTCAACACATTATAACTTTGATGAGTACCTCGTTCTGATAAACATACTTTTAACACACAGTTAGTACTCAAATATATTTAAGTATTTTGTTATTCATCAAAATCAAGACAGGAGTCAACAGTAAGTCCTATGTAATTCATTAGACTGAATTCAGGAGATCTCGATCAAGATATTTTGAATGGTGAAAATGAGTTTTCATAATTGCTAAGAACTCAAGTCGAATAGATTTAATATATGATGGATGATGGGGTTTGACGAGTAATTCATAACCTCCATCTTGTTAGAATTTAATAAAGGGACTACATCACATGGTAACTATAACTAGATATTCACGTTCTATTAATCTGGGTTGCCACTACATGCTGCTAGGCATCATTGATGAATTATGAAATTCATAAGGATCATCTTGATGATCGATGATTCTTATTAGGAAGAATTGAAATCATTCCAATCCATTGAAAAAAGATTTGATGATACTGTGATGGAGATCACAACATATCTCACTACTAGATTAAATAAAACATATGGGATCATACATATACAGGGTTATGACTAATCACATGGTTGAATTCATTATGTAGTTGTTGCTAATTAAATTATTTTGTTTAATTAGATTGAATCAAATGATTGGACTAAGTTTTGATGCGGGATGATCCTAAGACTACCATGATTATAGGAAGACAGAAACTAATTTTTTAGAATTTTTTTTAGGAATTTAATTTGTAGGCTAAAGTTCCCAAAATCGAGTAAAGCATAGCAGGAAAACTAGTAACGAGAGAAACTATCATATCCGCAAAAGACTCATACAAAATAATAAAAGGGAGGATCCCGAAGATTGAGAAATCCCTGGTTAGGATAGCATACCTTCAGCAAATCAGAAGTTAGGAGGGAAAAGGATTTTACCAAGCACCGATTTGAAGATTTGTTCGAAGCTGGGGTCACATAGTACTCGGGATTAGCGTCTGGAAGTCAAGCCTTTGATTCCTCGATTCGGGCAGCTATCTGGATCAGTCCTGGAGGCAAAGAGGGCCTCATTCTTGGAGGTGAACACCACGGGGATCCTGCAAGCGTCAAAGGTCAACAAATAAACAAATAAGAAAGTAAAGAAAGAAAACTAGGGTTTGGAAGAAAGAAGAAATTAGGGTTTTGGATGTGGCCGGCTTGATGCTTGAAGAAGAACTCCTTGCTTGGGTAGCCTAGGGCACTTCTTCTTTGGGCGGATTAGGGCTTGGAAGAAGAACACCTAGGGTGGCTAGGGCTTGGTAGAATTAGGGCACACCAATCTCAAACACTCACACACCAAAGAAGAACACAAGGAACAAGCTAGAAAAATCTCAGCAAGGTATTATTTCATGATAAAAGTTACTTACAAGAGGGGGAGGGGTGGGGTTTATATAGATGATCACATGCCCTCTCCTTGTTAGAATAGGAATACAAGCTAGGTAGGGAGAAGGATTACAAGTAGAATAGGAATATGATCACAAGTTGAGTAGGAATAGGTTCTCCTTGTTTGATATGGATTTCCTTCCTCCTTTGACTTGGTCAAATGGAGCTTGGACTTGGTCAAAAGGACTTGGACACCTAATGTTATTGGGCTTGGCATGTGGGGTAGCAAGTGGGCATCCTCCAGTGGGCCTTGGGCATCCTCCAATGGGCCTTGGGCACGGTCTTCAGAGCATGGGCGCATGGGTCTTCTGGTGGCCAAATTCTTGGGCTGGGTGCTGGAAAACTCCTGGTATCAAGTGGTGCCATGGGCTCTTGGTATATTCTTTAAGCATCCGGGTATCATGGGCTTCTGTACTTGATATAACTCTGGCTTTGATGCTCCTCCTCTTGTACAAACCTGACTTGTACTAGACACGACTTATAGAACTCACTCAACTGAGTTAACTTCATTACAAAACTCTCAGTTGGACCAACTTTATTATAAAACTTGATTACAAAATTTTGACATATCATGAAGGGTTCGAAAAATCTAATCAGTAAACCATATAGGACCCAGTAATCTATATCGGATCCTGGTACCCCCACCAAGTTTGGATCAAGTTAAATTGGATTTAATTTGATCAAACTTAAGATTGAATTTAACTCAATCTAATTTTGGATAACATCTAAAATTGGATGGAAGATGGGATGCCCAGAGGAGTGGAAGCGTAGAAAGGGGCACTACAGATTTTCAACACTAAAAATAAATCATGCCCAAATTATTTTCACTACCAAGAGAAGAGGAGTCCTTCCCTAATCAAGCTTTGATTAGTCCAAATAAATTAATTCCTAGTCTAAAGGGTTTTGAATGGTCAAAGAAGTTTTTTAATTTCAATTGTAGTTGGATTCCCAATTGAGAAAAATCGTAACACTAAAATTCTAGGTGCAGATCTTTCTTGAGAAATTCTGAGCATTGAAATGAAAACAAGTTTTTCCTTTGCTGTATAGAATAGGGAATTTGATTCCCTTTGGGACATGGAAGAGGAGCTCTAGGGCTTCCTAGTGCCTATAGATTTGGAACTCCAGGCCATTGAAAATACCAAGAAAAACTTATGAAACAGAGTTGCTGAGGAGTTTTCAAAAACAAGTTTTCTGAAAATAGATTTTCTGTAATAGGTTTTTAGCATGAAAATTCTAAAATTTCCTGGCTCTTGGGTGACTCCTTTCCCTCTCTTATGCTTCTACTCCATGCCCAAGTGTTGGGCTAGGTCAATTCCTTCTTCCTCCAAGTGTTCAAGGATGTTGAACATGTAACAACCCTCTTCAAAGAATTCAGCAAACAAAAGGAAGGCTTCTGCAAAGAAGCTAGCACCCCAATGAAGCCAAGTCCTTAGATTAGTCCATGACTACGTGTGGATACTTATAGAGAATGAGTACATTCATGGCTTCAAGAAAAACCAGGTTCGAAGATTATCGACTAGTGAAAGGTATGCAAGAAGATAGAATCTTCTTCCAATTTTATTTCATTATCAAAAATCTATTTTTATTCCTATTCAATTGCGAGCATGATCTTTACTCATGTTTTCCTTGAATCATGAACTCCGGATCTTAAATTTTGGAGTGTTTTGTAATTATTTTAATTTATTTTACTATGCATAGTAATGCATGGCTCAAGGGCCACCCCCTTCCATGTCCAAGAATTAGAACTCTGATTAACTGTTTAGTCATGAAAGAAATCGATGATCATTATTAGCCATGAAAGAAATTGATAATCATCATTGACCATAGAGAACTTTCAATTCAACTCTATCTCATTTTTGCTCAAAAATATATGTTAAATTATCATAAAGGACTTCATTACATATGATTCCTCAAATTATTTTGCAGTCTAAGGAATTGGAATGCTATAAGAGTCAAATTTTGGGAACTCCCGACATTCTTATCCCATGATGAGGGACGGGATTCTAAACATGATGCATGCAGAGGGATGACATGAGAAGGATGAATAGATAAAAAAAAAAAATCAGATTAAAATAAACAATGATTTTCATATTTTAACTGATTTATTCCCGAAAAGGAGACTAGACTAGGTTAGGGTTTCGCGTAATGGTTAGAATCCTATCCACATGCTAGGACTATCAAAGAGACAAAGCAAATAAAGGATCCTAGGACTAAGAAGGCCTATTAGGTGCATGTTCAATCTTAAAAAATTAGACAGAGAGATGGGAAGGGTTAGTGTTACTTAGCAATGATGATCTTGAAGCCGTAGAAGGTTTTGCTCCGCTCGGATCGGCACCTGGATGATCCAGCCATTTTCCCGCGAATCCGTCGATTTTTATCAGATTGGTTCGGAAGCAAGGAGGACTTCATCCAAGGATGGTTAACCCGGAGGGATCTTGCACACGTCACGAGTTAAGCTCACAGATGATGAAAAAAATATGAAGTAGGAAGAAGAAAGACAAGAGAGAGTGGAGGGCTGTTGGAGTGGCTGGTGGCCTGCTTGAGGAAGAGGGCGCCTGGCTTGGAGAGGGGCCGCCTGACTGCTGAAGGGGACACCTAGAGGGCTAGCTATTGGTGGCCTGGGGGCCAAGGAACTCCCAAAGGGAAAGGAAAGGGGCGGCCAAGGGTAGGAAGGGCTTAGTGTTGGCGAGTTGGTGGAAGAAAGGAGAGAGGGTGGCGGCTTGGGGCTCAGGGGCTGGGGCGTCTCAAGGCTTAGAGAGGGGGTATGGGCAGCTAGGGTTTAGTGGAAGAAAGGGCTGCTAGAGGCTAGGGCTTTCACACAAGAAAAATAAAAAAATTCAGGTCTCACACCCACTCCAATTGGAGGAAACAAAGCAATGTAGAAAACTCTCAATCTTTTTCATGAATACAATTTGAGATTTTCCACATTATTTTGTTGCCTCCATGAGGAGTGGGTGTGGACCCGTTTGCTTTTGTTCTTCAGAACATCGAGGGGTGTGAGGCCCTAGTTATCCAATTAGCTAGTTATTTTCTAAACCTTGCCCTAGCCACCCATCACCACCCTCCATCAAGGCCGCTCGCACCTTTCTTCATCTTAGGACACCCTCCATCTTCCTTGGCCGCCCTTCCCATCATCCAACCCAGACTACCCATCATACTCCAAACCCTAGTCGCCAAGGTTCTCTCTCCACCAGGCCACCTCTCTCTAGCATCCAAGAGCCATCTTCATCAAGCCCGAGGCCAGCCACCTCCAATCCAGGCATCCATACAACAATCCAGGCTGCCAGCACCTCCTGCCACCCTCCAGCCTTCTCTACTTTCTAATCTTCTGTTCTATATTTTTCTTATCTTCTATCATATTAATCTTTGACATTTGCAGGATCCTTCCAGTGCCACGCCCTCTAGATGAGGTCTTCTTTACCCCCGAATTGACATGATAAAAAGATGGCGGATCCGCAGGAAAGCGACTTCTTCGTCCAGGTGCCAATCCAAGATGTGAGAACTCTTCTACGACTTCAAGAACATCATTGCCAGGTATGTAAACCCCATCCCATCTCACTTTTTCTATTTTATTGAAGTTAAAGCATGCCTAATAGGATTTCTTAATCCTAGGATCCTAGTTTTTTTTTCTCTTTGATGGTTTCTAGCATATGGGTAGGATTCTAACCATACACGAAACCCTAACCTAGTCTAGTCTCTTTTTTGGGAATTAATCATTTAGAAATCTGAAAATAATTATTTACTTTAATCTGAATTTTTTTTTTATTCATCCTTCTCATGTCATTCATTGTATGCATCATGTTAGAATCCCGTCCCTTATCAATTTTGGTATTATCCCATCCCTAGACATGGGCATTAGGTCATGCTTGGCATGGCCCAACCCAGGCCCGATTTGGCATGGCCCAACCCAGGCCCATCGGGCCTTAGATTAAATGGTCCATGCCAAGCACATCATGTTTAATCTGAACCTGGCCCAACACAACCCTAAGCTCGGGGTGGTGGGCCATGCCTAGAATGGCCCGTTGGCCCATTAGGCCTGTAGGGCCATTATGGGTTGGCTTGACATGGCCTGACTAGCCTATAACAGCCATAAATGGCTTTTTTTTGTTTGTTTTTATCATTTTAGCCCCCTAATAGCCAAAAAAATAGAATAGTTTTAGGGATAATTTAGGAAAGTAAAAATATTTGCATTCCTAAAAATACCCCTCCTCATTCATTCTCACCATACTAAACCAATTCTTCTTTCCTTCTAATCTACAATTTCTCTATTTAATAATATTTAGCAAGTGTTCGAGCAATTTAATTTTTAGTTTATATCTACCAAATCTTTGAATGTTACATAAGAGGAGGTCCTTGTTAAGAAGTACAAAAGGAGGTCCTTATTAAAGAGCACAAGAGGAGGTTTACAAATCTCGTCTCTACCTCTACTCAATTTTTCCTTGTGGTTAGTTTTTATTATTTGCATTCATCAATTTAGATATGATATCTTTTGATGAGAGTCATTTTGGCATTTCTCCTATTTTTAAAGGGAAAGAAACTAATGTTCATAATTCCTCTAGAATCAATGAAGGTCAAACCTCTTTTTGTAAGAGGACTAGTACTGTATGGATGATTTTGATAGAATTATGGTTAATAAAATTTTAAAAACAAAATATAAAAATATGCCAAATTATATAGTTGTACTATTAGTGAGGGAACTTGCCATTTAAAGAGATATCAAGAAAGTCATAGGATAAATGCTTTTTGTCTTCAAAGTACCCTTAGTGTACAAGATGATAATCATGTAGGTAATTTTGTATATAATCATGAAAATCAAAGAAAAGAACTTGTAAAATAGATAGTTAAGGATGAATTACTTTTTAGCTTATGTAAATCTTTTAATTTTGAAAAATATGTTTAATTAGCTCTATAACTTGCCTACAAAAGAATTAGTAGACGGACATCTAAAAGAGTAGCTATGACTAACTTTTTAGTAATGAAACAAAATTTAATCATAACTCTCTCTGTCCTAAATGCAAAGATTTCATTAACTTCTGATATTTAGTCGATATCTATTGGTAGTAATTATTTTATTGCTCTTACTGCTTATTACATTAATAATAATTGTCAGTTAAATAAATATATTCTTGCTTTTTATGCTTTTGGTTTTTCATATTCTGGACAACAAATTTTAAATGCTATTTATCACTATATGTTCATATGGTATTAATGATAAAATTATATCATTACTTTTGATAATATATCTAATAATAATTCTGCTATCACATTATTGAAGGACTAATTGTATCTCATTCTAAATAAAAATTTATCGTATATTAGATGTGCATATCATATTTTAAATCTCTTTGTTCAAGCTGGCATGGGTATGGTTTGAGATGTAATTTAAAAAATTAAAAATATAGTTTCTTTTATTTATACTTCAAGAGCAAGATTTCAAGAATTTAAGCAATTATGGATAGATTATGGTAAATCTTTTAAAAAATTTAATCTTAATATAGTTACTTATTGGAATTTGATATATAGCATGATACATGATGCATATCTATATAGAAACTAATTAAGTGAATATATAATGATTATGAATTAGGTTTTACATTGACTAAAAATAATTTGAATAAAGATAAAATTTTAAAAGTTTTTTTGCTTATTTTTTATAAAGCCACTAATATTCTTTCATGTATTTATCATCCAACTTCATGTTCATATTTCTAGTAAGCATATATTATTAGCCAAAGATTGCAGAACATATATTTGATGATATTTTAATGTATTGAATAAATGGAATCTAAATGGAATGAGTATTGAGACAATGTATATCCTATACATGTTTAGCTGCTATATTTAATCCACGAGTTAAAGTGAGTGGTGTGTTGATTTTACTGGATGCATATAGTAAAAACATGCTTCAAGATCCTGAACACCTAACTTTTTTATGATATTACTGCTTTATATGATGAAAAAGTTTATAGATCTAGATTACCTGCATCATCTGCACAAAGCTCCTTCTCTTCTTCTAGTAGTTTTCGTTCATTATCTATTTTTTGATTCATTGCACAGAGAAAACACGTATATTCTTTAAGTTAACTCCATCTTCATCTTTAGTACTGAACTTATTTTTTATTTAAAAAATAATCTTCAATCTGCATATAATAAAAATCAAATAAAAAGTTTGGTCGTATTAGCCTAGTGAAAGAGTGTTAAAAATTAATGTCATGTTATATCTATTATTGTATGCGATTTTTTAGCTGTATCAATGTCCATGGTAGTATCATAATCCAGTTTTAGTGCACGTCAATGTGTTCTTAATGAAAAGAAGAGTAGGATAATCGATGATATAATTGAGATGCTCCTTTACTTCAAAGATTGGTTGGATACTGATGACATGATTGAGATACTCCTTTACTTCAAATATTGGCTGGATACCAAGGGAAGATGTTAATATGAACTTCAAAGATTGGTTGGATACCGAGAGAAGATGTCAAGATGATATACTTCAAAGACTGGTTGGATACTGATGACATAATTGAGATGCTCCTTTACTTCAAAGATTGATTGGATACCGAGTTAAGATGTCAAGATTCTATTTGTTCAATGAATTTCTCCTTCCTTAACCCTTTATTTTTGTTTGCCTACTACTTTTTATGAATCTAAACAAAGGAGTTCTAATAGACCCGGAAAGCAAGGAATAGTAATCTTTGACGAACAAGAGAAAAAATCATTATTATTTCGATACAAGACGACACAAGAAAAGGGATTTTCCAACCTTTTCTTGTGTCGAATAGAAGATTAGGAAGACTAATAGTCCCTCCTAAAAGATTGAGATGCTCCTTTACTTCAAAGATTGGTATCCAATTGATTGGATACCGATGTAAGATGTCAAAATAAAGATAGATATGATACAACATCCTTTGATGAGGATAAATACTATCAAAGATTAGTAAGATATTTATCATTTATTTTTATTTTTAATTTTTTAAAATTATATATATATATATTTTTAAATTGTTGAGACCGGTCACTTTATTTTTTTCTTACTTTTGTTATATTCCGGAGGTCCAGTCTAGCCCCCTCCCTTCTTATATCGTTTTAATTTTTATTAATAAATCAGTAGGGATCTATACCAAACCCCTTACCATTACAAGATAGTTTTATATTTACTCCTTAATTTTTAAGCTTATTATAATTTATAAAAAAATATTTTTTTATAAATTAGAAAAAAAGTTCCAATAAATCATGCTAGGTATGACCTAACTTAAGAGGACTAAGCTTGTACACGGGCCATGCCATGCCTAGCCTGAGATCATGCCAGTCCAAGGCCTCCAGGCCCTTATGAGCCATGCCAGATCTGAACAGCAGGCTGCAAACCCTTAGTCAGCCTCCTTATACGGGCAATGTTAGGCATAGTTTATTACTGCATCCAGCGGGCCATGCTAGATACTATCCAAGTTATGCTAGACTAGCCATGTCATGGGTGGCTCGACCCAATGACCATGTCTACCTGCCCCCTCACCAAACCAAAGCTGAATGTTACGCTACGCGGCGAAGAGAAGCAAGTTCTACTGGCAAAAATCATAGCCCCGAGCTATTCAAAGAATGTGGCTCTTCTCGGATCTCAGCCAATGCAGCAACCCCATCTCACCACCGTATCAACTACATCCCAAAGAAAAATCTAACACCCCTCAAAACCGAAGACAGGTAAGATTCAAAATCCGTAAAGCAAGCACGAAAGCCCAAAAAATATTCCAACAAATAAAAGAAAAAATCTACTCAAAGAACGCTTGCAACCATCACACAAAAAAAAAGTTTTTATCATATAGTTCGCAAGGTATGAGGCGAGAGGAGATCGATCTCCATGTATAACTCGAACAAGTGCAACTTCCTAATTACCAAAGTCCAACGACAAAGAAAAGGAGATTAAATTTCTTTAATACAGGCTTAGAAATCGAATCCACCGGCATCATCGAAACCGGCGTCGTAGCCCGCGTCGTAGTCGGACGCATCCGAGATCATATCCCCGATCAGAAGTCCGCCGAGGGCCCCACCGATCAGTCCCGCCCCCAGTCCCATCCCGAACTTATTCTTCTTCTGCGGTTGCGCCACCGGTGGCGCCGAACCGTAGCCGTACCCTGCCGGCTGGTAACCGTACCCACCCTGAGGTGGCGGCGGTGGAGGCACGTGCCCGTACGGCGGTGGCGGCGCGTGCCCATACGGCGGTGGCTGGTACCCCGCGTACCCGGCCGGCGGTGGGTATGGCTGCGCTCCATAAGGCGGGTACCCAGCGGAGCTGCTGCTGGCGGCGGGGTACGCCGTCACGGGCTCGTCGGCCTTCGGCGCCTTCGCCGTTGGCGGGTAGGCGGTGACGGGCTTGTCGGCTTTTGTCGTCTTCCCCAGAGGCGGGTAGGCGGTGAGAGGCTCGTCGGCCTTCAGCGCCTTCCCTGGAGGCGGGTAGAAGCCCGCGGGGGCGTAGGCGGTGACGGGCTGATCGGACTTGGGAACCCCCCCAGGAGGCGGGTACGCCGCCTGCGTACGCGCCGCGGGGGCGGCGATCTTCTCGCCGATTTTATATGAGAGGTTG
Source organism: Areca catechu (assembly GCA_021397845.1). NCBI lineage: Eukaryota > Viridiplantae > Streptophyta > Magnoliopsida > Arecales > Arecaceae > Areca > Areca catechu. Next base: position 33,886,642 of record CM038050.1, read on the forward strand.
AGGACGCCTTTCGGCTTGCCGGAGGTGCACTTGCGGACCTGATAGCTGACGAACTTGGGACCGTCGCCGAAGGCGCCGTCGAGGAGCTCCGAAAGGGGGATGTGGACCTCGCCGACGTCGCGGTCTCCGAGGGCGCGCTCGGCGCGGAGGAGGATGTGGAGGACCTGCCGGCCGTAGTCGTCGGCGGGGACATTGAAGCGAAGCGTCGTGTTCCAGGCAGGGTTGCGGCCGCCCTCCCGGTCCGTTGACGTCCGCTGCTTCGACCGGGGGTCGCCGGAGAGGGAGACCACAGCGTAGACCTCCATCTTGGAGAATAAACTGACATCCTTGAGGTCCTTGGACGAGATCAGGGTGACCTCCAGCGTCCTGTACGCCATGATCGAAGACAACAGAGATCAGCGAATTCAAGAATTCGATATCGCAAGCGATCGAGGGGTAGGGTTCTGACTTCTGAGGAAAAGGGCTAGAGGCGACTTCGCAGTTACATATAAAATTGCAGCTTCTCTTTATATATATATATATAGAGAGAGAGAGAGAGAGAGAGAGAGAGAGAGAATCGCGGCTTCTTCGGCTCGCTTTCCGATTCCGAAACGCGGATTAAGGATTTCGAGGGGTACTTAAATTACTATAGTGCCCCTTCCGGGTCGCCATGGCCTCCTATTAAGTTCAACGTGGCAAATAAATGTAGGAGCTGCCGTTCGCAACGTTGGCATTTAAATATTATTATTCTAAAACTAGGTTGTGATTAACACCCAGAAGTACACCCGGAAACGGAGAGGCGTGGTCGCTGGCCGGGGTGCACTTGGGCGTACAGCTTATGTCAGCCTGCTAGTAAAATAGAAGCTTCTGTGACCGGAGGATGGGCTTTGAAGAGAAAAAGGTCGAACGCTTGGGCCTGCATATGCCAGACAAGAGGATGTGACTGGGGAGGGTAGAAGCGCAATTTAGCCTGGACACGAAACCAACGCGGGATAGCGAAAGTTCAACGCTCCGCGGCGCAGGATGGTCACGTTAGGTGAGCTGAGCAGATACGAAGAAGATAGCGTGAAGAGGCGTGCCCTGAAATTTAGTGGACGGGGATACCCCCAAATTTATTCGACAAGGATCAGGAAAATCCTGCAATTGTATTATTTTCCACTTCTATCGGAAAAATATATCGTCAGCACAGGTTGCTGGATGATGCATCGCCTAGCGCTTTGAATTCTATATGCAACCGTACGGGTTGAGAGTGGATTAATTACATCCATTTGAATTTTTTTTATTTAAATATACCTAGATTTAGGTATGGAGGATATTTTTAGAGATCAATTGGATCTACCATCAGAAACTATCTTAAGAATGGTTAATGCATCTTCATGCTAGCCGAGTTATCTTCGTACCAAGCTGAGATATTTTCATGTCAAGGTGCCTGGTTTTTCTTGAATCTTATTATCCACGTGATATACCTTGATACTCTAATTAAATGACCTCTTTACTCATATGGCAACCATCCACACCTTGCAAAAAAGATCAAAAATAATAAAATCTTTACAAGGGGAGCATATAAAAACTAAAATTCGGTGCTTATGATATTAACGATAGTGGCCTCCATGATCCACGAAAGTGAACGAGGGCTATAACACCGCAATGACATGATCATGATCCGATATGCTCAGAGTTGCATATTTTTCACAACTCTTTTCTATAAACAATCAAAGACTTGAGAATCTCTGGTAAACAATTCCTTCAAACACTCACAACTTTCCTTCTATTCCGAATCTCTAACATGAACATCAAAGAATCTTGTCGAAGCTACCTCCAATTGGATTTTTTTGCAGGTTACTTCAATAGCGATCTATGCAAGTCAGTACCTTCTCCGACCTCGAGCCAGAATCTATTGCAACAGATTAGCACTAGAAAGAGGATCCAGGCCCATTTTTCAAAAAGCCAAGTGAGCGTTCGATGGCACCACGTAAAGTTTCTTCAAAGAGCCCAATGTGCTCTTCATTACACTGGCCTCACTTGGAGGGGAGCCATGCCTGCATACTGAATTGTCCTTGCCTTGATGTTGCGCCTTTTTTGGCAATCCCATTACAGGTCGAGGTGTACTTGGCTACTTTTAGGGCATGCAGGAGGCATCCTTCGCTTTATAAAATAGCTCGCTTCCTTTGCTTTATAAAATAGCTCAAGAGTCCTGAAGTCCTCTAGTTCTTCGATGGGCATTGCATCATTTTGTATTTTAGGGAGATCTAGGGAGCAATGTAACCTAGTTGTAAGGCTACGAGCATGTGTAGTCAAAGCACATTAACAAAAATAGAAAATTTTTCACACATTTAGTGTTCTTGTTTGTGCTTGTTTGTGATTGGTTATGCTTTGAGTGGCTTAATTGTACTTTGCATCTTTCATGCTTTGGCAGGCTTTTAGGGGCATCTAACTGAAGTGTGTTTCTAATCAAGGCCCCTGCCTGAGCTTTAAGCTCCTGATCGAAATCCTCCATCTGATCAGTTATCGGGCTTCCTGATAAGGAGTCCCTACCCAATGGGTTCAGTTTTTAGTTAAGAACCCTATTTGAGCCCTTGATTGGGAGCCTTTTATCGCATGGACTTTGGATTTCCAATGAGTGATCCTTATTCGATGAGTCTTCAAATGGATTTTTAGAAGTTTCCCTTAGCCTAGGGGAATCTTTTCAAAAGTTCTTATCGGGGAACCTTCTTGTTGCTAATTTTTCATTTAATGAGTAGGGGGCTACATTACTGGTAGAATCTCCAGAGATTAGTCAAATTCCAAGGTCAAAGTATGGGAGTGCAATCTAGTTGCTTCAGTCGAAAAGTTCCTAGTTTGATGATTTCCTTCACTTGATAAGGTCCTTTCCAGTTCAGTGAGAGTTTGCCTCTTTAGCCCAACTAAAAGACTTTTGCTTGGGGTCGTACTAGGTCACCGACCTTGAAAGTTTTGTCTCGAACCTTTGAGTTGAAGTAGCGAGCGACCCTATGCCGGTATGCTACCATTCTAACATATGCTTTCTCTTGAGCTTCATCCAGTAAATCTAGATCAGCTAGTCACTTTTCTAAGTTGGTTTGCTTGTCAAAGTTTGTGACTCATGCTGATGGGACTCTAAGCATGACAGTTATTATGGCTTTGGTCCCGAAAGACAGGATGAAGAGAGTTTCTCCCATCGAGACTCTCTGTATCATTTGTTAGGCCCAAAGCACATGATGAAACTCATCAGTCCAAGATCCTTTGGCTTTGTCGAAGGAGGGTTCAATTAGTAACTTTTGGTTCTCCATTAGCTTAGGGATGAGCTACAGAAGTGATGTGACATGAGATCCACTGGTCTTCATAGAATTCCTTAAATTTTGCTACAATGAATTATCGTCCATTATCAGTGATCAGCACTTGGAGAACTTTGAAGTGATAAATGATCACCTTCCATACAAAATCTATTACCCTGGACTTGGTAATGCGAGCCAATGGCTCGGCTTCCATCCATTTTGTGAAATAATTAATAGGAACTAGCAAGAATTTCTGCTGTCCTGAGACAGGTGGGAAAAGGCCAAGAATGTCCACCCCCATTATGCGAAAGGTCATAGAATGCATATAGGGATAATTGGCATGGGGAAAAGATGTTAGATGCTCAAGTTTTTTCTAGCAAGTATCGTACCGCATGATAAAGTCCTCTGAGTCTTTTTGAATAGTGGGACAATAGTAGACTTGTCAGAGTAGTTTATAAGTTAGCACCTTTTTTTTAATATGGTCTCCACATATTCCTTTGTGAACTTCTCTCAGAGCATACTTAGCCTCAGATAGGCATAGGCATCTGAGGAGGGATAGAGAGAATGACCTCTTATTGAGCTCTCCTTCATGCATGAGATATTTAGAGGCTTGATATTTCACCCTATAAGCTTCCTTTCGATCTGCCATAAGTTTACCACTTTCTAGAAAGTTGATTAGTGGATCAATCTAATAAGGATCATCACCTATTTGCATCACTTTCGAAGATTTCTTAGTTGTAGGTCTTTTGATCATCCCAAAGTAAATACCTCTGTGCAGTGCCATCAATATTATGGTCACTGCTTTGGCCAATGAGTCAGCTCAAAAAAATTTTTCTTTAAAAATTTGTTGAATTTCAAAATGGTGAAAGGAATGGGACAATTTTTTGACTTTTAAGAGATATTTTATCATACTTTTTTCTCGAGCTTCGCAGTCACCGTTGACTTGTTCGATGATCTGTTGGGAGTCACTATAGACTTTTAAGTCTTGCACTCCTAATTCCTTGGTAATTTGAGCCCTGCAATCGTAGCCTCATACTTGGCCTCATTATTTGTTGCTGGGAATTCAAGGTAGAGCGCGTGCTTGGTGATGACCCCTTCTAGGCTTACTACAACTATTCCGCTCTTAACCCTTTAGAATTGGATGACCCATCCACATAGATTTTCCAAGTATTGGTCAAACTTTGAGTTGGGTCTTGCATTGGTCTTAAAGATTCTGACTCTTCCAATTCAATTTATTTGCCAACTGGCTCGTTGGGAATAGTTTATTGGACCAGGAAATTGGCCAATATCTGGACCTTAATTGATAGTTAAGGCTGGAATTTGATGTCAAACTTGGAGAGCTTGATCGCCCATTTAACGATGCATTCAGATGTGTCGGGTTGATGGAGAATGCTTTTCATGGATTAATCGGTCAGAAAGATGATGGTGTGAGCTTGAAAATATGGATGAAGCTTCTAAGCAATAATGAGAAGGGCATAGACCAACTTTTCTAACTTTGTATACCAAGTCTCCACATCTCTCAAAATCTAGCTAATATAGTAGATTACCTTTTAGATCTTGTCCTTTTCCTGGATCAGCACTACGCCCATTGCTAGAGGGGAGGCTACTAGATACAGGAATAACTTCTCACTCGGATTCATTTGCTAGTAGTGGTGGAGAGCTAAGATAGCTTTTAAGGTCTTCAAAAACTTTCTGGCATTTCTTAGTCCACCAAAAATTCTTGGACTACTTCAGGATCTGGAAGAAGGGAAGCCACCATTTGGCCAACTTTGAGATAAATTGGTTGAGAGCTACGATTTTCTTGGTGAGGCATTAGATATCCTTAATTATCCTTGGGGGGCCCATGTTGTAGATAGGTTTAATCTTTTTTGGATTGGCTTCCACCCCTCGACTAGAAACTATAAAATCAAGGAACTTGCCCGAGGCAACTCCAAAAGCATATCTGGTGGGATTTAACTTTATTTGGTATTTTTGAAGGGTGGCGAAGACCTCTCGAAGATCGTTGACATGGGTTCTGGCTACTTTGTTTTTGACAAGCATGTCATCTGCGTATACCTCTATGTTCTGCTCGATTTAGTCCTTGAAGATTTTGTTTACTAGGTACCGATAGGTTGCACCTACATTCTTAAGATCGAACAATATAACCTTATAATAAAAAAAATCTCGGTCAATAATGAAAGCAATTTTTTCTTCATCTTTTGGAACCATCAAGATCTGGTTGTAGCCAAAAAAGGTATCCATAAAGTTAAGAAAGTCATGGCTTGATGTGGCATCCACCATTTGATCAATTCTTAACAATGGATAACCATCTTTGGGCATGCTCAATTGAGGTCGGTGAAGCCAAAGCGGATCTATCATTTGCCATTTGCTTTCTTCACCATAACTATATTGGAGATCCACTCTGGATAGATAGTTTCTCAGATAAAGTCAGCATCGAGCAACTTGTCGACCTCCTTGGCTATCGCCTTCTGGCACTCGAGTACAAAACTTCATTTCTTTTGCTTAATGGGTTGGCACTTCAAGTCTACCTTCTTCACCAAGGGATTGATATCGGGCAAATCCATTAACATCCAAGCAAAGACGTCGGTATTTTTCTACAAAAATAAAATTAGCTGGTCTTCGGTTACCGTTTAGGTGGAGCCGATCTAAACCATGTGCTTTGGGTTTCCATTTGCTAAGAGAATACAAATAAATTCTTCGACTAGCTCTCCTCGTTGTTTGATCAGATCATCGTGGGCATCTAGCCCTTCGACCAGGTAGGTGTTAACGGCCTTACTTCCCTGGAGCTTGATACGATAACAATATCTTACCAAGCTCTGGTCTCTTCGATCCTGTGCATTGTTAGAAACTTGACTTTTAGGCAATAGGTTGATACGATCGCTCGAAAAGTATAAAGGCCCGATCATCTGAGGATGGTATTGTAGACCGAGGGTGCCCGGATGATTAGAAAATCTACTTAGACAATAGATTGGAGAGGGTAATGATCCATTCTCATAGTTAATGAAATCATTCCTTTTACTTGAATTGCATCCCTTGTGAATCCGATCAAGGGAGAATCTACTTAGGTCAACTGACCGAGGGTAGGGGTGCAAATGGATCGGGTCAGATCGGGTCATGAGTGATCCCAATCTAATCTAATTTTTTGATCGGGTCTTAATATTAGACATATTTCCAATCTACTAGAAAATTGGGTCGAGTCGGGTCAGGTCCATTATCAAAATTTTTAATCCAATGGATCATTCGGGTTGGATTGGATCCATAAATAATCTGGTTCTAATTTTAAAAATTTGGATCTAGATATGATTCGAATAAAATATAGATAACTATATTTTAAGTATTACATAGCCAACTATTATTAACCATAAAATAGATAATAAATAATATTATTTTTAAAATAAATTAAGATATAAAAATAATTATAACTCTATCTCAATGTTAAAAATAAGTTCCATACAAGTTTTAAATTATAATTTAAAGGTCCAAATAGATATGATCCTAACAGTATTAGTATGTCTAAGTCGGATCGAGTCAGGTTGGGTCTAAATTCAATAAACCTAGACCTGACCCGAAAAATAAAATAGGTCTAATTTTAGGACCTAACTCAGATCCATGAGTCTTTAAAAATGAGTTGAATCGAGTCTAAATGGGTTGGGACGAGTCATGGGTCAACCCAACCCATTTGCAATCTTAACCAAGAGATATCCCCATTTTAATAATAACATTAAAGTACAAAACATCAGCTGAGCTTCTATTATTTATAAGAATGTGGTGTTGATCATAGTTCTTCATAACTAAAGTTACAACACCGCATCATTGTGCTGGAACAAGACTCCCTCATTGTCTTCTTCCATCAAGGTAATCGGCATAGCTGATCTCTTACTTGGTTGCTCATCTTCAGGGTGATGGTACCTCCTTATGATTCTGCCTACCAATCTAGATGGAGGCGGGTCGCCTCTTTCTAGAGGTTGAATCTACTATGGTTACTCAACTGGTCAAGGTGACCTTGGCCAATCTCTCTGCTCCCTCCAACATTGGATGAAGTGGTCGAGGTGGCATCGCTTGATTAGCTCTTTAATCTCATCTCAAAGTTGGATACACTTTTCGGTATTATGGCCATGATTCAATGGTACAAACAGAACTTGTCTAGATTTCTCCTATTCGATTGGGATCATAGCTTCTGGGGATCTAGGATCTACCCTCTAATTTTTATTAGCACCTTTTTTCTCAGTGCATTCAGCAGAGTGTAGGTATATAACTTCTTTGATAGTGATACTTGGCAGCTTTTCCTATGAGGGCTCCTAGGTCGACGATTCTTGAAGATCTTGTTCTTCTTTCGCATGGACCTAGAGTGTGGTCAGATTCTTTTTTCTTGCTTTGGGGAAAACTTCCAATCGCTTCATATTTTCTCACCACCCTTCAGTATGGAAATCACGGGGATTTCTTCTTGCATGAAGGCTTTCCCTATCTTAGCATACTTCTCGACCGGAGTCAACATATCTACAAAATCTTTATAATAGGTTTTGGTCAATGATCATTTAAGATCATTCTTCTATAAGCCATTCATTAAAACAAACATGATGACCGATTGATTTAGATCATGGATTTCTAAAGTGGTCATGTTAAAGCTGCTTATAAAGACTCAGATCATCTTCCCCTTTTATTGCTTGATGATATGGAGGTAGTACAACCATTTTTATTACTTTGGATTGTTGACAAAGTGATCGGTGAATGAACAGCTCAATTGCTAAAGCAAATAGTTGAAGGCTTAGTTGCCCTAGAATCTTTGGTCATCCTCATTTAAATGATTAAAATATTTTCTAGAATTAATTCAACTAACGTAACTACTAGTTGAAATAAGCGTTCTAAAAAATACATGATATAAGTTGCATTTGTTTAGTTTAAATGCATGTCTCATCTCCCTTTCTCACTCCTATTTTTGTTTATTGTCCTACAACCTCTATTACATTAGCCTTTCAACTTTTAAAATACTTAATCAATAAGTACTTCCCTTATAGAGATTAGCATCCCTCTCTATTTCTCTCAATCATATCTCTTAGTCATGCTGCATCTCTTTCCTAAAAGCAAAAAATAACCTCAATATTTTAGTTATAAAGATAATATCTCCCTTCCATTAAAAGGAAAAATAAGAGAATTTCTCTTTATACTGCATCTTCCAGATTAGTTGTTTTTTCTCAAAATCTCATATTAGACATAGCAAGCAAGAAATAGCAATTATGTATATATTTAAAGATACTAGAGGAAAGAAATGCTAGAAAATCTAAAAGGATATGCTATTTGTCTTTCAAAAAATAGAAATCAAAACAATATACTATAAATACGTGACTTTCATATGCAGTACATGAACTATTCATAAGGTAATCATGGAGAAAAGGACTTATTGTTGGAGCATTTTACTATTAAAATAAACTTATTTTTAATAGATTTTAGGATAACGAGGAATATGAATGGTTGGAAGTTTTTTTGTTTGAGGCCATTACTCATTTGCATGAGTGTTTCACAATTTAACTCTATTATTCATGTACTAATAATGTCTTTATTCTCATTATTTTTTGTAACATAATTAATGTGTTAAAAGGCCAATTATTTTTATATTTTGTAACATATGAATTTATCACTTATACCTTATCTCTAGCCTATTACTTTGACTAATAATAGATCATATTGGCTTAGATAAGCTTAATGAGCCTATAAAAGGACTCCTCACCATTAACCTCTAATACATGACACAACACAATCCATAACATACATTTTCCTTATTTCACTAGCAAAGAAGAGAGCTCTCTAGCTAAAAAAAGGTATTCATTTGGTGGAGCTTTAGGGTCAACTTCTTGTATAGAATTAGTTTTAAGCTATACGATAATCTAGTTAGGCTGTCTATTGTATGTTGGAAGGGACAAGCCAAAGAGATCTGCTATACTTATTTGTAGGTGATATGGCAAAATCGCTGACGTGGAGTACATCTCGGATCCAGCTGACAGCTAGATGGGTAGATAGCGCCGTGCCAAGTTCCTTTCCGAGCCCCCCCGCCAGGTGGCCTCCCCAAGGGTCGAGCCCACCTCGGCCTGAGCTCGGCACCTCCGCTCCTTCGCCAGGTCCTGAGCTCAGCACCTCCGCTCCTTCGCCAGGTGGCACCTCCAAGTGGGGTCCACCTCGGTCGAAGTCGAGAGCGCCTCCGCTCCTTCACCAGGTGGCACCCCCAGGTGGGGTCCACCTCGGCCGAAGTCGAGCGCACCTCCGCTCCTTCGCCATGTGGCACCCCCAGGTGGGGTCCACCTCGGTCGAAGTCGAGTGTGCCTCCGTTCCTTCGCCAGGTGGCACCCCCAGGTGGGGTCCACCTCGATCGAAGTTGAGTGCTCTCTTCTGAAGCGTCGAAAAGGACAAAGGCGTAGCCCTAAGATCTGACACGCGTGGTACGGCGCGCCCAGTACGACGCCCCCAAATCTGTAACGGTGCGCATAACCTCGTTTGCACCAATTTGGGGGAAGCACCCCAATCGAGATGTCAGATCCTGCGATCGACCATCTGAAATCTCCTAAAGAAGAAGGCCACGTGCAGGATCTCAGTCCCAAGGGCAGCTATGCCCAGATCGAGGTTCTGCCTAATTTCTCCCTTCGTGACAACACACCGGGCAAAGCATATTCATAACTTAACTCCCAACTATAAGAGGAAATGATCTCGGGAGAGCGGCCAACGGACACCATTGACCCCTAAGCCCCCCAGGGAAGGCAAGTCGAGGCACTGAAGCAATCGGCGATCTACAAAGGCACCAACGTGTGAGAAAGAAGGTAAGCGAACGGAAGCAACAGAAAGAGAGAAAATGCACAAAAGAGCGAGACGAGTGACTTGAGGCAGGAAGCTCTCAGGAGACTCTCAGAGCGAGTCCCTGCGAGCACAGACGCCGCAACCCAAGCACCGTTCTCCCCTCATTCTCTCCTACTCAATCCCTTACTCAAAGCTCCTCTAAACACGGTGACCCAAGTGGGATCTGTCCTAGGGGATCTGTTCCGCTTTGCCATCCACTGACTTGATCGTCGAAGTGCCCTCGCCGGGATCCCCGGCCCGGGTCTCTGACTCTATTTTGCAGGTCCAGGAACTCCAGGATTCCAGAGTAAAGGGGCAGATGTCCGGCACCACCTCATAGCTGCAGGCCTCAACGATAATGTCAGCAACAGATTGGCACACCAGGTAGGGGGAGAAAGCCCCTATACGAACAAGCCCCCTATGAGCTTGAGAACGGCTCCACTCGAAGCATGGTGGTAACTCGCGGACGTGAAGCTTCCACCAGCCGAGCGGGAGATGCCCCCTCTCCCCCGGGCCCATGCAGCCCGAAGAGGGAACTCCCCGCTCCTCCTTAGCTGCCCTCGGCAGATGGCCCATACGTTGCACTTGTCCAATAAATGCAGGCATTGACCGCGACCACAAGGCAGTTGCAGCATCAGCAGCGCTCCCTGGTCACTCAACCCCAGCCAGGGACCCCGCGGCCCAAGCCACGAGCCCTCCGGAAGCCTGCGCTTCATCCAAGGCAGGCCGTCCTATCCGTGGGCCATAACCAACCCCCGCGGGAGTCACCAGACCTCCACAAAGAGGAATCACACTAGGTCGGCGAACCATGAGAGCCGATCTCGACGGACGACAATGATACCGGCAAGCACAGCAAGCACCGCCGAGGCAAGGCCCCATGCCGCGACCTGTCAGCCCCTTCTTCTCTAGCAGCCTCGATGGAAGGTTCCACTGATGAGGCCATCAGGTACTTGGCCGAGAGGCGCCTAGAAGAGTAAGAGCACAAGCTGGCGGAGCTCTTCCGTCAATTTGCTAACATACAGGGCTCCTCTAAGGAGCTAGTGAGCTATGATGCCTGAACCCCATTCTCTTGAGAAATCCAAGAGGAACCGATTTCGAGTCGGTTCTGCATGCCTTAGGTGGATCCCTATGACGGGACCACCGACCTCCTGGACCATCTAGAGAGCTATAAAGCTCTTATCAGAGTCCAGGAGGCAATGGACGCCCTCCTATGCATCATCTTTCCAGCCACCCTCTGGAAGGCCGCTCGGGTCTGGTTCACCCACCTCTAGCCCGAAAGCATCGACTCCTTCTAGTAGCTGGAGAGAAGGTTTGTGGCCCACTTCGATGCTTATCGAAAGGTGCCATGGGAGGTGTATAGCCTCTTCTCTATCTGGCAGCAAGACCATGTAACCCGCTTTAAAACTGCTGTCATGGAAATCTATAGTTTGGACGAGCCCATCGCAATGCTAGCGCTGAAGTGAGGGCACAGGACCTCCCGTTTAACTTATTCCTTGGACAGGAAGCCACCAAAGACGTACTTTAAACTCCTCCGCCGCATCCACAAGTACATTCGCACTGAAGAGGCTGACCGTACCAGGAGAGAACTGGATGGGAAGCCTTCAAAGAAGCCTACCCCAAGAGATATGCCTGGGACGTGGAAACCCGGGCCGCTTGCAGACTTCCAGTCGGGACCGAAGTCGAAGAGTGGCCTCGTTCTCGAGCAGACCTTCACTCCCCTCCGAGCTCCGAGGTCAAAGATTCTTATAGAGATTGAGGGCGAGCGCTACCTTCACTGACCTCCCCCATAGAAGCCGTCAAGCAGTCGCGATAAGACGAAGTACTGCCAGTTCCATCGCGACCACGGCCACGACACTGAGGAGTGCTGCAACCTGAAGAGGGAGATCGAGGACCTGATCAGGAGGGGCTACCTCAAGAAGTTCGTGAGAAATGAGGCTCCGGCAGAGGATCAACCACTTGCGGCCCTTCTCCCTGTTCCTGCAGTCGACAACCAGCCCACAGAGAAGTCTGTGAGCATGATCTCCTAGGGAATAGAGCGCGCATCGAAAAGAGCCCAGGGGGAGGAGATCTAGAAAATGTACTCCCCTTTACGAAGGGAAGGGAAGTGAAGAAGAAAATGTAAATAATGATGCTGTCGTAGTCGAGATGACCATTGCTAAGCATCCTGTATGCACTATCATGGTTGATAGTGGGAGCTCCACGGACATGCTTTTTTATGATGCTTTCTCTCAGATGAACTTGTCTCATGATGGCTAAGGCCAGTGCACACCCCTTTTGTGGGTTTCACAGGAGATTCTGTAGGAGTCGAGGGAGAGATCACCCTCCCTATCACCGTTGGGACTCCACCTCGGCAGAGCACAGTCATGATGACTTTCATTGTCATCAGACTCCCGTCACCGTACAATGCTATCTTGGGCCACCCTAGGCTTAACTAGCTCGATGCAATCATTTCCACCAAAAGATTGTTGGTACAGTTTCCAACCCCTTACGGTGTGGGAGAGGTGAGGGGGGCAGCTCAGCCCATCCTGCATTGCTTGCAGGCTATCCCAGGAGCTCGAAGTGCCGAGCTCGACTTTGACATCGACAACCTCGACCAAAGGGCACAAGACCCTAGGGGTGGCCCCATCGAGCGCCTATTGATATACCCTCTTAGCTCGGACCCATTGAAGATGGTGCAGATAGGAGCCTAACTACCGGAAGACGAGCGAACTTGCTTGCTAAGCTTCATTCGGGCGAACGCGGATATGTTCGCTTGGTCTATGGTGGATATGCCAGGTATCTCCCCAAATGTCATCACCCATCAATTAAAGATTGATCCAAAGTGCCATCCAGTTTGGTAGAAGAAGAGGAGCTTCGTCTCGGAGAGGCAGAAGGCGATCAACGACGAAGTGGAGAAGCTCCTCACTGTTGGCTTCGTCCGCGAAGTTGATGGGGACCTCACTAGCATGAATCCCAGAGCAAGCATGAATCTTGGAGCTGCGCGAATCTCGAAACATATCCAGAATAAATTTAGGATTTATCTTTTATTTGAAATTTGAATTAGGATTTGGTTGGTTAGGATTTAGATATGGATAGGCTTATCTTATCCTATCTTGTATTTGAATTTGAATCATTCATATCTTTTTATCTTGTATTCAAATTCAAATGAGGATTGGACAGGTCTATAAATATCACCCTCAGTCCTTTGTAAAAAATAGTTTTTGGAGAAAAAAATTTGAGTTTTTAGAAAAGTGATTCTTCTTGCCTTCGGGCATGGGCATGAGGCCCTAGTTATCCCCCTTCCCAACCCATTTTCTTTAATCCCTCATGACCTTTGAGATTCAACCTAGCGCCTCCAAGTATCGAGGAGGGTGTAATGCCTTAGAGGTGAGAGGTCTCTTCGTTAGGATGAGTCCCAAAGTTCATGAGATCCAGATCCCTATCCTCCATCTCCACTATTCCTTCGCCATCCCTAGAAAAAAAATACCAAAAAAAAAATAGTACCCTAATTTAGGTGACTTCTAGGATCACCAACGATCCTACCCATCTGTCCCCCATCAATTTTGGTATCAGAGCCCAGAAAAATTAGGGTACCCTAGATTCCCTTCTCTCCCACCAGCCCTCATCGTCCGCGTCCTCCATCTTCCAACCGGTCCAGCACCCCTTGGTCGCCTCCCTATGGGATCCTCCCTGCTCCCTGTCGGCCACCAGTCCCTTCCGCCTGCAACCAGAAATAGCCGATCGCCACGGCTGAAGCTCATCAGATCGGCGCCCCCACAGCAGCAATTTTGCCTTCATCCATTGGCCTCCCACGGGTGCTCCCTACAGCCGATCCCATCATGCGTCATCCCACTGTTCTCCCATCTGTCTTCCCCGAGCATCGCTCCGCCATCAACGAAGCTTCCGTCCCTCGGTGTTCTGCCAGACGACCCCGAGCCACCCGATCCTCCCTCCTTCCTTGTTCCTCGGGCTCACAGCAGCCTCTCCGGACGTCCTCGATGCCGATGTCTTCTCCGGGCCACCCAACAGAATTTCTGCTCGGATCGGGATCGTCTCCTCCCGGCTCCCGAGCTCTCGACCTCGTTTCGGACGTTAACTCTGCAGTGGATCTTCCCCGAGGCCGACTCCCCATTGTGAACCGCCCCCTCCGGTCCTCCTGATGCCGTCATCAGCCCCGGATCCCCCTCCACGGACGTCCGCTCGACCGATTCCTCCACCAGAGCCTGACTCCCCCGTCGGAACGAAGCTCCAAGATCGCCCCGGTGCTGTCCTCTCCACCATCCCACGTAGCAGCCTCCCAGCTCCCCTATTCCATGAAGCCCCTGTTCACACGTCCAAAGAAGCCCGTCCGTAAGCCTCCTCCCGGCTTCTCCATCACCGGATCTCCTTCTCCGATCCTTCCCCGATGCCAGATCTACCTCCTCCGGTTCTCCGTCGCCCAAACCTCCTCCGATCTCCTGTCATCCAAACCTCCTCCAGTTCTCCATCGCCCAAACCAAACCTCCTCCAGTCTTCCCGTCGTCCACAACCTTCTTCCCCCAAACCACCCTCCCCGGGAGATCACCACGCCACCGGCCATTCTCCGCACTACTGCCCCATCGGGATTCCACCTGGCTGCAAAGTCTTTCCTCCCTGCTACTGCGCCCTCAGTCACGTCCGGATGCCCATTCTGCGCTGCTTCTCCACCGTCGTCGACTTTCCCCCCTACGGTCCTCCCATCGATGGATCTCCTTCTTCGGTCCACAGCAACACCGTCAACAGCTCCCGATCTCCTCTCCACGAAAGTCGCGCCCGAACCAAGCATGCCTCCCCTGCTCCCATGCCGTCCACCGGTCACGACGACCTCCGAGCCGGCCATCGGTTTCCTATCATTGGTCCGTGAGGAAGAAGGGAAGGGATTGCACGAACATGAATGCAATTCCCCCTGCTGCCGACTTCACTTGAGGGATCCCTGCACCAATCTCAAAGCTTTGCAGTCTTCTTCATCAGGTCCTCTCCCCGACCCTGTTTCAGTTCGGTTCACCAGGCCATGTTTCAGAGTCGCACGGAGTTCAAAGCCGCACCAATTTTGAAGCATCATGTGCATCTTAGAGCCAGCCTAACTCAACGAAGTCAAGTTTTCCCCATCTCAGGAGAATGATGGGGACCTCACCAGCACGAATCCTAGAGCAAGCACGAATCTTGGAGCCGCACGAATCTCGAAACATATCCAGAATAAATTTAGGATTTATCTTTATTTGAAATTTGAATTAGGATTTGGTTGGTTAGGATTTAGATATGGATAGGCTTATCTTATCCTATCTTGTATTTGAATTTGAATCATTCCTATCTTTTTATCTTGTATTCAAATTCAAATGAGGGTTGGACAGGTCTATAAATACCACCCTCGGTCCTTTGTAAAAAATAGTTTTTGGAAAAAAATTTAAGTTTTTAGAAGAGTGATTCTTCTTGCCTTTGGGCATGGGCGTGAGGCCCTAGTAATCCCCATTTCCAACCCATTTTCTTTAACCCCTCATGACCTTTGAGATTCAACTTAGCACCTCCAAGTATCGAGGAGGGTGTAATGCCTTAGAGGTGAGAGGTCTCTTCGTTAGAGTGAGTCCCAAAGTCCATGAGATCCAGATCCCTATCCTCCATCCCCACTATTCCTTCGCCATCCCTAGAAAAAAAAATACCAAAAAAAAAAATAGTACCATAATTTAGGTGACTTCTAGGCTCACCAACGATACTACCCATCTGTTCCCCATCAGAAGTGTAGTACCTCGGCTGGCTAGCGAACGTAGTCATGGTCAAGAAGAATAACAGAAAGTGGAGGATCTGTGTGGACTACACCGACCTTAACCATGCTTGTCCAAAAGATAGCTTCCCCCTTCCGAAGATCAACCAGCTCGTGGACGTCACTTCGGGGCACTGCCTCCTCTCCTTAATGGATGCGTTCTCCAGGTATAATTAGATCCAGATGGACTCGGAGGACGAGGAGCATACTGCCTTCATCATGGATCGCGGGACATACTGCTACAGGATGATGCCCTTTGGCCTGAAGAATAATGGTGCCACGTACCAGTGATTGGTCAACAAGGTCTTCAAAGACCAATTGGCTGCAACATGCAGGTATACGTGGATGACATCTCGCTATGAGCAAGCCAACCTCAGACCATGTTGATGACCTGGCAGAGACCTTCCGCAACCTTCGCCTCCACTAAATGAAGTTGAACCCGGCAAAGTACGCTTTTGGTGTGGTAGCAGAAAAATTTCTTGGCTTCATGGTCACCTAGAGAGGGATTGAAGCCAACCCAGAGAAGGTCCAAGCGATCCTTGACATGGAGCAGCCCACCTCTAAGAAGCAAGTCCAGCGACTCACCGGCCGGATAGCAACCTTGAGCCGATTTATCTCACGATCTGCCGATCATTGCCAGCCCTTCTTCAAGGCACTAAGGAAGATGCATGACTTCGCTTGGATGAAGGAGTGCCAGAAGGTATTCGAGAAGCTAAAGAAGACCCTGGCATCACCATCACTACTCTCATGACCAGAGGAGGGAGAAGAGCTCCTCCTGTATATGGCGGTTACTCCGGAGGCCGTCAGCTCGATCCTGGTCCGAACGGATAACGGAGGGATCCAGAGACATGTGTACTATAAAAGCAAGCTTCTCCGTGATGTCGAGCTCAGGTATTCTCGATCCGAGAAGTTAATTTTTGTGCTTATTATGTATGTCTAGCGCCTCAGGTCTTACTTTCAAGCACACCCTATCGTGATCCTGACGGATCAACCGCTGAAGGCCAAACTCAGTCGACTTGACATGTCCGGACATCTAGCAAAGTGGGCGCTGAAGCTCAGCGAGTTCAACATTACCTACTGGCCAAGGTCATCCATGAAGGCACAGGTACTGGCTGACTTTTTAGTTGAGTATGTAGGACTGGGCGAGGGGTCGGAAGAGAACCCCTAGAATCAACAACCAGGACTTGAACCAGAGGAGGACATCTGGGTCTTACATGTGGACGGAGCATCCAACTCTGATGGAAGTGGAGCCGGGCTCATTCTCACTAATAGCAAGGGAGTCGTTGCCGAGTGCGCGCTCTGCTTTCAGTTTGCCGCCACCAATAACCAGGTAGAGTATGAAGCGCTCCTCGCATGACTGAGAGTCTCCCACGAACTGGGCATGACCGTCTTGAGGATCTTCACCGACTCATAATTGGTGGCCAGGTAGGTCTCAGGCGAGTTCGAGGTCCAGGACCCTCAAATATCAAAGTACCTAGAGTTGGTACGTGCAAGTGTGGTAGGTTTCAAGCACTTCAGTGTCTCCCACATCCCACGCGGAGAGATCGCTCGCACTGACACGCTTTCCCGACTGGCAACTATGCCAGACTCATCCCTGGGTCGCGCCTACATCGAACATCTTCAGGCCCCGAGCTATGAAGCCCCCAGAGAGATCCAGCAGGTCACTCCAGAGCCCAACTGAATGGACAAGTACGTCAAAAACATCACCGACAGTACTTTGCTCAAAGATCGAATAGAAGTCGGCCTCATCAAAAGGAAAGTCGCACGCTTTTTGCTGATGGATGGATTACTCTATCAAAGGTCCTACTCCTACCCACTCCTCAAATGCTTGAGACCCACGGAGGCAGCAGTCGTGCTCCAAGAGATACATGAAGGCCTCTGCGGAAATCATGTGTGAGGCAGAACTCTGGCATATAAGGGGCCCTCCGCCAGGGATACTACTGGGAAACGATGAGGGAGGATGCAGCCAACTTCATTAAGAGGTGTGACCGCTGTCAACGTCATACCATTGTGTGCAACGCCAGCCAGCTATGCCGCTCTCCCAGCTCTCCACCCCCTGGCCATTTTCCCAGTGGGGCATGAACATCCTCGGCCCCTTTCCTCTCGCGTCTGAGTAGCGTAAGTTCTTGATAGTCGCCATCAATTACTTCACGAAGTGGGTCGAGGCTGAGCCATTAGCCCGGATCATGGTGGCAAATGTCAGCAGGTTCTTCTAGAAATCAATCATATGCCGCTTCGGACTCCTTCACACCATCATCACTGATAACGGACGGCAGTTCGACAATCGAGAGTTCAAGAAATTCTGCAACGACCTCGGCATTCGTCATTGCTTCACCTCGGTAGCACACCCTCAGACTAATGGGGAGGCCGAGGTGATTAATCGGACCATCATTCAAGGGCTCCAGACCAGGTTGGATCAAGCCAAGGGTAGATGGACCGAAGAACTTCCCAATGTCCTATGGGCGTACCACACGATGCCAAGAACAGCCACGGATGAAACTCCATTCAACCTCATCTTCGGTGCAGAAGTAGTGATCCCGGTGGAACTCAGTCTGCCAACACTACAGGTAGAACTATACGATGAGGCCGAGAACCTAGCACGGCTCATGCTTAATCTAGATCTACTTGAAGAGACGAGGGACAAGGCTCGGGTCCAAATAGCAACCTACCAGTAATGGGTGGCCAGATACTACAACTCCAAGATTAGACCAAAGTCCTTCTGCTCAGGAGATCTGGTGCTGCAACTGGCGAAAGCTTCCCAACCATGAGAGTGCGTTAAGCTCTCTCTAAATTGGGAAGGCCCTTACAGGGTGGTCGAAGCCCTCCTTCACGGTGCCTACTATCTCATCGAGCTCAATGGTGCACGATTTTCGCGGACGTGGAACGCCACAAACTTGAGGATGTATTACCAATGATGTAAGACTTCCTAAATATTAATAATGAAATTCTCTTTAGTGCAATGCTTGTCTCTATCTCGTTGGACTATCGTCACCCGGCCTTAGTTCTGGTGACCAAAAATGGGGCAAAAGTTCCACAAGCAATCCATGAGAAATGCCAAAGCCCGGAGTCCAGTCCGGATGAAAGCATGGAACCCAGTTCCGGCATGAAAGCCCGGAATCCAGTACGGATGAAAGCTCAAAGTCCAGTCCGGATGAAAGCACGGAACCCAGTTCCAGCACAAAGCATGGAACCCAGTTTCGACACGAAAGCTAGGAGTCCAGTCCAGATGAAAGCCCGGAGTCCGGTCCGAATAAAAGCACAGAACCCAGTTTCGGCACAAAGCACGGAACCCAGTTCCGGCACGAAAGCCCAGAGTCCGGTCTGGATGAAAGCATGGAGTCCGGTTTGGATGAAAGCACGAAGTCCAGTCCGGATGAAAGCCCGGAGTCCAGTCCGGATGAAAGCACGGACCCATTTCCAGCACAAAGCATGTAACCTAGTTCTAGCACAAAGCTGGGAGTCCAGTCTGGATGAAAGCACGGAACCCAGTTTCGGTATGAAGCCCGGAGTCCAGTCCGGATGAAAGCACAGAACCTAGTTCCGGCATGAAAGCCTAGAGTCTAACCCGGATGAAAGCATAGAACCCAGTTCTGGCACGAAGGCATGAAACCTAGTTCCGGCAACAAAAGCCCCGGCACCGGAAACTCATGATGTCCAAGCCGGAAGCTCCATGAAATCCTTGCCGAAGCTTGGAGGCCTTTTGAACCTAATTTCTGGCCAAGAGTCAGAGTCGAACTTCAAATCAAAATTTCAGACTTGGCTCCGACAAAAAACCAGGGGTCCCAGACCCGCCATCAACAAGGAGCAAAACAAAGAACCAAGACAGGAACTCTAAGGTATAAAAAGAAAGGGAGCTTCATTTCTAAGTGTAAGGGTTTCTTACAGATGAAAGGGACCCGACAGACCGAGCGACCCAAAAGAACAAAATGAAAACCCTACGCTAGAATACAAAATGAAGGACCCGAGGTCACTTCGTCGCCGGCTCCGTCCCAGGTTGGGAAGCCTCAGCATCGCCGGTTGCGTGCTTAGCTGGATGACTGACGATCCCCTCGTCGACTGCTCCCGGCATCGCTGACTCCTTAGGCTACTCCCTGGGGATGCCAAGGATGACGTCGGCCATATCAAGCTCCAGGAAGAGGGAGGCCACCTTCTCCTGGCAGACCTTAAAGTCTTTCAAGAATGAGTCCACGGCAGCCTCATGGACCTCATTCTTGAACTCCTGGGAAGCTTGGAACTTAGGCACGGCCTCCTAGGATCCCTCTATGCAGCCTCCAGTAGCCCCGAGATGTAAGAAGTCTTCTCGTTGGCCACCGCCAGCTTTGCCAGGACCTCCTCGACCCGGTTCTCCAACGACCGGGATCGCCCCTCCAGGCGAGAGATCTTCGTCGCATCCTCATCAGCACGGTGCTGAGTCAAGATCCTCTCCTCGGACTGGGAGGCCTCGAGGTCCCTGATGTGCCCGTCAGCACGGTCTAGGTCTCCTTGGAGAGCCCTGTTGCTCTTCCTCAGCTCGTGACCCTTCTCTATTAGGTCCTTCACATCGGTCACGAGCTTGCCTAGCTTCCTCTCCTTTTCGGCCTCCTTCTTCATCGCAGTAGTGAGGAAGTCCCGAAGCAAGAGCACGTCAGTCCCAATCTGCATCAAAGATAAGGTCAAATTCTCTAAAGATCCAAATGGAACATTAAAGGAGGTGCTGGATACTCGCCGAAAAGAGTTGG
The DNA here is from genome assembly GCA_021397845.1 of Areca catechu. Lineage (NCBI taxonomy): Eukaryota > Viridiplantae > Streptophyta > Magnoliopsida > Arecales > Arecaceae > Areca > Areca catechu. Next base: position 33,907,188 of record CM038050.1, read on the forward strand.
GGAAGGATCCTGAGCTGAGCAACCGAGTGGTCCTGGCCACCCCTCAAGCGGTCGTCCCTAGGCTGGGCCGCATACTCCATCATCCTTTCTGCTAAGCCCTGGTCCCGGATGACGGAGACATTACCAGGAATTCCCATCGGTGCGAGGCAGGGCTCGGAGGAGGGCTGTGCGAAAGTGCCTTCGGGGCACGAGGACGCGATTTGCGAGGCCGCCATAACCGTCATGGCCGCTGTCGGAGCGCTGATCGCCATGACCGTTGGAGGAGGCGAGCGCACCGATCGCTCCTCCTCCCTGCCCTTGTCGATGCCAACGATCTCTGGGGCAGGAGTTTGCTGCTGAGGTGGCCGAGGAGTCATTTCCACCGCCCTCTGATCCGAGGTCAGAATGGGCCTAGGCCCCTGATCCATCTCTACATGGGCCCTCTTCGGTGCAGTGTCCTGTGCCCCGGTCGAAGCGCTTCTCTTTCGGACCGACTCCATCAGGCTGTCCAACGAAAACTTCATCCCTGAGAAAGGAAAAGATCAAAAGAGAATCAGCACCCAAAAAAAACAGAGAGAAAGAGAGAGAAAAGAAAGAAGCAGGCATGAAGCCTCACCAATCATTCGAATCGGGCTAATCCCGGCCTCAAACAAGTTCCGCTCTGAGAGCAGAACCTCGAGGGAGGGGAGCTCATCAATGAGTAACTGGGAAAAGACCTCCCGATCGGCCGGCACAACCTGGGCATTCCGATTCGGGGATCGGTCTGGTTTACTCCAGACCCAGTCAACATCCCCAATCGAGGCGCAAAAGAACCGATTCTTCCACCCCTTGATGGACGTGAGGAGGTCGAACCGAAGATACTTGGGTCGAGGGGAGAGGTACCACCACCCATCATCAATGGAGAGGCACTTTAGGGTGAACAAAGCCCTGAACAACAAAAAACGGGCAACGAACCCATGGAAGTGACAAAATATGATGAAGCCAAAGATGACCCTGATGGCATTGGGAGTCAACTAGGCCAGAACAAGGCAGAAATGGTTCAAAAAGGAAAGGAAGAAATGGTGGAGTGGAAAATGAAGACCCCTGGCAAGGAAGTCTTCATAGAAAGTAACCCGGCCAGGGCCGCTCGAGGTAACTTGCTCCCCCGATTTGGGAGCGAGAGATGGATGGAATCCGAGATCCTAAACAAGTCCTGGATCGAAGAAAGATCTTCTCCGGTCATCGTCGAAGTGAAGTCGGAGGGACCGAAAGAAGCCTCCGCCACCAGAGGGGCAGCGACAAATGCAGAAGGAAGAACAGGGACGGGGGAAGGAACCCTAGGGGCCCTTGGGCTTTCGATATCTATACCACCAGGATGCAGTCGCCTCCGGACTTCAAAAGGAACTTCATCCTCCGACGAGGAGGACGATGGAGTTCTCGGACGAGAGGGACCAGCCTCGTTCGGATTGGTAGAGAAACGAGGATGTCGAGCCATTGAAAGAAGGGAGGTTTGAGAAGAAGGAAGAAGAGGCGGAGGACCCAAGGAAGGGTCCGGTTCACCTAAGACACAGGGAAGAGCTAAAGGCTAGGAAGAAGCAAGGAAGGAAGAAGAGACCACCGGGACTCACCTGCTAGTTTTGGAGAAGAAAGACGCCCCAGGAGAAGAAGAAGGACCGCTGCAACCGCCGGCGAGGTGCGAGAAAATCAAAAGACCTCGTTTCCAGAAAGTCCCCCTCTTTTCAAAAGCCAATCGACAGCGGCTATACAAGCCTTTTTCCGCTTCGACCATCAGATGGGCGCCACATGTGAAGGCACTTGGCAGCGACGCCTGGGTTCATGGAAGGCCGCCTCAAGTCTGGCATGGCAGAATTATGGCCCGTCGAAATCGCAGACATGGCGCCTATGCATTGGACCTCGGGCGCGACGTGCGAAGCGACGGCAATCGTGACAATAATTGTACCAGATTTTTGTCCTCCCACATCATCGCCGCATTAACTCCCCACATCCCAATCGCGATGCTTCGATGGGACTTGGGGGTGGGGGGCAAATGATATGGCAAGATCGCTGACATGGAGTACACCTCGGATCCAGCTGGCAGCCGGATGGGCAGATGCGGCATAGCGCCGTGCCAAGTTCTTTTTCGAGCCCCCCGCCCTCCAGGTGGCGTCCCCAAGGGTCGAGCCCACCTCGACCTAAGCTCGGCACCCCCGCTCCTTCGCCAGGTGGCACCCCCAGGTGGGGTCCACCTCGGTCGAAGTCGAGCGCACCTCCTGCTCCTTCGTCAGGTGGCGCCCCTAGGTGGGGTCCACCTCGGTCGAAGTCGAGCCCTGCTCCGCTTCTTCGCCAGGTGGCACCCCTAGGTGGGGTCCACCTCAGCTGAAGTCGAGCGCGCCTTCGCTCCTTCACTAGGTGGCTTATGTGGCATCCCTAGGTGGGGTCCACCTCGGCAGAAGTCGAGCACGCCTCCGCTCCTTCGCCAGGTGGCACCCCCAGGTGGGGTCCACCTCGGTTGAAGTCAAGCGCTCTCTTCGAAAGCATCGAAAAGGACAAAGGCGCGGCCCCAAGATCAGACACGCGCGGTGCGGCGTGCCCAGTATGACGCGCCCAAATCTGTAATGGTGCGCATAACCTTGTTTGCACCAATTTGGGGAAAGCACCCCAATCGAGATGTCAGATCCTGCGGTCGACCATCTGAAATCCCCCGAAAAAGAAGGCTGTGTGCAGGATCTCAGACCCAAGGACGGCTGCACCCAGATCGAGGTTCTGCCTAATTTTCCCCTTCGTGATAACATACCGGGCAAAGCATAATCACAACTTAACTCCCAACTATAAGAGAAAATGATCTCGGGAGAGCGGACAACGGACATCGTTGACCCCTAAGCCCCCAGGGAGGGTAAGTCGAGGCATTGAAGCAATCGGTGATCTACAAATGCACCAACGGGCGAGAAAGAAGGTAAGCAAATGGAAGCAATAGAAAGAGGGAAAATGCACAGAAGAGCGAGACAAGTGACTTGAGGCAGGAAGCTCTCAGGAGACTCTCAGGGCGAGTCCCCGCGAGCATAGATGCCACAACCCAAGTACCGTTCTCCCCTCATTCTCTCCTACTCAATCCCTTACTCAAAGCTCCTCTAAGCACGGTGATCCAAGTGGGATCCATCCTAAGGGATTTATTCCGCTTTGCCGTTCACTGACTTGATCGTCGGAATGCCGTCACCGGGATCCCGGCCCGGGTCTCTAACTCTATTTTGCAGGTCCGGGAACTCCAGGATTCTGGAATAAAGGGGCAGATGTCTGGCGCCATCTTATAGCTACAGGCCATGACGATAAGGTCGGCAACAGTAGGCTTTAAACAGTAGGCTTTACCAACCGCAGAGAGCTTGAATCTCCTTAGAGAGAGCAAGATTTTTATGTCTCGACCTAATTAATGTTATCATTCTGGGATGAAATACTTAATTTTTATTTTTATTTATTTATTTATTTATTTTGCATCAATACTTATCATGCGCATAAAATGCATATTTTAAAAAAATAGTTAATCAAGTAAATGAAATTGAGAATTATTAAAACCGTACCATTTGAATTTGAAAATTATTAAAAGTGTACCATTCCTATTCAAGGTCCAATATCCCGGAAAGAGTAGATAATTAAGAGAGTAACATGCTGATTTAATAATGACATAAAAAATAGAAAAAAATTAATTTATAACTCATCCTTTTATATTTTTATTATTTACAATCTTTTATAATCCGTTGATGGTTGCCAATACGTTGCATACATTTTTATTGTAGAGTATATATTTTAGGTTTTTAATACGGCTCTTGCTCGGTGGTTGGCTCGGTACTGACTACTGATCCCACCCGTGGGATGGGCCAATGTCAGATCTAACCCTACTAACCATGTCCTTGATATAATCAATATAACTTATTGAAAAATGCATAAAAACTTCATGGTCATCAAGTATAATGAGGGGATTTCTATTTAATGAGCTCATGTGCATATCTTCTTCTCTTTTTTTCTTTCTTTTTTTTTTTTTTTTTTTTTTTTTTGATTTTAGTTATAATCATCATATGCCATGTAGCTAGATTAGTAATATTGTGTTCTTTTAGAAATAATCTTAAACTTAAAAAAAAAAAACAAAGAAAGGTTATAAATTTTTTTTATTTGAACGTTACATTAATTATACTATATATTTAAATTATTTTTTTAATAAATAAAAAAATATAAGAATAAATCCCGTCATAGCTATTTTTATGAGGCTCCCACGAGTCATATTCGGTAGCTATCATTTTTTTTTCTTGCCCTTTTCTTCGTTATATCAGTCTGAAGGAGCAATGCGCTCTCTCCCTATCTCGTTATTCAAAATTTTTTAATAAAATATTTAATCATTAAACAAATGCACCAAGCCTCTCCTTCTTAATGCATTTCTTTACGACGAAGTACGCGTCCAAACTTGATTTGTAAGCATCGCCGCGGGTGTTGACTTTAGGAAATGTCAAGTTCTTGGAGGAACAAAAATTTAAATAAAGTGTGCCAAAATATGATGAATTTTTTTTTTAAATCTTTGGCAAAGTATTCGAGATTCATGAAGAAAATTTAAGAGGCGGTTAACTCCCTTTAGATTTTTCTTGACAGTTGATATTTTTCCCATGCATAGCCTGTGCACAGCACACGAATCTCGTTAATAAAAGTACTAGCACGACAACAAAACTTCATCCTTCGACAATTCTCTGGGCGACCGTCTCAATGAACCATTTTTATTTTTATTTATTTATTTATTTTGGTGGTTGGGGTGGGGGAGGGGGTTTGAATGACCGGAAGGTGGGTCGGCGTCAGGGAGAGAGAGAGAGAGCTTCAGCATCGGCGGCTCACCCGGCTGTCAGAAGGTAGGGATTTCTTTTTGGTAGTGTTTTTTTTTTTTTGGGTGAAGGTAGTAAATTTGCTTAGGCTTCCGGAAGAGCCGCCCGTAGAAAGATAAAAGAAAAACGGGGTAAAAATTATCGATAAACAACATAAATAAATAATGTAAATGGGGAAAGTAGTTGGAAAAAATGTGCGCGACTGCGACCTTCGCTTTTATAAACACCTCTCTTTTATTCCCCCAATATCGGCGTCTCGTCGCTTCTCGTCAATTCGCCCGCGCTCCTTGCTTCTGTTTCTCGTCTCTTCTCTTCTTCCCGTTCTCTTGTGAAACATAATTTCCTGCGGAATTCTCGGGTTTCCGCTCTTCTCTCGTCTTCGATTTTTTTTTTTTTTTTTGGTGAAGATTTTTGGAAGCGGGTCCCTTCTTTCTTCTTGTCTTTTGATTCGATAAGGTTTAGGAGTTTTATTTCGTGGTTTGGTGATTGGGGATTGGAAGGAGATGGAGGAGACTGGGCAGCTGAAGCGAGCGCTGATAGATGCTTTGGCTGGAGCGATCTCTGGCGGGATCTCCCGGATGGTGACGTCGCCGCTGGATGTGATCAAGATTAGGTTTCAGGTTGGTTCCTGGTTCACAAGCTTTGATATTCTGGTGATTCAGTTGTTTGTTCTTGAATTACTTATGGTTTATTGTTCTTTTGATGTGATTTTTTGTTTAATGTTTGTAAGGATATGATTTTGTGATAATGTAGCTTTATGTATGATAGAAAAGAGCGAAGTTTTGGTAGAACAACCTTTTTCGTGACAAAAAAAAGGGGCTTGTGGTGATCGACCGTGATATTTTTCTTAGCTTGTTTGTAGTATATTATCTAATATAGGGTTTAGTGCTAGATGGTTATTAGTTGTATGTGCTTTTCCTTGTAGCGGATGTGGTCAAGATTAGGTTTCAAGTTCCTTTCAGGTTCATGAGGTTTAGATTTTTTTTTTTTTTGGATTTTATTGGTTTTGTTCCTTGGTCATACATATTCTGTTGTTCTAGAGATTCAGGTCCTTTATCAATGTTTTGGAGTTAGGAGTTTGTGATAATGTAACTTCAAGCAGTGCAGAAAAGAGAGAACTCTTGGTAGAATAATCTTTAAACAACATAGACAAGGTTCTAATTTGGCTTAGAATTAGTTTTTGATTTCTAATTTTAGCTTAGAACTTTGTATTGTATTCATGGCAAGAAAATGGTTACCAAGAGTTTGTGACTTTGTGTCAACTCTTTATCCACCGAAACCCATTGATATTACGTTGACCAGTTCTTGCTTCTTAGGAAACCAAGATAAATGATGAGGTTTCATGTGGAATCTTCAACGCTGATAGATATACACATGATCTAGGTTAAATCTTCTATAATATTTAGAGCTTGAGGAAATTGAATTTCAGTTTTGTTGCATGATGAACACATGCACGAGAGCTTGATATACAAATGCTTTGAGATTTTATATATGATAAACTAAAGCAACAACATCATATACCTTTTTTCTTTTTTGCTGTAAGAAATGTGCATTTGTCTTGTGTTTTCTTTAGAGTTTCCTCCATCCATTTCCTGATGCTTATCTTTGTCATCATGTTGGAAACTTGTTTTGCAAAAGGTTTTGCTTTCAGATCGCTAAAGGTTCGTATTTCTTTATACCGACGATGACTAGTATTTGGATAAATCATGTTTGCCCCATGAGAAACGTGCTTAAGATGGACATTAATTGTAGCTGTATTCATTGCAACTGATGGGTAGATTTAGTTAAGAATGTATGGATGATGATGTTAACATATTTTATCAGGAACCTATTTGAAGTTTCTGGCTTACAACCAAACCTGCTTTGAGAAATTAGAATGCATTTCCTACACCACAATGAAGCCCTTGTCCAATTATTTAGCTTGGCTAGAGTATTGCCTGTAGTTAGTCAGGGGGATATGACCTATTGCTAGTTCATGATGTGGTAGGCTTACAATAGGTATCCAACAGTGCTTGCTTAACCCCTCGTCAGTGACCAGGGTAGAAGTATCTTGCAAGTGACCAATTGACTTTAGGACTATTAAGAGGGATTGTATAAGAGCATGGAAGTTTTACTTGTGTTGAGTCAAGTGGTTGATGATAGTTCAGAAGATTAAAGAAGGCCTCTTTTGATTAAGTCTCACAAAAACCTTCAGAGATCATTTTAAGTTTCAAATCAAGGTCCTGGGCCTATATTAGATGCATCAGATGGCCTTCCTTGAATTATATGTAGATCCAGTCAGTCCCTTGCATTTATTTCCAAATTTTGTTGCATATTCTTGGTCGCCTATTGTTGGTCACATCCCTCTACCAGGCTGAGTAGTGTTGTTGGAGATGTATTAACCTTCTATCAGTACTTTTAGGAATCTCTGAACTCTCCTTAATGAAGAATTTTCAGAGTTTTTTTTGTTTATATGAATGAACAGTAGTTTGGTTATTCTTATAGACCAGGATTGGAAGAAATCTAAAGCTTTTGTTTTTCCTATGCTTTTGCTACCTCTAACTACTAAATGTAAGGCATAAATGATCTTGACTAAGGTCCATATAAATATTATTAATCAAGTCATCTGACTTAATCCATGACTAGAATATCATAGATAGCATTTTAATTTTTTGGTCATTTCTATTGTGTTTTTGTAAGATTCACTTTAACAATTTCTCTCAGTCTTAGTGTGGTTCAGAACTTGCATGTCCAAGCAGAGAGCCATGCCTGAACCCTTGTCTGGCATTTTTGGATTTCAGACACCTCGTCATACATATTTTCAACATCAACCTAGGATGCAGTTACCAGTGCTCATGCAGTATAGGATTTTTGCTATATGGGATGTGATTCCTAATACCTATCCTGTTTCATTAAATAGCTTACTTAATTCACCTAAACCTGGGCATGTCTCGCAGTAGCAGTATCCTAATATTTCTGCAATGATATATACTTTATATCTAATTTCCTCTCTTCGTAGTGCAATATATCCAAATTTCTGCTCAATGTTTTAACTTTGACATGTAGCTTGTATATTATCAGGCTTCCTGATTTAGTATATTATGCATATCAAAGGACTAAGAATTCCCTTGGTGACTACTTGCAGGTTCAATTAGAGCCTACCTCCCAATGGGCTTTACTTCAAAGGGAGTTATATAGACCTTCAAAATATACTGGAATCTTGCAAGCTACTAAAGACATTTTTCGAGAGGAAGGTTTGCCAGTATGTATTGCTCCAAATATTATGATGCTTACCCACTGAGCCACCAACTTTCTTGTTTTCTCTTTTTCTTTTTACTGGGAAATAATTTAATTTCAGTTGATTCACAATCACAATCATCTTGCCATTTCCTGACTATTTGCTGTATCCAGTTTCATTTGTATTGGAAAAATAAAATCTTTTGATAAACGATGTTCATGTTATACTTGCTTCAGGAGTTCTTGACAGAAAAAGTTACTTTTCTTACGTTTTACAACAATAGGCACTTTGACATCAAAGACCTAGTAGCTATAATCTTCCATCTAGGATAATGCATCCATTTTGAAATTTTCTCTGGATCTTGAACCTGCACTCACTTCATAAGTGCTTCCTTAAAATGTTTCTATAGTATTTGCTTTCCTGCACCTGCACCCGCACTTGCTAACAATTCTGGCAACTAAGATCAAAGGAAACCAAAACCTTGACTTATACCATGTAATGGTGCAATGTTTAAAAAGAATGAATACGAGCCTTTAGTTCTGTCTAATTTGTAATTTGCCTGTAGGTGGAAAAATATGCAGTATGTTTATTAGGACTTTATATTATATAAATTACATAAGCTGGTAAAGTTGGAAAAATTCATGGTTATCTCATGGTTTGTAATTTCATTCAAATATAAATTACATATCCTTTTTCTGTCTCTTGAACTTATTTTTTTCCATTTTTTGTCAATCAAAACTGACTGCATTGGTCCAAATTCTTGTTAATTACACATGCCAATATACTAGTTAAAAAATGGAACTACCTGATCTTCTTGCTAGAACTTTATTTTCTAATAACTAAACTAGTTGAAATTACTAATAACCATCTCAATATGATTGTGATTGAAAGAGAAAGAAGAGAAAGTAAATGAAATGAGTCTTTAGTTTGGGGTAGCTTCCCCATGCATGCTATTACTAAGAAAAAATGTACTCGGATATCTTTGTTTAGTTGTTACGAATAATAACCTTACCAAATTTACTCCAATCACAGTGACTGGGTGGGTTTTCAATCAAGTACTAGACTATACACTAATTATAGTCATGTCCTTGTCATGTTGAATAAAAAATTTAGATACCTATGCTTGTGCCTGTACTGTTCTGCAACACAGCATGGTACATATATCAGTATGTTCCATATTGATGCAGGGCAATGGGCCAGTACCTGTCAACTAAAATGAGGAAAAGGAAAAATTGGATCAACTGGTATGGGTTGATGTTCATTCAGACAGAACAATTTGGTGCCGTTCACCTAGGAACCAGTGTTGAGGGCTGTATGGCACTGGTTGCCAATCAATACAGAATATGCTGGTTGATAGAGGCCGATAATCTTGACTCCTCAACCCTTGTACTAAAACACAATGCAACAAATTAGCAATATTTTGCTAGCAATGTTGAGGTGTGACATCATCTTCAGTCAGGTCTTTGCAAGTGCCACTGTATGTATCATTTTGCTAGACTCAAATGTTTAGGTAGGGATTGCTTGATGGGAAATCAGTGAAGCATGAATAGGAGCTTGATCACAAAGTAATAGAGCTGACATGAATGTCTTCTTATCACTGAACCAGGCTGGTCACAACTGAATCCTACAAACTCGATGATGGTACTTGAAAACAAAGTCTATTAGAATATTGTTGGTGCTGCTTTCTCATTTAGTGAAAATGGGAGTGGGTGGATTGTGGAAATGGATTTTGGCTCAAGTGTGGAAGCAATTTTTGTGAGAAAAAACTATAGCAATTATGTAATAAGCAAATGTTGGAGTAAGTTGCTAGAGAGACTAAGAAACAGATGTCACAGCCTCGGTAGAAGTTTTCAGCTATTAAGGTAGGATCTAATTAGTACTTTGTAAAATTAAGTGAGGAAATGAATGACTATTGTACAACTACAAGCTAAGGGAAACTAATACAGAAAAGTAAAATCTAAAATAGGGAAGAAAATTATTTCCTTGAACAAGGTCAGTACATCCTTCACCCGTTGTTGTTTTTTCTTTTTTACATAACACTCTTTCCTTTGTAATATTTTATTTTTTTGTTAGCATACAAAGTGGAGGCTATCCCAAGCTATATCAGCAGAGACAAATCTGAAACACTCAATGTTTAATATTGGAATCGTATCATTGAGGGGGTTGAATCAGATTGGATCATGGATCGAGTTGCAGATCATAAGATTAAGATTCTTTTTTGATTTTTTTTAAAGATTAACAAAAAAAAGTGATATTAGGAAAAATGGTAAGAATAAGAAATGTGATGGGATTGTAATTGAATGACTAACAAGTAAGAAACCATCAATATAAGGACATAAAGAGTTCATTTTCCAACAAGTATATGCTCATTCTTATCATGCTGAAGAAACTAACATCATTTTAACTATTAATGATATTTATATTCTATTACATAAAGGTAAATAGGATTTCTTAGTTTGATGTAAAATGATTTACATAGACATAGGCCTACTGTTCAAAGAAAAAGATCCAAACTATGGCATCATTAGAGTCATCATTTTGTAAAATTTGATATACAAAACTGTTTTCTTTTTTCTTGTCTCTTGCTGAACCAAAATTTGCCCCCATCCGCTAGTTGAACCTTATGAGTTTCACCTTCCTAAGCTCCATCAAGATAACCTCTCTTTGTGCACCATGGTTCACTTTTATGTTTATGTTCCCTTAAAACTTTCCATCAATTCTGTAGGGGAAGGAGCTTTTGATGTTTATTTTTTTAATGCTGAACTAATGCATAGAGCAATGTTTCTCCTCACCCTAAACTTTTGTTTTTCCATCATTTCTTGTTAGGGAAGGAACAATGTATAATCTCTGTAGTGTCAAGTATAACCTTTTGCAGATGTCAGTGTACACCCTTAATGGCTTAATATGATAGTATCCTATCATATAATTTGATTTTTTTTTTTTTTTTTAACTTCATATAATTTCAATTTTTCTTTCTTGGCATTCTTTGAAATAAAATCCTCTAGCCAATCATCTCTGATACCTTTGTATTCCAGCATACCGATTCTTTTTTTTTTTGCCATATAAATCTGGAGTTATTCTAGAATAATCTTAGTGCATATAATGGCTTTGGTGATGGTCTTGCCAAGAGGCCTCGCATATTAGGAGTTGTTCACTCCTAGTGTAAGGGATCTTGCAATTTGTAGGTGACCATGTAACACTAATCAGTTACTTTGCATTCATTAATGTCTGACATACAACAGATTAAGCTTTGGGGCTGTAGTTGGTTATTTAGCAGAGTGGAACCGACATTAATGCTTACTCTTGCAAGAGCATGAACATTTTTCTTTGCTCTTTTGGCACCAGTAACCATGCATTCTTAGTACTCTATTCTGCAGGTCTTCACTTTCCGGTTGAATGACAAGACATGTTCCTTTTAAGTTTTCACTTCTGTTTGCTTAGACAACAATTATCTTTGCCTTTAACTTCTTTCTTGTAATCCATAAGTACAAGCTAATGTTGGCATGATCATTCTCCCATTCTTACAAGCTTACCCTCCTGTTCAAGGACTAAAATTCTGTCATTAAGGGAGAAGATGAGGTGAAATTTAACTAATGAGAGGTCACTGGATGGACTTATTGGACAAATGTAGGGTCCTGACTTTGATGTGATTATTGTGTCCTTTGATCAAATTATATGCAGGCTACAAGTGCATGGGAGAGTGGTTTTTTGATGATGACAATTATAAATGAGATAAACATAAATTCACTCCCTTATTCTTAACATGGTTAAGGTCCTAAATCTTATTATTATAAATTCTGGTTGTATCTACACATTCTTTGTTGTTGGTCTGCTTTGTAATTTGGGTGGGTTCAGTTACCTTGCTTGTTCATAATCCTATCTTTGAGGGGATACACTTTTCTGAGTGGGCATGACAATTCTTTAGATTGAGCAAAGGTAGTCTTGTAGTCATGTTCTTATGTTTTTGTATAGATTTCCTATGTAAATCACTTGTCTATATTTATCTTTTATCATTCTAATGCTGATAGCTTTATTAGAAAATTGAAAGGGGATATGATAAGCGAAAATCCCAGATATACCATAGAGAAATTATTTAGTTTTTGAAGTTGCCGCTGTTTCTGTCTGCATTCATTGAATATGATCTGGTGCAACAGGGTTTCTGGAGAGGAAATGTTCCAGCTTTGCTTATGTACATGCCCTACACTGCTATACAGTTCACAGTTTTGCACAAATTAAAAACATATGCAGCAGGTTCATCCAAAACAGGTATGATCCATGGTGAAGAATATGGTTTGGGCATGTTGCAAATGTCAATGACTTTCATTTTTCTCATATCAAATTATTTTTCTCAGCCAGTATCATATACTCTTGCTGTAACTTTTATCTTGTACGGAGTCCATTTTTGTTGAATTTCATTTAAGCTCCTAATGTTGGACATACCACACGTCACTAAAATTTTGTGCAAGCTAGTTAGGGACATTTTAATGTCAGTAATATTTTCTAGTAACTCAATGTGCGAGGAAATTCAGCATATAATCATGAAAGTTACCATGTTCTGATTCTGTGTTGGTTAGATTTAATTTATAGTGACTATGTTTGGTACTTGTCATGATGCCATGGCAAAGTGCTATCATTTTGATACACACCAAGGTTTTCTAAACCTTTACTTGTTTTCATATTGGCCGCTAGCCGATATAGTATCGAATTATCGATATAGTATGGGCAAGACCATCACATCAAATTTTTTTTCCTAAATGTCCAATGCCTTTCCATCTTTATATATCACGCTTTCCTTCATTTTTATATGATAGCCATAGTGTCCAAAATCACAGATAATTATTATGAAATATACTATTATAGTATTAAATAGCTAATATAATTTTTTTTTAATACTGATTTTTTTTTTCAAATGTGTTGATGCTTTTTTATCTTTATGCTTCTTCATTTTCATATGATAGCAAATATGCTATATTCGTTAATATATAATAGCTTGAAATGTCATGGATAATTACTATAAAATATACTATTATGTTATAAAAGAGCTAATATGATTTTTTCTCATGTTGTCTCATTTTTTCTAAATGTGTTGATGTCTTTCTATTTTTATATAGTATGCTTTCCTCCATTTTTATATGATAACATCAAAATACGGTTACTTGTTTTCCCAAATGTCTATTATAATATAAAATTGTTAATATATAGTTACTTGTTTTTCCAAATATCTTGATGCCTTTCCATCTTTATATAATATCTTTTTTCTATTTTTTATGATAGCCATAGTTGAATTGTCCTGAATCATGGATGATTACAATGAAATATATTATTATAACATAAAATGACTAATATGATTTTTTTTTTCTCATGTTGTTTCCTTTTTCAAATGTGTTGATGTTTTTCTATCTTTATATAACAATCATTGTGCTTTCCTCCATTTTCATATAATAGCGATAATGGTATATTATTTTTCTAAAATAATAGCTAGGCTAGGATATTCTTAAGCATTTATTAACTAATTCAAGCAAGAAATCTTATGCAAGCAAGTATTTTCTATATAAAGAACTTGTAAATTTTGGTAACTGCTATGCTTGTAATCGAAAAATATACTAGAAATTTTAAATGGAAATAAGTAACAAATTGTTACAAATCCTTTCAGATGAGATGCATTAGACCTCCATCAATGTTGTCCCAAGAAATTAAGAAATATTTTTATTTAACAAAACTCAACTTAAAAATAGGGTAGGATATGGAATCAGTCATGTTTGGTAGATTTAGATTAGAATATTATTAAGATTTTTAATAAATAAGTCAACCAAAATCAAATATTTCAAAAGGTTTATATAGGCGAAACAAGATATTATAAGCTTTTGCAAGGATAAAGAAGAAAAAAAAAGCTCTATGAAATCCTATCTCGCTAGCTCTAGTTTTAGTAAAAAAATCTAACTGCCCGATTTGGCCCAGAATCGTGCCAAACTGCTCGCTTCAGTCCAGATCTTGTCAGTTCGGGAGCCAGACCAAAAACCAATCCCGAACCGGGCAATTTGGTTCGGTTCCAAAAATCATGACACACTACATGAGAGAATAGTCCAAATAATAATGTTGATGATATACACATGCACATACCTGCATAAATACATACAAATATGCATGCATACAAATACATCGACACATATATAGGTGTGTGTGTTTGTATGCTTGTACACACACACACATGTACATGAGTGTATCTATGTGTGCATGTTTGTATTTTTTTGATTGTCTTTAAGGTTATTTAATTGTTGGTTGGTTATGGAGTTCTATATTTAGTAGGAATATTGTCTAGAATTTCCATTGTATTTATAGGTCAGGATAAGGAAGTGTTAAAGTCATTAGGATGAGATTTTGAGGTACTCTTGCTTATGAAGCCTCGTGGGCGGTTCTTGCTTTCACTACCTAAGGACTTAATTCTTTTCCTTTTCTTTTCTCTCTAGTGTTGCATGGTCTATTTGGAAGAAGCAAAGCATTAACTTTGCTATTAGGTTGTTTGTCTCTATGGAAAAATGTTTCTAGTTACACAGTCTTCAAGTCAAAAGGGATTGCCTAGGTCCCAGTGTAATTGTTGGAATCCAAACTCTTAAGATTTTCGGATGATATTTTATAGTTAAAATAAAATTTCTTAGTTATTGTGTTCTAATATGCATGGCATATGATCTAGACTTTCTTGTATGATTTCGAGATTAATATGTTGACAATTTTAAAAATAGAAGATTTATTTGTTTTGCTTTTAGTTTTAAATTATATAATGTAGATAATTTTTTATTTTGATGTGCCATAGGACTCACATGCTTGTTTCCTTCAAATTAAACATGTATTTTGTTGAGTCTTTTTTGAAGATTTATTTTTTTTCCTTTTATTTACATACCTAAGCAAAACCTAGGAAAAATGCAATATTGCTACAAGTAAACTTTTTTTAAATATCATATATACTTATATAGTTTGTTTGTAAACTCAAATGACACTTTGTGGGTGCATGTGTAGTTTGTGAAGCACAATGTACTTTTTCACTCTCCTAATGATCAGACCAGTGGATAAACATGTTACGAGGTAATATTTGCATAGTCTGTTGCAATGTTGTTAGGTAACAGATGAAGATGTTAGAGGGTTAATTGTGGAATCTGTCTTGTTTCTTGCTTGAGAGTGGAAGTACATGCTCATTATCTAACTTTTGATCCACTTAGGTGTTTTGCAACTTATGAAGTATTTGCTCATCCATAAAACTCATGTCTCAGCCATGATGCCCTTTATAGTAAGTGTAAGTGCTCATGTTTGATTTTTACCCATGTTGTTGGAAGTCTAAATGATAACTTGCATATTGTTTCCACGAAGCATGGATGCACAATGATCACTTATGCTAAAAATAAACTTTTTAGATAATTATATCACATTTATTATTTTCTGATTTTAATTTATTCTTAATATATTTAATTATAATAAGATTCTGGACTGCATTGGTTGAAACCAAGGTTCCTATACCAATACTAGGACCTGTACCGAAAGTCGAACGGTACAGTGAGACGTGCCTGAACCGGCATGCAAAAAATTTATTTATTTATTTATTTATTTTGATCTTTTTGGGATTTATTAAATATTTTTAGATCTAAATCAATATTTATTAATACTAATTGATGTTTGCATCACTTCAAAATACTACGAAATACTGTCTACCCTCTAATTATACTACATTATTTTTTAAAATTTTTTTATAAAGGAAGATTACTAGCAATTAATTGAAATGAAATGAGAAATTTAAATATAATTACATACCGATATTTAGAACCGGGTCAAGTATTGATGTTCATAAATATCGAAATTATTAATGTACTCGGTAGGAAGATTAGTAAATCCCTCTAACCAGGCAGCATGGTAATCCTGTAAGCTCGTCCTAGAAGATATGCGTGATGGATTGTAACTCGTCGCAAATTTCTTACTGAGATCCTGACTCTGAGAGGTATCTAGAGATTGATGCTATGACTATGGAGGGGCTCATCCAAATATACCGACAGAAAAATTAGATCCATAAGATGCTTCGGGTGCATGGGATAATAATCACTAGAAGATGTCTTGGATGCACCATATCCATCTCTGTATGGATCATAAGTTGTCAGTGCCTACGGGTAAGAGGGTCTAGAATACGATGATGATCCTGATACATCCACGAATTCTACTCCACGTGCGAGATCTACAACTATATCGTGTCTTGAATGACCTTGCGGAGTCCGTTGTCTGTATAGAATCGTATCATCGCGAGATCTACCAACTAGTGCACCGTGGTCCATATCTTGTATGGTGTGATAAACTGACTCACCAATGAATTGTAGATCAATAGCCGACCGCGTCTCTTGTCCTCTGGCCCCTTCTTAATCACTAAATCCTCGACAATTAGAAGTACTAGCACCACTCTAGTATCTAAATCTGAATGAACCGAGTGCTCTAGTGGAGATGCAACTGTCTTTTCTTTTCTTCTGTCTTTAGATGGGGAGGGATAATATGATGTATCTACTGGAGTCCTGTGAAGAATATTGTTTCTTGTCCATTATTCAGTATCTATCCCAGTCTCGTTAGCTATAAAACTGATCGGTCGAAAAGGCGATCTTGACTCATCAAGCTCTGGCTCATGTTGCTGACTCAAGATCTATCCAATCATTGGATCTTCATCCTCATCAATATATTACTTGCAGTCGGACCGGAATATTTCAGCTCAACTTTTTTAATGCAGATGTTGACTCTGCTTGGAGTGGATAAGGTCGAAGGTAGATAAACCAGTTGTGCTCACATCTACTAGATGACACCATCTGGGTGAGGACCTTGATAGCAAGATTTTTAAATGTTTTGCTGATCCACCAAAATGCACATAGATTTTAAATCATTTAGAATTTAGATTCAACAAAATCAAAAAATCATTTTGAATCTAATATTTAACTTAGTAGTACCTACCAGGATTCATCTTTGATTTACTTCTAATGGCTACAATGGATTCAAAAGAATCTATGCTTTTTTTAAAAAAATCATCTAGAAAAAAATTGTTGTTATCATTTATTACTTATTAAAGTTACTGCTATTAAAATCACTCAATAATTTCATTCTAACTTGTTCTAGGTACATAGCATGATATCTGGATCGGGCTCTATCTTATATATAACATTGCGTAGGGCAGAGATAAGCTGTTCATCCATAACAATATTCGCTATGGAGTACTGAAATTTCGGATTCAGATAGTAAGCTGCACATACATTTTCAGAATTAATCAAGTGTACTTGTAGAAATATAATTGAATTTAAAATTTTAAAGCATCATAATTTACTGCTTACCTGCTAGATGCAAATCTGAACTCATTTGATAACTCTACCATCCATCAATGATCTAGATAACTTATTGGCATGTACTGGATTTATCTCTTAGATCTTTTTCTTTGTCCTCTCTATCATGCAATAAAGAAAATCCATCTGAGCATATTGCTTAGAGTCATGGCCCGAAGTATCTCATATAGAGGCTTGATAGCCTCCACTATTATCTTAGTTTGCTGTAAGAATGTTTGTCTCGTCACTAAATTCTTTACAGTATTTTTCTCGGTATTTATCTTGGCATATCTACTTTACTGCCCTCTTGACAGACAAATATTTGACATACTTATACTTTCTTGCCAAGAAAACTATCAAGGACTATATAATTTGTAACAAATCGTGTGATCTCTGGTCTCAATATATCTTCCCAGTAAACCTTCTCATTAATAAGAAGATCCATATATGGTTATTGATGAATCTGGTGATAGTCTACACTAATTCAATTATCTTTTGCATCTTACGGATCTTTCCAATATCCATCAACATGAGATCAATATAATGTGCAGCACAAGGGATCCAGAAAATATACGATCGCTGCTGCATCAAGAGCTATCCTGCGGACCTATATTATGGTACATTATCTATGATGACCTGCATGTTATTTTGCTCTCCCATCTGATCAATCACTCCATCAATCTAAGGATATAGCTGCTATTGTGCATATGAATCATTAATAGATTTATGAAAAATATTTTTTTATAACAATAAGTCAAAATGTTAATACTTCGTTTGGTAGGACCATTCCAACCATCACATATCACTGTCAATCCATACATTGACCATTTACTTTGATAGGTGGCAAACCAATTTTCTAGCTCTTTATTGTTGTCCAGAAACTGATCATAAATATCCGTCGATCCTGGAGGATCTATACCTGTATTAGCAGTCTGTATAGATATAATAGCAGAACGATATTATGGGTTGTTTGCTATATGCGCTGGGATGATTGAAGTGAAACCGGGATCTGATAGCCCGTCACATATCCTTCTTATCTTTTTTCAGTATACTATCAATCATCCGTTGTTTGGAATCTCTGCTAAAAAAGGTATGTTGATCGATATTATGGATGGTGGCTCCTGTTGGAATGTTCCTGGAAGATTTTTTTTTACTGCCGAATATTCCTAATATGGATGCAATATGGCTGGTGGGCTCTCGATTGAGAAGGTCCTCCTAAACTGTCTCACTCTCGCAACACTTCTAAAGCTTGATTCCAATCCTGACTTAAAAATGATCGTCTAAATCGCTCTCTATGCTTGGCCATCTTTTCAAGCTATCTCTGCTCATACAAGCCGCCAGAATGGTTGTCTTGATCTGTGCCTCTTCAGTGGAAGGAATAGATATTCCTTCTGACTTTCTAGGATGATAAGAAGGTAATTTTGCAGCTCTACGATCTTTGCCTTCTTCTTTAATGTTTATTTCTTTCATATTTTGAAATTAGCAAAATATTTTTCATCAATTGACGGATCTCTTACGAACATTATTAGCACATAAATACATCATAATAGCGCCAATCAAGTGCTACTTCAATTTTGTTATTCCATCATCCTTGAATTATATATTGCACTATTTACACCTTCAATGATGTCGATCCGAGAGCATTTCTCTATGCATCCAACTAATGTCACGTTCAGGATTCTTCTTCCTCCTCGATGGATCCATTCCTGAAGATTAAAAAAGCACATAAGCTTAATAATTATATAAAATTAATTAGTATTTTGTTTATCTAATATTTTTATTTTTAATTATATATATATATATATTATTTTTAAAATTTAAAAAAAATATTATAAAAAATTAATTTGATCTGAGATTCATATAGGATCCTATCATCTATGCTACATATATTTTTTTAAGACATTGAACATGCATAAAATGCTACTTTTTGTTAAATATTAGATCTAGAGCATTATTCACAAGATGCATCAAAATTTGGATAATCTACATGAAATTTATAGTAAAAATAGTTTACAAGCCCCAAAAGAATAATTTATTATTACATTTTTTAATTTATTAATTTATTAATTTAGAAATATTTTAAATTTTAAAAATCATATACTTAACAAAAAATCATGATCTTAACATCATTGTGCAGATCTTTCATAATCTATACTATACTCTAAAATCATGCCAAAATAAAAAAATTTGACTGCATTTTTCCTTATTTTTTTCATTTTTCATGAATTAAAAAAAGAGAGGGAAGAGGGAGAAAGAGAGAAGGGAAGGTTTTGTGTATCTTAAATCCATCTTTTTTTTCTTGATATTTCGATGTTGAGTGGCTTGAAATGCTGAAAAAGTTTCTTTGAAAGTCCTCTTTCCTTCTTTCTATCAAAATTGAGAACCTCTCGGGTCCTCAATTGCTTAATAACAATCCTCCCATCTCACCATACTATAGCATCAAAAAAGGGATTGAACTGGACCAAACCGGTCTAAACTGTACCTGAACTGGCCATACAAGCCAGTTTGGCATGGTTTGGGCCAATTCGGGCTTAGTTCTTTTTTTTTAGGATCCCTTAATTAGGAGAACCATTTTATATAGTTAAACTATGCTGATTGGATGCTGATCTGGTTTGGCGAACCTTGGTTGAAACTGATTAAAAAATATTCGGTTTCAGGTGGAAATGAGGTCCAAAACTGAAACTTAGGAACTTGGATCAATCACAATGATATATGCTTTTTGGGGGGCATATGGGATCCTATGGCTTTTCAGAATGAAGGAGAAAGAGCAAGGGATAAGTTTGTAAGCGGTCAAACCTCAGCTCCAACCCATGTTTCCAAGGGATCACATAGGCTTTTCCCCATTGCATAGAAAATATTAAGTTAGCAAGTTTCCGGTTACCATGAACCAATTATTATGGTTCAAAAAATGGAAGCTTACTATAATTGAAAATTCTCCCTTACAAGTTGTTCCATCAGTATTGTGTTCTGTTTATATCATTAAAATCTGTATTATTAGTTAGCATTCCAATTTTCTCTTTGTAGTCATTGCTTTCCCATTAATTGTGATAATTTGGGTGCCATCATCTCTTTTGACGTCGTAACACTAATGAATGTGAGGTTCCTACAAGTATTTCATCTTATTTTAGTAAAGATTGATATTATATTCTTGTTTGTGTCATTTTATTTGTGTGACAAATATCCTTCAATCCTTGATATCTAATCATTTTAGTTATTCGATGCCTTGTTCAAACCCTAGTATCTAGGGTGCTTTTATCAGTCCTGTTGGTAATATTTGTCTTGATGTTAAGCTCATATGATTTTTTTAAAAATTATAATCTGAGTTGTGTGGATGGATTGCCATCAACATATTGGTCGGAACTCGGAATACTCAAAGAACATGACTTTCTCTGTATCTATATGTCAACCAAGTACTGCTATATCCAGCCCAAACTTCTATGAAGCTAATACTAGCAGGATAAACTTTTCTTCCTTGATGTGGGATGCCATCAATTTACTGAAGCTCATTTCTTGCTTCTTTCTCTGATCCTTGCATCACATTGCATTGCTTGATTTATTTACAGAGGACCACTTGCGGCTGAATCCTTATTTGTCTTATGTAAGTGGGGCATTAGCGGGATGTGCAGCAACGGTAGGATCATATCCTTTTGATCTTCTGCGAACAATTTTAGCATCGCAGGGTGAGCCAAAGGTATGTGTTAATTATGCTATGTTAGTCATGTTCTATTATAGTTTATAGCACCTATTCAAGTTTCATTGAGCTGCTTCTGTACCTGATTGTGGTTTTTGGAAAAGAACTATTTGTTCTTAAAAATTGAACCCCCTTTTCAACTTTTGTATCCCATGACCTCAAATTTGTAACTGTCTACCCACTCCCATCTTTGGGACTAAATATTTTCAATTTTTCATTAAAAACTGTAGTTAGGTGGTGATGGAAGATGTGCTCCTTCAATTAATTTCTGTGGTAGGGTAGTCACTTGAACATTTAGAGTTTGTTAGAAAATCTCATGAGGATGTGACAAGTGTTATAATTATTGTTCACTTTTAGCTATCTCCATGTGGCAAGTAGTTTCTGCTTGGTCCTATATTGCTGTGATGTGAATAACAAGTCCTGATCATCAAAGAAGCTGTATACTTGACTCATTCTTGAAACGTTGTGAAGTTCATGCACCCATGCCTAAATCTTCTGTGATTGGGCAATAATTTAATGTGACAAGCACCCACAGTGGTCAGGCTTCAAAATAATCTTATAGACACCTTTTATTGGAGGTTTGATACGTGAAGGAAAGTTCAGACATCTTTTACTTCCTATTTCTATGGCATTGGACTGTCTACTAGAGATGGTTACTTTGAAAAAGAAATGACTACATGATTTATATTTTAAGAAAAATTACATAGGTCATTTGGTTGGCATGTCCATTCAAATATGAGAAATTATTTTACAATAAGTTCCTATGTTATACTTCATTAATAATCGTGCATTGTCAGATATCAGTTATATTTCAGTTGTCTTTTGTAGGTTTCGTGGAATTAGACAATAAACTAATTGATTGTTATACAACTCAATTCAACTCAACTAAGCCTTAATCCCAAACTAGTCGGGGTTGGCTTTATGAATCATTTTCTTCCATTGGTTTAGGGTCATACTTTCTAAGCGATGTTGAGTCCTTCCTTACTATTTCATACCATGCAATTCTTGTCTCCCGCTACCCCTTCCCTCTTTCCTTTATATATATGTGATTTTCTTACATGTATCAAAGCTAATTGATTTTTATACTAAAAGAAAAATATTTTGTTAAGTATGATTAATATCTATTACTTGGTTTATTAAATATTATTCATGAATAAGGTGGAGAAACACTGCTTTTCGTTAATGTGTAATCCCCTTAAAGCATATTTATTAAAAAGATTGGATTTAGGCATCTAACATGACACTTTTTTTGCTTATGTAATTGTTTATATTATGATGCTCAAAGAATATTTTAAGGGACCTCCGATCTTTGTTGAAGGATGTGTGAAGATGGGAAAATCTTTAGGTAACATGGATGGAAGTATGTGAGTAAGATTTAGAAAGGCTTGAAGTAACATCAAAGGTAGGCCTATATTGGGATACATGACTAATGGGGATTCAAAATGTAGGATCCAAATAATTGAGAGAAGGCTTGATGGTTGTTGTCATGATAGTTGTACCTATCAAAATATAAACTGCAAAAATTTATTTATTGCATTGACGTCTTATTCTTCAGACCAAGATTTTATGAACTAGTACTGATACCTGTATTGGTCACCAGCCAGTACGGTATGATACCGGTTTGGTATTGTATCGATGTATAGTATCAGTAGGCATGCCGATCAAATTGGCATGATCGACATGCTAATTTTTTTCTTTTTAGTTTTTAGTTTTTCAAATTTTTGTTTTTTAGATATGTAATCAATTTTTAAAGATTTTTTGCATAATTTTAAATCTAATTTGATGCCTTTTCTTCATGTTACTTGTTTTTCCAAATGTCTTGATGCCTTTTCATCTTTATATAATGTGTTCCTTTATTTTCATATAATTGCCATTGCTGAATCGTTGTGAATCATGGATGATTACAATGAAATATACTATTGTGGTATGAAATGCTAATATAGTTTTTTTTGTTGTCCATTTTTTCTAAATGTGCCGATGCTTTTTCATTTTTATAACGTGCTTTCTTTCATTTTCATATGATAGCACGAGAAAAATAGTTATTTTTTTAAATGTTTATTATGGTATGAAATGGTTAATGTAGTTACTTATTTTCTTAAATCTCTTGATGCCTTTTCATCTTTATATAATACGCTTTCCTTCATTTTCATATAATAGTCATAGCTAAATCGTTCTAAATCACGGATGATTAATATGAAATATATTATTATGGTATGAAACAGCTAACATAATTTTTTTTTCTCGTGCTATCTCTTTTTTCTCAAATGTGTTGATGCTTTTTAATCTTTATATAGTATACTTTCCTTCATTTTTATATGATAGCATGAAAAAAAATATGAATTACTTGTTTTTCTAAATGTCTATTATGGTATGAAATGGTTAATGTGGTTACTTGTTTTTTCAAATATCTTGATCCCTTTCTATCTTTATATAATATGCTTTTCTCTATTTTCATATGATAACCAAAGTTGAATTATTGATTACTATGAAATATATTATTATAATATGAAATGGCTAATATAATTTTTTTCTTATATTGTTTATTTTTAAAATATAGTTATATCTTTCTATTTTTATATAATTATAGTTGTGCTTTTCTCCATTTTCATATAATAGCCATGGTGATTTATTACTTTCTTAAAATAATAGCTAGGCTGGGATATTCATGAGCATCTACTAGCCAATTGAAGTAAAAAAATTTAAGCAAGCAAGTATTTTTTATGCAAAAAACTTTTAAATTTTGATAATTATGGTGCTCATGGTCAAAAAGTTTATTAGAAATTTTAAATGAAAACAAGCAACAAATTGTTACAAATTTTTCCAGATAAGATGCATTAACCCTCACGAATGTTATCCCAAAAAATTAAAAAATAAGTTTTTATTTGATAAAAATCAACTTAAATAGGACAAGATATAGAATATGTCATATTTGGTATATTTAGATTATTGAAATTTTTGACAAATTGGTCATCCAAAATCAAGTACTTCAAAAACTTCATATAGACAAAACAAGATATTTTAAACTTTTGCAAGGATAAAGTAGAAAAGTTCTATAATTGATCTTTGAATTGTCCGTGTTTTCGTTGCATTTCCCTCTGTTTTTCATTGTAGAAATAAATCAAAAAAGGAGAAGAGAAGTCTCGGGCCTTCTTCTCTTATTCCAGCCATCTTAACAAAAAAAAAGAAGATAGAACCAGGCCGAAGCATTCGGTTTAGCCTAAAACTATGCCAAACTGCTTGGTTCGAGATGGTTCTTGCCGGTTTGGCCCTGAAACCGATTCCTATAGCCGAATCAATCTGGTTTAGGCCTAGTATGGTTCAATACAGACCTAATTGGGCAATTTGGCATAGTTCCGAAAACTATGCTTTGGACTATATTCTAAACTTGACATTGGAGTTAAGAGATGTTATATTAAAATGCCTTGAACTAAAAGAGTTTGGATTGCATTATATTCCATATGCCATTTGTTTTTTATGGAACCTAACTAGTAGAATCAATCATCAATATTATTGAAGAGCTCCAGTTGCAATCAGAATTTGCTAAAGTTCAAGTAACATTAGATATTTGCTCTTTAAGTTTTATAACCTTTATATTTTTTTAGTGTTTTATTTTCTTATATGCAAATTCATTATTTGGACAATATGCAAATCAATTGTAGCATAAAAGGTTTAACCTATTTTAACTATTCTAATAAGAAAATCTTTATACTCTAAGGAAAAGAATGGAGTTTTTGAATATTATGGGATGTAAAATAGATGAAAGTTTCATATATGCTTGAAGTTTTGGCATGGAATGAAAACTGACAGTACCATTGATTGATGTAGGTGTATTCCACCATGAGAGCTGCATTTTTTGACATCATTAAAACTCGTGGTATACAAGGACTATATGCTGGGTTGTCACCAACACTAGTTGAAATCATTCCTTATGCTGGCCTGCAGTTTGGCACATATGACACATTCAAGCGATGGATGATGGTAACATTTGATTTTTTTTATCACTTTTTTTTTTGAAAATTGTTGGCACTCTTTTTTACGAGGGATACAAAGATTACCAAAGCTGGTTATATTTTATCATTTCTTCATGCATATTTTCTTTTTCGAAAGCTATTGTTCCATACCCTTCCATGATGATTATCAGTACACGCACAAATGGATAGATACATACACGTGCGATTAGTATGTGTATATGATGTGTATGTATACTGCAAGATAGTGGTCAAGATTTTTTCCTTTAAAATCAACATTTAACTCGTTTAATCAATTTATGAATGACAAATCATCTTAAACAAATGTCATGGAACACATTAATTGAACTACAGCAGTATGCTAGTTGCTCCTCTTAATGAGAAACAAATATAGCAACTACAGACAATTTATTTAGTTGCTGTGGCCTTTAAGTTTCTTTTTGAGAATGGTGGGGTAGGTGAGTTAGGGGTCATGCCTAGTCCTGGAACTTGATCCCTTCACTTTCACTTGCTTTTTGTTTCTTCCAATCCATTCTTCAAGTAGGCATCTTGTATTTCTATCATATAAGATTGTCAAGGAGGTCAGGTAGTCCATTGGTGGTGGGGACTGCTGAACATATTTATCGGGTCTATTTGCCTGCCCACCTCCTCTTATAGAGAAAAATGTGGAAAGAAGAAAGAGGGAACGAGAGAAAAAGTAGAAACAGAAGGGGATAGATAAGGGAAAGTGAAAATAGAGAAAAAAGGAAATGAGAAAAGAGTAAGGTGAAGAGAAATATCTATATATTCAGTCATTTGATTTAGTGAAAAAATTGTAATGATTTTTTTTTTTCCTCCAAAGTTCATGTCAAAACTCACTTTAACTTGTCTGAGTTTGAGTCGCTACCCCAAAATTTTTGTCAATACTGATTGATTCCCAAGTTTCAAGTTTTCAAACCACGAGCTTTACCATTTGCAGAAGTTAAAAAGACATTCAAGTGTCAAGATGCCTATGGCTCTCATGCTGAACTAATTGAAATTTTACTGATATTACAATATTTCATATCAATCAGCTATACTGCACCAAGATTTAGATTTTAGACGTGTTCTTTTGTTAAAGTCGCACGACTGACTTTAAAGCCTTGAGAATGCTTGTGATACCTGGATTTGGTATCCTACCTTAACATATCCATGTCAATGTGATGTGACATGGCACCATGTGGGACCTAAGTTGAACATGTCTCTAACTCTTAGATGCAGCAACCTGAGATCGGGAAGTAAAGATGGGAAGGAAGGGGGTCACAGCTGAAACAGATAAAAGAGAGAGATGAGAGATTGGTATTAGATATGTATGTCCTGGAAGCTAATCTAGCCGACACATTATAATTTTCCAAGTCATCAATTATACTTGATCAACTTTTATCAATATAATTGGACATTTTTCTTATCTATTCGTGTTTTATGTGTTCATAAATCATTTAAAGAGTTAATGGACAATGATATATATTTTTGAGAGTTGAAAATTTGAGACATGTATCATTATAGATTAATTCCTAAGTGCTCTCGATCATTGGATCATCACAGGAATAATGATTGATCCGTCAGGATCAGTGCATGGATCATTTTCCTTTCAAATAGATTAGTCTCGAGTTTATAATATACAAATACTAAAGCGAGAGTGTAAGTCAATGGTATTGAGCATGACCAAGAATGAAAAGTCACTTGGATGTCTATTTATTCGTCAATGACTATCTCAATACTATAGTTGTGTGAGTAGTTTTTTGATCTATGGTACCTTGGTTGCTCACAATGTGGTTGCTGTAGCTTAAGAGCATATGAACATGGTCCCTAGCCATTTGGGGCCTTGCAGTGTTCGTTGGTTACAGTTTGTTGTAGTAGGGTGTGCATTTATAGATGATCTATCAGTTTTAGTAGTTGAGAAGTAGTCTTATTCGATTTGAGAGGCTGGGTCCCTAAGTCTGTGGCCACAGTAGCATAATAATAGAAAGGAGTTTTCATGGAATTCACGATTGAGCTCAAGCTGATTAAGTCTTGCATATGATGGATTTTTAGGGTTTGATGAGTTTCCATGACCTAAATCCTTTTGGAACTCTCAATAAAGGGACTTGATCATTCGGTAACTACATCTAGGGATTCATTTTTCTATTATACTGGATTACTACCATATATTGCTAGGTATTACTGGTGGATTGTGAAAACTCATTAGAATCGTTTTTAGATTAACGATCCTTGTTAGGGTTAAGCTGGAATCGTTCTAGCCTATCGAAAGAGTTTCAATGATACTAGGATAGAGATCATGGTATGTCCCACTATCTTATAGAATAGAACCTGAGGGGTCATACAAAATAAGCATTTTCTCGATCAAGAGCTTGGATCATAATCAAATTATCAATTGGATTGATTATTTTGATCAATTTGTAAGAGTTAAAAATTTAGAAAATGCTAATTGTAGCATAAGGGATTTAATTGAAAGTATTGCAATATAATTAAATTTAATTAAATTGAGATCAAGTCCTAATTAATTTCAATTATATTTAATTTAATTGGGCTTAACTTAATTTAAGGTTAATTTGGTTTAATTATCAAAGTAGAACTTTGATTGTAATCTTAATTGGATTAGGATTGACAGCCTTTTCGAATTCGATTCGAATCGAGTTTAAATTGGATTTGAATTAAATCCAAATTAAAATTCAATTGAACCAGTAGGATGCCTGAACCCAAGTCCATCGGGTTTCTCTCTTTAATTTGGTGTGTGAAATTGAGAAGGGGCGCTGAAATTGGCGCCCCCACTTTTGCGTGCTCAAGAAAGGAAGAGGAGGCACAAACTTGCACCTCCCCTTTCTATTTGGGATTCTTTCTTGATAAGAATTAATCCTGACCTTTTCCAATTCATTCCAATTCAAATTGGGATTAGTTAGGATCAGTTCTTATCAGATTTGGCATGGAGTTCTAAGGGTTTTGTGCAACAAACATAAAAGGAGATGAGAAAGGGGCAGGCGCTATTATTCTTGCCATGTTGTCCCTTGCCGCAAGATATTATTCCAATGCCCCTCTTCTTCTTCTTCCTTATTTCCATGACCAAATAGCAAAGAGAGTTTAGAGAGAGATCTAAAAGAGGAAAAAAATGTTTCTTCCTCTTGGTTTCGTTCCTCCCTATTCTCTTCAATCTGTTCAAAGAGTTCACGCAAAGGCTGCTTCTTCTAGTTCTAGAAAAAGGGTCCAAACCTAAGCCAAGAAGTAAAGTCTGTAAAGAGCTAGCACTCCGGGTACTTTCGAGTTTCAATCAGCAACAAGCTGCATGTTGATACCAGTAGAGGTCAGGTACATGCTTAGCTCTGATAGAAATTTCGGGAATCTACTGGATCCAACTTGATCGCGGAAAAATGAAGGAAAGCGTTTCAGGTAAAGTTTGATTTCCTTTTCTAAATTTTCTGATTTCAGATTTGATGTTTATGCTTATTTTTTAGCATATTAGAAGATCCTAATAAGTGATTTATTTATGATTAGATCATGCATGCTAGGGTTAAATTAGTTTTAATCTGCATCTGCTGCTAAAATTTTTAGAAACCTGAATTTTCAGCATGCCTATCATCTAAGATTCCAACAATTGGAACTTGCAAGGCACCTACCTGGGAAGGTGATGACTTGTGGGCCAGTGGTGGATTGGGGAAGCTGGACAAGAAGGTCAAAATGGACACCAGAAATCAGTGGAAGTTGCTGTAGGTCTGGCAGAAAATGGCATAGCCACTGGAGGCCATGGTTGTGTGGCATTGAGAGCGGAAAGGGATTAGAGTTGTCAATTTTAATCATGCTGCTGACCTTTGTGAAGCATGTGGTTCATTAAAAATGGGAAAATCTTGATGGATGGTTCGTTGGTCTGATACCGTTAATCAAACTATTTTATGATAAAATTATGCATTCCTAGTTTGTTTTCTATCTTCTTGCTGCTTACCAAAATCTTTACCCCCACTTCTTTATTTTGATGTCATTTAGCTTTTAAACCTTATATCTAAAAAAACTTGTGTATCATGTATATATGTGAATATGACAAGCATGACCTGTGTGTAACATGAAGTACATACCAGGGACTAGAAGTCGGACAAAACATCATGGGCCCTCTCTAGTCTCTATTAGATGACAGTCACATGGATGCATACAGAAACCCAATTTCTATATCCTTTTTAGACAGATCTACATATCCTGAGATTTGAGGATAAAGATGGATCCTTCTCCTAGATGCACAACCATACCAAACATCCATGCCTGAACTCATTTATAACATAGCAGAATGCTATTATTGAAAGGGTGCTCTGTTCTTTTTGACATACTAGATTCTGACATTAAGTGACGCTGTTAGATTGTATTGATTTTGATTCTGCATGAGTGACAAGCTTGTCAGAGAGATTTGTCAACATATTATTTTATTTACCATTGTCAATTTAACTGCATTATATTCTGTCTTCAGGCATGGAATAAGTCTAGAGTTTCCCATCTAAGCTTAATCAGGCCAGATGATTCTCTTTCAAGCTTCCAGCTGTTTCTCTGTGGGCTTGCTGCTGGAACATGTGCTAAAGCTGTCTGTCACCCTCTTGATGTGGTGAAGAAGAGGTTCCAGGTAACTTCCAGTATCCTGGAAGCAAAATATCCAGATGTTGAGATTATCTAAATTCAAAGTTTATCGAATTCAAATTCTAGTAGTGGAAAGTACATGATCATTACTGTTTTGCATCATGTTTCTGTCTATAATTTGATTGCTAATTGCCTGGTTGAAGGAATGTGCTTAGCTTTGTCACATCATATGCTAGAAATAGAAAAGCTCGATTACCTGAGCAAGAACATCAGGTGGGTAGCAGGACAGGGTAGGGCAGCCTGTTCAGCTGTTTCCACCAATGATATGTTGCAGAAGTGGACTAACCAACTTTATCGGACATTTACCGGTCATATATAGTTAGTGTGCGACGAGTGTTTAGCTTGTTCTTATGCAGCTGCTATCCATTATAAAAATCAGATTCCCCTATAAGTTGATGAACCTTCAACTTATTGCTGCTTCACACTGAAAGTTGTTCAGTTCATGTAACCAAAATCAATATGAACAGTGGATTTTGCTTAAAAAAACCACCTAATTATTGATCCTGCAAGGAAAGATCTTTCTTTGGGCACAATGATGCACATTTCGGGGTCCCCATCAGTCTAGCCCTTAAGTACAAAATCTACCATGATCTGAACAAATTGTATTGGATACTCAAATTTGTATTTAGTAAATGTGTATCAGATCTTCATTACCCACATGATACTTGATCCAATGACAAAATCATCCATGGACTCCTAAATGTGTATCACTGCAAAAAAAAAAAAAAAAAAAAAAAGGATATTTTATGCAGAAGTCACACATGAATGAATACAAGAACCATATGAAAGTTGGAGTTTTCAAGTGAATCCCTAGTATGCCTACTACTATGCTCACGTAATTTGCTATCCCTATCCATTTTATCAGCCGAAGCATTTGCAAATGATCATGTTTGAACTGATGGATGGTAGATATCCATTGGTTCAGAGACAGTCCTGTGGCTGTGTTGAGTGAAGCCCAGTCAGTGATTGGGTGAACCCATGGCACTATTTGATATTCCGGTTGCTGCATATTTTTCCCACTTGCATGATGTGCTTATTATAATATGCGTGTAACTTTGTTTACTGAAATGCAGATAGAAGGACTTCAGAGGCACCCAAAGTATGGAGCACGAGTAGAGAGCCGCATTTACAAAAACATGTATCAAGCCCTTAAACAGATCTTGCAGACGGAGGGGTGGGCTGGTCTCTACAAGGGCATCTTCCCTTCCTTGGTAAAATCTGCACCAGCTGGTGCTGTCACCTTCTTGGCATACGAATACACATCAGACAGGTTAGAATCCTTGTTGACGTGAATTGGAAATAGATATTTTTGGTTAATTTTTTGGTTCTACATTCCTTTTTTTTTTTTTTTTTTTTAGTGTAACTTAGCTCAATTTAAGATATATCTTGCTGTACAACTTGAGATCAGCTAGTTTTGGATGCACTGGCTGTGATTTTGCCAGTCCTTGCAATCAGGATTCAGGGTTTGGCAAATCTTCAGTGCCAACCAATTTAATCATGCTTATATTCTCAATTGCCCTGACAAAGTCTAGGGAATTGTAACATGAGAGCACTACATGAAGAAATTATAGATGTCAAATTTTTGGATCTGAAATCCATTTCTCTAACCAATGGAATGGTTGGATTCTGGGGCTGTTTGATTAACTGTAATTGGAGGCGTAAGCACCTCTGGTTGCATGATTTTATACCATGGCTTGCTGTAGTAATTGCAACTGTAATTGCTAAAAAAAGGCTGAGATGCAGCATCTGGTTGGATAACTTCTCTCCAAATCTAACGCAGTAAATGAGAGAACCCCTCCAAATCAAACATGAGCTTAATTAAATTGGAATGCATATTCTTATTGATTGTTGAGAAATTGAGAATCTTTGACCGGATAAAGAGAGAGAAAATCTATTGTCGAGAAATTGAGAATCTTCAACTTTAACGGGCTAAAAACTCTTGTCGACTTCGACGTCTCCTTCGCCTCTCCCAGCCCGCTTGATGGTTGTCGTTTGTCTTGACCTAGCCCATGCCTTTACCTGCAAGGGGAAGGGGCGAGCGAGGTAATTGTGACAAATGAAAGAGAGGAGGAAAACAAACTGGGATAAGTTTTATGAGCAGTTGTTCTCGCTGTCATATTTTACCTTGACGTGAAGAAATACAAGTCAAGGTCCAATCTATAACATTGTTGCAAATTTTCTCTTGTTTTCAATTCCGAACTTTGCATTGATATGCTAAATTCTATTAATAACCTTCAAATAGCCCAAACTAAAATGAAATTAATCTAATTATTTTTTTCAAGTTTAGCGTGATCGGGTTTTTGCTTCGAACCATACGATGCCTGACCATCGATGAGACAACAAACTAGATAAAAAGATGGGAGTAACAGCACTCCGATGCTTAGGCAGGTTGCAGTGAACTAGTAGCAGTACTTATCATCATTCACAAAAGCACTGCACTGGAACGTGTCAACGTGTCAAGGGATAGGTTGTAACTAGGAAGCTAAACAAACCATTCTCCCCTCTGTAATAACATGACCAATGTCCTAGAGAATAAACAATTGAAAACATCACTCTTGTCGGGCTATCAACGTGAAAACAGCCCCTCCTGCATGTCAACCGTTAGTTACGTTCTGGACCCCTCCTCGATCAGCCCGGGATAATTTTTCACAAAATTCAAACAATGGTGGACAGAGGACCGATGCTGCAACTCCCGAATCTCAAAGATTGGCGATCCATGGTAGTCTCGCCCTCGGGCTATGTTATCCCAGCCAAACCATGCGGAAATCCTCGAATCGCTTATCCAGTCACCATGACCACGTTTAACCATACACACGCTCATGGCCCTCGTTACAAACCCGACCAAAATCAACCGTCAGGATGCTTAAATTTATGCGTTATTTTCTTGCTCAGCCATTTATCTGTATCAATGAATGAAATAGATAAAGACTTGGAACACGGTTTACAAACAAATTCAATAATGAGATGATGAGCTGCACAAGGCACTTGACCAATGCTGAGAGCCTCAGTAAGTTTTGTTTTTTTCTTTCTTTTTTTTTTTTTTTTTTTTTTGTTGGTATTACCAAGAGTCAGGAACTCTTAGACATGACGAATGAAACGGTTGAAAAAGCATTTGCCCGGACTAAAGAAGCAACGTCCAGAGGCAGCTCGGCATTTTCTAATCTTTGCTATTGGTTAGTGGATGATTTCCTTGGTAAATGGTATGTAGCTTGATTCCCTTCTCTTGAAGTATGATCACGGTGAAAGTGTTGGAGATGTTGGGTGATCGTGATAATGTTCCTAATAGTAGGGTGCGATGAAGAAGAATCTCCATGGATCCAAGTAATTGCCGCATCTAAATCTCCCTCCAGCGATCGGATTGAAAGTTACGAATAGCATCATGAAGGCCATACCAAGCCACCATTGCTTCGATGATGGGAACATGAGCTAGTTGCAAGGGAATTGAAACGGATAAAAGTGGCCAGCTTTGAGAATCCCCGATGATGAATCCAATTCCAGCACGATTATGCATAAGAGAACTGTTGGGATATATCGGTTCAGGTATAAATCAACCACCGGTTGATCGTTTGTTCACTCCCTTCTGAACCAGACATCTCGGATCAAAGCGTCAAGGGAAAGCCGAATGATTAACGGACAAGACGACAATGTGATCTTCGGATTCAGCCGAAGATCGCATCCCTTAGATCCGGCCGAAGACATGGCCCTCGGCCCTGACCGAAGACATGATCTTCGATTCAGCCGAAGACAGAGTCTTCGACCTCAGCCACAGGTACCATTCCGAAAGTGTATCAAGATGAAGACACCTCTCCGATCCAGCAAAGACCACTCTTAGAGAAGAGGCCAGAAGGCAGATCTCCGACCAACCTCAAACCCACACGAACGTGAGGGTAACGGTTACAATCGGCTACCTAAATATCACCTCAAAAGTACAACTACGTCGAAGAGGCCACGTGGCCACGAACTCCAACGGTAACGCTTCCGGCCTGATCTGAATCGTTCAATAACTGCTCACGGTTACGGTCAAAGGAAAATCAATTAGCCCTCATCGTAACCACAGGAGAGAGGACGAAGCCGCAGGCCGGGCCAGCCGATATAAATACTGGTAAGAGGGGACATTCGAGATAGGCACAACGAAACCCTGAAAAAATCAGAGTTCCTTTCCTCGTCATCTTCCTCCTCAGAATCTTCTCTATTCTGTTGCTGGAACCCGTCTCTGATTTAGACATCAGAATATCCTCGTCTAAGAATATCCGACCAAGGATCTGTTTTACTGGTGAACCAGGAGAGCGAACCTGTGATCCGACAGCTCCGCCCGGCCAGAAAAAGGATTCTACGGCAACAAGAACCATCAAAATCAATTTTTTAGAAACCTGGTTGAAAGGGCTGCCAAAAGACAATGGTTTGTTGACAAGAATCCGTAAAAGGATGTGGAATGCCACATCCCCCAGATTTCAGTACCTTTTATTTTTCTGGTGTTCTCAGCTCGAAGCCACTCATTTGATAGGTGCCAAGCAGTGCTAATGATGTGCTCAGACTCTGTATTACAGTGTTGAAATAATTCCTCATTTCTGCTCTTCCAAAGAGACCAAAGGAGATGAGCAATAAAAGTTTGTCACCACCCTGATATCTTGTGTTCGTGGAGTAGAGAGAAGAAAGTGCATAGCTTACTTGCAAGAGTTCCGAAGAATATCTAGTAAGTTTTGCTCCGGATTGAACAGACCTTGGTGCAGTGGAAGAACGCATGATTCATAGATTCTTCGGCCTGACTACTTCGAGAACATATGGATAAGATGGTTGTCCGATGGAAACCAGTAAATAAGTAGGAAGTTTGCCCAGAATTAGTTTTCAGAGAAGAATCTGAACTCTCTTGTTGATCTTTAGTTTCCAGATTCTATGGATATTGTTCTGCCAAGCATGATCATGCCGTGTCATTAGTGAATGTACTTCACTGACAATAATTTTCATGTGATAACCAAAACCCAACAAAGCTGATCACTTTGACCATTGATATAAATTGAGACGTTGGAAATTTGCTGCAAGATGGTTGGAGGAAAACACTGAGAAATAGCATATTATGATCCCAAGATCCATTTTCATTGATGAAACAATTGACAGTGGGAAAATGACTGATGGAATTGGTGTTGTAAGATAATGGTCTTTTGCATATTGCCACACTTGTTATCCAAGAATCGGCCATCACATCAATTGTCTCCTTCACCTACTGACCAAATGAAGTTGTTAGCAATCAGTTGAGCACCTTGATGGATGGCTTTCCATATTGCAGATGAATGGGTGGACAAGTTGTAGCAATGACAATTGCCTTGGAATTTATATTTCGCTATCAAAATCTGAGAAAGAATAGAGGTTGGTTCCAGGACAATACGACCCAACAATTTTGCTGATGAGAGCAGTCCACCAAAGCTGAATGTTTGGAATGCCTAAACCACCTTGACATGTCGTTTTTCAGATATCATCCCAGGCAATTGTGTGAAGTTTTCTAGCACCACAATCATGTCCCCAAGCAAAGCTAGATAAGACTGAATTTAGCCATTTGAAAAAAGCAACTGGGACCACTGCGTTGGAAAGGATATGAATAGAGACCAAGCAAAGAACTAATTTGACAAATGTAACTCTTCCTGCCATTGAAAGGGTTTTTCATTTCCAAGTTTTCAGCTTACAATTGATTCTATTTTTACTCCGTAAAGATCTTTCATTTTCAACCAAGTGTCTTTCATTGGTACTCCAAGATAAAAACCTAAGCTATCAACTCTTTTTATCCCCAACAATGCATATCAAGGTTACGAATAGAGTTTTTGTTCCAATGCATGAGTGCTTTCTTGGGGTTACTTAAGCTTCTTTGGTAATATGGAAACCGGGGATCCTTGAGCACAATATGCCAAGCTCGATGAACCATATCCCAGGATTCCCTGTAGTCCATCTAGAAGTTTTCGAATCTAGACGGACATTGATTACGAGGAACAATTTCAGTAGTGATATGGAGGGGGCAGTGGTCTGAAGCAGTTCTGGTGAGGTGTTAGACATGGGTATCTGGGAATAATTAATCCAACCATTCTATATTGATCATAGCTCTACCAATTTGCTCGCAAATTATAGCCATTCTATCCTTGTTATTATACCATGTAAACTTTGGACCAGTGAAACCCAAAGTTAATGAGTGCACCATTGTGGAGGAATTGTAAAATTCATGTTGCTCCCAAGCTTTGTAACACTACTAGAAAAATGGTCATTTGCAATAGCAATATGCCATCAAACATAATCATCTATCATCGTAAAAAAAAAAGTACTTGTCATAGCTTTTTTTTTTTTTTTGGTAAGGCAAAAAGGATACAGGGGATAAATCCTTGTGTAGCTATCCCGCAAATCCCCACCTCGCCAGGTAATGTTCGATTCGAGACGCTCAGATTTTCACAATCTCTTCCCACCTAATGATGAGTACTTGTCACAGCTTTGTGACGGCATTTCAGAAGTCTACCATTTCAGCCATAGCAAAAAACTCTGCAACCAAGAAAGTCGTTGCACAAAGATTTTGCAACGATGTTTTGCAATAGTACTTTCTTGCATCGTAAACGGATATCGTACGCGCTATATTTGTGACACTTGTGATGAATGATGCTGTTATGAAATCATTCTCCCTGACTTTTTGCCGTCGCAAATAAGTTCAATATTTTTATGATAACCATTGCCATCGTAAATAATTATAGTAAAAAAAACTTTCCTATAATATTTTGCCATCGCAAATAACTTATTTTTTAAAAAAATCTTTAACAATGGACAAACGTCATCGTAAATAATTTGAATTGTATTTTTATTGCTTATGTTTATTTTTTTGTTTTTTATAATTATACATGTAAACTAGTAATTATTATTGATACGCCTACTCATCAATTAGAAAAAAAATAATAATCAAATATTGAAAGCAAATCCATTCAACCAAAAATAACTTAAAATGCATTGTTCAACATTAAGAATTTATCCAAATTTAGTTTAAACATAATAGAAGTGTTCAATCACAATACATTATCAAAAATATAATAATAGAAAAAGGAAAAACAGAACATAGAATTTGTTTATTTCTTCCTCACGGAGTTATACCTAAATATAAAAATAATAATTTAATAAATTATTATAAAAAGAAAAAAATCACCATTACTATTATCTTTACCACCACCATTATAACTAAATATCAAATTCTTTATAGTTGAACGTATGAAACTAAATATAATTAAAAAATATATAAAATAAATGACAAATATCATCACAAGCCTCATTAGGTGACTGGGTGAATCTTTCATTTCCCAATGCATGTGTTTAGTGAGCACTAGATGCATCTGGAACCTATATGTTACAAAATGTTGGAAGATGTAAAATTAATTTTAAATAGTATTGTTGTGCCTTTCCAAACTTGAAAAATTAGATGTACTGAAGTAGCTTTGGGCTCCCGAGGATCTTCAAGAAATTGATCAATGACCTTCAAGGTTAGCTTTATCAACTCCTAGACCTACAAAAGAAATCCTCATCGTTGAAGAAATTAGTAGGATTTCTTTAATGGGAAACTCTCTGATGCTTAAGTTAGCGTAGAGAGGAAGAATAGTGAGAAGAAAATGAAATGAGTGAGTTCCAAAATTTTCTAGAGTTTTCCTTGACCCCCTATTTATAGAGATTTAGGACCAAATTGGTTAAGTAGTTATAACTATTTATAAAGCAGTTATGCCATTAAGTTGTTAAGTTTGTTGGGCCATTAAGAGGTCAGTTTGTAGTATAGTATATTAAGTGATCTGTTATATTTTTTGATAACCATTTTACCAATCCTATCTTAATAGCTTTAATAACTTAAAGAAATATATTTGGTGTTAAATGAAGTTATAGAATTTTGTACTTAGCTTAAATAAGTGATTGGCACATGTCCGATAAATTATTAGGCATCCTATGCCTTGATAAGAGATCGTCCCCTAATCGACGAATATACTGCACCTCGATGAGAGATCGGCTCCTGGTCTCAAGCAACCTGTGCCCCAATACGAGATCAATTTCTAATCGATAGATGTCTTGCACTTTGTTGAGAGATCAGGGATTGGACGAACACTTTTCTACTCTTTAAAAATTAATTATAACTAGTCCAGAAAAGATTTAGACGGGTCATCTATCCTGTAACAAATAGTAACCAATTAATGGACTACATAAATATAACTTAACAATAAAATTATACTTGTTCTCTGCTAGATAGCACCGAGTAAGGAGTACCTAATGGACTATGTGCAAAACATCCACTCACCATCTGAGCATGTATTTGATTGAGCTGTGCCTCCAAGTAAGCAATCTTGCCATCAAACTTTTGGTGAAGCTCATCTTGAATCCCCCTAATGCTCTCCTCTACTGGTGCCTAAGAAGGCTGCTCACACAACCGTTGCTTTGTCATGCCCAAATTCCAAGTACACATCCATCCATGTCCATCTTCTCCCACAACCTCCACAAAGATACGATCTTTCACTTCTGGTGTGCGCTCATCCTTAGGTACCTCCTCAAGTCATCGTTTCATAAGAAATTATAAATTGACATTAATGTGTAAAATATACTATATGTTAAGAAAACTTAAATTATGCATTTACAATACACTCTGGCACATCCTCATCAATGACACTCTGCTTTGAAGTACGTATTCTAATAAACACACTTAGTCGATCTGTTTCTAATCTCTCTGCTTCTATCTAGTAATATAAATAACCCAGATATATATAAGAATATGCACTACAGTTATATTTTAGTATAAACTTGTAATATTCTAAACATACATTTACTCTGATGACAGAGAATGAAGCTCTCCCTATCTTGTGCAAGCTTCTTAACATCTTCCTATATTTTTGTTATGTGCACATTGTGCCTACAAGAGTTACCATATAATTAAAAATGTAAGATATTTTCATCATATGGAAAGAAACTAATCACAAAAGTAATTAATAAAAATATGTACCTATACATCTTCTCATCCCCAATAACGAACAAGTACCTCCCACTGATCAACTTTCACATGTGAAGGAGGTCCAAAGATAAGATCTTCTTCCATCTGGTATCATAGTAATGATGCTTGATATAACACTTCCAATTCTTCCACATCTCACCAACTATCCTAAAACAATTTTCTCTATATTCATCAGGGGCATCTGCAGTATCCTAGAAATATTAACATTTAACAAAGTTAGTAATTCTATACAATGTATGAATATAAGATAAAAATTAAATAAATAATTATAAAACAAAAGTTATAAATTTATTTTACATGCTCCTCTTTTCAAATATAATCTAGAATATGCTGGGTTATATTCACTATCATTCCTAATGACTCTTGAACATACTTGCATTGGACCCACATGATTGCATATAAGCATCAAATACCAAAAGAGACTTTTAACCCGTGCCCCAAAACTCAATGCCGTGAGCTATGCCTCAGACCTCTCCAGCTAAAAGTTGATTGACTCGAATAATCTAATCAATATCCAAATACTATTATAAGATAAGATAGTACAATGATTTTAACTTCACATAACTAGAATAAGTGATTTTACCTGCAACATCTGATGACTGTGGTTGAGATAATGTCGCCTGTGATAATGGTTGTGTACTAGAATGTGTATACAATGATACTTGTGAATGAAATGTTGATTGTGAGCGAGAACTTGCATGAGAATGTGGTATAGATCATTGTCTATCTAGCTGAGCATTATGTGCTGAAAGTGACTACTGCTGTGACTCATCATGACCGGACTGAGATGATAATTGAGCCTGTAATCTATCCAACATAGATAAACCACTTGTCCTCTTTGAAGCCATCCTACATATGTAAAATATAAAAAAAAAATTTGGCAATGGGGATGCCATCATCTTGGTTTGAAGTATGTGTTGGAAATGTATTCTAATAATAATCATCTAACTTATAAATGGTTATTTTTGTATATGACTTATTATGAATAAAAATTATTTTTTGATAGTTCATCACATTACATCTTCCTATAATAAGCTTTTATGTGATGAAGTCCTTAGAACTACATCTTATATAATAAAAAGAGGATTTATCATGTGGTTCTTAAAACTGTTCCTGACCAAATGATACATTATTATAGGATGATGATGTATCAAGTGTAGGTCATTGTATACCATCTGGATTGGTTGCCCTCTTAACCAAGAAGTGTAGAGATATTGGTATGGCATGCAGGTAAACTATAAGATATTTTTACTGAACCTGACCTACCTGCAGAATACTTTTCTGTCAAGTATTGCTCGCAAAGGGATATGGATATGTGTCCCTTAGACCTGAGATCACCACGATGACTTGCAAGCAACTCACTGTACTTTGATACAGACTACCTAGATTTTTAATCCAGTGATAGAAGATTTATGGGTACAGTCAAGTATTTATAAAATCTGTGTGTGAGTCGAGATGGAATTGACCCCTTCAAATATTGGAATGAATATCTCACTATATTTCAGTTTAGCAAAATCTTAGCCAAGGTAGTTCTTGTGAGTAGTCATAGGACTTGTAAGGTTGAGACACATTGTGGATGAATTATTTAAGGATTAGCAGTTAAATCTTGAAGTCATCCTGAGCATTAAGGGTCAAAGGGATGAATTATATGGTAACTATATACCAAAGATTCCTGATTGTTGCTCTACAACTTCCAACCTACCCAGAAGTCGAGTGTTATTGCTAGATGGTGACTTTGATTGGTACAAGAATTATTCATGTACTATCATCTTAATGTTCGAACCTATGGACACACACAATAAGAGTTTCTATATGATCTGATGGCTAGTCAGTAATTGAGAATCATTTCAGGAGACCTTGAGTCGACACTTTCAAGTGTCGATACTTTGGTGAGTCGATACTTGAAATTTTTTCAAGTGTTGACTCATCAGTGTTACAAAAGTTGTAACAATATTTTTTTACTAAAAGTTAGTGAATTATTGAAAGATTAATTGATAGTTGGATACTAGTTAGCTCAATTTGATTGAGCAATGTGATTTAGGTCAAGCCAAATAAGATTTGGTTTGAGCTCGAGTCTAACTGGATTGGACCTAACCTAAATGTCCTAGTCTATATTTTGAATTTAAATTTCGAATTCAAATTCAAATAGGTCTCTAAATTTAAAATTTAAATCTAAATTTTGAATTCAAAATTTTGAATTTAAACACTTGAATTTTGAATTCAAGTGGTTAAAAACCTCCCCCCATATCTCTCCCTTATTCTCTCCTTCTATCTCTCCCTATCTCTCTCACCCTCCTAACCACTTAGGCGCCTACTTATTGGGCTATTGCTAGGTGTAGGATGGGGTTAGAAGAGCTGAGAAAAAGAAGAAAAAAAGGCTGGTTAAGATAGTCTTCTATCTAAGAGAGAGTGGGGTGTGTGGGGGTTTGTACTCAAGGAGAAAGAATATCTCCTGGGCTAGGTTCTAGGTAGTCTAGGCTTGGAAAGTAAGTTCTATCCAAATCCCATCCTTCAGAAAGTTCTTCTTAGGTTCCAGGAGTGTCCAGGCATCCGGCAAAAGAAGAAAAAATAGCCATCAAAGTTCCAGAGGAGCTAACACTCTAAGGGAGCCGATCAAGCAAGAGCTCCTATGTAGATCACTTGTAGAGGTCAAATACACTGTGGCTCATAGAGTTTTTTACCAAAACCTTCTAGCAACAGCGATCGTCGACCACTCGCAAGAACATAATGAGTTGTTGATATCATGTGCTATAGAAATGGTATACAATATCAAGTTTGTTGCACAAATATAGTCTATGCTCAAAAGATTTGTATATCATTTTATATTTTAGCTTAGTTTTATATACATGCTTATCATGTCATGATCCTATATAGACTATTTATTGATTTGATCATATGCATGAGTAGATTAAATAATTTAATCTTGTAGTTTCTGCTGTACTTATGTTTCAAAATTTTTGAATCAACATTCATGAAATAGCCTAGACTCTCCTAATAGTGGTATCAGAGTACTAAGTTTATATGGCATGATGATCATGTATATAAATTGAAATATTAAAATAATTTCTCATATTACTTAGTACTTTGATTGGGTGGATTCACTAGGCCATCCGGTCATAGGAGAGAAGTAGGATTTAATGACCCTCTTTTCATTCAATGGGATCTCCTATGGCATGTAGGGATGCCACTTATATCCTGACCCATGAAAAAGAATGCAAAACAGAATAGATTAAAAATATTTTAATCTTAATATTTTAGATTTAATTTCATAAATTAGTTTAGAAATTTCTAAGTTAGATTTATAAATTGTTATTTTAAAAAGTCTAGCATAAAGATTAGATCTAGAAATACTATTTTCTGTCAGTCTGTAGGTATCAATATATGACCTTGAAGTGTCAACACTTGGACCTGGTGAGTCAACACTTGCTCCTTCAGGTATCGACTCAAGATTGCAGACTGAAAGAATGGATCTTTGTTCGCTCTCTATAGTCGATGTCACAAGGTCAAGTGTTGACTCACTATGACTCGACTCATGGAAGTGTCGATACTTGACGAGGAAGTCTCAACTCATAGCAGAAATCAAAAAAATCTAAAAGTTGAATTTTTGTTGTAAAAATGTTTTACAAATTAAAATTAAAAATATTTCAATATCGAAATTGTTGAACTTAATTAAAAATTAAGTTTTAATGATTAAAAGATCTAGATTTGAGAATGAAAGATCTTAAGTCATTTCTCATAAACTTT
Source organism: Areca catechu (assembly GCA_021397845.1). Classification (NCBI taxonomy): domain Eukaryota; kingdom Viridiplantae; phylum Streptophyta; class Magnoliopsida; order Arecales; family Arecaceae; genus Areca; species Areca catechu. The sequence goes on from CM038050.1 coordinate 33,949,581, forward strand.
TGGATCATGGATTAGCTTGAGTCAGGTTCCTTAATTGGGTTAGACCTAAATTTAGATTCAGATGGACTTAATAGAGAAATTAATCTAACCAAAAAATGATTTAGATTTCCTTCTCTATAGATTATTCATAATAGTTATAATTTGATCAAGTCTATGTTTCTAATTGGACCTGATTATGGCTTTATGATGAGACCCAAGTCCTTAGGCTAGTCTAATTGAATCTGGTGAACCAATTAGTGTCTAAGATAAGTTTGATATTTTAATCATGGTTCTTGGAGCTATCTCTTACCTGGCCACTCGATTGGAATACAAGGAAAGAGGTTAATGGCAGAACCCTCCCATTGATCTCACTTGCTTGGCCAATATGGCCAATCGGATATGATTAAGATAGCATATTGATTTGAGTAAACCCATATCATTAAGGTTGAACAATTTGACTGATTTGGGTGCCCTGGAACTGGTTTGTCTTGAACCCTCTTTTATGACTTGGGAAAGCCAGTGGGAGGATTCTTGATTTACTAGTTCATGTTTTCTCTATTTCATCTATCATATATAAGTTTAAATTTGCTAAATTATTAGGTCCTTAAAATGAAGAGGTTACAGGATAATTAAGTCATAGCCTCCCATTAAGTGGATGGTAATGGGTTTAATAGTTAGGTAATCACTGAAAGGCCCAAAGGCCTAGTGATCATCTAGGTATTAAAATTGTTATTCATAATATGATAGCTCAGTGTAACTCTCTTAAAGAACGTGAACCGGTCAAAGTTAGGCTTGACTATTCGTTGGTTAGAAGTATTGAATTTTGTCATACTAATGGTTGGACCTAACTAGGATTTTCAGTGGAAGGCCCAAAGGCCTACTGAAAAAGAACCTAAGATGAAATTGATTACTAGAAGTAGTTTAAAGAAATAATTAGTTTAGAACCTATCTTTAGATGTGCATGTGAAGGCCGGCCAAAGTCGGGCTCATATGTAGTCTATAGGATTCTAGTACCTGTTAAGGAATTAATGTAATTCCTTAAATTAGATATAGAGGCTATCAATCTAAATAAAATAGTGAAAGGACCTTTAGACTAAAGTTTAAGTCTTTAAGATTAATAATTCATATACTAATAAGGTCTTATGATTTTTTTTTAGAAAATAGCCACCAATTTATCACTCCGGTCATTGTTAAGCAATGACAAGCTAATGGATCCCAACTTTGACAGTTGGTATCGAAAGATCAGGATTTTCCTGGAGCACGAATGGATTATTTATGTGATAACAGATCCCACACCTAAGGAGATCACTCCTAATATCACAAATTCATAATGTGATCAAGGACAGTTATCAGAAGTGTCTCTCTGACTGAATGACTATACAATGCATACTGCTAGCAGCAATAAATAATGAGTTCAGTTGCAAGTTCGAGGAAGCCCGATCGAAGAAAATCCTTCAAAAATTGAAAGAATCTTTTGGCACACCTGATGATGTTGAGCAACACAGGACCTCTTGTACTATTTTTAATGCCCAGATGCATAAAGGGGCATCGATCATTGATCATGCATTATACATGATCAAGTAGATTGAGTGCCTAGGCAAACTCGGCTATCCCTTGCATAAGCAATTAAAAAAGATGCGAACCTGAATTTCTTTACTGCTTCCTACCTAAACTTTCTCAATCATTACAGAATGATGAGGTCTATAGTAAACTACCATAGTTTGCTAGGATTATTATAGACCTATAAGAAGGAGCACCAACTCTACAAGGGGTCAATGAATCTAGTAGGAGGTTCTTGGGCAGGCATCATTCCTTTAAAAAAGGGAAAAAATAAAAATAAGAAGATGCAGAGTGCTGGGACTAGTCAGACCAAGAAGAATAAGGCTGATTAAAGTCAAGCAGAATACTTCTTTTGCATGAAAGTCATTGGAAGAAGAACTGTCCTCTTTATATTATTTCTCTTGACTCGACTAGGTCGAAGAAGAGGAAACAACGAGTTGCTAGAGAAGGTATTTATATGATAACACTTTATAATTTCTCTATCTATGATACTACTACTTAAATATTGGATATCGAAAATCCTATTTATATTTACAATTTATTACAGGGACTTCAAGTTAGTAGGAGATTTAAGGATGGCAAAAGATTCTTAAATATGGGAGATGGAAGTCAAAATTTGATCCTGACTTTGGGAGTCATCAAGCTAGCTTTCAAGTCTTATACAATCATTTTAAGTGAATGTCATTATTATCCATCTTTTCTTTTGAATGCCATTTCTGTAAGCCTTTGGCTATGTATGATTATGAACTATCAATAAAGAATGACATTTGTAATATCATTTTGAATAGGGTTGTTGTAATGAGTAGACAAATAAGAAATGATATATATACTGTCATAACCTATTAGTATAATGTACACAACAAGCAAGCATCCAAGATTAGATAATGTCAATGATGCCTACCTTTGGCACTGTATGCTAGGTTATGTTAACAAGAATAGGATAAACAAGTTGATTAAAGAGGGTATCCTTGAAGTTAGTGATTGTGAATCACTACCAACTTGTGAATCTTACCTTCTTAGAAAAATGACTAGATCACCTTAATTGGAAAAGGTGAACGGGCTAGTAAAATTCTAAGTCTGATACATACTGAGATATGCGGACCTATAAACACTAGTGTTAGGGATAAGTAGAACTATTTCATTATATTTATAGAAGACATTTCTAGGTACGGTTATCTTTTTTATGAAACATAAATCCAAATTATTTGAAATATTCAAACGATATCATAATGAGATAGGAAAACAAACTGAGAAGAGTATTAAAACTCTTCGATCATATCGAGGGAGAATACCTTACCGGTGAATTTCTGACATATCTAGAGGATAATGGGATTCTCTCTCAATAGACTCCTCTGGGGATACCTTAGTTAAATGAAGTATCTGAAAGGAAGAATTGAACCATGTTGGACATGGTTTGATCCATGATGGGATTTGTAAGTTTGTCAATCTCCTTTTGGAGATATGCTCTAGAGTTAGTCCATTATATTCTTAATAAGGTTCCAAGCAAATCCGTTGACAAAACACCAGGATATATGGATAGGACGTAAGACGGTAATCTCATACTTAAAGGTCTGGGGTGTCTAGCTTATGTCAAACATTTGCAGACAGATATTCTTGGATCTAGGCCTGGTAAATGCCTATTTGTTGGATATCCCAAAGAGTCCAAAGGCTATTACTTCTACCTTTCTAAAGAACAAAAGTTGTTCATCAGTCTTAGAGCTACATTTTTGGAAAAGAAATTTCTTAATAAAAAAATTAAAGCCACCAAGATTGAACTTAGTGAAGTTCAACGGGTAAAGGAACTGACACATTTATGGGATAATATAGAATCGGCTTTTATTAGATCACACCCAGAGCCCATAGTAGAGGGTCATTAAAGAGATCCGATAGAGTATCGTGTCAACTGGACAGATACTATGGTTTCTTGGTTCGAGACGAAGATCCTATTAAGCTCGATAAGAATAACGAGGTTCCGATCACATATATGGATACATGCAGAGGTCTAGCTCTGACAAGTGGCTTGGAGCCATAAAATCTAAAATAAAGTATATGGAGATCAATAGTGTATGGATACTTGTTAATCCACTTGAAGGGATAAAACTCGTTGGGTGCAAGTAGATTTTCAAAAAGAAAAGGGATGCAGACGGGCAAACAGAGATCTATAAAACCCATCTGGTTACCAAGGGATATCATCAACGTTATGGTATTGACTATGACAATACATTTTTTATGATAATTTTCAAGTCTATTCAGATTATGCTTACTTTGGCTGAATACTTTGACTATGAAATCTAGCAAATGGATATCCAAATAGATTTTCTAAATGAAGAGCTGGATGAAAAGGTATATATGATTCAATCTAAAGGGTTCACATCTACAGATAAGTCAAAGGAATACACTTTAGAGGTCCATTTATGAACTAAAATAGGTATCTCAAAGTTGGAATATGCATTTTGATATGACAATCAGAATATATGGTTTCATTAAGAATGGAGAGGAACCCTGTATTTATAAGTAAGCTAATGATTCTATGATTGTATTCCTTGTATTATATGTAGATGACATTCTCTTAATCGAGAATAACATCCCTACATTACAGGAAATAAAGGTATAGTTATCATCTCAGTCTTTATGGAGGACTTGAGTAAAGTTTCTTACATCATAGGGATGAAGATGTATAGAGATAGATCTAAGACACTACTAGGATTATCCCGATCTACGTACATTGATACTGTATTGAAGCAATTCAGCATGGAGAATTCCAAGAAAGACTATCTTTCGATAGGCCATGAAATTTCTCTCTAAGAAAGATTGTGAAATAACTCCTGGAGAGAGAGTGTATGCGTGAGATCCCATATGCCTCAGTAATGGGATCATATATGCCATGACATGTACGAGACTGGACATGGCATACTCACTAGGGATAGTGAGCAGATACTAGTCTAATCCAGGTGAGATCCATTGGAAGGTAGTGAAAACTATCCTCGAGTATTTATGAAATACTAAAGACCAATGGTTTGTTTATGAAGAATTTGACTTAAAACTTGTAGGGTATATTGACTCCAATTTTTAGTCAGATAAGGATGATAGTAAGAGTGTGTCAGGCTTTGTCTTAATCTTGAATGGTAGAGTGATCTATTAGAAAAGTTCTAAATAGAATACTATGATGGACTCAGTTTACGAGGCAGGGTATATTGCAACATCAGATGCAGCAAACAAAGTTGTGTGATTACGAAAGTTCCACGATGAGCTGGGAGTGGCACCCTTCCTTGATTATCCGATTCCCTTATACTGTGACAATATTGGAGCCCTTGTTCAAGCCAAAGAGTTGAAGTCCTATCAGTGCACCAAGCACAAACTACGTCACTTTCATCTTGTATGAAAAATCATGGAACGAGATGACATCGAGCTTCAGAAGATCGACGGAAAGGAGAACCTGGCCAACCTATTTACTAAATTAAGCTCTCGAAATCAAAGAGTTCGATGTTCACAAATGGAAGATGGGTATTAGATATTGTTTAGATTGGCTTTAGTCCAAGTAGGAGTTATTGAAAATTGTCCTAATACCAATCATCTAACTTATAGATGATTGATTTTGTATATAATTTATTATAAATAAAAATTATTTTTTGGTAGTTTATCATATTGCATCTTCCTGTAATGAGCTCTTGTATGATGGAGTCCTTAGAACTATATTTTATAAAATAAAGAGAGGATTTATCATGTGATTCTTAAAACTATTCATGACCAAATGATACATTATTATAGAATGATGATGTACGAGTGTAGGTCGTTATATGCTATATGAGTTGGTTGTCCTTTTAACTAAGGAGTGTGGAGATACTAGTATGACATGTAGGTAAAGTATAAGATATTTCATTAAACATGACCCATCTATGAAGTACTCTTCTGCCAAGTATTGCTCGTGAAGAGATATGGATATAAGTATCCATCATACTTGAGATCACCACGGTGACTTGCAAGCAACTCACTGTACTTTGGTACCGGACTACTTGGATTTTTAATCCAGTAATAGAAGGTTTCTGGATGCAGTCAAGTACTTGTGGAGCCGATGTGTGAGTCAAGATGTGATTGACCCCTCCAAATGTTAGAGTGAATTTCTCACTATATTTAAATTTAGCAAAACCTTGATCAGGATAGTTCTTCTGAATAGTCACGGGACTTGTGAGGTTAAGACATATTGTGGATGAATTATTTAAGTATTGGTAGTTAAACCCTGAAGTCATCCTAAGCATCAAGGATCAAAGGTATGAATTGTATGGTAACGATATGCCAAAGGTTTTTGATTATTGCTCTGCAATTTTTGATTGATGGGACGTCAGGGATCATTGCTAGATGGCGACTTCGATTGGTACAAGAATTGTTCTTGTACTACTGGCTTAATGTTCGAACCTATGGGGTCATATACAATAGGAGTTTTTACTTGATCTGATGGTTAGTCAATGAATGAAAATTATTTTAGGATTTAATTATCAATATGATTGATACTTAATCTCGAGTCGATACTTCCAAGTATCGATACTTTGGTGAGCCGACATTTGAGATTTTTTTCAAATGTTGACTCATTAGTGTTACAAAAGTTGTAATAATATTTTTTACTGAAAATTTGTGAATTATTAAAGGATTAATCGGTAATTAGATTGTCGGTTAGCTCAATTTGATTGAGCAACATGACTTAGGTCAAGCCAAATGAGATTTGGTTTGAGCTCGAGTCCAATTAGATTGGATCTAACTTAAACGTCCTAGCACATGATTTGAATTTGAATTTTGAATTCAAATTTAAAAAGATTTTTAAATTTAAAATTCAAATCTAAATTTTGAATTTAAAATTTTGAATTTAAATATTTGAATTTTGAATTCAAGTGGTAAGAAATATCCTCCCATATCTCTCCCCTATTCTCTCCTTCTATCTTTCTCTCTCTCTCTCCCCCCTAACCACTTAGGTGCCTACTTTTTGGGCTACTGCTAGGCATGGGATGGGATTAGAAAAGCTGAGAAAAAGAAGAGAAAAAGGCTAGTTAAGATAGTCTTCTATCTAAAAGAGAGTGGGGTGTGTAGGGATTTGTACTCAGGAGAAAGAATATCTCCTGAGCTAGGTTCTAGATAGTCTAGGCTTGGAAAGTGAGTTCTATCCCAAATCCTGTCCTTTAGAAGCTTCTTCTTGGTTCCAGGAGTGTCCCAACATCTAGAAGAAGAAAGAAGATTAGTCATCAAGATTCCAGATGAGCTAACACTTCGAAGGAACTAATCAGGCAAGAGCTCTTGTGTGGATCACTTGTAGAAGTCAGACATACTATGTGGCTCGTAGAATTTTTTTACCCAAACCTTCCAACAATGGCAATCATCAACCACTCACAAAAAGGTAATGAGTTGTTAATCTCATGTGCTATAGAAATGGTCTACAGCATCAGGTTTATTGTATAGGTATAGTTTATGCTTAAAAGGTTTATATATCATTTTATATTTTAGCTTGATTTTGTATACATGCTTATTATGTCATGATCCTGTGTAGGCTATTTATTGATTTGATCATTTGCATGAGTAAATTAAATAGTTTAATCTTGTAGTTTCTGCTGCGTTTATATTTCAAAATTTTTAAATCGACATGCATGAAATAGCCTAGACTCTCCCAACAGTGTGGACCTCTTTGAAGTAACTGGTTATTGAAACTTTGAATCTGAGAACAATTAGAGATCTAAAACCTGGTGTCTGGGCATAGCAATTCAAAATGTTGGATGTAGCTATAGTAATTCTATGATATCAATCACCCATTTTGACATTATATCAAGATACTTGTTTCTTGTAGAAAGTAAACTTGGAGTACAGACTGAATAGTTTTGAAGAGCAATAAGATTATTTATAAGCTTAGAAAATGGGAAACTTTACTTACATACAGATTTTGAAATTTAGTTTAAAGGACAGTAGATTCATGTAAAACTTGATATCAAAAATAATAAATAGGGGGCAGAAGAATTCAGCATTATTCATTTGAAAGATCTAGGAAAATACAGCAATATTAAATACATAACAGCAACTACATAAGAAGATAAATATTGCACAATGCAAAGGAAAATATAGAAGAAATGGGATTTAAATTGGGAGAAAACAAGGAGAAGAGAAAGGAGAAAATTGCTAATAGAATTCCAATTACACTTAAATAGTATAATATCATCTACCAAACATAAAAGCAAGTTTTGAAGTACCAATTACTAGTATAAACTTAGTGTAATTACTTATCTTAACATTGCATGAACATTATAATTACGTTGTTTGTATATTGAGCTAACATTGATGTCTCCTTTTTGGCCATTTTGAATCATTCATATTTCTCTATCTCAACATCATCATTGATGGATCTCATATCATTAACAGTTGTTCCATCTACACCTTCCCTCATCCAATGAGCATCATCATCACGAGCATATATTGTCTTGTCTAAATATTGCTTGCTAAAAGGCTCTACTTGAGGTACTAATATAATATTATTTGAAGCATCCCTTGAGTACATGTCAAACAAATCTCTAACTGTCATCTTGAGAACAACACTTCATCCTGATTCTACAGGATCTAGAATATAGCATACTTATTTTGCTTGACTTGCTATAATAAATGGTTCATTTGAAACATCATTGTCATTATATAAAAGATGACTAAAATTAACAAGTGTCTGCTTAAACTCATCTATCTTCTTCCCCTTGATATCATCAATCCAATCACACTTAAATAGTATAAATTGCATATTATTGGTGTATCGAATTTTGATAATATCTGTTAACCTTCCATAATAGGTTATATCTCCAACACTTGTATGTGCCTTGACAATGATACCATGGTTTTGAGTGGTTCTCCTGTTATCTTTGTCAAGTTTGCAAAACCGAAAGCCATTGATGATATATCCACCTTAATGTCATCCAACTCGGCCTGGACCTCTAGTATAATAGTAGATTTTATTTGAGTACCAAATTGTAGATGTTCTTACATTTTCGCTCAACCATGTGTGAAAAGTTGATACATGGACCTTTTCAATTTGATAATCTAATGGAAGAGACATTTCTCTTCTTAAATACTCAATGTGCTTCCTAAAAATATTATAAACGATGTCTTTAATAAGTATTAAATTGTTAAATACAAAATTACTTATAAGTTGATTATGAAACTTACATTCGAATGGAAGCTATGGCATTAATATTTTGCAATACATAGCAATGGGCTTGCTCCCATGTGACTTCATCAAGACAAAATTTGGCTCACTTCTCAACAGGGCAATCCAAATTATTTCTACCATCATTATTCTGAATCAGTTGATTTGACCTAGTTTCAACATCCTATAAATATTTTGAACAAAAATTCATACACTCTTCCATTAGATATCCTTTGGCAATGGAGCCCTCTGGATGAGCTTGATTATACACATAAAGTTTGAGCAGAAGTAAATACTTATATAGAATACAAATTAGATCAAATTTACATAAAAACAAATAGAAACAAGAAGAGTATGACATAATAGTTTTATATGAACAATGTTACCTTTCAATAGAATACATCCATCTAAATTGCACTACTCTAGCAAAAAGTGCCTCTCCTACTAAATGTATAAGTAAATGCTCCATTATATCCAAAAATGAAGACGGAAAGATCTCAAGATGGCAAAGTGTTAAAACAATACAATCTTGAATATACTTTATGTTGCCACTTGGATCGTCATGACCTGTAGCTCTGACGTGTCATGGACTCGCCGGACTCCCATTGGGTGCTTGGTCCTCTTCCCCGGTCAGCTCCAGAACTAGCATGACTTGCAAAAGAGAAGAGATCCATGCCGGGAATTCTGGCGGGGACACTCCAATGATCAAGTCAGTTGGGACGATAAAGAAAAACAGAACCCTTGTGATGGAGAGTTTGAGATCTTTTCGCGTAGAGGGTAAAAGATGAGATTTAGAAAATAGAAAGACAAGGTGAAGTGGATATCAGAGAGTTGAGAGGTTCTCTTGGCTAGTTCCTTGCCTGTTTGCTCTTTGAGTCTTACCCGTTGCCCCTCCCCCTCTCACGGGGGTCCTTTCTTCTGTTTTATATAAGAATGATAGCCCAAACAAAGTCTGGGACTTCACTGAGATGTCCCTTTCCTAATATCCCCCTCGGGTGGGTTTATCTTTGTCCGCGGCCTCCCCCTGTCAGACCAGTCATCGGAAGGAAATCCTTCTATTGGGGGTGTTCACCGATGTAGTACAGATCTTGTCCCTTTGATGGTACAATTTTTCGTGAAAGGGGCGGGCGCCGTGCTGCTGAGCCCGAGCCACGATGGGGCATTTCTATTCCATGAGGGACCATCGGAGCGTTGCAGGGTATGGAGCCTTAATGGAATACTCCTCTTGGAGGAGGTATAGGTTTCATGTTGCGAGGACCGGAACCCCCGGTTGCACGACCGTTGACATTACGGCAAGCTACAGGGCCTGGAGCCTGGTGGAGCATGCACTGCGCAAAGCGTGCGGATGGCGCGTTGCAGAGCTTGAATCTCTAGCAAGGCATGTGCCACCTCCTGGAGGTTGCAGGCAGCTGGGAGCTTCCATGCCACTATCTGAACTTCGGCTGATCTTCTCCTTTTGGCTACTGACGAGAACTTCGATCTTGGCAGAAAGGGGGGAGCTCTATCTCGGGAGCTTGACCCCGGATGGAAGCTGACCTCGGCCGGGGGCCCGACCTCGACAAAATGGGGGGAGCTCTATCTCGAGAGCTCGATCCCGAGAAGCGGGAGCACGACCTCGACCAGGAGCTCGACCCCAGGTGGGAGCTGGCCTCGGCCGAAGGCTCGACCTCGGCAGAATGGGGGAGCTCTATCTCGAGAGCTCAATCCTAGGAAGCAGGAGCACGATCTCGACCACGAGCTCGGCCCCGGATGGGAGCTAACCTCGATCAGGGGCTCGACCTCGGTAGAATGGAGGGAGCTTTATCTCGGGAGCTCGGTCCCGGGAAGCGGGAGCACGACCTCAGCCAGGAGCTCAACCCTGCATGGGAGCTAACCTCGGTCGGAGGCTCGACCTTGGCAAAATGGGGGGAGCTCTATCTCGAGAGCTCGACCCCAGAAAGCGGGAGCACGACCTCGACCCCAGATGGGAGCTAACCTCGGCTGGGGACTCAACCTCAACAAAATGAGGGGAGCTCTATCTCGGGAGCTCAATCCCATAAGGCAGGAACACGACCTCGGCTGGTAGCTCGACTCCGGATGAGAGTTAACCTCGGCTGGGGGCTCGACCTCGCCAGAATGGGGGGAGCTCTATCTCGGGAGCTTGACCCCGGAAGGCGGGAGCGCGCTCCAAGCGCCTGGGCGGCTCGACTCCGGATCTACGTTTGGTCACCGCGTCCAGGTGGCACTTTCCACCAGTGTGGCCGCCGGCTAGTGCCGTCATGGGTTCCACGTCACCGGTAATGCCATATCACTCTAGGTTAGCCACCTTATTCACCTTTGAGCATAATTGTCAAAGAAGTTTGTTAACTCAATCAATGCCTCAACCACATCCTTAGATAATGCTCTGCATATAGCTACAGGAAGTAACTGTTGCATCAAAATATGATTGTCATGAATTTTTAATCCCCAAAGACTATGCTCCTTTGAATGTATGCATCGACTAATATTGGATGCATAGCCATCAGGGATTTTAACATTTTTTAACACTTTTAGGAAGATATCCTTGTCATCTTTGGATATTGTAAAACAAGCTAGAGATAAATAAGCCTTACCAGACACTCGTTGTTGTGGGTGCAATGCTTTCCATATACTCATTTCTTGCATATCGTATCAAGAATTTAAATAATCCTTGGATTTTTTTGCAACCTCCCTCATATACATGCTTTTCAATATACATGACATCAAGATTATTTTGAATCAAATTATGCTCCTAATATGGTAAATCAAAAAATATATTCCTCTTTTTCCATCTTGACTTTTTTCCACCTGGAGTGCCTCTTTGATTTTCTTGAATTTTTCTCTCTACAAGATCTTCCTTTTTTTATTATGTGAGCACTCCATTCAATTGCATTCATACATCAAAACCTGATAATTTAATAGGTCTCCTTCTGTATTCTCCTTAACCATTAAAAGATACTTTATCTCTTTAAAATCTATGGGTATTGGATAAGAACCATCGATGCCCTCCATAACAAAATTTTCGACCATGTGACAACCATGTTGATTCTATTTAATTGTGATAAGAATGACATGCAAGTTCACCTTTTATACTCCATCCAGACAAGTTTGCATATACAAGAAAATCACTAATAGTCCACAATAATGTAGCATGAAGTTGAAACATCTCCTTCTTTGATGCATCATAAGTAAGCACCCCTTTCTCCCATAATTCATGTAGTTCCTCAATCAACGGTTGTAGATAAATATCAATCTTATTGCTCGGTCCTTTTAACCCATGATAAGCATAGATAGAATAAAGAAAGACTATCTCATAGACATCCACTGTGATAAATTATATGGCATTAGAACAATAGGCCAAGTGTTATGAGCTATAGACATTGATCTAAACGGATTAAACCTATCGCTACTAAACCAAGTCTAACATTTTGACAATCTTCAATGATGGATGGGTTCCGTTCATCAAAAGTTCTCCAAACAATTAAGTTTGTAAGGTATGTTTGAACACCTTCTTTGTCCATTCATCCTCATGCTTTCTTATTAATTCTATAGTTTTTGATGACATAAAGAATTTCTATAGCCTCAACTTCAATGCAAAGTACCATATTTGTTTTGCAGCGTTCCAACTATTCTTAGTAACATCATCATTCAAATCTCCTATAAACTACTTATATCTAGGACTGTGACATATTTGACATTTATCATGTTCTTCATCTTTGCCTCTAAATAGCATACAATTATTGGGACATGCATTCCATATCTCATAAGTAAAATCCAAATCTATGGTGATTCTGTTTACTTCATAATATGAATTTAGCAAGCATACCCCTCCCCGGAATGTATCATTTGATAATTCTAGTAACAATGTAAATGACTTATCTATCAACCTATGTAGCACTTTCAAATATAATAATCAAACAATAAATAATAGTGATGTGAATTTGGTACAATTTGGATAAAGTGGATGTTCTGCATCTTCAAGAAGCCCCAAAGAGTCTTTTATTTCTTAATTAAACCCCTCATGACCCTCATCTTTCATTTCTTAATTAGACCCCTCATGACCATCATTCTCCATTAAATGATCAAATTCCATATTGTCGTCTAGCATTAAAATTTCAGTGGCCTCTTATATCATTCCAACCATATCATCTCCTGTGTTAAAAAATCTTTACTTCCATGATCTTGGTTAGACCTAGTAGATAGTATGTTTCCCCATGATAAGCCCAAATCTTATATATTGTCAAGAAACCTTTTATAGTAATATGTTGCTTTACCATATGCTGCTCTTCAAGAAAATGATTTTTATACCTCTTACACGAACAATAAATCTTTTCATTTCTATCTAATTAGCATATGCAAAGTCCAAAAATTTATTGACCCCCTCATATATGTAGGTAAAGCCCTTTCTTGCAAACCAATCCAACTTTTATCTATAACTACTATCCACTGATGCTATCATCATTATGTATTTCTTGATAACCATATACAATAATAACTAAATCCATAGCTATATTCAATGCTTAGTAGTTAGTAGCTTTATCAAATACTAATATGCAAGCTTGATCAAGAGCCAAAGATTCAATAACAAGAAAAATAATAACATATGAACCAAGGAGCAATTAAGCTATGAAATCTTATAGACAAATAAATGATGTACTACAAATGACCAAGTGCTCAAAATGTGCTAAAATAGAGCGTCTTTTTGAGGCCAAAAGAATGCAAGCATGAAAATCTAAGCAAAATAAGGAACTAACCACAAGTATTTTGCAGCAATGATGAAGCTATCCCTTGTTTCTTCATCCAATCCTGCACTTATCATGTGATTATATCTCCCTAATTTCATCTACTACCATTCTTTTTTCGTAGTTATCTATGCTAACAATTTTTCTTTCCTTATTAGGGCATAACAAGAATAGTAGAGAGATATGGCCCATAATGATAATTGTTGATTCACTAAGTAGGTACAATTAATAATCATCTTACACATGTAAATTATACACTAAATCTATGTAAATTTCAACATAAGTACACAATAAAGTACACCAATAGATTATTAAATATATCAAAAAAAGTTAAATGGGTCAAAGATTCAAGATGGCTCATTTTGTCATGATGATAGTTGAAAGTAGGTTGCATGTTGAAAATTAAGTTTGAATTTAACTACAGAAAAATTAAAAAAGAAAAAATATATACAAAATAATTAACCATAATAACTTTCAAATCAGAATCAGAATAATTGTTATTGATTATAATTTTCATAATAGCATTGGTTTCAAACATAAATAATTATTTTTAAATTTTCTGCATCACCAAAATAGATTAAAAAGAAATAAAATGTATTCCTGAAATATGCTGCATTCTAATCACTCTCTTACTCAAGATAATGATTTAGTTTTCCTTTTTTTTCCTCCGGTTCTACTTATGGAAAAGGGAAGAATACCAGTTTCTAAAATATCATGAACCAAATTCAAGGAAATGCATGCTGCACTATTAACCCATAGAAACCATGATTTCAAGATGGAAAACCCTCATATTTCAACAAAGAGCGTGATTTGTTATCAAATTTTTTTTAGGAAATCCAATAATGCAAAGAGAGTCCAATCATTTATGCCAACACTCATCTCAAGATGTCTACTTTTTGACTAACAAAGCAAGAGAAAAATAAACTCATGTGTACTATTTGTCAACAAATCTATAATTTTTTTAATGATTTTTTTATGTGCATTCTTTATCTTTACTATTTTGGTGAACCATATTTGATATCATCTCATTATTTTCCTGTAAGTCAATAGGTAATAAATTTACCTTAACTTAGACCTACCATTTACCACCTAGGCACATAGAAGTCCATAAGAATTCAAGCGACGAGTATTCAAAATAGTAAAGGAGAAAAAGGTAATGAGCTGCTCGGAAAAGTAAGTGGTGCTTCTCGAAAGGTTGAACAGCCAATAAGACATCAAACCTTTAAATAACGACTTATCCAGTCAACTAAGAAAAATTGAAAAAAGCCATTTTCTTGAGGGAATCAAATTCAAAAATCCAACTTGAGGCTAGTTACTTCAATGAAATCCATTAACAAGATATTTTTTTTTGCTTAAAAAGGTTCAAGAGAAAGAAGGAAAAAATCAAAAGCCAAGAAGCCATTGGATTGAAAAAGGAAAAGAAAGGGAGGAGGATTACCACGGAAACCAAAAGATTCGTGATCCTGCTTGAACGAGCCACTAAGAAATGGAGAGTGCTGGCAGGGGCATGAGCCATAGACACCAGTGGGGTGGGGGGCCTTGA